>CM070770.1:137993154-138593154 GCA_036346955.1 Dipus sagitta
CTATGTCATGTCTAGAAGACAGTGTTTCAGAACACTCATCCGCATACTCCAGTTCTTACATTCTCTCTACCCTCTCCTCTGTCCCTTTCCTTGAGTCATAGAGGGCGTGATGTAGATGTCCCATTTAGGGCTGAGCACACAATAGTTATTTATGCTCAACTCTTAAATCACCTATGCATCTCTGCATTGACCTCTGGCCACTGGAAAAAAGAAACTTCTATGATCCAACAGCCCCATAACTTCTATCTACAGCTTCCTGAAGTCTCACATCCCCTTAACAAACCCTCCTTCATTACTGTCTTAATTTCCTATCCAAGAAAATCCGTGTTCTCATTTCCATTTTTCTAAGGAAAAAAATCATAGCTTAAACTATAACATTCATAAACGAAATAGAAAAAAATAGAGCCTAAGACACAAGAGAGAACATGGAACCAGAAATGCCTCTTTTGGCAGTCTTCCAGAAAACAGATTTCAACTCTTAGATAGTATTGTTGATCCCACTCCTCACACTTAAGATGCCATTGCATTAAGAATCTGTCACTTGAACTGGACGTGGTGGCGCACCCCTTTCATCCCAGGAGGCAGAGGTAGGAGGATCACAGTTGAGTTCAAGGCACACTGAGAATACAGAGTGAATTCCAGGTCAGCCTGAGCTAGAGTGAGACCCTACCTCAACCTCCCCCCCAAAAAAGAGAATCTGCCTTGGGCTGGAGAGATGGGTTAGCGGTTAAGCGCTTGCCTATGAAGCCTAAGGACCCCGGTTCCAGGCTCAATTCCCCAGGACCCATGTTAGCCAGATGCACAAGGGGGCGCATGCGTCTGGAGTTTGTTTGCAGTGGCTGGAGGCCCAGCATGCCCATTCTCCCCCTCTCTCTATCTGCCTCTTTCTCTCTCTGTCTGTCACAAACAAATAAATAAATAGTTTTAAAAAAGAGAGAGAATCTGCCACTTTACTCTTCCTTCTGGTCTCACTGAATTTTTTTTAATTACATTTTTTAATGGCTGGTGAGATGGTTCAGAAGCTAGGTGTTGCTTGCAAAACCTATCAGCTCAGGTTCAATTCCCCAGTACAGCCAGATGCACAAGTGGCACGTGCATATGGAGTTTATTTGCAGTGGTAAAAGGCCCTGGCATGCTAATCGTCTCTCTCAAATAACTATAAATAAATAATTTTTAAAAGGATACTAAGAAGACTGGATGTGGTAGTACACAACTGTGATACCAGCACTCAGTAGGCAGAGGCAGGATAACAAGTTTGAGGGCAATCTAGACTACATAGCAAGACCCTGTCTCCAAAACATGGGGGAAGGGCTGGAGAGATGGCTTAGTGGTTAAGGTACTTGCTTGCCTGTGAAGCCTAAGGACCCATGTTTGACTACACAGATCCCACATAAGCCAGATGCACAAGATGACACATGCATCTGGAGTTTGATGGCAGTGGCTGGAGGCCCTGGCGTGTCAATTACCTATCTATCTCTCTCTCATACACACTCTCATTAAAAAAAAAAAAAAAAAACACAGGGAAGCTACTCATCTCACCTAGATATCCACTGAATAAGCCATGATTTTGAACTCTAAGAGGCAAGGGAAGGAAAACAACAAAAAGGATTTGTGGGGCTGGGGAAATGGCTCAGTGTATAAAGCTGATACTTGTCAATCAAGTATGAGTACCTGAGATTAGATCCCCAGACTGCATGTAAAAGTCCCAAGCTGTGGTAGGCTTCTGTGATCTAAACACACCTATGGCAAGATTGGAGGTGCAGACAGTAGAATTTCCTGGAAGCTCAGGGATCAGCTAACCTGATGAACAGAGCAGTGAACCAGAGACCTTACCTTAAATGAGATGGAAGGCAAGGATGCATACCTGAAAGTTGTCCTCTGATGTCTACACCCATGCTGTGGCACATGCTCACCTGTACTCACACACATAAACGTTTAAGAACACACACACTAATTCATGCATTTTTCACTGGACATGGTGGTGCACACCTTTAATTCCAGCAGTTGGGGAGCAGAGGTAGGAGGATCACTGAGTTCAAGGGCAGCCTGAGACTACGTAGTGAATTCCAGGTCAGCCTGAGCTAGTGAGAGACCCTACCTCTTTTAATTAGTTTTCATATAAGCTCTCAGAATGAGCTAAAGGTATAACTTCTCAAATTTTGAGAGCTTGCTGAACCACTCTTCAGAAAATCTTGTTTAATTGTTCTGTTTAATTATGAGTTTTGTCAGTTTAATTTTTTTTTCTATTTTTTTTTTCAGCCTGAATCCTCAGCTCTTCAGTTAGGGCCTATTGCCACCTAGTGGATTAAGTGGGAATACACATCAACGCATCACCATAGCTTCTCACCTCTGCTTCTACAACAAACCACTAGATGGAAACATCAGAGTAAGAGGAAAGCTCCTACACCAGTTAGGTTATTTTTATTTGTTGACAACTCAAAATACAAATAATGAGCCAGGAGTGGTAACGCACGCCTTTAATCCCAGCACTCGGAGAGGCAGAGGTAGGAGAATTGCTGTGAGTTTGAGGCTACCTGAGACTACAGAGTGAATTCCAGGTCAGCCTGGGATAGAGTAAAACCTTACCTCAGAAAATCAAAAATAATAATAATAATAATTATTATTATTCCCACAAATAAGAATGTGGCCAAGATAATGAGTTAAAGAAAAGCATCTTCTGGAGGCAGCATGGGGTACCAAGCTTATATTTGGTTCTTAGAAATAACAAAAAAAAATCCTTAACAGAATACTGCCAAACTAAATTCAGCAAGATATGACAAAAAGTATAATATATCATGACCATAGAGGTTTATCTCAGGATTATAAAGTTCATTTGACTTTCAAAACTGAGTCAGTATAACTTATCACATCAACAATAAATATGCAGAAATAATATTTGGAACATTTGACATTACTCATGATAAAAATCCTAACCCAACCAGGAATGAAACAATGGAACTTTCTCAAGCTGATGGAGATCTACAAAAAAATCCAGATTCCAGATTTCAAAACTGACTGCTGTGTATGGTGGTACATGCCTGTAAGTTCCAGGCTTCCTAAAAATAAAATAAAATAGAGGCTGGAGAGATGGCTTAGCGGTTAAGTCACTTGCCTGTGAAGCCTAAGGGCCCTGTTTAACTCTCCAGACCAGATGCACAGAGGTGAGGCAAGCTCAAGGTCGCACATGCCCACAAGGTGGCGCAAACATCTGGAGTTTGCACCAATTCTCCTCCTCTAGCTCTCTCTAAAATAAAAGACTACAAATGTATAGCAATCATAACACTGTGAGAACACTGCGGTCAGAGGTATAGGTCAGTGATCAAATATTCACCTAGTGTTAATGAATCCCTGAGTTTGAACCCCCAGTAATGCAAAAACAGTATGGCACTGACATAAATAATAGCCATACAGACACCCCTGGAAGAGGGAGCTTAATAACAGCAACAAACCCTCACATACAATGCCAACTTTTTTTTTCTTTTTGCAATGCTGGAGATCAAACCCAAAGCTTTGTGCATGCGAGGGAAGAAAACATAAGAGCAAAGTTCCATGACTGTAAGATTAATTTGACTGTCTCCCTGATTTGAGTAAAAAAATTTAGATGAGGGCTGAAGAGGTGGCTTAGTGGTTAAGGCTCATGCCTGCGAAGCCTAAGGACACAGGTTCGATTCTCCAGGTCCCATGTAAGCCAGATGGACATGGTGGCACATGCATCTGGAGTTCGTTTGCAGTGGCTAGAGGCCCTGGCGTGCCCATTCTCTCTCTCTCTCTAATAAATAAATATAAAATCTTTTTTTTCTTAAGTGCCGGGCATGGTGGCACATGCCTTTTTAAAAATATTTTTTGTTTATTTTTATTTATTTGAAAGTGACAGAGAAAGAGGCAGATAAGAGAGAGAGAGAGAATGGGTGCGCTAGGGCCTCCAGCCACTGCAAACGAACTCCAGATGCATGCACCCCCTTGTGCATCTGGCTAACGTCGGTCCTGGAGAATCAAGCCTTGAACTGGGGTCCTTAGGCTTCACAGGCAAGCGCTTAACCACTAAGCCATCTCTCCAGCCCTATTTTAAAAAAATTTTAGATGAAAGCACACCTCTGAATGCGGGGCATGTCTGAGGACATTTCCAGAGAGGATTAACTAAGGGAAGAAGAGCTACCCTGAGCATGGGCAGTACCATCTCATAGGCTGGGGAACAGATAGAATAACAGGAAAATGGAGAAAACACTCAATAGCACAGGCAATCTCTGTTTCCCGGCTGCTGTGATGAGTACTGTTCCACCACACCTGCCCTACCATGATGTACTGAAACCTTTGAAATCATAAACAAACCCTACCTCCTTATTCTTTTCTCAGGAATTTTGCTACAGCAATGGCTAATAACAGAAAAGTTGTTATCAGAGAAGTGGGGTTGTTGTCATGTAACTACACCTAACCTCATGCTTCTGAGGCCTATGAAAATGTTTTTTTCAGAGGAATTTGGAAGAGTTTGAAAAGCTGACTCGAGGGTGGTTCTGGTCAGAATACCAGGATGTTAACAGAAATTTGGATGATAAAGTCTGTGCTCATGAGGTCTCAGACTATCAGAAATTAGACTGCAGGCCATTCATGTAATATTCTGGCAAAGAGTTCTGTCAACATTTTGTTCATGTTCTGAGACGCTAGGGGTGGCTGGATTTAAAGGTAAGACACATTAAAATGGCAGAGGAAATGTTAAGACAGTCCAGTATTCAGGCTGTGGCATGATTCTTGCTGGTTGTTTTTAGCCAGGTTAATAGCAAGAATCAGGAGCTTAAAGCAGAGTCAAAAGACTTGAAAAACATGTATCCTGGCCAAGAAAAAAAAAGCATCAAAAGTTTCAGGTAATGAGCCGGGCATGGAGGCACACACCTTTAATCCCAGCATTTGGGAAGCGGAAGTAGAAGGACTGCCATGAGTTCAAGGCCACCCTGAGACTACATAGTCAATTCCAGTTCAGCCGGGGCTAGAGCGAAACCCTACCTCGAAAAACCAGAAAAAAAAAAAAAAAAAAAAAAGTTTCAGGTAATGAGGAGCATGGCTATTAAAGAAATCAGAGTCGCTCAAAGGAAATTGTGTACTTTGCAGAACACCATCAAAGATACTATAAAGGAACCTCTTAAACTGCCCACACCCATCCCAGACTCAAGGGCATCAAAGTTTTAAACTCATTTCGGAGACCTTTCCTTACGAAGAGACTCAGCACCCCAATGGCACTGAACTGCCTAGGGAAATATTTCCTAGGGTCTAACCATCCAGGCACTCATAACCTATAGCATCTATGGTCCAAGGGGGCTCAGGTACCACTCAAGCTAGTGACAGGTGTTGTTATTATGCACATAATGCTTACTTTATAGTCATGTAAAATGTAAGAATTTCCATCCAGATTTCAAAGGAAGGCCTAGGAGGGCAGGCAAAGTATGATGGGGTCAGAATTCCTACAGACAGCCTAAGAGAGTATGATGTGTGAAATTTGATAGTGAAGCTAAAGATACAATGGGATCCTAGGAAGTTATAGATGTCAGAACAATGAATGTATGCAAAAAAAAAAAAAAAAAAGGACAAGAAACAAGCAGAGCCAGCCTAATGGAGGCTGTGTAGGCTACAACCTTCAAGGTTATAGGGTGGAACTGCCCTAGTGTTTTACAGCTTATATCACACCACCATGCACTTCCAGTGGCCCAGATGCCAGATACAGAGCTATAGGATTTAATGCTTACCCTGTCAAGTTTCAGTGTTGCTTTGATCCTATTTCTTCTTTCTATGCCCCCTATGGTAGATATGTTTACTCTGTAACACTGTATCTTGGGAGTGTATGGTTTGTTTTTAACTTTCAAGGCAACTCAGCCAAGAATTTGACTTAAATCTCAGAGAAGACTGAACTTCTTGAACAAATGAACTGTTATGATTTGGGGAACTCTTGGATATGAACTATGTAAATTTTGCTTTATGAGATGGCCATGAGCCTTTGAAGATTGGGCTGGAATGTTATGGTTTGAATATGAAATGTGTCCCTATACATAGGCTCATGTGAACACTTGTTCCCCATCTGGTGACACTATTTTGGAAGGTGGTGGAAACTTTAGGAGGTGCAGGTCTCACTGGAAGATGATCACTGTGGAGGTTGGGGAACTTTGAAGGGTATGCTGGTTTCTAGTCATTCCCTTTCTCTTATCCAACATAATAACATGAGAAGCCTATGCTTCACACTCCTGCTACATAATGGTAACTAAGAATTCAATACATGAATCTATGCAGATATCTCATATTGAAACTGTAACAATGACATTGGATTTGGCAATGGTTTCTTGGCTGTGATAGCGAAAGCAGATGTAACAAAAGAAAAGCTAAGTTGGTCAACATCAAAACCTCTACCACTGGGCTGGAGAGATGGCTTAACAGTTAAGACACTTGCCTATAAAGCCTAAGGACCCTGGTTCGATTCCCCAGTACCCACATAAGCAGATGCATAAGGTGGTGCATGTATCTGGAGTTCATCTGCAGTGGATAGAAGCCCTGGTATGGCCATTCTCTCTCTCTCTGCCTCTTTAAAAAAAAAAAATTTTTTTTTGTTCATTTGTATTTATTTATTTGAGAGCAACAGAGAGAGAGAGAAAGAGGCAGATAGAGAGAGAGAGAATGGGCACGCCAGAGTTTCCAGCCACTGCAAATGAACTCCAGACGTGTGCACCCTCTTGTGCATCTGGCTAACGAGGGTCCTAGGGAATCGAGCCTCAAACCAGGGTCCTTAGGCTTAACAGGCAAGCGCTTAATGGTTAAACCATCTCTCCAGCCCTGCCTCTTTTTAATAAATAAATAAATTAAATATTTTTTTTAAAAACCACCTCTACCACCATGGTGCAGCTCTGTGGTAGAAGGTGTGCTTGGGTTTGAAGAACACCCCAAAATTTGAAAATTAAAAACATTAAAATCCATGTGGAAAACTTTTTTTAAAAAAGACTGGGGGCATAGGGCCAGTGCTGGAGAGATCACTGAGCAGTCAAGGCACACTTGCCTTTGAAACATAAGGACCCAGGTTTAATTCTCCACTACCCACGTTAGCCAGATGCACATGGTAGCATATGTATCTGGAGATCATCTACAGTGGCTAGAGTGTAAGGCGCACCAATGCTCACTGGCCCTCTCTCTCTCTCTCTGCAACTCTCTGCTTGCAAATATATATACATACATACATATATATATTTAAAGCTGAGGGCTGGGAAGATTGCTCAGTAGTTAAAGGCACTTGCTTGCAAAACCTGAAGGCCTGGGTTCTATTCCCCAGTACTCACATAAAGCCATATGCACAAAATCATGTATGTCTGGAGTTCATTTGCAGTGGCAGAAGGCCCTGGTGCTCACACACATACACACACACTCTCTCACTCTCTCTCTCTCTCTCTCCTCTCTCCCTATGTTTCTCAAATAAATAAATAAAAATTTTACAAGGGAAGTCTAAATAAAATCAAAGCTTTTAAAAAAGAAGAAGAATGGGCTGGAGGAATGGCTTAGCGGTTAAGGTGTTTGCTTGCAAAGCCAAAGGACCCAGGTTCGATTCCCCAGGACCCACATTAGCCAGATACACAAGGGGGGCACATGCGTCTGGAGTTCAGTTGCAGTGGCTGGAGGCCATGGCATGCCCATATTATCTCTCTCTCTCTCTCCTTCTTTCTCTGCTAAATAAATAAGTAAAAATAATTTTTTAAAAAAAAGAACAAGAAAAAGAAGAGGAGGAAGAGGAAGATGATGGGTGTGGTGGCACATGCTTTTAATCCCAGCACTCAGGAGGCAGAACTAAGAGGATCGCTGTGAGTTCGAGGCCAGCCTGGAACTACTTGAGTTCCAGTTCAACCTGGGCTAAAGTAAGATTAGACCTTGAAAAAAAACCCAGAATAAATAAATAAATGAACAAACAAAATTCAAGTGCATCTAATAATATAATCATTTATAAATCTTTAATATCAAGACTTTAAATTCCAGGTCAGCTAGGTTAAAGGGAGACCCTACCTCAAAAAACAAAAAATAAAGAAAAAGGACAGAGTAGAAGAAATAAAAGAAAAAAAAAAAAAAAGAGGGCCAGAGAGATGGCTTAGTGGTTAAGGCGCTTAACTGTGACACCTAAGGACCCGTGTTCAACTCTCTACATCCCAAGTAAGCCAGATGCACAAAGGTGACACAAGTGCAAGGTCACACATGCACACTAAGTGGCACAAGCATCTGGAATTCAATTGCAGTGGTTGAGGCCCTGGTGTGACAATTCTCTCTCTCTCAAAAAAAAAAAAAAAAAAAAAGATAAGACCAAGTGGTGATGAAAATGTGGAGAAATTGAAACTTTGGTATACTGGTACAAAAATAAAAGGTGGAGCACCTATGGAACACAGTGTGACAATTATTCATAAGAAACAAAATTAATTAACATATGGCCCAGCAATTTCACTTCTAGGTACAGACCCAGAGGAATCTAAACTAGGAACTGAGGGCAGGGAATGGGGATAGGTAGGGAGATGGCTCAGTGTGTCAAGTGCTTGCTGTGCAAGCATGAGAACCTAAATTCTGAAAGTACCCAAATAAAATGTTGGGCATAGTAGTGCACATGTAATCCACAGCTGAGGAGACAGACAGGTAATCCCTGGGGTTTGTTGGCTAATTTAAACTGAATCAGTAAGCTCTAGTTTCAGGAGGGAGGGAGGGAGGAAAGGAGGGAACGAGGAAGGGAGGAAAGGAGGGAACGAGGGAGGGAGGAAAGGAGGGAACGAGGGAGGGAGGAAAGGAGGGAAAGAGGGAGGGAGGAAAGGAGGGAACGGGGGAGGGAGGAAAGGAGGAAGGGAGGGAGGGAGGGAGGAAAGGAGGGAGGCAGGCAATCAGCCTGTACTAGAGCAGGACAATACCTCTAGAAACAAAACAAAACAAAACAAAACAAAACAAACAAAACAAACAATGAAAAGCAATTGAAGCCTGGTGTGATGGCACACACCTTTAATCCCAGCACTCAGGAGGCAGAGGTAGGAGGGAGGTAGGAGGGTCACTGTGAGTTCAAGGTCACCCAGAGAATACATAGTCAAATCCAGGTAAACATCAGCTAGAATGAGAATTTACATCAACCCCTCCCAAAAAAAAGCAATTGGTCTTGGACCACTACATGCACGCATATAGGTGCACCTACACACGAGTACCCATAAGTGTGCATGCACACACACACACACAAACTTCAAAAGATACAACCATGTACACCCATATTCACAACAGGATTATTCATAATAGTCAAAAAAGTTGGAAGAAACCCAAGCATTCATCAACAAATGAATGGTATATACATGCACAGAACATTATTCAGCCCTAAAGAACAAGGGGATTCTAATACATAATAGAGTATGGATAAACCTTGGGAATATTATGCTAAATGAAATGCCAATTACAAAAGGACAAATACCATTACAGTTATAGAAAGTAGAAGCTTATGATAAAATCTATATTCAAAGTGTGAGACTGAGATATTAATAAATTAACCAATAGAGTAGAGCATCCAGGAAAATATCATACATATATCCATTTCCTTTTATTTGTAAGTTGACATGGCCTACGAAATGGGTAGTTATTGTTAATACATTCAGAGTTTCAGTTTTACAACATGAGAAGGGTTCTGTGGATGGATGCTGGTGATGGTTACACAATGCGAATGCACTCAGTAACACTGAACTGAACACTTCAAAGTAGTGAGGGTAAATGTTACCTGCATTTTACCACACTTTAAATAAGAGAGTAGAAATGGTGGTACAGGCCTTTAATTCTGGCAATAAGAAGGCAGAAGCTAGAAGATTAGGGGTTTGAGGACAAAATGAGCTACACCACAGTAAGCTCTAGGCGATCAACTACAAAAAAAGCTGCGTGTGGTGATGCATACCTATAATACCAGCACTTAGGAGAAGAGATTGAAGAGTATCTTAATGAGTTAAAGGCCAGCCTGGGCTAGAAAGAGACCTTGCCCTCAAAAAATAATTTTAGGGCTGGAGAGATGACTTAGCAGTCAAGGTGCTTGCAGGCAAAGCCAAAGGATTACAGTTAGATTCTCCAGTACCAACATAAAGCCAGATATATAAGGTGGCACATATGTCTGGAGTTTATTTGCAGTGGCTATAGGCCCTGGTATGCCCATTCTCTATCTGCCCCCCCAATAAATAAACTAATATTTAAAAATCTTTTGTCAAAAGAAAATAAAGGGCTGGAGAGATGGCTCAGCAGTTAAAATCTATTGTTTGCAAAACCTGACTGCCTAAGTTCAATTCTCTAGTAACCACATAAAGCCAAGTCCACAAAGTGGCCAGGTATGTCTGGAGTTCATTTGCAGTGGCAAGAGGCCCTGGTGCACCCATTCTTTCTCTTGTTGTAAATAAATAATAAAAACATTTTTAAGGGCTGCAGAGATGGCTTAGTAGTTAAGGCGTTTGCCTACAAAGCCAAAGGACCTCGGTTCAATTCTCCAGGACCCACGTAAGCCATGTGCAAAAGGTGGCGCATCCATCTGGAATTTGTTGGCAGTGGCTGGAGGCCCTGGCATGCCCATTCTCTTCCTCTCTCACTCTCTCTGCTTCTTTCTCTCTCACCCTCCCAATAAAATTTTTTAAAAAAAATTTTTTAATAACCAAAACAGCCAGGTATGGCGGCCTTTAATCCCAGCACTCGGGAGGCAGAGGTAGGAGGATTGCCATGAGTTCGAGGCCACCCTGAGACTACATAGTGAATTCCAGGTCAACCTGAGCTAGAATGACACACAACCTCAAAAAACAAAAACAAGAGGCTGAAGAGATGGCTTAGCGGTTAAGGCACTTGCCTGCAAAGCCAAAGGACCTCAGTTCAATTGCCCAGGCCCTATGTAAGCCAGATGCACAAGGTGGTGCATGAGTCTGGAGTTCGTTTGCAGTGGCTAGAGGCCCTGGCATGCCTATTCTCTCTCTCCCTCTCTCTGCCTCTTTCTCTCTCTCTCTCAAATAAACAAATAAAAAATAAAGTTAAAATTTAAAAAAACGAAACAAAAAAATCCTGTCATAATAAAACAAAAAAAATAGAAAAAACTAAAAGAAAAAAGAAGCTCTAAAGAATCAGCATCCTGGGCTGAGGAAATGGCTTAGTAGTTAAGGTACTTGCCTACAAAGCCTAAAGACCCCAGTTTGATTCCCTAGGACCCACGTAAACCAGATGCACAAGGGGCATCTGCATCTGGAGTTCGTTTGCAGTGGCTAGAAGCCCTGGTATGCCCATTCTCTATCTCTCTATCTGTATCCCCCTGCCCCCGCAAAATAAATAAATAAAAGTATTTTTAAAAAAAAGAATTAGCATCCTATCTAAACTCTTTCCCCTAAGAATAATAACAAGACAAGAAGCCAGGAATGATGGCACATGCCTTTAATTTCAGCAATTGAGAGGCAGAGGTAGGAGGATCTCAGTGAGTTCAAAGCTACCCTGAAACTACACAGTGAATTCTACGTCAGCCTGGGCTACAGTAAGACCTATACTTCAAAACAAACAAACAAACAAAAAAAGGTTGGAGAGATGGCTTAGTGGTTAAGGTGTTTGCCTGCAAAGCCGAAGGACCTCGGTTCAATTCCCCAGGACCCATGTAAGTCAGATGCACAAGGTGGCCCATGTGTGTGGAGTTCATTTGCAGCAGCTGGAGGCCCTAGCATGCCTATTCTCTCTCTCTCCAACTTTCTCTTTTTCTCAAATAAATAAATAAAATATTTTTTTAAAAAAAATAAGAATATCACTGTCACCATTTCTATCTGCCATTATAGCAAAACTAGTAAACAAAGCTAACATCCTAAGATACAAACTCAACAAAAAGTCAATTGCATTTTTATATACTAGCAACAATGATTAATAAATAGCATTAAGGGCTGGAGAGATGGCTTAGCGGTTAAGTGCTTGCCTGTGAAGCCTAAGGACCCCGGTTCGAGGCTCGATTCCCCAGGACCCACATTAGCCAGATGCACAAGGGAGCGCATGCGTCTGGAGTTCCTTTGCAGTGGCTGGAGGCCCTGGCATGCCCATTCTCCCCACCCCCCTCTCTCTCCCTCTTCCCTGTCTGTCTCTCTCAAATAAATAAAAAAAAAAAATTAAAAATTTTAAAAGAGGGATAGATTTGAAAATCTATTTGTGTATTCTCATCCAGACACAAAGTGGCCTTGATATTCATTACTTCACAGTGGTTAATAAGGCCTACAAAGGACCTGTATAATAGAAAGGGGAAAAAAAATGATGACATCAAAATAGAAGATGAGTCGGAAAAAAGAAGGGAATTCAATGGAGGGGATTCAAGACAGGGAAGAGGAAGAAAATAGGAGTTGGAAAGGATTATGATCATGGTATATTATCTGTATTTATGGAAGTTATAAATAAAGTTTTGAAAAAGAAATGAATATTAATGTAAAAAAGACTTTAAGCCAGGGATGGTGGTGCATGCCTTTAATCCCAGAACTGAGGAGGCAGAGCTTGCTGTGAGTTTGAGGCCACCCTGAGACTACATAGTGAATTCCAGATCAGCCTGGACTAGAGTGAGATCCTATCTTGAAAAAAAAAAAAAAAAAAAAATTGACTCCTACTTTATAAACATACAAAAAATTAATTTGAGCTAAGTCATGGACATAAACATATAAAACTAAAATAATAGCCAGGCATGGTGGCTCACACCTTTAATCTCAGCACTCAGGAGGCAGAGGTAAGAGAATCACTGAGTTTGAGGCCAGCCTGAGATTACAGAGTAAGTTCTAAGACAGCCTGGACTAGAGTGAAACCCTACCTTAAAAACACAAAAGTAAAAAAAAAAAAATGTTCTAGCCTAGAAGAAAACAAAAAAATTTTTGTGACTTTTGGTTAGGCTAAAGTTTCTTGGGAAAACACCAAAATCATTTTTAAAATATCAAAAGTTGGACTAATAATAAAAAAATTAAATTTCTGTTCATCAAAAGACAATTTTAGGGCTGAAGAAATGGCTTAGTGGTTAAAGTACTTGCCTATAAAGACAAATGACACAGGTTCTACTCCCCAGGACCCACATAAGGCAGATACACAAGGTGGCGCATGTATCTGGAGTTTCTTTGCAGCAGCTGCAAACCCTGGCATGCCTATTCTCTCTGTCTGGCTCTCTCTCTCTAATAAAGAAATAAAAATAAAAATAAAAGATAAAAGATAAAAAAGGCAAAGTTTAAAAAGTAAAAAGGAAAGCTGGGCTGGAGACAGCTTAGCAGTTAAGGCACTTGTCTGCGAAGCCTAAAAACTTATGTTCAAATCTTCAGGTCCCACACAGGCAGATGCACAGTGACACAAGCACGCCATGTCACACATGCACACAAGGGGTGCACACATATGGAGTTCATTCGCAACGGCTGAAGGCCCTGGCGTGTCCCCCCCAAAAATGAATAATAAGGAAAGCCAAAGACTAGGAGAAGATATTCACAATAAATATGTAAATAACTTATATCCACCAAAATAAAAGTATCTACAACTCAATAAATGGACAAAGATGTTAATATTTTTACTGGTAAGACTTGAACAGCCAGATTAGTCTCAAATACTGGGCTAAAAAAGGCACAAAAGAGCAGATGTTATATGACACTAAACATAAGATTTTTAAAATTTTTATTTATTTAGTTATTACAGAGAATGGGCACACCAGGACCTCCAGCCACTACAAATGAACTCCAGATGTATGTGCCCCTATGTGCATATGGCTTACATGGGTACCAGGTAGTTGAACATAGGTCCTTAGGCTTTACAAGCAAGTGCCTTCACCACTAAGCCTTCTCTCCAGCTCACATGTAAGATTTTAGAACAGGAAAAACTATTTTGTCATGACAGAAATCAGAATTTACCAATTCTAGGGACAGGGTGGAATGGAATCAAGTGAAGATAAAAGCTGAAGGGAATTTTCTGAAGGGCTAGACAAAATACATCTTTACCTTGATGAAAGATAAATTATAGTGATTTATCTGCATTTGTGAAAATGATGGAATTTTGTTGTTGTTGTTGGGTTTTGTTTGTTTGTTTGTTTTAGAGGTAGAGTTTCACTCTAGCCCAGTCTGACCTGGAATTCACTATGTAGTCTCAGGGTGGCCTTGGGGCGATCCTCTTACCTCTGCCTCCTGAATGCTGGGATTAAGCCCGGTGAAAATGATGGAATTTTATACTTCAGATTTGTGCAAGTCTTAACATTTGTAAATTTTCTATCTCAATTTTTAAAAGATACAAAGAACATGGGAACTGGGATCACACAGACTTCAGCTCTGCCACTTACCAGGTGTGTGACCTTGGCCAAGGGTTAAGCTGTCAGTTTCCCCATCTGCAAAATGGATAAAGTAAGAATTGAGAATAATTTCATACAGCAACCAGTAAGAGTAACATGTTTTAATGGCAGCATCATACAGTAAATTCTCATTAAATATTAACAAAAGGGCATGGTGACACACACCTTTAATCCCAGCACTTGGGAGGCAGAGGTAGGAGGATCACCATGAGTTCAAGGCTACTGTGAGACTACATAGTGAATTCTAGGTCAGCCTGGGATAGAGGGAGACCCTACCTCGAAAAACAAACAACAACAACAAAATAAAATTAGAAGAAGTGTAGTTGGATATGGTGGTGCACGCCTTTAATCCCAGCACTTGGGAGGCAGAGGTAGGACTGCTGTGAGTTCAAGGCCACCGTGAGAGTACCTAGTGAATTTCAGGTCAGCCTGGACTAGAGTCAAACACTACCTTGAAAAACCAAAAGTAAATAAATAAATAAATTAGAAATCTTACTCAGGAATTTCAGCAAATGGGAGAAATTCAGGAATGACTACAGCAGCTGCAGGGCCATTCACACGTGTATGTGTGCGTGTCTCTGTGTGTTTTGACTTACTTATTTCAAGCAGAACGAGAGAGACAGACAGATTTCAGCAAACAGGAGAAATTCAGGAATGATTACAGCAGCTTCAGGGCCCCTCATGCGTGCTTGCGTGCGTTTTGACTTACTTATTTCAAGCAGAGCGAGATACAGACAAACAAAAACAAAGACCAGGAAAGAACGGGTGCACTGGGGCTTCCTGCCACTGTAAATGAACTACAGATGCATGTGCCACACCATGCATTTGGTCTTATATGGGCATTGGGGAATTGAATCTGAGCCATCAGGCTTTGCAAGCAAGTGCTGTTTAACTGCTGAGCAATTTGTCCATCCCTATCTTACTTTTTAAAATATGTGTACTGGGCTGGAGAGATGGCTTAGCGGTTAAGCGCTTGCCTGTGAAGCCTAAGGACCCCAGTTCGAGGCTGGACTCCCCAGGACCCACATTAGCCAGATGCACAAGGGGGCGCACGCGTCTGGAGTTCGTTTGCAGTGGCTGGAGGCCCTGGCGTGCCTATTCTCTCTCCCTCTCTCTATCTGCCTCTTTCTCTCTTTGTCTGCCGCTCTCAAATAAATAAAAATAACAAAAAAAAAATTAATATGTGTACTGAGCCGGGCATGGTGGCGCATGCCTTTAATCCCAGTACTAGGGAGGCAGAGGTAGGAGGATCGCAAAGAGTTCAAGGCCACCCTGAGACTACATAGTGAATCCCAGGTCAGCCTGAGCCAGAGTGAGACCCTACCTTGAAAAACCAAAAAGATAAAAAATAAAATAAATAAATAAAATCTGTATACTAATATATTCATCAGCAGAAAGAGAGAGATAAATAGAGCAGGGAATATGGGCACATCAGAGCATCTTGCCACTGCAAACAAACTTAAGATGCATGCGTCACTTTGTGCATCTGGCTTTATGTGGATACTGGGAAATCAAACTTGGGCCTGAAGACTGCAAGCAAGCACTGAGCCATTTCTCCAGCCTACCATCTTATTTATTTTTTAAAGCAACCCCTAAAAAGGGTTACAAATGTTTTAAAGATGAAGAAGCTGAGCTTCCCAGGTTGCCTATGGTCAACCAGCATGCAGAATTTCACTCACTTATATTCTACTGTGCCATACACCAGGCATTTCAATAGAATGATTTTCAGCTATTAACTATGCAACTGTCAGTACAGCCCAGCTCATCTAGAAGCTAAGGAAGTCTCCTTTTATTCATTCTTTTAAAAGAATTTTTTGGGGCTGGAGAGATGGCTTAGCAGTTAAGCGCTTGCCTGCGAAGCTTAAGGACCCCGGTTTGAGGCTCAATTCCCCAGGACCCACATTAGCCAGACACACAAGGGGGTGCACGTGTCTGGAGTTCATTTGCAGTGGCTGGAGGCCCTGGCATGCCAATTCTCTCTCTCTCTCTCTCTCTCTCTCTACCTGTCTCTTTCTCTCTGTTGCTCTCAAATAAATAAATAAAAATAAACAAAAAAATTTAAAAAAAAAGAATTTTTTGTTTATTTGTTTGTTTGTTTTTCGAGGTAAGGTCTCACTCTAGTTCAAGCAAACCTGAAATTCACTGTATAGTCTCAGGCTGGCCTCAAACTCACAAGGATCCTCCTACCTTAGCCTTCCGAGTACTGGGATTAAAGGCAACTTCAAGATAAGAGAATTCTGATATGGCATGATGACAGACATGTAATTCTAGTACCTGGGAGACTGAGACAAGAGGAATCTGAGTTTAAGGCCAACCTGGGCTACACAGGGAGTCAAGATCAGCCTGAACCTGTCTTAAAAAAACTGAGAGATAACTAGAAAGATGGCTTAGTGGTTAAGGTACTTGCCTACAAAGCCTAAAAACCCATGTTTGAATTCCCAGATCCCATGTAAGCCAGACGCACAAAGTGATGCATGTGCACAAGGTGGTGCATGCATCTGCAGTTCTACTGCAGTTGGCTAGAGGCCATGGTGTGCCAATTCTCTCTCATAAAAAAAAGAAAGAAAAAAACTGAGAGGACAGGAGAGAAGGCTTAGCAGTTAAGGTGTTTGTCTGTGAAGCCTAAGGACCCAGGTTCGATTCCCCAGTACCCATGTAAGCCAGATGCACAAATGGGTGCATGCATCTGGAATTTGTTTGCAGTAGCCAGAGACCTTGGCATGCCCACTGCCTGCCTCTCTCTCCCCATCTCTCTCAAAATAAAACAAATACTGAGAGAGAAAGGAGATGAAAATGAATAAATATATCCTGAATGTTAAACCTGCATTTTAACTAGGAAGCTTCAGGCTTAATTGGGCAGAACAGCTTTGGAAATCTGGCAGTTGAGGGATGAAAAGCACTTGCTGTGCAAGTGTGATACCTGAATTCAGATCCCCAGAAATCATGTCAAGGCTGGAATCAGTAGCAAGAATATGTAATTCCAGCCATTTTACGGCAAGATGGAATATGGAAGGCAGAGATAGATAATCTGGGAAGCTTGTGAGCCAGCCAGCCTGCTGTTCACAGCAGTTAACAACAGACACGCCTATAATCCCAGCACTTGGGAGGCAGAGGTAGGAGGCTACCCTGAGGCCACACAGTAAATTCCAAGTCAACCTGGACTACAGTGAAACACTACCTCAAAAAACTAAAATAATAATAAAAAATAAATAAATAAATAAATAAATAGAAGAGGAGGAAAGCTACAGACAGATCAGAGCAGTGGCTCTGAAAGTCATGCTTCATTGCATACTGTGGGGTGATTAATTTAACCTCTTCAGGTCTCATGGTTCTCATCCATAAAATGTGGAGTCTTTTAGACAGGCTTTATACATGCTTAATGAAAGAATACACATGAAACACCTAGAATTAAGACAAAAACCATGTAAGCTTTGTATCTGCCTTTCTGCATCCCTTAAGGCAGTACTGCGCTTTCGGTTTGGCACACAAAGTAGGGAGGGAGAGAAGAACAGTAACTCTGTTAATGAGCCAGGTTCAACAAAAGAGAAACTTAAAATGAGATAATCTTATGACATATCACTGGTAACAACTATTGAATATATACAAAGTGTCTGGCATATAAGGAATACCCAGTAGTCGTGCTCTTTCCTTTCTTGCTCTAACAGGCAGCTTTAAGTTCCTTCTCTGCAGACAATCAACACCCGGACCTGTATGTACTGCTTTCTGACACCAAAAATTATGACATGTGCTGTAACAACTACAGAGACAATAAGATATGGGACAGAATACTAGAACTTTGGATATAACTATATCTGGATATATGAATACAATGTCTCCTTGAAATCCCAAGATAATTGATAGTTAATTGCAAAGTCAGAGCAAGTTAGTGATGACAAGCTCTTATCTCACTAAATTGTTTCATTTTTGTTTTTGTCTTTGTTTTTTCAAAGCAGGAACTCGCCCTAGCCCATTCTGACCTGGAATTCACTATGAAGTCTCAGGGTGGTCTGGAATTCACAGTGACCCTCCGACCTCCACCTACTTCTCTACCTACTTCTTTCTCTCTTTTAAAAAATAAAATAAAGGGAGCTGGGGATGGTGGCACATGCCTTTAATCCCAGCACCCAGGAGGCAGAAGTAGAAGGATCACTGTGAGTTCAAGGTCACTGTGAGTTCAAGGCCACTCTGATACTACATAATAAATTCTAGGTCAGCCTGGGCTAGAGGAAAACCCTACCTCAAAAAAACAAAAAAAGAAAAAGAAAAGAAACATGGATTTGGGGCCTGGAGAGATGGTTCAGCAGATAAAAGCTCTTGCTGGGCTGGAGGGATGGCTTAACAGTTAAGGCATTTGTCTGCAAAGCCAAAGGACCCAGGTTCGAGTCCCCAGGACCCACATTAGCCACATGCACAAGGGGGTGCATGCGGCTGGAGGTCGTTTGCAATGGCTGGAGGCCCTGGGGTGCCCATTTTCTCCCTCTCCCTTTCTCTCAAATAAATAAATAAAAAGCTCTTGCTTGCAAAGCCTAACAGCCCAAGTTCAATAAATTCAATTCCCCACCACCTATATGGAGCCAGACACACAGATTAACACTGGCATCTGGAGTACCTTTGCAGTGACAGGAGGTCCTGGTGTGCCCATTCTCCTCTCCCCCAGACTCCCCCATCTTGCTCTCAAATAGTAAAATTTAAAAAAGAAAGAAAGAAAGAAAGAAGAAAGAAAGAAAGAAAGAGGGAGGCTGGAGAGATAGCTTAGCAGTTAAGGCACTTGCCTGCAAAGCCAAAGGACCTTGATTTTGATTCCCCAGTCCCCATATAAGCCAGATGCACAAGGTGGCGCATGCATCTGGAGTTTGTCTGCAGTGGCTGGAGGCCCTGTGCCCATTCTCTCTCTCTCTCTGCCTCTTATCCTCTCTAAAATAAATAAATAAAAATAAAAATATTAAATTTTAAAAAAAGAAATGTGAGCTTGGGTTGGAAAGATGGCTCAATGGTTAAAGGTGCTCACTTGTAAAGCCTGACAGCCTGAGTTTAATTCCCCCATCACCCACATGAAATTGAACAGGTATTTGTTTGTAGTGGCAAAAGACCCTAGCATGTCTACACACACACACGCACACACACAATTTTTCTTAAATTTTCATGCCTTAGAACAATGTTCCAAATGAAATGGTAATGGAGAAAACAACAAGAAGATACAAAACGGCACATATAGTGTAATTCCTGATTATGCACAAGACAAATCAAACGCCCTTTGGGGAGGGCTATTCTCAAAGGAAATGGGTTATTTCCTGGTAGTGGAACTAGGGATGCTTACAGTGTGTGTGTGTTTCACAATAATATGACCACTGCCAGCTGAAACAAAGGTACCATCTTTTTCTTTTTATGGTGAGTTTTTTTTTAAGTGAAATCCTATACTTGTTTTAATTTGTTTTTAATTTATTTTATTTATTAGAGACAAAGAGGGAGGGAGGCAGGCAGGAGGAGAAAGAGAGAGAGAGAGATAATGGGCACAACAGGGCCTCTAGCCACTGCAAATGAATTCCAGATCCATGTGCCACCATGGGCATCTGGCTTACATGGGTCTTGGAGAATCGAACCTGGGTTCTTAGGCTTCGCAGGCAAGTGCTTAAACACTAAGCCATCTCTCCAAACCCCCGCCCCCAACCTTTTTTTTTTTTTTTTTGGTAAGTTCTCACTCTAGCCCAGGCTGACCTGGAACTCACAGTGATCCTCCTACCTCAGTCTTTCAAGTGGTGGAATTAAAGATGCGTCCCACAAAACCCAGCTAACCCTTATTCTTTTATGTATTTATTTTGGTTTTTCAAGGTACAGTCTCACTCTAGCCCAGGCTGACCTGGAATTCACTATGTAGTCTTAGGCTGGCCTCGAACTCCTATCAAACATCCTACTTTGGCCTCCCAAGTGTTGGGTGCACCACCATGCCTGGCACCTTCTTTTAATTCAGCTATACTACCATCCTCAACCAATTGGGAGAGAGGAAAAAAAACCTCTAGGGCTCGAGGATGGCATAATAGTTAAAGGTACTTGCTTGCAAAGCCAGATGGCCTGGGTTGGATTCCCCAGTACCTACATAAAGCCAATTTTAAAAAGTGGCACATGCGTCTGGAGTTCATTTACAGTGGCAAAAGGCCCTGGCATGCTCATTCTCATTCTCTCTTTCCTCTCTGCTTGCAAATAAATAAATGAAATGAAATAAAATTTTATTTTTTTTATTTATTTATTTTTATTTATTTATTTATTTATTTATTTATTTATTTATTTGTTTATTTTGGTTTTTCGAGGTAGGGTCTCACTCTAGCTCAGGCTGACCTGGAATTCACTATGTAGTCTCAGGGTGGCCTCAAACTCATGGCAATCCTCCTACCTCTGCCTCCCGAGTGCTGGGATTAAAGGCGTGCGCCACCACGCCCGGCTTTAAAATTTTATTTTTTAAACTTCTTTTAAGTTTACTTATTAATGCGCATGAGAGACAGAGACAGAGAGAGAGAGAGAGAGAGAGAGAGAATAGGAGTGCCAGGGCTTCTAGCCACTGCAGATTCCATGCATCACCATGTGCATCTGACTTATGTAGGTTCTAGGGAGTTGAACCCGGGTCCTTAGGCTTTGCAGGCAAGCACCTTAACCACTAACCCATCTCTCCAGCCCTGAAACAAAATTTTTTAAAAAGCTTCTACAAGCTAGGCACGGTGGTGCACGTCTTTAATCCCAGCACTCGGGAGGCAGAGGTAGGAAGACTGCAGTGAGTTCAAGGCCACCGTGAGACTACATAGTCAATTCCAGGTCAGCCTGTGCTAGAATGAGACCCTACTTCGGGGGGGAAAAAAAAAAAAAAAAAAAAAAAAAGCTTCTAGGGCTAGAGAGATGGCTTAGCGGTTAAGGAGCTTGCTTGCAAAGACAAGGACCCGGGTTCAATTCCCCAGGACCCATGTAAGCCAGATGCATTGTGGGGGGGGCATACATCTGGAATTCGTTTGCAGTGGCTAGTGGCTCTAGCATGCCCATTCTCTCTCTCTCTCTGCCTCTTTCTCTCTCTCTAAAATAATTAAAAAAAAAAAAGATTTTACTCTTTACTTCAGATAGATGCTTTCTTTTGGACAGTATCCTTTGAACATCAAACAACATAGTCAACACATACCAAAAAGAATGTTCTTCTCTAACTTTGGAAGCTAAATTAGCTAACAGGAGTATTCTTTGAATGTAATTATTTTAGGGTAATATTACTGGAAGAGAAATGGATTTCTTTATACATAGGCCAAAAATTCACCAACAGCTTTCCTGAACAAGGTAAAAAGCAGAAGTCCAACCAAGAAGGAAGAACAGCTGTTGCTAATCCAACTATTTACCCTTTGACCTTCTATCTGCCCAGTAACTAAACAGTACCAATTGTTTCCCAGTATTGTGTACTGTTTGCAATCCCCAAGAGGCATGAGAAGAATTAATAATTTAACCTAGAAAGCTGACAGCCTTTATTGGGGAGCTCCTTGTCTGCAGGACAGAAGTCAGAGCAAGAGCTGTCCTGAAATCACAAGTTCCTTTACTGTTCCTGTTTTACAGCCTAATTGCCCCCCAAACATAAATCACTTATTTCTCCTGTTTTAAGCAACAATGACTTCTATTCCTCTAACTTCCCTTGTATCAAGTCAGTTCTTGTTCTCTTGAGTTTTACAACTACACGGTAAACATGATAGCTGAGGGAAAAAAAAACGCAGAGCAAAGCAGACTGGGGTACTCTGGAAAGAGAAGCACAAAAAGGTTATGCTGTTTCGAACTTCTCATGACCTTTGACTGCCCTTGTCCCTAGATTATGCTAATAGGCACAGTGTAGGGACTCCACTTCTAGTAGAAATGAACTTAGCCTGAACCTGTGCTATAACATTGGACTCCAGCAAGCCCAGGACTGAAGGAAGGAGCTAGAATGTGACCAGCAGCTCATATTTGAAGCATGGCTGCCCCTGCCCATCTGCTCTACTACAGAATAAGTTTAAAAAAGGGAGGGGCATCTGAACTGGAGAAAGTTCACCTTTCCTCAACACATCTCACCTCTCTTCCCAAATCTATGGTTTACAACCACTGCCAAACACAATTGGAAATGAGCTGCAAAGGTATTTCCTGTTACAAACTAAGCAAGGGTGTACAAGCTTTCCTTACCAGGAATTTGGGGGTGGGAGAACATTAGGACCTCTAAAGTCCAATGATACAATGAAGAGAAATCCCTATTATTCTCAATCTATTCTAAAAGGCATCCACACAAAACATGTTATTCATTCCAGTCAGAATTCACAGAATTTGCAGCTACCAAAAATCATAATTAAGATAGGCCCAGTGGCACACACCAATGGCCTCAGTACTCAGGAGTCTCAGGCAGGAAAATTATCTTGAGTTCAAGGCCAGTCTGGGTTACAGAGTGAGATCCTGTCTCAATAAAAAAAATAAAAAATAAACTTGCCAGGCATAGTGGTGCACACCTTTAGTCCCAGCACTCGGGAGGCAGAGATAGGATTGCTATGAGTTCAAGGCCACCCTGAAACTACATAGTGAATTCCCGATCAGCCTGGGCTAGAGCGAGACTCTACCTCAAAAAACAATTTAAAAATGAAAATAAAAACTTAATACATTTCACAGAGTCCATCTCAGTCTTGAGGCTTCCTGTAACTTGAAAGGGGTAAGTGTGCACACTGGAATGCCAAGACTGGTACAGATAAAGACAACAATATTTTAATTTTGCCTATTTAATATTATAATAATCAGATTCATATGTATTTCTTCAAAGACAAAAAAAAAAGTACTAACTTCCAAAGGGGAAAGTGGGGGGGAGGGGGGAAATTACCATGGGATATTGTTTACAATCATGGAAGTTGTCAATAAAAAAAAAAGTACTAACTTCACAGAATTACTGAGAATGCTACCACATACACTACAACTTTTTAAAAAATTGTTGGTGTCTCCCACTCTAAACTGAAATATAAAACTTATGTTTATTTTCTTGAAATGCTCTGTAAGTTATCATATTTAACTAGGGATTCAATGAAAAACTGTTAAAGAAGGTAGGACTGCTTAGTCCAGAAAGCAGGTTAATTGAGCAAATGGAATGAGCTACACTCATGTTACTGAATACAAAAGAGCAGAACAAACCTGGCTACTACAGCTATATTCAAGGTTTGAAAACTGTCCTTCTAAATATTTTCAATTATTGTTAAGGGCAAAAGCTATATACTTCATCATTTGTACAACCCTGAGACCTCAAACTGTTCCTGAAGCAAAGAAAAAATGCACAGTGCTTAAACGGAGTTTTCAACTATTTGGTATGTTTTATTAAAAGTCGTATGAAAGACTGCAGGATATTTAAGTATCTCATTAGTATTAAAAAATACTTCTACTAACTCCACATGCTTGGGCTGAAAACCTCCTCCCTGTAGACCAGATGACAGAAAGCTGGAAAAAGCCATGCTGCATATAGCCCTATGGGAGAGAGAAGTCATCAGTGGAGATAAACAACAGTGGGAACTACAAACCTTAAGTTTGGCCAGCCAGGTCAAATGCGCCAACAGGTGCAATAGTGGCATGTCTGTTATGGGGGAAACCAACTGCTCACTAATTGGACTGGAGGCCTGTTCCACAGGAGGGAATACATATTTGGTACTGAAAAACCTATGACAGAGGTAGTCATGAGCCCCCAGGGGTGTAACACCTGCTGTTGTCTGGCTAAATGCATGTATTATGTTCACCAAACTCCCTGGTAAGCATTTCTCTTAATGTTTATACATATATATTAATGCTACTCTCACTTTTGGTTAGAGAAGCTTATTTTTTCAGATGGTGGTGACTTCTGGGATGACTCAAAAGGCAACACAGTACAAAGAAGTAACAGCTGAGTGCTCAGCACTAAAACAACTATCAAACTTTCCAAGGCTCAGGGTCCGCTGCAGAAGAGGTAGCAAAAGAATGTAAGAGCCAAAGGAAGGATAGGACTGCTTACAATGCAATCTTTCAGACACAAAATGGACTGCATATCCATGACCTCACAGTGCCTAGCACTACCTACACAAGACCCTCATAACAGGGGGGAAAGATGACATAAAAATAAAAGAGAGACTACTTGAGAGGGGGAGGGGATATGATGGAGACTAGATTTGTGAAGGAGAAAGTGGGGGAGGAGAGGGAATTATGTTTTTTATCATGGTTTATTAATTATGGAAATAGATAAAAAATGGGGAGAAGCACGGCGTGGTGGTGCATGCCTTTAATCCCAGCACTCAGGAGGCAGAGATAGGAAGATAGCCAGGAGTTCAAGGTCATCCTGAGACTACATAGTGAATTCCAGGTCAGCCTGGGCTAGAGTGAGACCCTACCTCAAAAAAAAAAAAAAAAAAAAAAAAAAAAGGGGGGGAGAAAAAATACTCTATGAAAGGACCACAGCTAAAGAAAATAACTAAACTTGCCTTTTCCTATTTCTGCTCCTATAAGAATGACAGAGAACAGTGTATTTACACGCAGAGACTAATATACTCAGAATACAGGCATAATACAAAACTGATTCTCAATCTTGACTTTCAGAAAAGCAACTGTAATTCCCTGGTTTTTGTTTGTTTTTAAAAAATTTTTTTTATTTGAGAGAGAGAGAATATGAGCATGCCAAGGCCTCCAGCTGATGCAAACAAACTACAGACACATGTACCACTTTGTGTATCTGGCTTACTGGAGAATCAAACCAGGATCTTTAGGCTTTGCAGGCAGGTGCCTTAATCACTGAGTCACCTCTCCAGATCCCCCCCCCCTTTTTTTTTGGTTTGTCAAGGCAAGGTCTTGCTCTAGCCCAGGCTGACCTAGAATTCACTATGTAGTCTCAGGGTGGTCTCAAAATCACAGTGATCCTCCTACCACTGCCTTCCAAATGCTGGGATTAAAGTTTTGCACCACCACACCCGACCTAATTCCCTGGTATTTGATAAACATCACAGACTCATTTTGTCTCACACTTAATAAGTTAGGTCAGGGGAAGGGACTGAGTAAAGGAAGGGTGGGAGGAGGATTAGTCAAAATTTAAATGTTATGAATAAGCTGTATGGAAACCTACTTTTTTAGCCCATTTTTTATGACTCAGAAGTCATAGATTGTTAATAGAAAAATTTCAATGCCAGGGACATGATACCTTCTCGTGACTTGTTGGCCAGGGAGGTCTCTGATGCCCCCAAAACATTATAGGCCATTACCAAGACTCTTGGATTCACACCAGAAATAGAAGGTAAGACCCTACTGCTTAAGATTCCACATGCTTGGGCTGTAAGGTCATTGTGAAATCAAGCGCATGCCTTTATTCCCAGCACTCAGGAGGCAGAGATAGGTGGATTGCTATGATTTCAAGGCCACCTTGAAACCACATAGTGAATTCCAAGTCAGACTTGACTAGAGAGCAAGGCCCTACCTTGCAGGACAGAAAGAAAGAAGGGGAGGGGAGGGGAGGGGGGAGGGGGAGGGGGAGGGGAAGGGGAAGAGGGAAGAGGGGAGGGGAAGAGGGAAGAGAGGAGGGGAAGAGGGAAGAGGGGAGGAGGGAAGAGGGGAGGGGAGGGAGAAAGAGAGAGGGAGAGAGAGAGAGAGAGGGAGGGAGAAAGAGAGAGGGAGAGAGAGAGAGAGGGAGGGAGAAAGAGGGAAGGAAGGAAGGAAGGAAGGAATCAAGATGGAGCTGAGCTGAAAGCCTCCTCCCTGTGGACCAGTTGACAAAAAGCTGGAAAAAGCTACATTGCATGGAGCCCTATGGGAGAGAGAAGTCATCAGTGGAGATCAAAATCAAACAATGCAAGCCTTAAGATAGGCCAGCCAGGCCAAATGAGCCAATAGGTGCAACTGTGCCAAGTCTGTTGTGGGGGAAACCAACTATTCTCTAATTGGACTGGAGGCCCACTCCATGGGAGGGCATGCATGCCTGGTACTGAAACCCTAGTGAAAAGCCTATGGCAGGGGAAGTCATGAGCCCTAGGGGAGTAATGCCTGCTGTTATCTGGCTAAATGCATATATTATGCTCACTAAACTGCCTTGTAAGCACTTTTTTTTTTTTTTTAATTTTTTGTTTTGTTTTGCTTTTCAAAGTAGGAACTGGCTCAAGCTTAGGCTGACCTGGAATTCACTATACAGTCTCAGGGTGCCCCTGAACTCACAGCAATCCACCTACCTTTGCCTCCTGAGTGCTGGGATTAAAGGCATGCACCACCATGCTTGGTTCAGATTTGGTCACTCTTACACCCTAACCTTAAAAAAAGTAGATACAGGGCTGGAGAGATGGCTTAGTGGTTAAGGTGTTTGCCTACAAAGCCACAGGACCCATGAAAGTTAGATACACAAGATGGCACATGCATCTGGAGTTTGTTTATACCTGCTGAAGGCCCTGGCATACCCATTCTCTCTCCCTCTCTCTCTAACAATAAAAAAAAGTAATCTGTGATGTAAAAATGTATGATGTACTATAAATTTTATGCATAATAAACTAAGTTATGGCCTATTATAACCTGTAAAACATTTCTTGTAAATGACCTAATTTATTTTTCCATTTATGTACAGTCTCTTATATAAATTTTCCAGGTATTTGTTGTGGCCTCTTCTGTACACATTCCCATGCGCTTTTCCTTAGTGCTTATTTGCATGAAAGAAACGTGGGTTCTCTTGTTTGTAGCCATCTTCAGAATCCCTGCCTTCACTGTAGTTTATAACTTTTTCTAATTTTAATAATCTGAATCAATGTTAGAATCATGCCTTTTATATCCTACTTTCCAAACAAATTCTCTTGTTTTACAAAAGAAAAAAAAAGTAGAGCCGGGTGTGGTGGCGCACACTTTTAATCCCAGCACTCAGGAGGCAGAGAAAGGAGAATTGCCCTGAGTTCAAGGCCACCCTGAGACTACATAATGAATTCCAGGTCAGCCTGAGCTAGAGTGAGACCCTACCTCGTAAAACCAAAAAAAAAAAAAAAAAGTAGATGCAAATGCTTTACAGATTAAACTGATACAAACGTTACCAATTATAAATTTCTAAATGAAACATAAAGCTGTGCGTGGTGGTGACACCTATAATCCCAGTACTTAGGAGGTGGAGGCAGGAGTCTGAAGTCATCTTTAGCTACATATCAAGTTTGAGGCCAGCTTGGGCTACATGAGACAGTGTCTCAAGAAACCAAAAAGGCAGACACAGTCAGGCAGGTGGATAAAGTTCTGTAATGGTTGATGATCTTGATTGGCAATTTGACAGGGTTTACGATCACTGGGGTGACAAGCCTGTAGGAGTCTCTGTGAGGGAGTATCCAGAGAGGTTTAATTGAGGTAGAAAGATGGACACTGAATGTGGGAAATACCATTCCAGGGACTATAGTCCCAGACTGAATAAGGAGAAAGTGAAGCTAGGCGTGGTAGCACACACCTTTAATCCCAGCACTTGGGAGGCAGAGGTAGGAGGATCACTGAAAGTTCAAGCACAGCCTGAGATGACATAGTAAAATTCTAGGTCATCCTGGGCCACAAGGTGAGCCTACCAGGGGGAAAAAGAAAAAAGAAAAAGAGGAGAATGAGAGCTGAGCAGCAAGCACTCGTCTGTCTGAAACTAGGCTGCAGACACAATGTGACCAGCTACCTCACATTACTGCTGCCATAGGTGAAGTAACTCTAGCCATGCCTTCCCTATCATAATGAACCTGGACCTCAAACTGTGAACAACAATAAAGCCTTCAAAAGCTGAGAAGGGGCTGGAGAGACTGCTTAGTGGTTAGGGCACTTGCCTGCAAAGCCTCAGGACCAAGGTTCAATTCCCCAATACCCACGTAAGCCAGATGCACATGGTAGCACATGGGTCTGGAGTTTATTTGCAGTGGCTAGAGGCCCTAGCATGCCCATTCTCTCACTCTCTCTAATAAATAAAAATACTAAAAATAAACAGCTGGGGAGCTGCAGCCAATTAAGCCAACCAGGTTCCTTTCCTCGTGATGGCCAGGCGTGCAATGGCTGCAAACAGCAGCCTCCTCGGTAGTATACATAACCTGTTGCCTGTACAGGTTGCCCCATATTGCTGACCTATGCTATTCCCAATCTAGGCTTCAGACAGATATGCAGAGTGCTTTTGAGAAGTCCCAGGGCACAGTGGCCAGGCCAGGTTATCATGTCCATCTGCACCAGGCTGCAGAATAAAGAGCGTATGATTGAGGCCCTGACCCGAGCCAAGTTCAAATGAATTTGAAGATTTGGTAGCTAAGAAGTGGCTCATCCCTGACGGCTGTGAGGGCAAATATATCCCCAATCATGGTTCCCTGGACAAGTGGGCCAGAGGAAGATCTCCCAAGGAAGATGGAATACTTGGAATTTGTTTGTCATGCACCTTTTGAGTATTTCAAGTCAAGGTCATAACTCTTTCCTATAGTCCCCACCAGACCAGAGAAGGGCTACATATGGACTCATGTTGGACCTACTCTAGCAATAACTATTAAGGAAACAGGTGCCAACCATTTGCAGCTACAAAACCAAAGTTGAGGCTGGAGATGTGGCCCAGTGGTAGCATGCTTACCTAGCATACATGAGGTTTTGGTTTCAATCTCCAGCATCCCTTCCCCCCAAACTAAAACTAGATATCTAGTTTTCCTATATTCATAGTACCATGAGATATGCCATATTTCTCTTTTTTATTATATGTATTTTTAATTTTTTGAGACAAGGTCTTACTGTGTAACTAGCTGGACTTAAACTCAAGCAACTCCTGCCGCAACCTCTCTAAATGCTTGTTTTTCAGGCCTGCCTTCATTCCCATGCCTAGAAAATGCCACATTTCATGAAAAAAAATGACAATTTTTTCCCTTACTATCCATTAATTATTAGCTTGTTTATTACCTGTTGCTTATGTGACCACAAGGGATAGAAAAGAATGAAACATACTTAAAGTACATACTATGTTCTGTGTGTGTCTTTCTAGGCAAAGACTGTAAATTCCAGGAAGATCATTAGGAATATGGAGTGCTGCTTTTCTTCATAATTCATTGCTAGAAACTCATAAAATGGAGTGCTATTTTTATATAGGTACAAAATGCTAAGTTTTAGATTTCTAAGCAAGGACTTAGTCAAATAAAATGAAGTTGTAACAACAACAACAAAAAAAAAGCTGGGTAATGGCTCAATGAATAAAGTGCTTGCCATGCAATCATGAGGACTCAAGTACGCATGTAAAATGACAAGCATGGTGCTGCATGCCTGTAATCCCAGCACTGGGAAGGCAGGGACAGAATTCCTAGTCTTGCTGACTAGCTAAATCATCGAGCTCTCGGTTCAGTGAGGCCTTGTTTCAAAAATATGGTAGAAAAATGATAAAAAGAGACACCTGAGGTCTGCAGAGATGGCTTAGCAGTTAAGTGCTTGCCTGTGAAGTCTAAGGACCCCGGTTCAAGGCTCGGTTCTCCAGGACCCACATAAGCCAGGTGCACAAGGTGGTGCATGCATCTGGAGTTCGTTTGCAGTGGCTGGAGGCCCTGATGCGCCCATTCTCTCTCTCTAACTGCCTCTTTGTCTGTCACTCTAAAATAAATAAATAAAAATAAACAAACAAAAAAGAGAGAGAGATCTGATATTAACCTTTGGCCTTCATATGCATACACACATGTGTAGTACATGAACATGCATATAAACACGTGCAAACAAGTAACTAAACCTCCCTTAAGTTGCTTTTATCAGTAATTCTGTCATAGCAACAATACCTAATATTTTTTTTAATTTTATTTATTTAAGAGGCAGATACAGACAAAGAATAGGCACGCCAGGGCCTCCAGCCACTGCAAATGAACTCCAGATGTGTGTACCACCTTGTGCATCTGGCATTACATGGGTACCAGGGAATAGCACCAGGGTCATTAGGCTTTATAGGCAAACACCTTAACCACTGAGCCATCTCTCCAGCCCCCCCCAATATAACTTTTTTAATTAAACTGAGAAAGCTAGTAAATACTTTAGAAAAGTGGTTTTGAGTATATGTACAAATCAAAGTACAATTTCTGTTGCTGCTGTTACAGGATGGGATCAAAGCAGTGAACTGTTAGGTGGAAACTCCACAAACCATTTTCAATGAAATGGATAGATTTGACCACTGAACAATATTAGAAAAGAAAAAGCCCAACCAGAAAAGGCAATACCATTCCGATAAAGTTAAATAAAACTGGAGAGTGAAATAAGGATTATCACAGACACTCCAAGTTACACATTTCTAAGTGTATATTCATATCATTTTCTTACCAACAAATACTGTATAACATTTAGAACTTACTAGTGCCTGGATCGAGCTCTGCCAATTCATCCTGACAGAAACCTAAAGAGAAAACATAAGACAAAAGATTATTATTGAGATAATATAAAATAATAATAAATAACAATAATAAAATAAGATAATTCTAAGTATAAAACAACAAATATATAACAGGGGAAAAAAACAGGCTAGGAAGTGACTCAGGAGTAGAATGCTTGCTTGGGTTTAATTTTCTAATCACCCTCGCCCAGACTCAAAAATCAATTTGGAGCCAGGTGCACTGGCACATACCTTTAGTTCCAGTACTCAGAGGCTGAGGTAAGAGGATCTCAGTGAGTTGAGGCCAGCCTGGGACTACAGGAGTTCTTTTTTGTTTGTTTTTGTTTTGTCTTTTCAAGGTAAGGTCTCACTGTAGCCCAGGCTGAAATGGAATTCACTATGTAGTTCCAAACTCACAGCCATTCTCCTACCTTTGCCTTCCCAAGTGCTAGGATTAAAGGCATGTGCCACCATACCTCATCTGTTTTACAGAGAAAGTTCTCAGCCTATACTAAAGTGAGACCCTGCCACAAAAATAAATAGTCAGTTTGGGCCTAAATCATAAATTTAACATTTTGCTACTATATACTCCCTGAGTTTCCATTTCATCACTGTAATATAAAAATGGAGATGAGATAACACTGGGCCAGAGAGATGGCTTAGTGGTTAAGGCACTTGCCTGCGAAGCCTAAGGACCCAGGTTCCCCAGTGCCCACATAAGCCAGATGCACAAGGTGGCACATACATCTGGAATTTGTTTGCAGTGGCTAGAGGACCTGGCATGCCCATATTCTCTACCCGCCCCCTTTCAAATAAATAAATACATATTTTTAAAAATTTTTTAAATGGAGATAACAGCATCTATCACACAGATTTACAATAGGACTCTAGAGATACTGATTTAAAATGGTTGGGGGGGGATGAAAGATGGCTTAGCAGTTAAGGAGTTTGCCTGCAAAGCCAAAGGATCCCTGTCCAATTCTCCAGGACCCATGTAAGCCTGATGCACAAGGGGGTGCATGCATCTGGAGTTTGTTTGCAGTGGCTGGATGCCCTGGCATGTCCATTCTCTCTCTCCCCACACCCTCCCTCTCCCTCCTTCTTTCTCTTTCTCAAATAAATAAATAAAAAATATATTTTTAAAAAATACTTAGCAGGGGAGTTGGTAATATGGTTCAGTGGTTGAAGGTACTTGCATGCAAAGCCTGCAAGACTGGGTTCAATTCCCAAACTGCCCACATAAACTAGAAAAAGTGGCACAACTGTCTAGCATTTGTTTATTACAGCAAGAAGTTCATGCCCATACACACATGAAAATAAATAAAATAAAAACTAAATGTTTAGTGCTGTTTTCTCTTTTGTTTATTTGTTTTTATGGTTTTCAAGCCAGGTATGGTGGCACACATCTTTAATCCCAGCACTTGGGAGGCAGAGGTAGGAGGGTTTCTGTGAGTTCGAGGCCACCCTGAGACTACACAGTGAATTCCGGGTCAGCCTGAGCTAGAGGAAGACCCTACCTTAAAAAAAACAAAAATAAATAAATAAATGTGTGTGTGTGCCACCATGCCTGGCTGTTGTTGTTGTTTGAGGCAGGGTCTCTCTCTAGCCCAGGCTAACCTGGAAGACATTATGTAGTCTTAGGTTGGCCTCAAACTCACAGCAATCCTATCTGTGCTGCCGAAGTGCTGGGATGAAAGGTGTGCATAAAATGTCTGGCATTTTTTAACATATACTAGGAGCTCAATAAAAAAAAAAAAATCAGCACAATGATCATGAATAGGTATGGAAATGTCAACTGAAACAAGAACAAGGAAATTACAATTCATTTAATACTTGTCATGTTCTATTTAATGTTATCAATTATTTCCCAAAAGAAGGCAAAATAAACTAGGAACCTACAACAAGTATTTTGTTTAAGATTATCATACATTGGGACTGGAGTAGACTGCTTACCCAAAATGCATCAAACTGAACTTGATCACCAGTACTGCATAAATGGGGCATGGTGACACATGACTGTAATCCTACCACCCAGGAGGTGCAAGCAGAAAAATCAGAAGTTCAAGGTCACTCTCAGCTATATAATAAGTTTTGTGTCAACCTGGAAATAAGACCCTGTCTGAGGAATAAATTTGCCAGGTATGATGGTGCACACCTTTAATCCCAGTACTATGGGAACAGAGGTAAGAGGCTGATCAGTGTTAGTTTGAGGCCAGTCTACAACTACAGAGTAAGTTTCAGGTCAGCCTGGGCTACAGTGAGACCCTATCAGAGGGGTGGGAGGGAACTAGCTCCCACCTGGCTACCCCTCATAGTGCTGGAAAGCCCTATGGGAGCCGCTGGAGGAAAACAGTCACCAATAGCATGACTAAGCAGGAGATGCTACAGACTATGAAGTCAAACAGCTGGTCAAGAAGTACACATGTGTGCAATACTGGCACACAAACACTATGGGTAACCAAATGTTCTCTGATTGGACATGAGGCCCGCTCAGTGAGAGAGAACTCCTATCTAGTACTGGAAACCAAGTCAGAATACCATTTTCAGGAAATTCATAGACCTCAGAGAGAAGACCCCACTGCTCTTTGGGTAAGAAGAGTGGGCTTGGACATTTAAAAAAAAATGTCTCCTGGGCTGTTGATGGCTTAGTGACTAAGGCCCTTGCCTGCAAAGCCAAAGGACACAGGTTTGATTCCCCAGGACCCACATTAGCCAGATGCACAAGGGGGCGGATGTATCTGGAGTTCGTTTGCAATGGCTGGAGGCCCTGGCATGCCCATTCTCTCTCTCTCTCCCTCTTTCTCTGTCAAATAAATAAATAAAAATAAAATATTTTTTAAAGTCTCTTAAATTTACATAGCCCCCTCCCTACATACCCCCTCCCTTTAGCTTCAGCTGCCCTTACTATTTTTGTTTGTTTGTTTTTGAGTTAGGGTCTTGCTCTAAACCAGGCTGACCTGGAATTTACTATGTAGTCTCAGGGTGGCCTCGAACTCACAGCAATCCTCCTACCAATCTATTGATTGAACAAGAAGTTAGCCAACTGCCCACCATTAGAAGTGCCACCTCTTCTACATTTGCCACAGCCAGGAGAAATTGCATGGGATGTGATGACTTGAACACTGCTAGCCTGACAACCAGCCCCAAGTTGATGGTGACTAACAACAGTGATCAATCAAAACAGAAATCCAAAGGCTACAGAGAACAACACTAAATCAGACTGCCAACCCTGTGCGGTTTCAGAGGACTATTCCTCAGGACATTCCTACCCACTGTGTGGTTGCAGTCTACCCACTCCCCACCCCTAACCCCCGAAGGTATATAAAGTCAGATTTACATACATCCAGGTGAGGGGATTTTCCACTCACAAGGGAGCTCTTCACAAACTCAAGAAATGTGGAGAATCGCAGCAAACAATAGAGGAGCAGATGACGAGGGCCAGCAGGAGAACTAAAACCACCACCATCCACAGCCTGCCCATCCCCAACAACAGTGCAAATGCCAGCAAGCACCAGAGACCAGAGGAAGGGAGCTCACAGCACCCAACACTGGCAACCAGAGCAGCAATCCAAAGGCCGAGCCAGCCTACTTGAACCCACAGTGCACCAGAGGGATCTAAGCAGGAGCGCAGCATAATTGAGGCCAAAATCATCCCAAAAGGTAACGGGGATTACACTAGGTCAGTACCTGCCAAATAAGCCTGGTATATAGGCCTGAACCAAAAGTGCAAATTGCACCTTCCATATCAGGATAAATTATATGTTAAACCTGATGGATGGTTGGATTTGCCATTCTTAAATAAGCCATATTTTAGGCTTGTTACTTGTTGCTTCTTGATTTATAGTGGCTTTGTTTCCTCTTCTGTTGTACATTAGGGAAGAGTCTCACTTGGTCAAAAGCTAACTTGGAACGTTCAACAGGCCAGAAATTTGAACCTCCTTGTTGACAGGAGTAAGGGTGTGGAGCACCACACACCCTAAGAGACAGTGATATTGTTAGAGGATCTGGTTAATATAATATCTACTCTTGCATAAATACTCTGTGATGTTTTTCATTGAAAGTGTACATTGTTTAGTTACATTTTAGAATCGGCCTGTATTTTGTTACACTCAGCCTACCTGAATACTCTTCATAGCAGGCAAACCCATCAAGAGTCACTTTTGTAGATACTCTCAGTCTTAAGAGCCATACCTAGCACCTTAAGCTCCTACCCTGAAGACATATAACATCAGACTGATTGATACATCTAATAATACTGCAGCTAACTAGAAAATCCAAGCATTAAATTAATCCAAGATGCAAATATATATATATAATAACACAAGAAACACCAAAAATCAAGACAATATAAATCCACCAAAAAGTATTAATGCATCAGAAATGACCTCCACTGAGAATGAGTTAGAGGAAATGCCTGAGAAAGATTTCAAAAGAATGATTATAAATATGCTCAAAGAAGTCAAAGAGGAAGTCAAAGGAATGAAAGAGGAAATCAAAGGAATCAAAGAAGACACAGGACACCAATTTAATGAAATAAAGAGGTCAATACAAGACATAAATAACGAAATAGAAATAATAAAGAAAAACCAGTCAGAATTACTAGCAATGGAGAACACAGTCAATGAAATAAAAAAAAAACTCTGTAGAAAATCTGACCAGTAGAATAGATGAAGGAGAGGACAGAATATCTAAACTAGAAGACCAGGTGACAGATCTAATACAGTCCAACAAAGAGAAAGACAAACTAATAGGAAAGTATGAATGAGAATTTCAAGATATCCGAGACACAATGAAAAGATCAAACATAAGAATTTAGGGTATAGTAGAAGGAGAAGAATTTCACTTCAAAGGCATAGTAGGCAATTTCAACAAAATCATAGAAGAAAACTTCCCCCAAATTGGGAAAGAGGTGCCAATGCAGATACAGGAAACCTTTAAAACACCAACCAAACAAAACCTGGAAAGAACCTCTCCTCACCATATTATAATTAAACTACCAAGCATACAAACCAAAGAAAATATATTGAAAGCAGTTAGAGAGAAAAATCAATTTACCTACAAAGGCAAGTCCATCAGGATCACAGCAGATTACGCAACACTAACTTTAAAAGCCAAAAGGGCTTGAAGTGATGTATTCCAAGTTCTGAAAAATAACAACTGTCAAGCCAGGCGTGGTGGTGCATGCCTTTAATCCCAGCACTCAGGAGGCAGAGGTAGGAGGATCGTGGAGAGTTCGAGGCCACCCTGAGACTACAGAGTGAATTCCAGGTCAGCCTGAGCTAGAGTGAGACCCTACCTCGAAAAACCAAAAAAAAAAAAAAAAAAAAAAAAAAAACTGTCAACCAAGGTTACTTTATCCTGAAAGCTATCTATTCAAATAGATGGAGAAATAAGGACATTTAGCCAGGCGTGGTGGCGCACGCCTTTAATCCCAGCACCCGGGAGGCGGAGGTAGGAGGATCGCCATGAGTTCGAGGCCACCCTGAGACTCCATAGTGAATTCCAGGTCAGCCTGAGCTAGAGTGAGACCCTACCTCAAAAAAACAAAAAAAAAAAAAAAGAAAAGAAATAAGGACATTCCACAGCAAAAGCAGGCTAAAGGAATATTTGAAGACAAAATCCTCCATGCTGAAGAGAAAGAAAAGCACACATATAAGGAACCTGAAAAAAAACAAACAATACTCAAACACTAGTTAACACAAGAGAGCAAAGGTAAAACGTGAAGAACTACAAAAAAAAAAAAAAAGGCAAAAATAAATACACACCTTTCAATATCTCTTAAAATCAACTGCCTCAACGCCCCAACCAAAAGACATAGATTTGCAGACTGGGTTAAAAAACAGGATCCTTCAGTTTGTTGCCTCTAAGAAACTCGCCTTTCTACAAAGGATGGACACTATCTTAGGGTGAAAGGTTGGAAAACGGTGTTTCAAGCAAATGGGCCTAGAAAAGAAGCAGGGGTTGCTATCCTAAGATCTGACAAGGTAGACTTCAGTCCAACATTAGTTAAGAAAGATAAGGGGAGGCTTGTACTCCTCTCTCTGCTTGGTCCTGTGAAGGCAGGCCAGCTTCTTCTGCCATTATGGAACTTCCCCTGGATATGTAGGCTTCAATAAATCCCTTCCTCCATAACTGTGCCTGGTCTGGAAGTTCATCTCAGCAAACCTGAATCTGTCTGCTACACCATGTAAGCCATATGCACAAAGTGGCACATTAGTATGGAGTTCGCTTGCAGTGGCTGGAGGCCCTGGTGCACCCATTCTCTATCTTTCTGCTTCTTTCTCTGTCTGTTCGTCTCAAATAAATAAATAAAAATAAAAACAAATAAAATAATCCGAGTGTGGTGGCACACACCTTTAATCCCAGCACTTGGGAGGCAGAAGTAGGAGGATCACTGTGAGCTGGGGGCCACGCTATGAGTTCAAGGCAACCCTGAGACTACATAGTGAACTGCAGATCAGCCTGGGCCAGAGAGAGACCCTACCTCAAAAAACTAACAAACTAAATAAATAAATAAATAAAACTTCTTTAAAAAAATATTTAAAAAAAAAGATAAGGAAGGTCACTTTATATTGATTAAAGGCACACTCTAACAGGAGGACATAACAATCCTAAACATATATGCACTTAGCATGCGGGCTCCCAACTTCATCAAACAAGCACTATTAGAACTAAGATCACAGATAACACCAAACACAGTTGTACTGGGTGACTTCAACACCCCACTCTCATCAATTGACAGGTCATCCCAGCCAAAAATTAACAGAGAGGCATCTGAATTACATAAGGTCATAGAAAAAAATGGACCTAATAGATATATACAGGACATTTCATCCAAATGCTACAGAATATACATTCTTTTCAGCAGCACATGGAACATTCTCTAAAATAGACCATATATTAGGACACAAAGCAAATCTGAACAAATACAGGAAAATTGAAACAATTCCTTGCATTCTATCTGACCACAATGGAATCAAACTACAAAAAACTAGAAAGAAAAGCCATACAGCATACACAAAATCATAGAAACTAAACAATACACTACTAAATGATGAATGGGTCAATGAAGAAATCAAGAAGGAAGTCAAAAAATTCATAGTCAATTGATAATGAGAACACAACATACCAAAACCTTTGGGACAAAATTAAGGCAGTCTTAAGAGGGAAATTTATACCTTTAAGTGCCTATATTAAGAAATTAGAAAGGTCTCAAGTAAACAACATAATGCTTCACCTTAAAGCCTTGGAAAAAGAAGAACAAGGCAAACTGAAAATCAGTAGACGGGAAGAAATAATAAAAGATTAGGGCAGCCGGGTGTGGTGGTGCACGCCTTTAATCCCAGCACTCGGGAGGCAGAGGTAGGAGGATCGCTGAGAGTTCGAGGCCACCCTGAGACTCCATAGTGAATTCCAGGTCAGCCTGGGCTAGAGTGAGACCTTGCCTCAAAAAAAACCAAAAATAAAATTAAAAATAAAAATAAAATTAAAAATAAAATAAAGATTAGGGCAGAAATTAATGAAATAGAAACCAAAAAAAAAAAAAAAAATCCAAAGAATCAACGAAACAAAGAGTTGGTTCTTTGAAAGGATAAACAAGATTGATAAGCCCTTACCAAATCTGACCAAAAGAAAGAGAGAAGAGACACATATTAATAAAATTAGAGATGAAAAAGGCACTATCACAACAAATACAAGAGAAATTTTAAAAATCATAGAAACATACGATAAAGACATATATTCCACTAAGTATGAAAATCTGAAAGAAATAGATGATTTCCTTGATTTATATGTATTTATAAGTAGGCTTTATCCCACAGATGCAGGGATGGTTCAACATATGCAAATCAATAAATGTAATATATTATATAAAAGGACTGAAGGACAAAAATCACATAATCATCTCATTAGATGCAGAGAAAGCATTTGACAAAATCCAACATCCCTTCATGATAAAAGTCGTACAGAGACTGGGAATAGAAGGAACATCTCAATATAATAAAGGCTATTTATGGTAAGCCTGCAGCCAACATATTACTAAATGGGGAAAAACTGGAAGCTTTTCTACTAAAATCAGGAACAAGACAAGGGTGTCCACTGTCCTCACTTTTATTTAATAGAGTACTGCAAGTCTTAGCCATAGCAATAAGGCAAGAGACGCACATAAAAGGGATACAAATTGGAAAGAAGAGATCAAGTTATCATTATTTGAAAATGACATGATTCTATACATAAAGGACCCTAAAGACTCTACCAGCAAACTGTTAGAGCTGATAGCCTATAAGCTATAGCCATGTAGCACCATACAAAATAAATATACAGAAATCAGTAGACCTCCTATATGCTAACAAAAACACAGAGAATAAAATCAGAGAATCACTCCCATTCACAATTGCATCAAAAAAAGAAATAAATAAAAGTACCTTGGAATAAACCTAACCAAGGAAGTGAAGGATCTCTACAATGAGAACTTTAATAAAACACTCAAGCAAGAAATTGCAGAAGACACTAGGAAATGAAAAAACATCCCTTGTTTCTGGATCAGAAGAATCAATATTGTGAAAATGGCAATCGTACCAAAAGCACACTTAATGCAATTCCCATCAAAATTCCAATGGCATTCTTCACAGAAATAGAAAAAAACAATCCAAAAATATACTTGGAATCACAAAAAATCTCAAATATTTAAAACAATACTGAGCAACAAAAATTAGGCTGGTGGGGCTGGAGAGATGGCTTAGCGGTTAATCGCTTGCCTGTGAAGCCTAAGGACCCTGGTTCGAGGCTAAATTCCCCAGGACCCATGTTAGCCAAATGCATAAGGGGGTGCACGCATCTGGAGTTCATTTGCAGTGGCTGGAGGCCCTGGCACACCCATTCTCTCTCTCTCTGCCTCTCTCTCTCTGTCGCTCTCAAATAAATAAAAATAATTTTAAAAATTTTTTTAAATTAGGCTGGTGGTATCACCATACCTGATTTTAACCTATACTACAGAGCCATAGTAACAAAAACAGCATGGAGACGGGCATGGTGGGGCACGCCTTTAATCCCAGAACTTGGGAGGCAGAGGTAGGAGGATCCCTGTGAGTTCAAGGCAACCCTGAGACTCCATAGTCAATTCCAGGTCAGCTTGGGCTAGAGTGAGACCCTACCTCGGAAAAACAAAAAATTTAAAAAAAAAACAGCATGGTACTGGCACAAAAGCAGACAGGTAGATCGATGGAACAGAATAGAGGACCCAGATGCAAGTCCAGGTAGCTACAGCCACCTGGTATTTGATAAAAATGGCAAAAATACTCATTGGAGAAAAGACAGCCTCTTCAGCAAATTATGCTGGGAAAACTTGACATGTATCTGTAGAAGGATGAAAATAGATTCTTCTCTCTCCCCATGCACAAGAATTAAGTCCAAATGGATTAAAGACCTTAATATCAGACATGAAACTCTGAAACTGCTAGAGGAAAAAGTAGGGGAAACCCTTCAACATATTGGTCTTGGCAAAGACTTTCTGAATATAAACCCAATTGCTCAGGCAATAAAACCACAGATTAACCGCTGGGACCTCATGAAATTACAAAGATTTTGTACGGCAAAGGACACTGTGAATAAAGCAAAGAGGCAACCTACAGAATGGGAAAAAATCTTTGCCAGCTATACAACTGATAGAGGATATCTATGATATACCCAAGAACTCAAAATATTAAATAATAAGAAATCAAACAAGCCAATTAAAAAATGGGCTATGGAATTAAATACAGCGTTCTCAAAAGAAGAAATACGGATGGCACGTAAGCATCTAAAAAAATGTTCTAGAGCCCTAGTCATCAGGGAAATGCAGATTAAAACTACATTGAGATTCCATCTCACTCCTGTCAGATTGGCTACCATCATGAAAACAAATGACAATAAATGCTGGTGAGGAATGCAATCTGGTCCAGCCATTCTGGAAATCAGTGTGGAGGATCCTAAGACAGCTAAAAATAGATCTATCATATGACCCAGCTATACCATTTCTAGGCATATATATTAAGGACTCATTACCTCAGAGATACTTGCTCAACCATGTTTACTGCCACTCAATTAACAATAGCTGGGAAATGGAACCACCCTCGATGTCCCTCAACTGATGAGTGGATAAAGATAAGGCACATTTACACAACGGAGTCCTACTCAGCAGAAAAGAAAAAAGAAAGTTATGAAATTTGCAGGGAAATGGATGGATCTGGAAAGGATTATACTAAGTGAGGTAACCCAGGCCCAGAAAGCCAAGCATCACATGTTCTCTCTCATATGTGGATCCTAGCTACAGATTATTGAACTTTTGTATGAGTAGGAAGAAAACTCAGTAGCAAAGACCAGTAAGCTAGAAAAGAGATATAAAGAGAAGAGAAAGGAAGGGAGGGGGAATATAAATAAATCATATGGAAACCTACTTTTTTGTACAATGGAATACTCAGGAGCCATAGATTGTTGCTAGAGAATTTCCATTGCCAGGGACGGGATACCTTCCAGTGAGTTGTTGGCCAGGGAGGTCCCTGATACCCCAAAACATTATAGGCCATTGCCGAGGCCCTTGGTTTCCCACCAGAAATAGATGGTAAGACCCTATTACTGAAGACTCCACATACTTGGGCTGCAAGGTCACTGAGTAATCCTGCTGGAGCTGAACTGAAAACCTCCTCCATGTAGACCAGCTGACAGAAAGCTAGAAAAAGCCACACTGCATGCAGTTCAATGGGAGAGAGAGAAATCACCAGGGAAGATACCCAGTAGTGAACACTGCAAGCCTTATATATGGCCAACCGGTGCAATAGTGGCACATCTGTTATAAGGAAAACTAACTGCCCTCTAATTTGACTGGAGGCCCACTCCTTTGGAGGGAAATATCCTTGATACTGAAAACCTACAACAGGGGTAGTCACGAGCCCTAGGAGTGTAATGTCTGCTGTTGTCTGGCTAAAAGGAAATACTATGCTCACCAAACTGCCCAGTAAACACTTCTCTTAATGTTCATACCCATATATTAATGGTACTCTCACTTTTGATTAGAGAACTTTCTCTTTTCAGATGGCAGAGACCTTGGGATGACTCAGAAGGCACCATGATGCTGAGAAGAAGTGACATAGAAGTGCTCAGCACTGCAATATCTGTATCACACCTTCCAAAGCTCATCAGGGTCTCCATTGTGAAAGAGGTGGTGGGAAGAATGTAAGAGGCAAAGTAAGGGCAGGACTCCTTACAACATGCTCCTCCAAACACAAAATGGCATGGATATCCATGACCTTACAGTGCCTGACATCAATCCTAGAAATCTAGACTACAGGAATAGTTCTATAGCAACAGAACACAGAAAGTTCTAAAGAAACTGGGAATAGAATGAATGTATCTCAACATAATAAAGGCTATTTATGACAATCCGACATAATACTAAGTAGAGAAAATTTTGAAACATTTCCACTAAAATCAGGAACAAGACAAGGGTGTCCACTGTCTCCACTTTTATTTAATGTAATACTGGAAGTCTTAGGTGTAGCAACAAGGCAGGAGACACATATAAAAGGGATGCAAATTGGAAAGGAAGAGATCAAATTATCATTATCTGCTGAGGACAGAATTCTATACATAAAGGAGCCTAAAGACGCTATCAACAAACTGTTAGAGCTGATAAACACTTTTAGCAACATTGCAGGATACAAAATCAACACACAGAATTCAGTAGCCTTCCTATATACTAACAACAAACATGCTGAGGATGAAACCAGGGAATCACTCCCATTCACAATTGACTCAAAAATAAATAAATAAATAAATAAATAAATTACCCTGGAATAAACATAGGCAAGGAAGTACAAGATTTCTACAATGAAAAGTTTAAAACACTTGAGAGAAATTGCAGAAGATACCAGGAAATGGCAAGACATCCCATGTTCTTGGATTAGAAGAATATTGTCAAAATGTCAGTCTTACCCAAAGCAATCTTCAAATTTAATGCAATCCCCATCAAAATTCCAATGGCATTCTTCATGGAAATAGGAAGAATAAAAAACAAAACAAAGCAAGGCATGAGCCATGGGAGGCAAAGGTAGGAGGATCGCCATGAGTTCAAGGCCACCCTAAGACTACATAGCGAGTTCCAGGTCAGCTTGGGCTAGAGTGTGACCCTACCTCAAAATATAAAATAAAATAATATTCATTTGGAAGCACGCACATGCACACACACACACAAAAAAAACAACCCTCGAACAGCCAAAACAATTTTAAGCAACAAAAATAAGGCTAAGGCTGGACAGATGGCTTAGCGGTTAAGGCACTTGCCAGTGAAGCATAAGACCTCCCGTTCAAATCTCCAGGCCCCAAGTAAGCCAAATTGTGCTGGCAAAACTGGACATCCAAATGTAGAAGGATGAAAATATATCCATTTCTCTCTCTATGTACAAGAATCAAGTCCAAATGGATCAAAGACCTTAATACCAGACTTGAAACTCTGAAACTGCTAAAGAAAGAAGTAGGGGAAATCCTTCAACATATTGCCCACAGGCAACAACTTTCTGAATATAACCTCAGTTACTCAGAAAATAAAACCACTAATCAACCACTGGGACCTCATGAAACTAAAAAGCTTTTGATTACCAAAAGACACTATGAATAAAGCAAAGAGGCAACCTATAGAATGTGAGAAAATCTTTGCCAGCTATACATCTGACAGAGGATTAATATCCAGGATATACGAAGATATCAAAAAACTAAAAAAGGGCTTGGAGAGATGGCTTAGTGATTAAGATGTTTGCCTGCAAAGCCAAAGAGCACAGGTTCAACTACCCAGGATCCATCCACATCACCCACATGCACAAGGTGGCACATTGCATCTGGAGTTTGTTTGCAGCAGCCAAAGGCCCTGGGCATGTCTATGTTCTTTCTCTCTATCGCTTTACACACACACACACACACACACGCCTCTTTCTCTTTCCCTTTCTCAGATAAATAACTAAACTGAATAATAATAAATCAAACAACCTAGACAAAAAAACGGGCCTGGAGAGATGGCTTAGCAGTTAAGGCACGTACCTGAAAAGCCTAGACCCGAGTTCAATTTCCCAGTACCCACGTAAAGCCAGATGCACAAGGTGGTGCATGCGTCTGGAATTCACTTGCAGTGCCTAGAGACCCTGGCATGTCCATTCTCATTCTCTCTCTCTCCCTCCCTCCCTCCCTCTTTCTCTCTCAGTTTCATAAATAAGAATACTTTTAAAAAGTGGGCTATGGAACTGAAGAGTTCTCAAAAGAAGAAATACAGGCCGGGCATGGTGGCGCACACCTTTAATCCCAGCACTTGCGAGGCAGAGGATCACCATGAGTTCCATGGCACCCTGAGACTACAGAGTTAATTCCAGGTTAGCCTGGACCAGAGTGAGACCCTACCTTGAAAAACCAAAAAAAAAAAAAAAAAAAAAAAAAAAAAAGAAGAAGAAGAAATACAGATAGCCTACAAACAACTAAAAACATGTTCTACATTCTGAGCCATAAGAGAAATGAAAATTAAAACTACTTTCAGATTCCATCTCACTCCTGCCAGAATGGCTATCATCATGAAAACAAATGACGCTGGACATGGTAGCTCAGCTCATGCCTTTAATCCCGACTACATAGTAAATTCCAGGTCAGCCTGGGCTAGAGTAAGACCTTACCTCAAAAAAAAAAAAAAAAAAAAAAAAAAAAAAAACAGCACTCTCAAATAAATAAAAAATAAACAAAAAAATTTTTTAAAAATCTATAAAATAAAAAAAGAGGAAAAATATTGAGACGGTTAATGACTAAGCTAAATTCTACGAACTAGGCTCAGCAAACTGACTGAATTACATATTAAATTGGAAACATTGCAAACTGGTTTTCAGTAAGACAGGTTTGATGAATTGGTTTGCTTTACACCTTATGAAGTCAATGTTTTTTTTTAAATAATTTATTTATTTGAGAGAGAATGAATATGGGCACATAAAGGCCTTTCACCACTGCAAACAAACTCCGGACGCATGTACCACTCAGTGCATCTGGCTTTACATGAGTATTAGGGAACTGAACCTGAGTTGTCAGGCTTTGCAAGCATCTTTAACCACTGGGCAATCTCCAGCCCAGTACTTTGGGGGAAGGGTTGTTTTGTTTTGTTTTTTTTCAAGATAAGCTCTCACTCTAACCCAGACTGACCCTGAACTCACTCTGTAGCCCCAGGCTAGCCTCAAAGTCAGCAATCCTACCTCTGCCTCCCAAGTGTTGAGATTAAAGGTATGCACCACGATGCCTAGCATTTTGGGGGTTTTTTGTTTGTTTTGTTTTGGGGATTTTAAAAATATGTTAGTTGTTTATTTGAGACAGGGAGAGAGAGGCTGACAAGAGTGACAATGGGTGCACTAGAGACTCCAGCCACTGCAAACTAACTCCAAACATATGTGCCACCCTGTGCATCTGGCTGACGTGGTACTGGGGAGTCGAACCTTGGTCCTTAGGCTTCGCAGGCAAGTGCCTTAACTGTTAAGCCATCTCTCCACCTGGTTATTTGGTAATTTTTGTTGATTTGTTTGTTTTGAGGTAGGGTCTTACTTTAGTCCAGGCTGACCTGGAATTCACTATGTAGTCTCCAGTTGGCCTCATACTCACAGTGATCCTCTTACCTCTGCCTCCCAAGTGATGGGATTAAAGGCATGCACCACACCTGACCTTTAGGGTTTTCTTTTTTTTAATATATATTTTTATTTTTATTTATTTGAGAAAGAGAGAGAGAGAGAAAGGCATGTTGAGAAAGATAGATGTCCTAGAGCCTCCAGCCACTGCAAACAAACAACAGACGCATGTGTCACCTTGTGCATCTGGCTTATGTAGGTCCTGGGGAATCAAATCTGGGTCATTTGGCTTTGCAGGCAAGCACCTTAACTGCTAAGCCATCTCTCCAGCCCCTCGGTTTTCTTTTTAATTTAGAATTTTCATACATGTACACAATGTATTTTGATCATAATACCCTCCAATTACTTTCCTTTGTGTCTCTACCTTTTTATTTTTATTAACATCTTCCATGATTGTAAACAATATCCCATGGTAATGTAATGCCCTCCCTCCCCCCACTTTCCCCTTTGAAACGCAATTCTCCACCATATCCCCTCCTCCTCTCAATCAGTCTCTCTTTTATTTTGATATCATGATCTTTTCCTCCTATTATGATGGTCTTGTGTAGGTAGTGTCAGGCACTGTGAGGTCATGGGTAGCCATGCCATTTTGTGTCTAGAGGGAGCACGTTATAAGGAGTCCAGCCCTTCCTTTGGCTCTTACATTCTTTCTGCCACCTCTTCCACAATGGACCCTGAGCCTTGGAAGATGTGATAGAGATATTGCAGTGCTGAGCACTCCTCTGTCACTTCTTCATAGCATCATGATGCCTTCTGAGTCATCCCAAGGTCACTGCCATCTGAAAAGAGAAGGTTCTCTACCAAAAGTGAGAGTAGCATTAATATATAGGTATGAACATTAAGAGAAGTGCTTACTGGGCAGTTTGATGAGCACAGTATATATATTTAGCCAGACAGCAGCAGATGTTATACCCCTAGGGCTCATGACTACCCCTATTGTAGGTTTTCAGTATCAGGGATGTATTCCCTCCCATGGAGCAGGCCTCCAGTCCAATTAGAGGGCAGTTGGTTTCCACCATGACAGACGTGCCACTATTGCAACCGTTGGCTCATTTGGCCTGGCTGGCAAAATATAAGGCTTGCAGTGTCCTCTGTTGATTATCTTCACTGGTGATTTCTCTCTCCCCCATTGAACTGCATGAAGAATGGCTTCTTCCAGCTTTCTGTCAGCTGCTCTACATGGAGGAGGTTATCAGCTCAGTTCCAGCAGGATTCTTTGGTGGTCTTGCAGCACAAGTATGTGGAGTCTTCAGTAATAGGGTCTTACCATCTATTCCTGGTGGGAAACCAAGGGCCTCGGCAATGGCCTATAATGCTTTGGGGGCATCAGGGACCTCCCTGGCTAAAAACTGACTGGAAGGTATCCCATCCCTGGCACTGAAAATTTTCTAGTAACAATCTATAGATCCTGAGTGTTCCATTGTCCAAAAAAGATTTCCATATGACTTATTTATATTCTCTTACATTTTGATTTGCCTTCCCTCCACCTTTCCTTCACTCAATCTCTTCCCCTGACCTCACTTAGGCCTTTTCTCCCCCATTAATCTATTCTTCTACTTACATATATACAATACCATCCTATTAAGTACCCCCCTCCCTTCCTTTCTCTTCCCTTTATATCTCTTTTCTAGCTTACTGGCCTTTGCTACTGAGTTTTCTTCCTACTCATACAAAAGTTCAATAATCTGTAGCTAGGATCCACATATGAGAGAGAACATGCGACGCTTGGCCTTCTGGGAATGGGTTACCTCACTTAGTATAATCCTTTCCAGATCCATCCATTTTCCTGCAAATTTCATAACTTCATTTTTCTTTACCACTGAGTAGAACTCCACTGAATAAATGTGCCATATCTTCATTATCCACTCATCAGTTGAGGGACATCTAGGCTGGTTCCATTCCCCAGCTATTTACCCCACCTTTTTTTGCAACGTAACCCATGCTGGCTTAGAACTCTCCTCTCTGCCTTTCTAGAGCTGAGATTACCACCATGGCAAGAAAAATTCTTTATTCATGTTTTATGGTTTGGCGCATATAGTGTGTATGTTTATATGTGATACTTAGAGATAGAACCCAGGACCTCGTGCATACTAACCATATGCTCAACCATGAGCTACATTCCCAGTCTCTAAAATATTTTTTAAAAATATTAACATTTTTATACTGCCTAAATAGAACCAGAAACTTTTTTTTAAATTTAAATCATTTTTATTATTTGAGCGCAACAGACAGAGAATGGGCATGCCAGGGCCTCCAGCCACTGCAAACAAACTCCAGAAGCATCCGCCCCCTTGTGCATCTGGCTAACGTGGGTCCTGGGGAATGGAGCCTCAAACCGGGGTTCTTAGGCTTCACAGGCAAGCACTTAACCGCTAAGCCATCTCTCCAGCCCTACAACCTTAAAAAAAAAATATTTAGTTTTATTTGCATGCAGAGAAAGAGAGAGATAGATAGATAGAAGAGAAACAGAGAGAGATAGATAATGGGTATGCCTGGATCTCCATCCACTACAAATAAACTCCAGATGCATGTGCCCCTTGTCCATCTGGCTTACATGGGTCCTGGGCAATCAAACCCGGGTCCTTTGACTTTGCAGGCAAACACCTTAAGTACTATGCTATTTCTCCAGCCCAAACCAAAAACTTTTACAACCAAAGTTCCTGTTCCTATAAGATATTTTAAGAACCAATTAAGTGTTGCTTTTAAAAAGTGTTAAAATATCTGTTTTGATTCCCCACTAGGTTCAAAAATCTCTTTGATATTAGACAGAAAAAAAAATAGCTCTTTTCAGCACATCTGAATGGCACAAAGTGACACTTTATAAAATACCACCCTATTTTAAACCTTTTCAAGTACACATTTTATATGCTTAATAAATAGATTCTCAGCTTCTCTTCTGCACTTTAATAGTACTTCTTATTAATTATCTCCAATCATCAATGTACACCCAAGGCTATGCTTAAATGGTTCAGCAAACAGAACAGATTCTACCCAACTTCTTTTGAAATCAATAAAAGCTATAAATTTAACAAGAAAGCTTTTGTAGTTCAGTTAAAATTCAAGGTCATTTCAAGGCTTACAATCACTAAACAAGGTTTGAGGAGGAATATACTCACTGGATTTGCTGAAGGAAAGAGCAGCTGGCTTATTCACTAAAGAGCATTATAAAAAGCTCCCTCATAAACTGTAAACTCTCTGACCACTAGTGGTGAGCACAGAGAAGCACATCAAACATTTGTGTTACTTCTAATCAATGTGAACATCCCCAGTAGAAGACTCCTTAATTTTTTATTTTATTAAAGACACAGAGCGGGGGAGAGAGAAAGAGAGTGAGTGAGAATGGGCACGCCAGGGCCTCTAGCCACTGCAAACAACTCCAGATGCATGTGCCACCGTGTACGTCTGGCTAACGTGGGACCTGGAGAATCGAACCTGTGTCCTTAGGCTTCACAGGCAAGCGCTTTAAGTGCTAAGCCATCTCTTCAAGCCAAGACTCCTTTTTTTTTTTTTTTTTTTTTGGTTTTTCGAGGTCTCACTCTAGCTCAGGCTCACCTGGAATTCACTATGTAGTCTCAGGGTGGCCTTGAACTCTCAGTGATCCTCCTACCTTTGCCTTCTGAGTGCTGGGATTAAAGGTGTGTGCCACCAGGCCTGGTTTAAGACTCCTGAATTTTAATGACTTATCTTTAATTAAAATTTTAACCCACACCCCAGACACAAAATGGCCTGGATATCCATGACCTCACAGTGCCTGACACTACTACACAAGACCATCATAATAGGAGGAAAAGATCATGACATCAAAATAAAAGAGAGACTGATTGAGAGGGGGAAGGGATATGACGGAGAATGGAGTTTCAAAGAGTAAGTAGGGAGAGGGAGGGCATTACCATGGGATATTGTTTACAATCATGAAAGTTGTTAATAAAAAATGTATTTTTTAAAAACTTTAACCCAGGACCGGGGCATAGTGGCTAATGCCTTTAATCCCACCAGTTGGGAGGCAGAGGTAGTAGGATCACTGTGAATTCAAGGGCAGCCTGGAAGTACAGAATGAGTTCCAGGTCAGCCTGGGTAGAATGAGAACCTGCCTTGGGGAAAAAAACAAAACAGAAAAATATATAGAGAGATAACTAGGCCCCTAAACTACTGCTATTTCTATTCTGAAACCATCCCATTTAAAAATTCTGCCTTTCAGGCTGGAGAGATAGCTCAGTGGCTAAGACACTTGAAAGCCCAAAGGACCTGGGTTTGATACCCCCATAACCATGTAAGCCAGATGCACAATTGGCACATGCATCTGGAGTTCATTTGCGGTGGCTAGAGGCCCTGGTATGCTCACACACACACACACACACTCACACTCTCTCTCTCTCTCTCTCTCTCTCTCTCTCACTCTCTCTCTCTCCTTGAAAATAAATAATTTTTAATTCTGCCTTTCAAACTAGCTCCTTTCACCATCACACTCTGAGCAGATCTAAGCCTCTTAGTTACCCATGCAGAATATACATATTTCTAAAGAAATTCTAGTTTTTCTCTCCATATACCTAACTTCAAATCACACTTAAGTTGTAGGTCTCAAGAAATATGGAAGACATTGAGGAATATGATTAAAAGACATGCATACATCACTCTATCCTTTCCATATAGTGACAGGCAACCAGAAAAGGGTCTGGTATTTTGGCCAGCACTCACCATTTCTGAGAAGAAAGAAGGTAACAGTCTTCAAGCAATACTGTGAGCACACAAGAAACACAGGAATGGGTGTGAGAGAAAACATGTATCAGAAAACTAATGCCAAAAGCTAAAAGATTCAAATACATAAATGTGCCCAGGCATGCCCAAACTCTCTGTCTGCCTCATTCTATCATAAATAAATTTTGCCGGGCGTGGTGGAATATGCCTTTAATCCCAGCACTCGGGAGGCAGAGGTAGGAGGATCACCATGAGTTCGAGGCCACCCTGAGACTACATAGTGAATTCCAGGTCAGCCTGGGCCAGAGTGGAACCCTACCTCGAAAAACAAAAATAAATAAATAAATAAATAAATAACTTTTAAAAATAGATAAAACCGCAGAGGTAGGAGGATCGCTATGAGTTTGAGGACACCCTGACACTACACAGTGAATTCCAGGTCAACCCGGACCTGAGTAAAACCCTATCTCAGGGAGGAAAAAAAAAACCTAAATGTTACGAATATCTTTATCTCTCAAAAAGAAAAAAAAAAAAAAAACCTGCCATGTTTCAATTCCATCTAAATACCAAATAGTGGGGTTTTTTTTGGTTGTTTTTGTTTTTGTTTTTGTTTCAGTACTGACAGCACTAGTCAGCAAGCTTCTTAAGAAACAAGATATCTTTGTGTAAAGTAAATGGATTACTGGTGAGAGCACAAGAAAGTAGACACACCTAATTCTAAAAAGTAACCACCCTCACCAAGATAAAAGAAAGGAGAGATAGCAGGGGCAGCACTTTTAACTGTATACCAATGAAAGGTAATGGGTTACCATATAACTATCAAAAGTTTTAAATAAATTCACGCTGATAACATGAGAAAATAGATTGAAGGCAACTAAAATGCAGAAAAGAGTATGTCATTTGGCCACAAAATGATGAGCCAAATCTAGGATTTGAAGAAAATTTAGAAGAAAATGTTGGAGGTAGGATTACCGGTAATTTTTTCTTTTATTTTCTACAATGACCATACATTTTTCAGCTTTAAGGAGCTCAGGCATAAGGACTTAAAAGCCACAGGCAATTCAAGCTCAGAAGTTCAGAAATCACAACTATTTAAACCTAAATACAAGATACTAAATCCCTCCAGCTTTTAATTCATATGCAAGCCCTCCTACTGTGTTCCCCAGGATAAGTCCCCATAGTCAAAGCACTCAACATTGCTTTCCAAACAAGGCTTGAAACACTGGGTATTCTCCAGCCAGTAGTCCCATCTATACTCTAGAAACTACCTTTGGAGGACAAATTTACAATACTTCATAAGTGGTGCTCATAAAGGCTAAGTTTATAATGAACAGACACACTATGTGAAAAGCAAACTCATGGTGAGATATTTTAGTCAATAGACTAACAGCAGACAGGAGATTTTATCTTCAAATGTTAAATGAACTTCATTACAATAGTTTTAGTAACTGCTTGCAATCAGTTTAATTCTGAATTTCAGCCATCCCATAGATTGGGATTTAATCCGTTGTTATGAAAGGGAGCAATGGATGGGAGGGTAGGAATTGTATTTTCCCATATTAGATGACTGATTAAGTTCTTCCCTCTAAAAGACTGATTGGTTTCCTGGTGCCAGTAAAATGATTGATGAATATTTCAACTGCAGCTCTCAAGCTACACTCCCCACTTTACCCCTCCCCCATCGCACTGCCTGCCCCTTTCCTGCCATGCTCCCCCCTTTCATAGGCTTCAGCAATATTTAAGGAAGTTTACTTCTGTTTAGCACTTTTCTTTAATGAATCCATGTGCTCAAATATAGGGCATTTAATGTTGAGACGATAGGATTCCTCTCAATGCTGAATGACTTCTGCAGATAAAAATCCCTTTACAAGTAATGATGGAAAATGCTGAAATTAACTATGGATTTGGCTCAGTGAATGAAAGGGTACTCACAAAAGAGGTGTGGCAGAAAGGGGTTATAAATCAAAAGAAAGATCAAATGAAAAATAAATAAACTTATCTCAAAGTTTACATTTCAGATAAATCATCATAACATTAGAACTATAATTATAAACATAAAGAGGGCTTAGAAAGGAATTAACATGTTCAACTGTGTGATCTACAAACTACAGCAATCAGGTGTGATAAAGTCAAAACTGAAAGAGTATAAATTTAAGTGCAAAAATGATTAAACAGTATCACAAATCAAACCATCCAAGAGAATCTGGGCTGTGGAGACTGGTTTAGGTGGGCTTTCCTAAATTTTGTCTTCCTATTCCATCCCATTCGTTTCCACCATAAATGGAAAATCTTTTCAGGGCTCATTTAACTTAGCAACTGCATTTTACAGAGGTACCCATGAAGACAGAGAAGAACCCAGGCAAAATTGACTTCCTGAGTCTCTTTACACGTGGTTGGTCTCACCTCCAGAGTCCTAGCCTGCTCAACCTTGGCTATCACAATCTATCATCCACGCTGCCTATCATTTCCACATTTTTCTCACTACCTCTCCTTTTGCTAGAAAATAATCTTACAAACTGCACAACTAGCTCTTTCAAAGGCCATATCCACCGTCTTGGGTGGTTTTCACCTTTCATAGCCAGCCTTTGTCTAGGCACAAGGGACAAAGGCCACCTTTTTGAAAACTAAGCTGCATTCTCAAACTCAAATTCAGTCAAGCAAACAACAAGGAGAGTTTATTAGTGACCTTGTCTTAATCTGGGGTGTCTAGTCTCTTAAATAATGAAAACCATGTTCCTAAACAGAAACTGTGTCCAGGTTGCACGAGGGCCAAACCTTAGATTTAGCTTCAACACATTGCTTGACTGCAACACATGGCAGTCCCCAATTTTCTCAAGTAGTTGCAAAACATTTTCTTCCCTTATATTTTAAAGACTGTTCCTGACTGCCAGCAAAGGGCTGAAATAAGCAAAAGACTCAACCTATTTCATCTATTCAACATTGTGAATACCAATTCCCTGTGCTCAGGGTTCAGATACTAAAAGCCCTTCTTTTCTGAGCATCTCTCAGATTCACCAAGAATTTTCCCTACTGTGACAAAACAGCAAAGGAAAAAGAAAGCTAGTTACCTGGAACTCTAAGACTACAAGTTAGTGACTTTAATCTACAGATGTTAATTCTGGGCTATCTCAAAAATAAGCTTCCATTCTCAGCTGTCTGTTTTGGTAAATACTTATGCATGGCACTTGTCTCTCACCTGAGTAACTCCAGTAACAGTCACTTTAGGATATATAAGAGAAATGGGGATATTAAATCTAGGAAACAAATTATAAATGCTGTTACTGTGAAATGGGGAAAGGAGCTATTTGTGGGCCTCTGTTATAAGCATAAACACCATACAAACATCAGCTGTTAGAGCTGGGCATGGGAGCACACACCTTCAGTCCCAGCATTCAGGGAGGCTGAGGTAGGATGATCACAGTGAGTTAGAAACCAGCCTCGGGCCACAGAGTGAGTTCCTGGTCAGCCTGAGCTAAAGTGAGACCCTACTTCAAAAACTAAAAAACTAAAAAGTTAACTGTTATTAAATAATACTAAGTTCAAAGAGGTTTAGTGAGCTGTACATAGTGCTGATCTTTGTTCAGCCCCTCAGTCCCTGCTTTTTCCCTCATACCAACTACCCCAAATCCCAACTCTCCAGGGAACCCTACCACTAACACTTCCAAAAAACAAAGTGCTCTAAATGGATGTCAGTGGGGGGTTCCCCCCAGGTGGTTTATTATCCTGCTTAACAGGCATCTTGGGGGAAGGACTGAAAGGCCAAGGAGGAAGTCTCATACCAAATTAGATTTCAAGAGTACAGTATCAACATGGGGGGGGGGGGGGAGGTCAGCTTCAATTATTCTGCTTACTAAAGTTGTTTGATTCAAATGAGGAATGCATTTACAGGCTTCATCTGAAACATAAAACCCAAACATTAAAATTAAAACTGTACTTTCTTGTAACTAAGCTGCAATCCCCGTAGAACACAAAACTGCTTAAAAGGTGCATTACATAAAACTCAAGAACACCAAGATAATCACACTCTTAGGAAGGAACCTCAGTGGCACCCAAATTCACCCTAAATTCCGATGCAGTAATACCTTTCTGTTATTCACAGTTATGTGACATTTCTTCAGGCAGCAAGCCAGCAACTGAGAAGGAGTTCTAGCTAGCAACTACCCTAAGGAGTAAATTCCTAACTCTCTAACAACATAGTAATTGACTGACAGTAAAATGTTACTCACACTAAGGGTATTCTTAGGCTAAAAGAGAAGATGCTTCTCCTATGCAGACTTCATTGCCACCTCAGTGAAAACCAGGTTGAAGCAAGCCAATCTACAAAATGGCACTGCCCAAATCACAACATTAAAAAGACTAAGGAGCCCGGCATGGTGGCACACGCCTTTAATCCCAGCACTCGGGAGGCAGAGGTAGGAGGATCACTGTGAGTTCGAGGCCACCCTGAGAATACACAGTGAATTCCAGGTCGGCCTGGGCTAGAGCGAGACCCTACCTTGAAAAAAAAAAAAAAAAAAAAAAAAGACTAAGGAAAGCAAACAATTTTTTTTTTTAAATGAAAGCTTAAAAAACAGGATTTGGGGCTGGAGAGATGGCTCAGCAACTAAAGGCTCTCGCTTGCAATGGCCTGGATTCAAATCCCCAGAACCCACATGAAGTCAGATGCACAATGTGGCACATGTGTCTGGAGTGTGTTCTCAGTGGCAAGAGGCCCCAGTGTTCCCATTTATTCTCCTCTTCTCTGCTTGAAAATAAATACAATAATTTTTTTACAAAAAGATTTTTTTATTAACTATTTAATTATTTTTCATTTATTTATTGTCTGTTTATATATTTTTTTTTTCCAGGTAGTGTCTCACTCTAGCCTAGGCTAACCTGGAATTCATTCTGTATTCTCAGGGTGGCCACGAACTCACAGCAATCCTCTTACCTCTGCCTCCCTCCTGAGTGCTAGGATTAAAGGCATGTGCCACCACACCCAGCTTTATTTCTATTTATTTATATAGGTTGTAGTCTTATATTCCCTCTCCTCCACCCCCATTTCCCTGAGGGCCCTCCTCAGTAGGGTTATTAGTGTTCACTGTGGGGCTATTTCACTGTCTTTGCAGCAATCCTTGCATAGTTCTAGTATTCTAGTATTGGTCCAGAAAATGGCACTATTGGAAAACTGCTCACAAAGCATCAGACTATATACTATATTTCATTTAGTCTCAAACAAAGAAAAAATGATTTTCCAGAAAAAGGTAGCTCCATAATAGAAGGGGGAAAAGAGACAAGGAATATTCAGGCCAGGCATGGTGGTAGCCCTTACCCATAATCCCAGCACTCAGGAAGCTCTAGCAGGAAAATAGTGTTTGAGGCCAACCTAGGCTACATATAGCAAGAGTCTGTCTCAAAAAAAAAAAAAAAAAAAAAAAAAAAAAAAAAAAGGAAGAATAACCTAGTACTGGGAATAGTATCTGATAAGATCTGGTAAAATCATCATTTTCTTATACATTAAATATATTCATGGGGTCTCCCATATATTGGTGTGAGCACTCTTAAGAATTCCTTTTAGGGCTGCAGAGATGATTTAGCAGTTAAGATGTTTGCCTACAAAGCCAAAGGACGCAGGTTCAATTCCCCTGGAGTTCGTTTGCAGTCGCTGGATGCCCTGGCACACCCCCCCCCTCGAATAAATAAAAAAAATATATTAAAAAAAAAGAACTCCTTTTAAGCCGGGCGTGGTGGCGCACACCTTTAATCCCAGCATTTAGGAGGCAGAGGTAGGAGGATCACTGTGAGTTCGAGGCCACCCTGAAACTACACAATGAGATCCAGGTCAGCCTGAGCTAGAGTGAGACCCTACCTCAAAAAATGGAAAAAAAAAAAAAAAAGAACTCCTTTTAAATTCTGAAAAATTGTTGAAGACCCCAAAGACCTAGGAGATAATTATGTGAGCTCACCTATCAATATTTACCATATTAAAAAAATAAAACTAAAATTCTTGAAGTATTCATTTCAAAGTAATAACCCATTACATGTTATACAAGTAATATTTTCAAATAAAATATGAAATTAGAAGAATGAACTGCTTTACATTTTTGCAAATCTCTTCATACCTGGCTTAATTGTAGCAGCCAGATTTTCCTGTTGCTCCATTTAGTATGTTGTGATACATATTTGGGATGGGGGCCTAAAGTATAGGCAGAAAATGTCTCCTCAGATTTATAACTGGAAATGGAATACTTGCTTTTTAAAAGTAATTGAGGTGTTTTTGTTGATAGCCTACCAAAACTTAGTAAATGGTGGTTTCTTTTTTTTTTTCCCGAGGCAGGGTCTCACTCTAGCCCAGACTGACCTGGAATTCACTATGGAGTCTCAGGGTGGCCTCAAACTCAAGGTGATCCTCCTACCTCTGCCTCCTGAGTGCTGGGATTAAAGATGTACGCCACCATGCCCAGCTAAATGGTGGTTTCTTAAACAGTCAATTTAAGCCAGGTGTGGTGGGGCATGCCTTTAATCCCAGTATTTGGGAGGCAGAAATAGGAGGATCACCTTAAATTCAAAGCCACCCTGAGACTACATAGAGAATTCCAGGTCAACCCAGGCTAGGGTGAGACCCTACCTCAAAAAAAAAAAAAAAAAAAAAAAGTCAGTTTTAGTAGGGTCTAAAACCTTAACACTGGGCTAGGAATAGAGTTCGGTTGTAGAGTGCCTGAACTTTTTTTTTCTTGTTCATTTCTATTTTCAAGATAGGGTCTCACTTTAGCCCAGGCTGACCTGAAACTCACTGTTGTCCCAGGCTGGCCTTGAGCCCACAGCAATCCTCCCACCTCTGCCTCCTAAATGCTGGTATTAAAGGCCTGCACCACCACGCCTAAGTGCCCTAATTTCAATTCCTAGCATGCAAAAGGTAAGTTAAAAGAAAACACAAAGATCTATGAATTATGTATACTCTTCTTCATTAAAATTTTGAACAGATCTTTGGTCCAGGTAGGATTTTTCCCCCACTATGACAGGATCTAACTATGTAGCCTGAAACTCACAATTCACAATACTCCTAAATTCTGCAACTACAAGCATGCACTACCATGCCCAGTCATGTGGCATTTTGAAATAGCATACCTATACAGCTTTTGGGAAATAATGCATCAGTGGGTTGAGCAGATGTTCTAAATGATAAATGCAGTTCATTATAACTATCAAAAGTCAATTTTTCTGCTTTTAAACATTTTTTTAAGTATTCTTATTTGAGATAGATACTGGGCACACCAGGGACTCTTGCTACTGCAAAACAACTTCATATGCATATGTGGCTTGTATCTGGCTTTAAGTGGGTGCTGGGGAATCAAGTGCCTGTAACAGCTGAGCAATCTCTCCAGACTAAAAGACACATTTTCCAAAATCACCATCTACCATCAAAAAAAAAAGGCTTTAAGTACTGGGACGCTGCCAAGCTCCTAGTAGCAAGGTACAAGATTTCAAAATCCTGTTACTTGAAAGCTCAGAAATTAGTCATGCAACAAATACTGTTAGTTTATCTTGATACGACAAGCTTACTATGTTTTAGGAGAAACACGATCAGCCAAATAAATACCCAGAGCTTAAACCAGAGTATGTCATTCTTTCAAGTAAAAAACGATGTTTCATGAAGGGGGTGGGGGGGAGCAGCTAGTTCAGCTCACAATATGCTCACAGAAGTGTTACCTTTCCAACAACCTATTTTACTATGCACCAGAAATGTTTGTATATAACCTGCCATTTCATTACATATTAAAAAAACATGTATTCAAGGGTTGAGATTTAATACAAGTAATCATTTCCACTGCTTCTTCAAGGACATTCTTAAGTGAAAATGGCTTTTATTTTTTAAGTACAAATACATGGATGTGAAGAATACAACGACTACTACACTGTCTGGTGACTTTAATTTCTGCTTAAAGGTGCCAGTAATTTCTACCAACTATTGTTTTTGCAAAGTCAGTGCAAATGTCAACAGAATGAAAATGGCAAATGATGTCTTAGTATTATAATGAAAAGAATTTTGACCTCGAAAGCAACCCTCAGAGGTTCAAAGACTATATTTTGAAAACCAACACGAAATAAATTTAAGGACTCAGTGAGGGGAAGGGATTAAGTCTGAACCAATTTAGTAATGAATGATCAAGAAATGAAGATAGGAAACACAATCCAGCTGATGGATGCTTCATTACTTTAACCTCATCATTTGTTTATAATTTTAAAATGCTAGGGATGAAAACGGAAAAAAGATGTTTAATAAAGCTTCACAGTAGTACCCTGTCCTTTCTTCTTTCATGATGGAAAATTTAAATTACATCAATTAGAGTGAACTAGGGTTTAAAAAAATTATACCTCCCACCTTCTACACTACAGTTTAAGATGTTGCCTCGCATTGTACATTTTAGGGAAAGCCTTGGGTGTAAATCAGTGTAAACTTGGAGGAGAGATTTTTCTACCATGTAAAGTAGGTTGTTTTTATAGGCTGAAGGTTAATCAATTTTTTTAATACTTTGCAGAGAGAAAACTATCTGTATATACATGACACATATGTGTGTGTGTGTGTATATATATATACAAAATATATCCAAAAAATTATACCTTACCCATTAGAGCATAAACAATTATGAAAACTAGCCTACCGTCCAGCACTCAGGAGGCAGAGGTAGGAGGATCACCATGAGTTTGAGGCCACCCTAAAACTACATAGTGAATTCCAGGTCAGCCTGGGCTAGAGTGAGACCCTACCTCGGTAAAAAATAATAATAATAATAAAAAAAATGATCGGCCTGGAGAGACGACTTAGTGGTTAAGGCATATGCCTGTGAAGCCTAAGGACCCAGGTTCGATCCTCCAGGTCCCACATAAGCCAGATGCACAAGGTGGAACATGCATCTGGAGTTCATTTGCAATGGCTGGAGGGCCTGGCATACCCATTCTCTCCCCCCACCCCTGTCTCAAATAAATAAAATAGATAAATAAATTTCTTTAATTATCAAAACTAGTCAAAATGAAAAAATAAAAAATGATCAAAGTCAATTTTTAATTCTTCTGAGGTGATATAGCTTGAAATGAATATATGGATTAAACAGAATTGAGTTTTTAATTGAAAACTAAATGTAATGAAGCTAGTTCCCATCACTGAATGAACCTATTTTTTGCTTTAAATTTTTTTGTCTTTGTTTTTTATTTTATTTATTTATTTGAGAGCAACAGACAAAGAGGCAGAGAGAAGAGAGGGAGAATGGGCGCACCAGGGCTTCCAGCCACTGCAAACGAACTCCAGACACATGTGCCCCCCCTGTGTATCTGGCTAACATGGGTCCTGGGGAATCGAGCCTCAAACCAGGGTCCTTAGGCTTCACAGGCAAGCGCTTAACCGCTAAGCCATCTCCTCAGCCCTATTCTTTGCTTCAAAATACATCTGTTATTGAAATATTTTATCAATCTGAACAGATTATGTCTCAAGAAATCAGTTAAAATATCACAGGAAATTTAATCTTCTCCTTATCCAATTAATCATTTAGAAGAAAAAAAAATAACAGAAATTTTGGCACTACAACCAAGGACTGGAAAAACAGGCAAAATCCAGCCACGGACCTCTGAAATGCTTTTATGACACGTGTAAAATTCCATGGTCTACAAACTGAAAGGAGTTAAAAACAAAAAGCAGAGGAATTCCACATTAGGAATTTAGTTGTGTAATTCTCTATTATACTTGAACATATTTAATGAATCATAAATTACTTCAAATGCAAATAGTTGTTCAAGCAAGTATGTTAGGCACATTTTTCACTAACACACTACAACCAGAGTTCCAATGTGCTATAGTTTATTATTCTAACAATTCCTTCAATTACTATTATCAAATTATTTTTAATAATATCTCATCTTGACAATAAGAAGAAAGTCACTAATCTGGCTCAAACCACCCACAGAGTATCTCTTCAAATCAAATGCTTGGATCTGTTTTCCAGAATAGGTTACATGTTGTTACCTAGGGAATTGATTTTGGAAACATTACACCTGCCAGCTGACTTATCAACAGTGCCCATAGAATTGACACCAACTTAAAACCAAGACCCAATCCAGAAAATAGAAAAATATACTCCTGCTACCATCTGTGGTCCATGCATGAATAGCTTCTCATGTAAACAAACTGAAGAGAGAGTCTGAAATGAGGATGAGACTTCATCATCTGAATGAAGAGACATCATCATCTGAAGACACTTTTAAAAGTTAGTTCTTTTTTTTAAGGTCTTTAAATAGGTGTGCCAGGGCTTCCAGCCACTGCAAATGAACTCCAGATGCATGTGCCACCTTGTGCATCTGGCTTACACAGGTCCTGGGGAACCTGAACCTGGGTCCTTTGGCTTTGAAGGCAAGCGCCTTAACCATTCAGCCATCTCCCTGGTTCTTTTTTTTTATTTTTCTTGGTTTTTCAAGGCAGGGTCTCAAACTCTAGCCCAGGCTGACCCAGAATGTGTACCACCACATGGTGCTAAAAGTTCTTTATGTAACAAAATTGTAACATTTACTTGTATGAAACATACAAATTTGTAATTCTCAATTTGAGATTAGACAATGCTGAAAGAAAAAACACACACTACCTTGAATTGAAAATGTTTCCATTGCCCAAGGGCTAACTTTTGAAAATGTTAAAACAAAAAGTTATTAGAAATTTATTTTTAAGGAAATCCAGTTTTTTTTTCCTTAGATATAATAACTTAGCAAGCTTGCTTCCATCAATTATTTCTATAATTTTAAACTCAAAGAAGGCTATTTTCCCAACTTATTTTCTGTTTGCTTTCTCAAATGACAAGCATCACAGTAGCTTAGGGATCAAAAGATTCCATGCAGCTGGGGTTGGGGGAAAAAGCAATTCAGCTCCCCAGCACCCAGCTGAAGAAATCCTGGTGAGTCTCCCAAACTGTTTACAATAACTACTGGATATCTTAGTATATTCTCATTTTAATAATTGTAACCCATAAACAAAAAACGTTTTATTGGAAAAAAAAATGTTTTCTTGGAATGCTGTTAGAAGTCTATTATTTAACAGTGGGTCATAACAAATGAAGAACAAAGTAAATAGGAAACGTTTTATTCAAATAAAGGATTCTATAGTTTTTAAGCAACAATGGACATCTCAGTGTTGTGAATGTTCTAGGTTTTTTCTTTTTGTTTTTCTAAATTTTCCATAACTTACATTTTACACTAAACTCTATTAGAAAACACACACACCCCCAAAAAAGAAGACTAAGCTTAATTCTAGGAACACTGTATACCAAAGTTACCTCCAGTGAATTGTTTTTTTATTTTAAGATTAAGCTCAGATGAATCTGAAACTTTAGCTCTAAAAATCTCTATCCAAACAAAATTGACCTGGTTTAGTGCTAAGTCCTCTCTTGCCCACTTTTACTAATTCTGATATCTCTGAATCCTAGTTATCAAAGGCATCTATATTGTTTAAGAAATACTTAAGCCAGGAAAATCTTTTTAAAATAAAGATTTTCAGTTGACTTTTAAGAATACAAAAGTTTGAAAGAAAATATTTTCCTTCACAACTTGTTCATCTCAGACATACTAAAGTACTGCAAAGTATATATTAAGTCACTGGCTATGTGGACATATTAGCTACCTTCTATTTAAAACAATTCAAGGACAGCTATTCTTTGTGAAAGTGGAAGTCTGTTTATCTGTTCACTTAGACCTTTGATTTTTCTGATTTTGACCCTTCTTCAGACACAAGCTTACTACAATCTGGCTTACATACAAAATAAAGTATTTTGTTTATCTAATTAAAAAATAGCCGAGCGTGGTGGTACACACCTTTAATCCCAGCACTTGAGAGGCAGAGGTAGGAGGATCGCCGTAAGTTCGAGGCCACCTTGAGAATACATAGTGAATTCCAGGTCAGCCTGGACCAGAGTGAGACCCTACCTCAAAAAACTAAAAAATAAATAAATAAATAAATAAATTATGGGCTGAAGAGATGGCTCAGTGGTTAAGGCATTTGCTTGCAAAGCCAAGGGATCCCGGTTTGACTCTCCAGGACCCACATAAGCCAGATGCCTGGAGTTTGTTTGCAGTGGCTAGAGGCCCTGGTGCGCTCTCTTTCTCTCTCTCATAAATAAAAAAATAAAATATATTTAAAAAAGTAAATTTTATAAGCCGGGCGTGGTGGCACATACCTTTAATCCCAGCACTTGGGAGGCAGAGGTAGGAGGATCGCCATGAGTTCGAGGCCACACTGAGACTACATAGTTAATTCCAGGTCAGCCTGGACCAGAGTGAGACCCTACCTCGACAACCCAAAAAAAATAAGTAACAACTCCAGGATCAAAGGGGAAATGAAAAGTCAAGAAATTATGAATAAAATATCAAAATAATAAGCACAGTTTTGGAAATTTGTTGGCATTTTAAAAAATCATTTCCTTTCTAATGCTTGTTCATATGCTTAAAAGGCATGAGCATATAGCTTTTTGCTTCAAAACTCAGAATGATAGATAAGATTATGAAGCATTCTGATTACATGAATCAAAAGTACTCAGAATTTGGTGAATCACAGACTGAAAATGTAGTCCTTAACACCTCAGCTACCCAAAATTACCAATGGATCTGTTCATTGTCATTTCAGTGTTCTTTGAAGGTCATAGAACCTACTAAGAAAAGAAAGAAAAAAGAAAGAGAGAAGTCCTGTGTGCTGAATGCCTGCAACAGTACTACAGTATACTTGTTTTTAAACGAAAGTACAAAATTCTGAGTTAACTCACAATTAAGACACAACTAAAAAGTTAAACTGCATGTAAAACACTTGCTAATTTATTTCCAGTTATAAACATTTGGTTGGTATGGTCATAAATACATAACATTATTTAGTAAACTCATTTCTTTCAATGTTGAATTACATAAAATATGCTTTTAATTATTTGAAATGGAATATAACCTTCTTTTCCCTTAAGTATTAAAAAAAAAAATCTAATCTATGGCCTCCTCCTGTTATATCGAACACAATCACCCTTTCTTAAAATAAAATGAACAAATGCAATACTCAGCAAATGCTTCCTCAAGTCATTCATCTTCCTTTGAAATCCCAAAAGGGAGCAATCCTCTATTCCGACTAAATGAGTTCATGTTTGTTATGAAAATCTACGAGCAACAACTGAAAATAGCAGAGTCAGCACAGGGAATTCCTGGAAGGGTGATGGTGCATCAAAAGGCTAGCAACTCTGTTCTGATGGAATCATAAAAAAAAACATTTGAAGGACTGTAAATTCAGCATCAATGGCCTTTCCTGCAGGAACACATTTCTAAAATCCCACCTCCACTTTACTTCTTCATGACAGAAACCAAAGACTGCCTATCTAGATAGCTATCTCATGCAAATATTTCATGCAAAATAAAAATGTCACCAGGTTGGAAAATTAGGGATACTTTTTTTTCCTGCTCAGAAATTAAACAGTTTATCTATAGTGAAAAACACGGACTAGGAAGCAAAAAAAGTTACAAAGTTTATATTATATTGTGGCAATTCTGTGAGTGTGTTAAGTTCTTTAATAATAATAAACATAAGCTGTAAAGCATATAGAATGCTAATTTCTGCACAGAAAAAGCAAGAGATCCCACAAGAATCTAATGATTTTTAAACCCATTAAGCTTAAAATTGTGCTTTCAGCAAAAAGAAAACAGTATCACTAACTAGAGCTGATATAAAATATTAAAGACACCTTAGCCTAAATGGATTGCTCTGGAAGATTCTGTTTAAATGGTTCCGATCACTTGAGGAAAGGATACTATTAAAAAGAAATCTGATTAAGAGTTAAAATTGCTACTCAGATCTTCAAAATGTACTAATTAATAATTAATAACAAATGCATTGTTCTTTGGTTTCCCTTACAAAAATGTCCTCAAGTAGAATGAATGATACCTGTAATAAAGTCTGTCAACTACACAATTTGGGTGCACAGGTGGGTACAGAACTACCTGCACATGGAAAGGCAATATGAAAATATATTAATAGGGATATAAAACAATAGCTTGATTTAAAAAATCTGCATAGCAAATTTTAGATTAGGAATTACAACCTTCACAAATTAATACCAAACCACCATACAAACTATTTTTTTTAAGACAAAAGCTTCCTTCTACTCCAACTAGATTCCTGCCTTTTCTTTTGTGACGTGAGATGTTATTGATCTCAAATATGTTCACATTCGAAAATCAGTCTCCAAAGACACCTCGCAGTAGGGCCAGCCTCTTAGCCACAGAGCATCTTACATATCTTTAAAACCGAACAAGAGATCTAAACACATACCACTATTTGATCATCAACATCAGGTTAACCAGGCCCTTTTCTAAAACAGTTTTAAAAACCTGATCTACTGAATCAACAATAAATGTTTGATGAATTAACAAACTTAAGAAGCCAACTTGAGATTCTCCCCTCTGTAGCTCTATTCAATGCGGCTTAGAGACCTTACTTTCAGGTTACGTTCCTCACACCTGCCAGGTCACTGTCCTGATTGAGAAACTTCTTGCTAAAGCAATTAATTTTTAGTGCCTCCTAACTGTCCCGGGTGTTTGCATTCAATTTGAAATCTGTTACTTGTTAGACACCGCTCGGTCCTAGATCTTGCAGAGAACCGCGAGTTTATGGCGCAGAGAGGGGAGGAGGCAAGGATCTCGCAGAGCCGGCCCTTTATTCGGAAATGAGGAGATGTGAAAGGTGGAAGGCAGGGCAAATAAATAAATAAATCGGGTTTGCTGCCGGAGCGTTTGCCTGCCCATACGAGCACCCTTTGTAATGCAGGCCTCCCGGGGCTATCGCCTGCACTAATTGCTCCAGGGCGCTTTCCAAGTTCAAAAGTTCACCTTTTACGACCTCACAAAAGCTCCTTACACGTTACCAATAAAAACATTCCGCAGCAAACACCGAGGGGGAAAATATCAAACAGATACAAATAAAACACCCTGCGGGGGGAGGGAGCGGGAGGGAGGAGGGCGAGCGCGCCCCGAGCAACGGCGGACGAGGGGGCTGGGGGAGCGAGCGGCCCGCAGGACGGGCCAGGCCAGGTAAGGAATTCTCAGTTCCCGAGGTCCGGGATTGGGAAACGGCAAAGAGGAGAACCAGGCCCGGCAAGTTGAGGACCTGGAAGAGGCAGGTGTCCGGAGCCCTGGAGGATCAGACTGCAGACCTGAACATGGAGAAAGTCGTCGCCTAGGAGAGGGGGCCTGAGCAGGGGCGGAGGTAGGAAGAGAGCGGAGCGTAGGGCAAGAGGAGACCTGGAGTCGGGGCAAGCACCCCCGAAGTCCAAAGAGGGATGGACTTAAGGAACCAGGGTCCGCGCACACAGGCTCTCAGGATGGGGTTAGAGAGGGTGGGGGTGGGGGGAGAGTAACTACGGGGTTGCAGAAAAGCAAAAGGCTCTAAATAGGAGAGGTGTGGCGCCCGGTGCTCAGGGCCAGCAGGGACCAGGGTGGGGAACCCAGCGGTGGAGGGCGACCCGAGCGGAGGGGAGCCAAAGGGGAGGAGGACGGGCCGGCGCTGAGGGGCCGGGGGGAGGGGAGGCTAGTGGCGTGGGGAGAGGGAAGGAGGGGACAGTGAAGCTTGGTGGCCAGCGGACCGGGCAGAGGGAGGGTCCTCGCTGAAGGCAACGGGGAGAGCAAGAGCATGCCGCGAGGGAACCCCGCGAGGCGAGGCGTGAGGCTCGGGGTGAAGTCCACGCTAAGGGAGCCACCGCGGCTCCCCAGAGCGAGAGTCGCCAGAGGGGAAAGTGGAGGGTCAGGGACAAGAGGCCGGTCTCCGGGCTCGGCCAGGCCCCTCACCCACCGTTGCGCGGCGGCGGAGGGAGCGCGGCAGGCGGCTCCAGGAACCCCGCCGAGCTCCCGCCGCCTCCCCCTCCGCTAGGCGGCCGTTCGTCCCGCTCCATGCGGTGCTTGTTCAGGACCCGCGCTAGGTGTGCTGCTCCGCCATGACCCGCGCCCTCGTCGTTGTCGTCGTCGTCCTCGTCCGCCGGGGGGAGGGGGCTGTCAGGGGCCGGCGGGCTCCCGGACGCCGCGCTCACTGGGCCCCGAGCCGCCGGGCTCCGCGCCCCTCCGCGCCGCGCCCCCTCAGCACTGGCCAGCTCCCTCCGCTGACGTCACGCGCCGCTGCCACGCACGACCCCGCGAGGTACACTGGGAATTGGAGTCCGCCTAACGAGGCCGGCCGCCAGGGCCTCTACCAACTGAAGGGGAGTCCGGAAGGAGGCAGTTCTGAGAATGGAAAGACAAGGGCTGTCTGTATCACAAATGCTTGTTAAACTGGTTTTTCCATTCTTTTATAAATATTTAGTTGATGATCTTCTCTCAACTGTAAGTTTTCCTAGCTCAGAGCACCCTGAGACTCCTCGAATCCCCCCTCACCAACAATGAGTCTTTCCAAGGAGGCGGATCTAGAAGGAGCCGGGTGAGCACGTGCAGAGAAGTTCAGCCCTGTGGGCGGGGCCCCAGGGGGCGGGGCTTGTAGGTATTCACTAGGTCCTTCCTCCGCGGCTGCGGGACAAATTGGACCAGAGATTAAAGGACCGGAGTTTAACTCGAGGTGACTGTGTTTCGTATGCAAATAGAATCTATACAACTCTGTTTTCCGGAGAAGTGTTTAAAGCCTTTTACCTCCGGGTGGGCGGGAAAGACTACAGTTTCTCTTCCTCCTCTTTCATTTTCCCCCTGCCCATAGAACAGATGGGCAAACTAAGATCCGGGCTATTGATGCCATCAAAGAATGCTTCAGACTCCTGACTCCAGGTGTCCTAAAGCTGTGTTTTTAAAGTGGTCCCTTATCTTACCTGTTCTGTTTCTCCTCTACTCGGTTTCCTTATTTGGAAAATAGGGGTTGAACTAGAAACGATCCAGCTGAAAGATTCCAATACACACATAGGCATGCCGCCTCAGTTTCCCCGTTTTCCTCGAACGAAATTCTGGACTTTCTCTGCACCTCCCACGGCCAGCAGGTGGCGTTCGGCCACCGGCCTCTGGACTTGCTGTGGTGTCAGTGTTCTGTGATGCCCCTCAGAGAAAGATTCTTCACAATGACTAAACCCTACCTGGCCTGCTTCGCCTGCCTTTTCTCTTCTGGGTTATTCTGTAGCCTCCTCACTGTCTGCTCAGTCCCCGCACCCCCTCCCCTATGTGTCTCTCTAGTCCTTTGGCTACTGTGTACCATTCCTTACTTAATTTTTTTTTAATATTTATTTATTTGAAAGAGGCAGAGAGAGAGAGAGAGAATGGGCACACCAGGGCCTTCAGCTACTGGAAGCGAACTCCAGAGGCATGCACCACCTTGTGCATCTGGCTTATATCGGTCCTGGGGAATCGAACCTAGGTCCATTGGCTTTGCAGGCAAGTGCCTTAATCGCTAAGTCATCTCTCCAACCCATTTTTTAAAATAAATTTATTGTTTATAATGGCATTCATATTCCTGCGTGGCCTGACTCCTGCCCACGTTGCGCACCACACCCCTTTCCTCACCTGCTATGAAGAGGGTTTTGCAACGCTTTTCCTGCACTTTCCATTACCAATATTGGTTAACCTCTGCTTGATCTGTGGGGAGGGGTAGATATTATTAGAGATTGGTGCTATGTTGTCTGAACCCTCATACCTGTTCAAGGAAGTACCGCTGATATTGTCGCTATCACATACTCATGAAATCACCCAGGAGTGATGATGGTTTTGTCCTCAGTGGGTCAGAAAGCTGGAGTGCTGTTATCCTTAACATTACAAACTATCACTCATCTTTATAGATCCTGTTAAATTCTTCAGTAGGACCTTCCATAATACCTCCTGCCAAGGGACAGCTAGGTTCCTAGTATGTTCCTTTATGGCTCTTATTAGCTGGACTATAAGAAATGATCTCTCAGTGGTTGCTTCGTTGCCATCATTTCTGAGCTCCCACAAGGGCACAGAGCAGTGCCACTGTGGCTTGAGAAGAGACGTTGGTGTTGAGGGAAGGAAATGAGTCTCTGGGACATTCCTTCAGCTCTGGCTTCTGTATAGAATGTGTTGGGACCTTGTGGCCTTCCCAGGGCCAGAATTTCCCTATAGTACAGGCCTCTAGACAGAAAGCTATCCTGCCATGGAGATCCTGTCAAGAGGCCAAGTGGTCCTGCAAGTGTCTCCTGAAGCCTAGAACCTAAGGGTTTCCATCCTAGATGAAGACTGTAAGCCAGCCCAAAGATGGACCAAAGAATCCAGCCAAATGCTCAGTTCTGGAAACAACTCACCCTTACAATCTTTGTCTCCTCCCAAAAGCCTTCCTACATCCCCTAACTGGTTAAAGCCCTTAATCTCACTCCCACTGTTTTATCCCCAGCTGCTGAGCACTGGACCTGCTCCTAGTAGACACTCACTAAATAATTGCCCATGAAGTAAAAGAAGGAATTAGTGCTGGATAGATGGCTTAGTGGTTAAAGGCACTTGATTGCAAAGGCTGATGGCCTGGGTTCAGTTCCCCAGTACCCACATAAAGCCAGATGCACAAAGTGGTGCATGCATCTGGGATTCCTTTGCAGTGGCAAGAGGTCATGCTTGCCCCCCACACACACACACACACAGTGCTCTCTCTCGCTCGCTCGCTCTCTTACTTTTTGCTTGAAAATAAATTTTTTTTAATTTTTCTTTTGTTTCTTCAAGGTATAGTCTCATTTTAGCCTAGGCTGGCCTGGAACTCTCTCTGTAGTCCCAGGTTGGTCTCCAACTCACAGTGATCCTCCTACCTCTGTCTCCCAAATACTGGGATTAAAAGTGTGCACCACCATGCCCAGCAAATAAAAATATTTTTTAAAAAAGAAAGATGCTGGAGAGATGGCTTAGTGGTTAAGGCACTTACCTGCAAATCCAAAGGACCCAGGTTAAATTCTGCAGTACCCATGTAACCCAGATGCACAAGGTGACACATGTGTCTGGAGTTCCTTTGCAGTGGCTAGAGGCCCTAGCGTGCCCATTCTCTATTTGCTCCTTCTCTTCCTCCCTCCACCCCTTCTCAAATAAATAAATAGAGAAGGGAGGAATCAAAACACATCTGGCTGTTCTACCTAATAATTGAGTGACCCTGTCTCTTCTGAGCCTCATTGTCCTGGTTTCTAAGAAGGGAGAGAGGATAATAATAGGGGAATGTTACCAACAAATAAATAAATAAATAAGATGCATGAAAAGCAGTTAATATTAAGTCTGGCTTAGGAAGTAGAACCTGTTGCTAATGTTATTCAGAGAATTGGTCCAAAGTGCCAGTTACTTCTTTTCTAAAAAATACATCTGGAGCTGGGCATGGTGGTGCATGCCTTTAATCCCAACGGACTGAGGTAGGAGGATCACCGTGAGTTCGAGGCCAGCCTGGGGCTACAAAGTAAGAACCAGGTCAGCTTGAGCTAGAATGACACCCTACCATTAAAAAAACAAACAAAAAACTTCTGTGGAGAGTCAAATACCAAGGATATATAAGCCAGGGAAATTACTGTCTGAAACTCCAGCCACTGCGCTAAGCCTGTAGATCTAATGAGACAGGCACCCACCCCATTCTAGGTAGGGCCTTCTTCTAATTTCTCTTCATTCCCCCCCACACCCCAATCCTGGGACAGGTGAGTGCAGTGCCCTCTACCTGAAGTTTACAGATCTAAATACAGACTCAGAAAGACAAATAAAGAGTTTCGCAGCACTCAAGAAAGAAGAAATGGAGCTGGGCTTGGTGGCTCATGCCTTTAATCCCAGCACTCAGAAAGCAGAGAATCACTATGAGTTCGTGGCCAATTTAAGACTACAGAGTGAACTCTAGGTCAGCCTGGGCTAGAGTGAGACCTTACTTCGATAGGAAAATAAAGACAGATATGAGAAGGAGGAGTCCAGAGGCAAGGCGGAGAGGTGGAGAGCTACAGCTAAGAACACTGTGAGAGTGTCATCATGGGACCCTTGCCCTGCAGTACTAATCAATCACACAACCCACAACTGGACTGTTACAGCTGAGAACACTCAGATATTCTAGGTGTGTGGCAGGACTCACTGTAGTCGGAGGTAGGTGTCTATCAGAAGGCTTTCTGGGATAGGAAGCACTAAAGATGGAGAAGACAAGCAAGTGTGAGTCAGACTGCAAGGAAAGAAACTTTTCAGGTGGAAAGAACAGTACCTGCCAAGGTCCGGAAGCCATGTAGAATTGCACATTGGTACAGTGGTTTGTCAGTAGTGATGAGGAAGAAGGTGGAAAAGTGCAGCGAAGAAAACAAAGAGAGATGTCGGGGAAGAGCAGCCAGCAGGGGGCAGAATTCCCGTGGTGTCTCCAGCCTTGCTCTTCATGGCCTGTATCCAAGAGAAAGGGCAGGGAAAAGGAACCCGTACCTACTTCCATTTGTTTTAAGTACACTTTGTCTATATTTTTAAATTGATGTTGCATGTCCAAAAAAAAAAAAATGCTAGAAAAAAATCACAGATTCTTCCTCCAATTACTACCTCGGTGGGGGTGGGGGACCCCTTGAGAGGAAATAGCCACCATGCTGGTATATTGTTTGTCCTTTTAGAGATTGTGTGCATAAGAACACACCTAATGTTTAGTTTTTACCCTAGACCTGCTCTTGACTCTGGTCCAGGGGCTCTGTAGAAGCTCATTTGTACCAGACACCTGCACACATGTTTTTGCTTTGTTTTGGGTTTTTTGTTGTTGTTCTTGTTGTTGTTTTTTGCTTTTCCAAGGTAGGGTCTAGGATGACATTCACTATGTAGTCTCAGGGTGGCCTCGAACTCATGGTGATCCTCCTACCTCTGTCTCCCGAGTGCTGGGATAAAACTCTACTCAACTGGGAGTTAAGCAGCATCAGACCTTGAGCTACAACAGTGGTTCTCAAATCCTAAATCCCCTGGAGGGGTTCTGAAAACAGATCCCACCCCTGGTGAGTTTCAGATTCGCTTATGGGGCGGAGTCTGAGAATTTACATTTCAAACAAGTTCCAGGGCAATGCTGAGGCTGGCGGAGGGGGGAGGGGAGAGGGGGAAGGACTTACTTTGGGCAGAGACAATGCATTGCAGGCACTGGTGGCCTGTTTTCCCTCTGCAAGGCAAGGTGCAAACCGGAAACACCCAGAAGGATAAGTTCTGAGAAAATGAAGGGGGCCATTCTTGAGGTGAAGTACCTCAGAGGAAAGGTAAAGAGAGGGTGGGAGTGGCAGCAGTTAGGGCCCCAGTAAGTGTTCCTTGTCTGTGCAGTGGCAGAGTTCTCAAAGCCAGGAGCCATATATACACAAGTGGTCAGGAGAGGGGTCACCTACAGTAGTGACAGTGTGGAGAGAGAAGAGGGATTTCAGCCTACATGAGCACGCAGACAGAAGTCTGGGAAAAGGAGCTGGAGAGATTGCTCAGTGGTTGAAGATGCTTTCTTGCAAAGCTTGTTGGTTCTGGTTCTATTTCATTCCTTACCACATAAAGTGATATGGGCCGTATGCAGTTGCAGAAGGCCGCGATGTACACATATTCATTTGTCGTCATTTTCTCCCTCTCGAGGTAGGGTCTCAGTCTATCCTAGGCTGGCCTGGAAGTCACTGTAGTCTCCGGCTGGCCTCGAACTCACCACAATCCTCCTATCTCAGCCCACCCCACCCCCCCACCCCCCGCTGGAATTAAAGGCGTGCTCCATCATGACTGGCTTGCTCTCTCACTCGCTTGCTCGCTGTCATAGTCTGGGAAAGACCCCAGTTGAAATACAAAGGGAAAACCACTGGGAAGCTGAGGCAGGAGGCGGTTTAAGAAGGTGTGACCCAGAGCTGAATTGGAGGTGGAAAGGTGTGAAGAAGAGGCTCCATCTTGGATTTCATTACAAGGCATCTAGGAGATGGCTACAATATCTCTGTGACGCCAGGAGAGGCCCAAGACTCCTGAGTTTAGGGATGGCTGGGAGCTTGAGGCAGCAATCTGAGGAATCAGGCTCCGGATGAGGACAAGAGAAAAGGTAGCTGCGGCTGAAAGAAGTCTCAGCAGTTATGTGCACTTCCCCCACTGAGGCTCCTGAGACTGCCAGAGTTGAAATCTCCAGATACCACATCACTGCTGGGTGAGGCCAAATTAACTGGTTAGCCAGCATCTCAAGGGAGCAGAGACCGGATAGTGGTAGGAGCCCTGTAAGTCCAGAATCAATAAAGAGACTGCTCAAAAACAAGACATAGTGGATGAGTGATGGAGCCAGACACCCTGGGTTCTGCTCCAGTCTGGTGGCAAGGATACACTACACTATACACACACACACACTATATATATATAGATATATAGATATAGATAGATATAGATATAGATATATAGATATATATATAGGCGTCTTGGGACACGCCTTTAATCCCAGCACCATGAGTTCAAGGCCAACGCCAGACTGCATAGGGAATCCAGGTCAGCTGAGCTAGAGGTAGACCCTACCTCGGCGGGGGGGGGAGGGGGGGAAGGTAGCTGCGGGCTGGGGAGATGTCTCAGCGGTTAAAGCCTCCTCCTTGTAAAGCCTGTCGGCAGTACCCACATAAAGCCAGTTGCACAACGTGGTGCCTGCATCTAGAGCTCATTTGCCATGCAAAGACACCCTGGCATGCCCAACCCCCTCCCCCGCAAATAAGTAAGAAATTTAAAATAAAAAGAAAGGTAGCTGGCACTGGCTTTTGGTTGGGAACCAATGGATAGAAAGTGGAAGGTGCGAGAGGGAGAAAGTGGCGGAGCCTTGAGAACCTCCAGGGTCACAGGGATGATTTGGGAGAGACTTTAAGAGCTGAACTTTTGGAAATATCACTCATTTGAACTTTACAACTGTTTTCTCCATTTTACCGATGGGAAAAGCTGAGGGTGGAAGAGTCGAAAAAGAAACACGCCCCAGGTCCCCCTGATCTCACAGAACAGGACCCCGGCCCGTGGGCGAGCTCGCACTCCTTACAGTCCGGCGGGCTCGGACGTCTTCCTTCTGGAGTCCTCGCCCAGTGCGGAACCTCGAGGCCACCCCAGAGCGGGCGGGAGGGCGGGGCGGGCACACTCCACGCTGTCTCCGCCCCCAGGCGGCGCCCGAGGGACACCGGGCGAGGGGTGCGCCCCGAGGCAGAGCGGGCTGCGGCGCGGAGCTCGCAGGGCTGCTCGCGCTTCCCAGCGTCTGCGCCCTGCTGGCCGTCAGTGCTGGTGGCACCATGGCCGTGACGGCCCTCGCGCCCCGGGCCGGGCCGCTGGCCCTGCTCCTGCTGCTGCTGCTGCTGCGGGCCGACCCGGTGCGCGCCGACAGTAAGGTACGCGCGCCCCTGCTGGGGGCGGGCGCCAGGGGGCGCTGTGGCTGGGGATGGAGGGACCGAGGAGGATGGAGGCTCGCAGCCCCGGAGCTGAGGACCAGAAGATAGTGAGATCCGAGTTAGGACATTAGCCCCAAGCCCAAGAAAGGTCAGGACCATGGGAGAGGAGCGCGTGTTCGAAGAAGCAATGGAGCTGATGGAGTGCTTAGGACCTGGAGTCTGAGAAAGGGGCGCTGAGACCCAGTGCGTTGCACCAGAGATCAGTCTCAGAAACCCAGTGCCAGGGTGTGGAGTCCCAGGTACTCTGGGCAGAGATAGCAGGGAAACCACCTTAAAGACTCCATGGAAGACCAACGACGAAAAGACCATTGGGCCACTATTACCCAGCGACTCCCGACTAGGCAGTAGGCCCTGGGCCAAGACTTTCAGACCAGCCTGGGGACCCAAAGTCCCTCCCTCTACCCCAATGAGCCCATCTAGGCTGGGCAAGTGCCTGCCCTCTGAGACCCTTTCCTGGGACTGGCTGCACTCTCTGAAAAACTAGATATCTCCAAATGACCCGAGCTGTTCTCTCTCGTGGTGCTTTGACATCAAACAGACCTCAGTTCTAATCCCACATCCACCTCTCTTCTGTAAACATGGGGAAAACAAAGGTATCTACTCCTTGCAGTTGAGGACATTTAGAACCAGTGAGACTATGCCTGCAAAATGCTTACCACCATTCCTAGTGGGTGCCCAATAAGTGACACTAATATCTCACCACAGGAATCCCAGAGCAGGTATGAGATCCAGAACAGAGAGAGCAAGCCCTTGGGGTCAGAGCAGGGACCCCTTAAGTGTTCTAGGAGTGATATGAAGATGGGTCTGAAGGAGAAAGAGAAGAACCATGGGCCCTGCTTGCATAGGGTAAGGGCAGCAGTGTCATCTTTTGTTTGTTCGTTTTGGTTTGTTATTTAAATATTTTGTTTTTATGTATTTTTTTATTTGAGAGGGAAATGGGCATGCCAGAGCACCCAGCCACTCCAAACAAATTCCAGATGCATGTACCACTTTGCACAATCTGGCTTACCTGGGGAATTGAACTTGGGTCCTTTGGCATTGCAGGCATGTGCCTTAACCACTAAGCCATCTCTCCAGCCCAGTTTGTTTTTTAAGGTAGGGTTTTGCTCTAGCCCAGGCTGACCTCAAACTCAAAGCAATCCTCGTACCTCAGCCTCCTGAGTGCTGGGATTAAAGGCATGCGCCTTACAGCAGGGTCATCTTTTTTTTTTTTTTTTCATTTATTTTTATCTATTTATTTGAGAAAGAGAGAGAATGGGCATGCCAGTGCCTCCAGCCACTGCAAACTAACTTCAGACATATGGACCACCTTGTGCATCTGGCTTATGTGGTACTGGGGAATCGAACCTGGGTCCTTAGGCTTTGTAGGCAAGCACTTTAACCGCTAAGCCATCTCTCCAGCCCGTAGTGTCATCTTTTGGTGTCACTCCAGTCTCTTTGCTGGTGGAAGGCAAGCCTGTCCTCCCTGTGAGCAGGTGAAGGGCAAAAGCTATTCTTTTGCTGTGAGGTCTTGGACAGATCACTGCCTATCTCTGGGCTTCAGTTTCTCTGTCTGAAAAACAGTGTTCCCTCAACTTCCCTTGATGTGGGGCACTCTAGGATCCCCTGTTCTAGCTCAGGTAGAGGCACAAGTGAGCAAAATCCCAGATGACCTGCTCACACTCTGTACCCCTTTCCTCTGACTGTGGGGGCCATTTGCACTTGGGCATCCTCTCAACTGTGCAGAGGGCTGTTAAGCAGGAGGGCTCACATCCAAAACAAAGCAAAGACAAAGAAAACCCAACACCCTGTTTGTGTAGTGAGTCAGCCAAACACTTGCTAGGTTTTTCTGGAGGGGGGGGGTGGTTGCTGTATTTACTTGTCACAGGGCAAGCTGGGGTGGGGGAGGATGACGCAGCTGGGGACCCAATACAGCCCTCCCTCAGATATCCCTCAGCCCTGAGCCATTTCAGCCAGCTGGGAAAAATAAAAATCAAGTGATGGGTGAATTTACTCTGCATTCCTTAGCCCAGCCAGACTCCTGCTGGCTTTGCAGAACTATTTTCATTATCACCAGTTCCCTCCCCACCTCCTTCCCCCTCCAAGCCTGTTTTCTTTTCTCTTGTCTTCTCTTCTCTTCCTCTCCCTCCCTCTCTTTCTCAGGAGGTGTTGACTTGGAAAGCCACCAAGGAACTTGAAGTGGATTGAGGGCCCTAAAGCCTTGTTGGCCCCTCCTCAGGCTTCCTGTTCCTAGCAGGCCCAAGCACCCTTCTTGCCCACTACACTCAGCCTGGTCTCTGTTGGTCTCCCTGCATTTTAAGTTGGTGTTTATAGCCAGGCTTTCCTAAACAGGATTTGTTGTTTCCATCTAAGGAAGTGCTTTGTCAGGCCTGTGCAGTAAGAGGGGAGCACACAGCCACCCTGCATAGCTGTCCAGTATGGAGATTGGCAGGTAGCCCAGGACACCCAGACATGGCACTAGGTGCCCCCTGGGAATCTACTTCAAAGGTGTTTGAATTTAAATTTTATCTTTAATCCGGGCGTAGTGTTTTAATCCCAGCACTTAGGAGGCAAAGGTAGGAGGATCACTGTGAGTTCCAGACAACCCTAAGACTGCGTAGTGAATTCCAGGTTAGTCTGGGCTAGAGTGAGCCCTACCTTGGGGGTTGGGGGGGTGGAATTTATCTTTAAGAAGAATTTCCTCCTCCATAGTATCCAGAGTTACATTAGTTTGTTTCCGAATTGTCTCCTTAAGTCCCTGAAGAAATGTAACAGGCAGTTCCTGTTCAAATGTGTTTGAGAATTTAGCTCTACCTCAGTTTGTCCATTTAGGAATGGGCTGCTGGGACCTCACACTTTGTGTGCATGCAGGACCAGGAAGCAGCTTGAACACAGATAGAATCCCAATACCAGTGAAAGCCAGACCAGCTGAGCAGGAGGGTCTAAGGGGAGGAGGCAGGCAGGCTGTGGTGTCCCAGGCCAGGTCAGATGTTCCAGGCAGGCTGCTCCCAGGGGCTTACATGTTGCTCCTAGAGTTTCCGCCTGTGGGTGTAATTGGAAGCAGGCTCCTGAGCAAGGAGAGCAGAACAACTTGGTGCTACAGTCTGTTTTCTGCATCAGAGCATAAGCCCAGGCCAAGCCAAGCCCCACTGGCTGTCTTCAGGAATGGACCAGCCTGCCCCAACACACTTTGGCTGGGACACCAGGACACAGCCTCAAGGAGCATCTTGTATGCCAAGCCCCATATCTAGCCCTTACAGTCAGCATCTTACTCACCTTTCCTACCAACACTGTTTGGCATTAGTGGACACTCCCCATCAGATAGATTTGAACACTTCAAAAAGTTACATTGGGCCGGGCGTGGCGGCACACGCCTTTAATCCCAGCACTTAGGAGGCAGAGGTAGGAGGATTTCTGTGAGTTTGAGGCCACCCTGAGACTACATAGAGAATTCCAGGTCAGCCTGGGCTAGAGTGAGACCCTACCTCAAAAAAGGAAAAAAAAAGTTACATTAGGATAATCAGTTTATCCTTGACCAAGGAAGCTTGAAAGTTTGGTTCTGGGACTTCTTCTGCCCTTATTGCACACCCAAATGGCCCAGAAGACCCTTAGTCATGGGAAGTCAAGTAAAGCTGAGGTGTCTGCACTTTGCAGGTGGACCCCAGATAGTACTCAGGCATGTCCCTGAGAACATAGAACTCATGAAAGTGAAAGGGAGCTATGGAGGTTTGTGGAGTCCAGGAGTGAAAACAGACCATCAGAGAAGATGCTTTTGGAAGATGAATCCAGAAGACAGGAATGTGCCCTGACATCAGGCTGTGGTCATGGAGTGGATAGCAGGGGACAGAAGTGGGAATATTTAGGGTGGTAACTCAGACATGATGGCTAACAGATTGTCCAAGGTACAAAGGACACTCGGCTATCAGAGCTGGGCAGGAGCTTAGGTGGAAACAGGATCGAGAGAAAATGCTGGGTGAAGTTTTATTTATTTAATTTATTTATATATTTATTTTGCTTTTTCGAGGCAGGGTCTCACTCTAGCCCAGGCTGACTTAGAACTCACTCTGTAGTCACAGGTTGGCCTCAAACTCACCACAATCAGGACATAGCACCTCATCTGAGGTGGGAAGGAATGTAGCAGTCTTAATGCAGAAACAGTGGCTGGTTGGGGTGGGTTTGGAGTCTGGAGGGGTTCTACAGGAGACCCCTCTCTGGCTTAGCCACATGAAACACACCTACGTTTATCTACCTGCTGGGCTCTTGATCCCATTGAGAGAGTGCCTTCAGGAGCAAGGGGTGCCAGCAGAGCAGAGACAGACATGAGTCCCTATGAGAAGGTAGGGTTCAGGAACCAGCAGAAACCTAGGGAACATCCAGGCTTCCCAAGGCTGACTGTTCACATGCAGGGAAGAATTGGCCCAGAGTGCCCAGAGGGTGCTCCACCATCCAAGGACCAGGACAGAGGACAAGACCCACAGCCACACACACCCCCCACCCTCCTCACCAGCCCGTGTGCCCTGCCCAGCTGCAGGAAAGCAGAGGACGCCCAGACAGCCCAGCCTCATCCTCTCCAATGTGTCATTTCATGACTCGGGGGCTGTTTCCTCATCTGTAGCATGCTGCCAAAAAGTATGAGAAAACATAGTATCTCCCAGGGCACCCACACAGAAACAAGACAGCAGAGTGTGTGTGTTCATGTGTAAGTGTGGGCTCACGTGTGGAGGTCAGAGGATAATTTCAGATGTCAGTGTCCACCTTCAGCACATTTGAGACAGGGTCTCTTGTTCATCATGGGGTCTACCAGGCTAGTTGGCCTGCGAGCTTCCAGGAAGGAGGGCTTCCAGCAGTAGCACTCACAGCATGGACCACTTAGGTTAGAGGGCAGTTATTCTCACAGCCTCTCTTCTCTCACTGTATACATGCAGGGATTACAGATGTCCACCATAGTGTCCCCCTTTTTATAAGGGGCCTGGGGGGGGTTCCAAAGGCAGGTACTCACACTTGTGTGGCAAGCACTTTATCCACCGAGCGATTTCTTCAGCCAAGGCTGCGATCAAAATAATAGTTGCTGTGTGCAGACTGCTGTGCGTGCTGACAGCCTTGGGCTGAGTGCATGACTGGCACTCCCCCTTTCAATCCACCTGTCATCCTTTGTGGGTTAGGCAGCTCTGCCCACAGGTGTCAGCCTAGTGAGATGAGTAGTAGGTGCCAGGCTCAGTCATGGACTTCAGCCTGCTTTGATCTGCCATCCAATGACACATTGAAGTCTTGTCTGCAGCTGTGCAGGGCACAGGATGCAGTGAGATGTGAAGTGGTAGAGAGAAAAAAAAAAAAAGGAGGGAGGAGAGCCGGCATGGTGTCATGCATACCTTTAATCCCAGCACTCGGGAGGCAGAGATAGAAGGATCACCTTGAGTTCGAGGCCACCCTGAGGACTACAGAGTGAATTCCAGGTCAGCCTGAGCTAGAGTGAGACCCTACCTCAAAAACAAACAAAAAAAGGAGGGAGGAAGAAAAGGAGAGAGAGAGGGAGGGAGCAAGCTGGAGATAGGATGCACCCTTCAGGGGCACTCCCTCAGTGACCTACTTCCTCTAACTAAACCCCTGGTCCCACCACCTCCCAATAGTTCCATCCAATTATGAATCGATGGGTGGGTTAATCCACTGATGAGCTCAGAGGCCTCATGATTCAGTCACTTCCCAAGGCCCATCAGCAGGCAACCAAGCCTTTACTTAGCATATGAGCCTTCAGATTTCAAACAGCTGCAGCTTTTATGACTCCTAATCTTTTCAAAAGAATGTTGACATCCTTGGCCACCCTCAGGGCCCTCTAAGAACTGGGGTCTGGCATGTCCCATAGCCTTACCTCCTGCCACCCCAGATCCTGAAAACACAGCCGCTGAGGAGAACAGAGATCCAGTAATCATCTGAGCCCTGCAAGGTCTAAAATTAGTAAAGAGACTCTGGCTCAAAACGAGACCAGGCAAAAGAGAGATGGAGATGTACACCCGAAGTTCCACTCTGGCCAGTGCCATAGGGGAGCATATAGGGTGCCACACCACAGTATATGCACACATACAACATTGCAATAAACAGAAGAAGGAAGGGCTGAGAGATGGCTTAGTGGTAAAGGTGCTTGCCTACAAAGCTTAAGGACCCATATTCAATTCCCCAGATCCCATGTAAGCCAGATGCGTAAGGAGACGCATGTACAAGGTTGCACATGTGCACAAGATGTCACACGTCTGGAATTTGATTACAGTGGCTAGAGGCTCTAGCACACCAATTCTTTCTTTATCTGCATATCTCTCATTAAAAAAACAAAAAGGAGGGCTGGAGAGATGGTTTAGCGGTTAAGCACTTGCCTATGAAGCCTAAGGACCCTGGTTCGAGGCTCGATTCTCCAGGACCCATGTTAGCCAGATGCACAAGGGGTGCAAGCATCTGGAGTTTGTTTGCAGTGGCCGGAGGCCCTGGCACGCCCATTCTCTCTCTATCTGCCTCTTTCTCTCTCTCTGACGCTTTCAAATAAATAAAAATAAACAAAAATTTAAAAAAAGAAGGAATAGGTCAGCCTGGACCAGAGTAAGACCCTACTTCAAAAAAAAAGAAGAAGAAGGAAGAGGGCTGGAGGGATGGCCTCAAACTCACAGCGATCCTCCTACCCCTACCTGCCATGCTGGGATTAAAGGCATGTGCCACCACACCTGGCTCCTATTTTTAAAAATATATTCGTTTATTTACTTGCAAGCAGAGAGCAAAAAGAGAGACACACAGACAGAATGGGCATGCCAGAGCCTCTAGCCAGTATAAATGAACTCCAGAAATGTGTCACTTTCTGCATCTGGCTTACGTGGGTCCTGGGGAATCAAACTTTGGTCCTTAGGCTTCACAGGCAAGCACCTTAACCACTAAGCCAGCCCTTATAATAGTCATTTTATGAATATTTTTTAAAATATTGGGGGCTGGAGGGATGGGTTAGCAGTTAAGGTGCTTGCCTGCAAAGCCAAAGGACTCAGGTTTAATTCCCCAGTACCCACGTAAGCCAGATGCACAAGGTGGAGCCTGCATCTGGAGTTTCTTTGTGCAGTTGGAGGCCCCTGGCAAACATATTCTCTCTGTCTCCCCTCTTCTTCTCTCTCTCAGATAAAAGCCAGGCATAGTAGCACACACTTTTAATCCCAGCACTCAGGAGGCAGAAGTAGGTGGGTCATCATGAATTCAAGGCCACCTGAGACTACATGGTGAATTTCACATCAGCCTGGCCTGGAGCAAGACTCTAAAAAACCAAAAAAATAAATAAATAGGGTTGGAAAGATGGCTTAGTGGTTAAGCACTTGCCTATGAAGCCTAAGGACCCTAGTTTGAGGCTCAATTCCCCAGTACCCACGTAAACCAGATGCACAAGGTGGCACATGCATCTGGAGTTCATTTGCAGTGGCTGGAGGCCCTGATGTGCCCATTCTCTCTCTCTCTCTCTTTGCCTGTTTTTCTCTCTGTCTGTCACTCTCAAATTAATAAATAAAAATAAACAACAAAATAAATAAATAAATCACTAAACACACACACACACACAAAAGGGCTAGAGGGATGGCTTAGCAGTTAAGGCATTTGCCTGCAAAGCTAAAGGACCCAAGTTCGATTCCCCAGGACCCATATTAGCCAGATGCACAAGGGGCATCTGCAAGGAGTTCGTTTGCAGTGGCTGAAGGCCCTGGCGCACCCATTTTCTTTCTCTCTCCCCTCCTCTGTCAAATAAATAAATGAAAATAATAAAAAACCCACTATTTTATCCGGGTATGGTGGTGCATGCCTTTAATCCTAGCACTCAGGAGGCAGAGGTAGGAGGATTGCCATGAATTCAAGGCCACCCTGACACTACATAGTGAATTCCAGGTCAGCCTGGTCTAGAGCAAAACCCTACCTCAAAAAACAAAAACAGAAAAAATTAACATTTTGTGTTTGGGACTTTTTGTTTTATTTTATTTATTTATTTTTTATTTTTTGGCTTTTTGAGGTTGGGTCTCAGTCTGGCCCAGGCTGACCTGGAATTCACTATGTAGTCTCAGTGGTATTGAACTCACGGCAGTCCTCCTACCTCTGCCTCCCGAGTGCTGAGATTAAAGGCATATACCACTACGCCTGGCCTTTTTGTTTTATTTTATGGGATGGGCCCAGGCCATCCATAAACTGCTGGGTTCAAGTGGCTGTAAATAAACACTACTGAGCCACTGTGACTATTTAAAAAGCGTACACTTTTATAAAATTTGGTACATTCACAACTTCTACAACCATAACTATTCCCAAAAGAAACTTGGAGGCACGGGCTGAGATAGCTCAGCAGTTAAAGGCACTTGTTTGCAAAGCTTGCCAGCCTGGGATTCGATTACTCAGTACCCATATAAAGATAGATGCACAAAGTGGTACATGCAACTGGAGTTCATTTGCAATGACAAGAGGCCCTGGCATGCCCATCTTCTCTCTCTCTCTCTCTCTCTCTCTCTCACTCACTCTCACTCTCTCTCTCTTGCTCACTCACTCGCTCAAATAAATATATTTAAAAATAAATAAGAAAAGCCAGGCGTCGTGGTGCATGCCTTTAATCCCAGCACTCGATAGGCAGAGGTAGGAGGATTACTGTGAGTTCAAGACTACCCTGAGACTACATAGTGAATTCCAGGTCAGCCTGGGCTAGAGAGAGACCCTACCTTGAAAAACCAAGAATAAATAAATAAGTAAGAAGCTAGGCATGGTGGTGCCTGCTTTTAATCACAACACTCAGGAGGCAGAGGTAAGGAGGATCCCCATGAGTTCAAGGCCAGCCAGTGACTACAGAGTGAATTCCAAGTCAGCTTGGACTCAAGTGAAACCCTACCTGGAAAAAAAAAAAAAAAACACTAAGCAGTCACTCCCCCTTTCTGTATCCTATCCCCATGGATTTGCCTGTTCTGTCTATTAGTGTGATGTTTTCAAAGTTCATCCAACTTGAATTAGTACTCCATTCCTTTTCAGAACTGAATAGTATTTCACTGTATCTATATGCCACATTTTCCCCCCGCTGTACGTGGGGGGTGGTTATATTGTGAATAACACTGCTAACACCATTCACACACAAGTCTATTTGGATACTCCTTTCTGAACAATTACTAGATCACATGGTAATTCTGTGTTTAACTTATTGAGGGGCCACTAGACTTTTCCACAGCTGGCCATGATTGTTTGAATTGTAATTATGATCAGGTTGCTGCTGGGTCTGGTGGTACACACCTTTAATCCCAGCATGTGGAAGCAGAGGTAGGAGGATCGCTGTGAGTTCGAGGGCCACCCTGAGACTACATAGTGAATTCCAGGTCAGTCTGTGTTAGAGTGAAACCCTACCTTGAAAAGCCAAAAAAGATCAGGTTGCTATTTCCTTATGAGGGTTACTGTTCTGAACTACCTCTAAGCACCACCGCCAGACCAGCCAGATGTATGCTGCCACCTCTCCCACCCCACGGCAGCAGCTGAGCCCCTCTTACCCACCCTCTGCAGGTGTTTGGTGACATGGACCAGGTGCGCATGACCTCGGAGGGCTCGGACTGTCGCTGCAAATGCATCATGCGGCCACTGAGTAAGGATGCCTGCAACCGGGTGCGCAGCGGACGAGCGCGGGTGGAGGACTTCTATGCAGTGGAGACCCTGAGCTCAGGGGCTGACTGCCGCTGTTCCTGCACTGCACCGCCCTCCTCCCTCAACCCCTGTGAGAATGAGTGGAAGATGGAAAAACTCAAAAAGCAGGCACCTGAGCTCTTCAAGGTAGGCTGGCACAGTGAGGGGTGTGGCCAGGCTGTATTCTTGGTGACATCCGGGGTCACCAATAGGGAAACTGAGATTCCATAAGGAGCAGCCAGTAAGGGTCAGAAACAATTTGCTCACTTAAGTTTATGGCCCCTTGGCATCTACCTCACTATACCAGATTTCACCCAAACCACCTACCTGCCTGTACTTTATCTGTATTTATTTTATTTTATTTTTCAAGGTAGGGTCTCACCCAAGACCAGGCTGACCTGAAATTTACTATGTAGTCTCAGGTGCCCCCAAACTCACAGTAATCCATCTACCTCAGCCTCCCAAATGCTGGGGGGTCAAAAGCAAAGGATTTTTTAAAAATATTTTTATTTAATTATTTGAAAGAGAGAGAGATAAAGGAAGAGCATGCCCAGGCCTCCAGCCACTGCAAACAAACTCCAGAACATGTGCCACTTTGTACATCTGGCTTATGTGGGTCCTGGGGAATTGAACCTGGGTCTTTTGCCTTTGCAGGCAAGTGCCTTAACCGCTCAGCCATCTCTCCAGCCCAGCAAAGGGTTTTTTTAAAAAAATATTTTTTATTTTATATATTCATTTATATATTTGAGAGAGAGAGACAGAGAGAGAAAGAGAGAGAGAACATGGACATACCAGGGCCTCCAGCCACTGCAAACAAACTCCAGACACATGTTATGCATCTGGCTTATATGGGTCCTGCAGAATCAAACTTGGTTCCGTAGGCTTTTCAGGCAAGTGCCTTAATCGCTGAGCCATCTCTTCATCCCCAGCAAAGGATTTTTTGAATACCAGCAAATCTCTATTTTCTTGCACCATTTTTCTGTACTCCAGTTCCCAGAGTGTAATGTGGTGAGAACCAGGTAACCGGTGTGGTATGCAACAGAAGAGCCTTGACCTCAGAGAACCTGGACCTTGAATCATTGGCTGGAGGAGAAATGCTCTCCCATAGTCTATGGCTGTTTCTTCCAATAGGGTGTCCAACATTTTGACATTGAAACATGATGTTCTTTTTTTTTTTTTTTGGTTTTTCGAGGTAGGGTCTCACTCTAGCCCAGGCTAACCTGGAATTCCCTGTGGAGTCTCAGGGTGGCCTTGAACTCATGGCGATTCGCCTAATTCTGCCTCCGGAGTGCTGGGATTAAAGGTATGCACCACCACGCCCGGCTTAAACATGATGTTCTTAACTACAAATGTGTTGGGCCACAGTTATAGTTATCCTAGGATGCATGTGGTCATGGGTGGCAGGTTGGACATGCCTACAAAATACATGGCTCTGAACTAAGATGGTAATCTCTTCTGTATGCAAGAAAGGCAAAGAAGCAAGAGACCCATTGAAGAACTGACTCCCATCTTTTAGCTTAAAAATGTTCCCTTTAGCTGGGCGTGGTGGCACACGTCTTTAGTCCCAGCACTTGGGAGGCAGAGGTAAGAGGAGAATTGCTGTGAGTTCAAGGCCACCCTGAGACTACATAGTGAATTCCAGGTCAGCCTGGACTAGAGTGAAACCCTACCTCAAAAAAAAAAAAAAAAAAAAAAATCCCTTAAATTTATTTTATTTTTAGAACACCTAAATGCCAAAGTTATCAAATTTGGAGTGCATGGGTGCTTTCTAAGCTGTAACCTTCTGACAACTTGGCAGTGCCTGAATTACACTGTCTCCCTAGAGCCTGATAACACCAGGCACCCAGACCTCAGGCCTGGCTGCAGTTACAGGAACAAACCCAGTTTCTGCTCCAGTCAGTGGACCAATAACTGAATTGAGGTTTTATTTTTGAGACCATCTGGCCTTGAACTGGCTGTGTAGCTCAGGATGGCCACAATTTACTCAGTGATCTTCTTGCCTCCGCTTCCTAAGTATTGTCATTCCAGACATGTACCACCACACCTGGCTTCAATAACTGAATGGTGAGTATGCTTGTCAGGACAGGCAAAACCCTTTGCACAAATGCTGGTTCATGTCACCTTTTGGAAAAAGAACTTACAGTACCAGCTTTACTTGAATTGGAATCTCGGGCCCAGAGAGGGGATGGATTTGCTTAAGATCACACAGTACTAAGGAATTGACAGTACTAAGATCTGAACTGAGGAATTCTCTACTAATCTATTTCCCATCAGAGAAGTCACTAGACCACTGTAACCACCAGGCCATTGTCCCTTAGGTCTTCTTGGTACATAGCAGCCACAGGATTTTTTTTTTTAAGGTTTTTTTTTTCAAGGTTTATTGAAAAGTCACAATTTGAACTTGGATTGGTTGTTTACAGGCTGTTATAACAAAACTTTATGTAAATAATTGTGACGGTTTATTTATTTATTTATTTTTCCCTGTTGAGTAAAGACATTGGAAGGGAGAGGAAAGGACAGGGAGGGAGGGAAGGAACATAATGGCGGCTAGAGCCGGTAAAACCCCCTCTTTAATCTCCTTCCCTTGTCCAGTTCTCTGGGCCCCTCAGTGTCCGTTTTCCTCCATCAGCCAAGTCCTCTTGCTGTCTGAGTTCTCTCGCTGCCTGGGTTCTCTTGCTGCCTGCTCTTTTATGGTGCCAATTCCCTCCTCAGCCACAGGATTTTGACTCAGTCTTAGAGAACTGGAAGGGGGTACATGTGGAGTTACTCCAGTTTGGTGGGGAACAGAGGAAGAAGAGACACCCAGGGCCAGGAAGAACTGCCTGAAGAGTGTCAAGGAACCCTGAGAAGAGGAAGGGGCAGAAGTAGTGAGAGCCTACACAGGGGCTTCTCCCATTTCACTGGCTCCCCCTGCCTTCAGTAGGGGGTCCTGTATGAGTATCCCTCAGGGCAGGGGTTAAGAGAAGCCCTTGGGGCTGGCTACCTGTAGCCCACCTCTTTAGCCCAGCTCCTCCCCACACTATAATCACTCCAGCTATGATCTTGGCTGCACAGCTGTATAGGAGAGGAAATACTGTCCTGCCCTTTTTCTTGGGTAGGCTGGCACAGGGTAATGCCTCTTAACCTCTACCCCCCTGTTCCTTCTGGACATGGGCTAGACATAACACCACCCTTGAGGAGTCCCCAGGCTTGTGAGGACACAGCTTCTGACTCCAACAACACAGTGTGTTCAATGCTGGACCAAGAGATGTGCCAATGACCATGGGAACCCCAAGAAGATGATTATAAACCTGGGCCTTGAGGAATCCCCAGGCAGAGAGAGGGCATTCTGGACAGGGAAAAGTCGAATAGCTGTGACAGAGGGTGCTTCTCTGTCCTCTCTCTGCCCCATCCCAGCCCCATGGCCACCTATCATTTCTGCTTACACAGTGCTTTGCAAAAGATCCAAAAAAAATTTTTTTTTTTTTTTTTTTTTTTTTTTTTTTTTTGGTTTTTCAAGATAGGGTTTCACTCTAGCCCAGGCTGACCTGGAATTCACTATGTAGTCTCAGGGTGGCCTCGAACTCAGGGCGATCCTCCTACCTCTGCCTCCCAAATGCTGGTATTAAAGGCGTGCGCCACCACGCCCGGCTTCAATTTTTAATTTTTTAAAAATCATCCCTAATACTTTTGTAAAATAGTATATACATATAAATGAATTTTAGAAAAAGAAGGTTGGAGTTATAGCTGAATGGTAGAGTGCTTGCCTAGCATCTGCAAGGTCATGGGTTCTATCTGCAATGCCAAAAAAAAAAAAAAAATCAGGGCTGGAGAGATGGCTTAGCGGTTAAGGCACTTGCCTGCAAAGCCTAAGGACCCAGGTTCAGTTCCCCAGTACCCACATAAGCCAGATGTACAAGGTGGGGCCATGTTTCTGGAGTTCATTTGCAGTGGCTGAATGCCCCGTTGTGCCCATTCTCTCTTTCTCTCCCTCCGTCTGTCTCTGCCCCCTTCTCAAATAAATAAAAATTTTTTAAAAATCTAAAAGAAGGACAAAGAATACTTACCTGGCAGGGGAGATACCATGATCACGAAGGTGGTTTTCACAGGATGAGGCTTATCCATTGCACTTCGGATGTGCTGACCCCTGCAGTATCCCCAAATGCAGGAAACTCAACTGCATAATTTGTGGTAGTGGGAGACTGTATTCATGCTCTTTCCTGCAAAAGAAAAAGAAGAAGAAGAAGAAGTAGTAGTAGTAGTAAAAAGAGGGAAGGAAGGAAAGAAAGGAAAGAGAAACAACAAAACTGTCATGTCAAATTTACATCCAATGTATTTTTAAAAATACTTTTATTTATCTATAAACAGACAGAATAAGAAGGGCTTCAGGCTGTAGAGATGACTTAGCGGTTAAGGTGTTGGCCTGCGAAGCCTAATGTCCCAGGTTCAATTTCCCAGGACCCATGTAAAGCCAGATTTAGTGGTGCATGCATCTGGAGTTCCTTTGCGCTGGCTGGAGGGAGGCCCAGGTATGTCCGTGCTCCCTCTCTGTCATTCTTCTGTCTCTGTGTGCTTGCAAATAAATAAATGAATTTAAAAAAAAGAAGAAGAAGAAGGGCTTCTTGCTACTTTAAATAAACTCCAGACACATGTGCCACTATGTTCATCTGGCTTTACATGGATACTGGACAATCGAACCCAAGCTGTCAGGGTTTGTAAGCAAGTGCTTTTAACTGCTGAGCCATCTCCAGTAGTCTCCCAGTGACATCAAACTCTCAGCAATCCTCCTACCTCTGCCTCCAAAGTGCTGGGATTAAAGACATGCACCACCATGCCCTGCCCCAATGTCTTTTTTCCATGTGTGTATGCACGTTTGTATGCATGTGGATGCACAGGCACATGTGTGTACATGCATGTGGAAGCCAAAGTTCAAGGTCGAGCATCTTCCTCAATTGCTATCTACTTCATTTTTTTGAGACAGGGTCTCTCTTTGAGCCCATTTGGCTACACAAACTAGCCAGTAAGCCCCAGAGATCCCCTTAGCTTCACCTCCCAGTGCTGGGGTTACAGGTAAACATTACCATGCCCAGCTTTTTTATGTGGGTGTTGGGGATCTGAACTCAGGTCCCCAAGCTTGTTACCCACAAGCACATTACCCACTGAGCCATCCCCAGCCCCTCACCCAGTATCTTATTATTAGAGTCAGCACATATAAAATTGCTCTGCCAAGTGGCTACAAAAGATCCTAAAACCCTACCGTTCTGTTCTGTAATTATTGTGTCATAGGTGTGAGGAGCAGTTTGCGCACACTGGCCACAGAGCACAGTTGAGGGAGCACAGCTCCAGCACACCATGTCTCTTCTCCCCTCAGCTCTTAGCACAAGCTGTGTCTTATTTGGAAGGTCCTCCCCTAGACAGCTTTGCCTCATGTGTGCTCCTCCTCCTGAGCTCAACTCAGAAAATAATCCACACCTGCTCCCCGACAAAGCCGAACGAGGTCCTGAATGCTCTGTGTCACTACCTGTGTCCTTAATAGCTTGCAAAGGGCTTCAAGGTTTCCTGATGGTTATGTTCATCCCTGTCTGTGGTTCTTGGCCAAGTGAACATCTGAACCCAGAGAGGGAGGAAAGGCATATTCCAGAGGGCTCAGATGCCAGGCTCAGGAGCTAGGAAGCCATGTGGGCAGCGGAACCATAGAAAGTCACCTAGCAAGGGAGAGCCCCTTGTCACAGCCAGTTTTCAGGGCCACAGAGGCAGCAGAGCAAATGTCCCCAGGAGCCCCTACAATAAATGCCATGGCTGCTGGTCTTCATAACCTCACCGTGTGGCCACATCGTGCTGAGCGCTGCGTGGCTGCGTGTGCCGCCACTCCTCACCACAGCCCTGCTGCCCACTTCACAGAAAAGGAAACAGGAAGCACCGGGACATGGTTCTCAAACTGTCCTCCATAGAACTCCAGGGCTAGAGTAAGTTTGAGGGGAGAAAGAACACTCTGTGTCCTACTTGCCTCTAGTTGAGCCTCCCTTCCCCTTAATCTGTCCTAGAGGTCAGTTTCCACTCGGGAAAAACTCCCTGGCTAAGAGCACTTGGAATATTCCTGGGAATTAGTGGGAGTGAAACTGGGCCAAACAGGAATAGCTTTACAGGCCCTGAAGGGATCAGATGGGGTGGTGCAGGCCCATGGGCAAGGGACCACCCTTCCTAAGAAGCCAGTCAGCTCCTTATGTTAAGCCTTCACTGATACTTAATGTGTTGGCTATCTCATATCCTGATAAGGTGAAAGGGTGGGCCAAGCAAGGGAGCCTGGCATCTGCTCCAGGCCCTGCCACTACAATGGTGTGCAAGCCCTCCTCTTCTCATAGTTCCTGTGTCTCCTCATAATATAGCCCAGGGACAGGGAAGTATGTAGGAAAGAAAGAATCTGGGTTTATACTGACCTGGTCTCTGTTCCTGGCCCCATCACTTAGCACTGGTGGCCTTGGGCAAGCAGCTTCACCAGCCTGAAATGCAGCCTATGATCTATTAAATATACAAGTGTCCCCTATTTGGGGTTGGGTTGGTCTCTCGAAGCAGGTCCAGAAACCAGTGATACATGAGTGAGGGGTATGTTATGACAATACTGTCCAGGGACACTGTAAGTGAAGCCTAGCCAAGGAAGGGTGGCTGCCCATAAAGGGTATGGCCCCAAGCCAAGGTCCAGCCTTGGGATTCCCTCATCCCCAAGGAGCTCTAGAGAGGGGATGGCAGCTCAGATCATCCCCTTGGATGGGATGACCAGGCCAGGGATCTGAGCTGTCAGGTGCCACAACAGTTGGTCATGCCTCAAGGCTGCCCTGGGGGACATTTATATCCTAGCAGTTCTTTGAAGTCACTGAAAAGGGAGGCACCCAGAGAGAGGGTGCTTGTGAGTACAGATAGGAGAAGGAGAGTATGGTTTTCTGTAACAAAGAGAGACTATGGCAGACAGCAATTACTTATCTATTTCAAATAGTCAGTAGAGAGGAATTTGAATGGTCCCATTACGTAGAAATTAGGTATTGAGGTGGTGTATATATAACCAATTGTCCAGTCTTAATACTGCATGATATGCCCACTTCTTGAAATGCCATTCTGTAACACTGTTGCAGTCAGGTTTGCATTGCTGGTAGAAATCACCTAACCAAGAGCAGCTTGTGGGAAAAAAGAGGTTTATTTTGGCTTACAGGCTCGAGGAGAAGCTCCATGATGACAGGGAAAATGATTAGCATGAGCAGAGGGTTGACATCACCCCCTGGACAACATAAGGTGGCCAATAGCAACAGGAGAGTGTGTCAATCATTGGCGTGGGGAAACTGGCTATAACACCCATAAGCCCACCCCCAACAATACACCGCTTCCAGCAGGCGTTAATTCCCAAACCTCCATCAGCTGGGAACCTAGCATTCATAACACCTAAGTTTACGGGGGAAACCTGAATCAAACCACCACATTCCGTCCCAGGCCCCCATAAACTGATATCCATACATGATTTAAAATGCAATGCATTCAGTCCAACTTTAAAAGTCCCCATAGTTTTTATCAATTCCAATAATGTTCATACATCCTCATAATCCAAGATCTTTTAACTGAGCCATAATACCAAAAATAACCTCAAGAAACCCATAATGGCACAGACTCACACTGCAAAAGATGGCATTGGGCATATCAAGAAATACTCAAGCAATATATGATTTAAACAGGGCAAACACCAAACCCTGTAACTCCAAGTCCAACAACTCTAGCCAGTGACAAGTCTCCAAGTCCAATAATTCTAACCAGCAACAAGTCTCTGGAGTTCCAATTCTGCCCCTCCAGTTAGGCTTCTCACAGTCCTGGAAAACTTCACTGGGGCCGGCAGCTTTCCTTAGCAGCCATCTTGTGGTCCTGGCATCTCCACTGGGTCTCCACTGCAATCCACCGTTCATCCTCATGGCTCCATCGGGTCTCCATGCAGGCAATCCTGCTTCACACTGCCCATGGCCATTTCCAAAACACAAGACAGTGTTTCAAACTCAATGACCTCTCTTTCCTGCATTTTTTATACTCCACAATACCAGGTAGGGTGCCAATTTGTTAATCCAGGGGGGAATAAAGCAGACTTTGAAGAACAGGACACTCCTTGACCTGCCCCAGTGCAGGTCAGCTGGCCCAATCTCAATTGTGGCTGAATGGGCAGCAGTTCACCCAAAGATCTTTTTTTTTTTTTTTTTCCTGTGCCATGTCCCTCTGCTCATACCAGTTCATTTCTATGCAAAGCAGACCTGCACAACTTCTCAGGACACGGGCATAGCAACAAGATTCTCACACAAACTGCTTCTAGCCCAGTCCAAGCAAAGCTCTTTTTCACCCTCACAAGCCAAACCTCACAGTCCATAGTTCTTACTGCATTCAGGTCTTTCAACTCTGACCAGAATAGTCCATCAAGCTGTACTTACAGCACTGCAAGGCATCCCTTAGACCAACATTTCAAATCCTTCCACATTCCTCTTGAAAATCAGCTCCAAAAGGCCAAAGCCACACAGTCAGGTGTCCAGCAGCAATCCCACTACTCAGTACCACTTTACTGTTGCAGTCAGGTTTACATTGCTGGCAGAAATCACCCAACCAAGAGCAGCTTGTGGGAAAAAAAGAGGTTTATTTTGGCTTACAGGCTCGAGAGGATGCTCCACAATGGCAGGAAAAATGATAGCATGAGCAGAGGGTGGACATCACCCCTTGGCCCACATAATGTGGACAACAGGAACAGGGGAGTGTGCCAAACACTGGCATGGGGAAACTGGCTATAACACCTATAACCCTGCCCCCAACAATATACCACCTCCAGCAGGTGTTAATTCCCAAATTTCCATCAACTGGGAATCTAGCACTCAGAACACCTAAGTTTATTGGAGCACCTGACTCAAACCACCACAACCACCTAAGTAGGACCAGTGATTATGTGTCAGTAAAATTAAAAGAAAGCAAAGCATGGGCTGGAGAAATGATTGCTCAGTGGTTAAAGGCACTTGCTTGCAAAGCCTGATAACCTGGGTTCAATTCCCTAGTACCCATGTAAATCCAGTACCCACGAAGTGGTGCATGTGTCTGGAGTTCTTTTGTAGTGATAAGAGGTCCTGGCACTCCCAGACTCACTCTCTCTCTTTATTAAATAAATTTAAATTTTTATTTTAGGGCTGGAGAGATGGCTTAGCAGTTAAGGCACTTGCCTGCAAAGCCTAAGGACCCAGGCTCAATTCCCCAGTACCCACATAAGACAGATGCACAAGGTGACACATGCATCTAGAGTTCATTTGCAGTAGCTAGAGGCCCTGGCACACCCATTCTCTCCCTTTTTCTCTCTTTCTCTCTCTATCTCCAGGTCCCATGTAAGCCAGATGCACAGTGACATAAACGTGTGATGTCTCACATGCACACAAGGGGGTGCATGCATCTGGAGTTCATTCATAGTGGCTGAAGGCCCTGGCACAGCTGACCTGGAATTCACTATGTAGTCTCAGGGTGCCCTCGAACTCACAGTGATCCTCCTCTCTGCCTCCCAAGTGCTGGGATTAAAGGCATGCTCCACCATGCCCAGTTTATTTTATTTATTTTAACCGCTAATCCATCTCTCCAACCCTATAAAAACTTTTTTTTAAAGTTTACTTTATGGGCTGGAGAGATGGCTTAGTGGTTAAGGCACTTGCCTGCAAAGCCTAAGGACCCAGGTTTGATTCTCCAGGTCCCACCTTAGACAGATACATGTCATGGCGCATGGAACTGGAGTTCATTTGCAGTGGCTAGAGGCCCTGGCATGCCCATTCTCTCTCTTTCTCTCTCTCTCTCTCCGCCTGTGTCTCTAATAAAAAAAAATTATTTTTGAATTTTACTTTAGCCAGGCATGGTAGCGCACACCTTTAATCCCAGGACTCTGGAGGCAGAGGTAGGAGGATAGCTGTGAGTTTGAGGCCTATCTGGGACTATATAGTGAATTCCAGGTCTGCCTGGGCTAGAGTGAGGCTATACCTCAAAAAATTAAAAAAAAAAAAAGGGCTAAGCGTAGTGGTGCACGCCTTTAATCACGGTACTAGGGAGACAGAGGTAGGAAGATTGTGTGAGTTCAAGACCACCTTGAGACTACATAGTGAATTCCAGGTCAGCTATGCTAGAGCAAAACCCTACCTCAAAAAAACCAAAATAAATAAATAAATAAAACGTTTAAAAAGAGCTGGAGAAAGTTCTCAGTGGTTAAGGCACTTGTCTGCAAAGCCAGACGACCTGGGTTCAGTTCTCCAGTACCCATATAAAAGCCAAATGCACAGGGAGGCACATGTATCTGGAGTTGTTTACAGAGGCTGGAAGCCCTGGTGTGCACATTTTCTCTGTCTCTGTTCTCTGTCTCTCTGCTTGCAAATAATTAAATAAAAATTTAATTTTTTTTAAAGGGCTGGGGAGATGGCTCAGCAATTAAAGGTGTTTGCTTGCAAAGCCTACTGGCCTGAGTTTAATTCCCCAGTACTCACATAAACCAGATGCACAAAGTGGTGGCCACATGCATCTGAAATTTGTTTGTAGTGGCAAGTGGTCTTGGCACACCCTTTCTCCCCCCGCCTCTCTCTCTCTCCCTTTCTCTCTGTCTGCTTGCAAATAAATAAATTATTTTTTGGGGGTGGGGGTTGAGGTAGGTTCTCACTCTATCTCAGGCTAACCTGGAACTCACTATGTAATCTCAGGGTGGCCTTGAACTCATGGTGATCCTCCTATCTCTGTCTCCTGAGTGCTGGGATTAAAGACATGCACCACCAAACCCGGCTCAAAATTATTATTTTTTAATATTTTTAAATTTTTATTTATTTATTTATTTGACAGAAAGAGGCGGGGTGAGAGAGAATGGGCACACCAGGGCCTCCAGCCCCTGCAAATGAACTCCAGACGCATGTGCCCCCTTGTGCATCTGGCTAACGTGGGTCCTGGGGACTTGAACCTGGGTCCTTTGGCTTTGCAGGCAAATGCCTTAACTGCTAAACCATCCCTCTAGCCCTCAAAATTATTTTTTAAATGTTTAAAAAATAGAATCTGGCCAGACATGGTGGCTCACACCTTTAATCCCAGCACTCGGGAGGCAGAGGTAGGAGGATTGCCAAGAGGTCGAGGCTTCTCTGAAACTACATAGTGAATTCCAGGTCAGCCAGCCTGAGCTAGAATGAGACTAATTCTACCTTGGAAAAAAAAAGTATATATATATATATGAATGATCGGGCTCATTATGCTGTCACATGCCTATAATATCAACACTTGGGGGGCAGAAATAGGAAGGTCAGGAACTCAAGGCCAGCCTTGTGACGTGAGACACTATCTTGAAAAACAAAAGCCTAAATAAATAAGCAGGTAGAGGTGGGAATGTGGCTCCATGGTTGAACATTTTACCTAGTATGGAGAAAGCCCTGGATCCATCTCCAACACCACAAAATGCAGAAAACAGAAATAGGTATAGATAAAAACTATGTAGTCTCCTGCCTTTTCTGTGACTATGAGCAGGCTGGTACTAGTGAGTGGAGAGAGCGCAAGTGGCCCGCTGTGTGCTCATGCTGATTCTTAACTAACTGGCCGCCTCCTCCGACAGCTGCAGTCCATGGTAGATCTCCTGGAGGGCGCCCTCTACAGTATGGACCTAATGAAAGTGCATGCCTACATCCACAAAATGTCCTCCCAGATGAACACACTGGAGGAGGTAAGTGGGGGCAGGGGCAGTGCCAATGGCCCAGGCTTTATCCAAAGGGACTGGTTTCACCCTGGTGGGCACAGGAAGCAGAGCTTCAGCAGGAAGTTGGAGGAGGGAAGTTCAGGCTGCAGTGCCCCACCTTTGGGAAGGATGTCTGAGGAAGTTAGAACGCTGGGTGGAGAAATAGGGGCACCTGCTGGTTGTGTGGAAGGGATACACAACAAGATGGAACTTGCAAGCCGGGCATGGTGGTGCACGCCTTTAATCCCGGCACTCGGGAGGCAGAGGTAGGAGGATCACCGTGAGTTCAAGGCCACCCTGAGACTACATAGTGAATTCCAGGTCAGCCTGGACTAGAGTGAAACCCTACCTTGAAAAACCAAAAACAAGATGGAACTTGCAGCTGCCCTCAGTGTACCAAGCCCAAGATCCACACTGCAGAACTCTGGAGCACCATTACAGAAAGTACCATGCATGGTGGCACGCGCCTCTAATCCCAACACTCTGGAGGCAGAGGTAGGAGGATCGCCGTGAGTTCGAGGCCACCCTGAGACTACATAGTGAATTCCAGGTCAGCCTGAGCTAGAGTGAGACCCTACCTCAAAAACAAACAAACAAAAAAAAAAAAAAAATAAGTACTAGGTCAATGGTGCTACTGGGTTGGTGCAACATGACAAAACTGGTTAACCCCCAACCCTGGCTGGGCCAGGGTCAGGACAGCCTGACTAGCCCAGTACCATCTTTGGGGAAACAGATACTAAGGGTGCCTGTCTATTCAGGCTGAATATGCTATAGGGCAAACCGAAGGTCAGAACTGCCCTCTGGGTACAGTAACAGTTAAATGAGCCTGTAGGTTCAAGGTCTACTTTTCTGTTGGCATGGCCTGGCCACCACCCATTTCCTGCATCCGGTCTGTGCTGAGCCACCAGGGGTCTGGGGACCAGCAGCTGCCAGGAGCAGGCGTGGGGACTTCCTTTCCTGGCTTCCTTTACAGAGGGAGGAGGTACCTGGGCATCCTGTGCCCCAGGAGGGGAGACTAACCCCTGACTAAGCCCAAAGCTGAGATCACAGTACCTCCTCCTGGCTGAACCCATGCCAGCCAGCTGAAGAAAGCTAACAGCTATGGGTTTCTTCTGTGCACCAGTGTTTCCTTTGCATGCCAGGCTCTGGCCTTGCTGGCTGTGAGGCCAGCCTCCTCTGACCCTCTGACCTCTTGTAATCTCTGGAAATGCAAATCCACTCCACAACACTGAGTTAGAGATTGGGTGATCCATCGACCAATTCTGGAATACATCAGAAATGATTTCCCTGGGGACTGGGGAGTTGGGTCAGTGGTTAAAGATGTTTGCTTGCCAGCTGGAGAGATGGCTTAACATTTAAGCGCTTGCCTGTGAAGCCTGAGGACCCCAGTTCGAGGCCCTATTCCCCAGGACCCACATTAGCCAGATGCACAAGGGGCCGCACGCGTCTGTAGTTTGTTTGCAGTGGCTGGAGGCCCTGGAGCGCCCATTCTTACTCTATCTATCTGTCTCTTTCTCTCTGTCTGCCACTCTAAAATAAATAAATAAAAATAAAACAAAAAAAATTTTTTTTAAAGTTTGCTTGCAAAGCTTGCTGGCCTAAGTTCAGTTCCCCTGTACCCATATAAAGCCAGATGCAATAAGTGGCACATGCACCTGGGGTTCATTTGTAGTGACAAAAGGCCATGGAATGCCCAATCTCTCTCTCTCCTCCCCCGCTTGTAAATAAGTATTTTTCAAAAATTAACAAAAAGGGGCCAGGCGTGGTAGTTTACACCTTTAATCCTAGTACTTGGGAGGCAGAGGTAGGAGGATTATAGTGAGTTGGAGGCCAGCTTTGAGACTACATAGTGAATTCCAGATCAGCCTGGGCTAGAGCGAGACCCTACCTTGAAAAAAAATTAAGAAAAATAAATGATTTCCACAGCCACAGAACACCAACTATTTGATTATCCTCTGTTTCCCTTTATTGGTGCTTTGTTTTTGTTAACTCTGACTTACTAAGTGATAAACCTTTTTGGAGGAGGGGCTTTTTTGCTGACCCTTGGGAAGGGATAGCTCCCTCCACCAAAGAGACCTTTCCCCGGGGTCAAGCGGCAACCTGGGTTCCAGCTTCCCTCTGCTTTTTTCTTTGCCACCAGTGGTTCTCAACCAGGGATGATTTCACACCCTTTTCTCTGCAGCTAGAAATATCTGAGGTGGCTTGGGTTGTCAGAACTTGTGCAAGGGATGAGTGGATGCCGTCGGGTCCTGTGGGTGAAGACCAGAGGTGCCACAGTGCATAGGACAGTCCCCAGCAACACACAGCCACCTGACAAATGTCAAGAGTTCTGAGGCTGAGAATGTCGCCCTTACGCACTTTGACTTCCACTTTTCTGGGGTCTTGGTGAAAATGCTCTTTCCTATTCATTTGCCTTGCTGGTCCTCACAGTGACTCTGCAATTCAGTTGTCATTATCGTGAAGATCCCCATTTGACAGGCAGAAACTGAGGCCCAGAGAGGCAGTCACTGGCCCAAAGTTGCCTAGCCATGAGGTGGAGAGTAAAAATTTGAATTCAGGGAACAAGTTCCCCAGGTAGACCGGGCATAAATCATATTGAGCTACATTCTCTGTAATGGTTTCTATGAATGAGAGTGAACTCTTGACCAGACACTCCTCTGCTTCTCAGCAAAGCAGCGCTTCCTGCAGTCTCTCCCTCTTTAGCTGAGAAGTAAGTTCATACAAAGGCCTGCTGGAGCCTTGTGGATCTGAGGTGATACGTGCCAGGCCACCCACCCAGGTTTTCTGAGTCCTGTCTAGGGAACAATGCTAGCCTAGGCATCGGCCCAGGATAAGGAATCCGTGGATCATGGGGGATTCACACAGAGGAGCACTGTGGTTCCAAGCAGTTTGTCTCTTCTCAGTAGGGTCCACCCAGAACCAGAGGTAGATCCAGGGGCTGGCGTGGGAGTTGCTGAAGTTGGAAGGAACTCAGGCCAGCAAAGCAGATATGAAGTAGGCTGGAGAACAAGACTGGGAGTCAAGGCAGTACTCTAGGGAAGAACCCAGGCCCAGGTGGTGTGAGACTAGACACACCCACAGCACGAGCTCCAAGTCCATCTACATGGAATACTCTGTAAAAAGAGGTGTTTATGGATTTACGCATGACTTGTGAAACTCAAAAGTGTTTTTAGGGCTGGAGGGATGGCTTAGCGGTTAAGCGCTTGCCTGTGAAGCATAAGGGCCCCAGTTTGAGGCTTGATTCCCCAGGACCCACATTAGCCAGATGCACAACGGGGTGCACACGTCTGGAGTTTGTTTGCAGTGGCTGGAGGCCCTGGCATGCCCATTTTCTCTCTCTCTCTCTGCCTCTTTCTCTGTGTGTTGCTCTCAAATAAATAAACAAAAAAAATTTTTTTAAGTGTTTTTAAAGTAGTTTAAAGACAGGGTATCATGTAGCCTAGGTTAGCTTCAAACTCACTATGTAGCTGGGGCTAATCCTACTGCTTCCACTTCCCTGGTGCTGGGAGATGGTTCAGCGGTTAAAGGCACTTACTCGCAAAGCCTGCTGGCCTGGATTTGACTCCCCATGATCCATGTAAAGTCAGTTGCACAAAGTGGAGTTTGTTTGAAGTGACTAAAGGTATTGGTACACCCATACATCTCTCTCTTTGTATTTATAAGTTTTCTTTCTTTTTATTTATTTATATTTTATTTATTATTTATTATTTATTATTACTTTTTTTTTTTTTTTTTGGTTTTTTGAGGTTTGGGTCTCATTCTATCCCAGGCTGATCTGAACTTCACTATGTAATCTCAGGGTGGCCTCGAACTCACAGGCATTCACCACCACACCCAGCACTTTTTGGTTTTTTGAGGTAGGGTCACACTGTAGCCTAGGCTAACCTGGAATTCACTATGTAACCTCAGGTGGCCTTGGACTCACAGGGATCCTCTTACCTCTGCCTCCCAAGTGCTGGGATTAAAGGCGTGCACCACCATACTCAGCAATAATTTTTTGTTGTTGTTTTTTGTTTGTTTGTTTGTTTTTTGAGGTAGGGTCTCACTAGCTCAGGCTGACCTGGAGTTCACTATGGAGTCTCAGGGTGGCCTCAAACTCTCGCGATCCTCCTACCTCTGCCTCCCCAGTGCTGGGATTAAAGGCGTGCGCCACCACGCCCGGCTATCTTCAGCAATAATTTTTTAAAATATTTATTTATTTATTTGAGAGAGAGAATGGGCACGCCAGGGCCTCTAGCCACTGCAAACAAACTGTAGATGCATGTACCACCTTGTGCATCTGGCTTACCTGGGTCCTTAGACTTCCTAGGCAAGTGCCTTAACTACTAAGCCATCTCTCCGGCCAATAAATATTTTTTAAAGTACATTTATTTATTTATTTATTAAAGAGAAAAACCAGCAGGTAGAGAGACAGAGAGAAATGGGCATTTCAGGGACTCCAGACACAGTGTGCCACCTTGTGCATCTGGCATACATGGATCCTGGGGACTCAAACCTGGATCCTTTGGCTTTGCAGGCAAACGCCTTAACTGCTAAGCCATCTTTCCAGCCCTTAAAAGTATTTTTAAATTCACAAAATACCAGAAGAGACTTCAAATGATCATCCATAGGGACTGGCTAACTACATTACAGCCTGTACGCATGGTGCCTCACTGTGTGCCATGAAAAGGAGCGAGGAGTACTCTATAGACTGAAGTGGAACAATTCTTTTCTTTTTCAAGTTATTTGCAAGCAGAGAGACAGAAAGACAGAGAGAGAGAGAGAGAGAGAGAGAGAGAATGAATGGGTGCACCAGAGCCTCTAGCCATTGTAAACGAACTACAGGTGCACACGCCAGTTTGTGCATCTGGCTTTACATGGGGACTGGGGAATAGAACCTGGGCCATTAGGCTTTGTAAGCAAGCACCTTAACCACTGAACAATCTCTCCATCCCTGGAACAATTCTTGAAATAAACTTTTTTTTTTTTTTTTTTTTTTTTTTGTGGTAAGGTCTCACTCTAGTCCAAATTGACCTGGAATTCACTATGTACTCTCAGGCTAGTCTCAAACTCCCAGCATTCCTCCTACCTCTGCCTCCCAAGTTTTGGGATTAAAGGTGTGTGCCACCACGCCCGGCTTGAATACTTTTAAGTGAAAAAGTGAAGTGTTAAAATGTATGTATGTGTGTGTGCGTGTGTGTGTGTGTGTGTGTACAATTGTCCCCACTATAAGAAACTCATAGCAGTTGTCATCACTGATAGAGGTAATATCCTTTAGACCCATTCATATCTTTTTCAGTTAATGTCATAAACATGTATTTTCTTTTCATTCAGTCACTCATTAAATTTAAAAAGTCTTGGGGCTGGAGAGATGGCTTAGCGGTTAAGCGCTTGCCTATGAAGCCTAAGGACCCCAGTTCAAGGCTCGATTCCCCAGGAAACACGTTAGCCAGATACACAAGGGGGCGCACGCATCTAGAGTTCGTTTGCAGTGGCTGGAGCCCTGGCGCGCCCATTCTCTCTCTATATATATCTGCCTCTTCTCTCTCTGTCACTCTCAAATAAAGAAATAAAAATAAAAATATTTTTTTTAAAAGTCTCTAAGTACAGGGTCCTATAGCACACACTGTTCACCAATGCTCACCAGTGCCACCCTTGCACCCATGTCCCCTGGCACAAGTCAGGAGACTAGGCACCAAGGCTTCATGGTCCAAGCTAGGGTGCTCCTCTGGAGTAAAGAGAACGTAGGCCAAGGGATCATCTTGAATCCTGCCTCACAGAGCATCAAAGCCAACCTGAGTCGGGAGAATGAAGTGGTGAAGGACAGCGTGCGCCACCTCAGCCAGCAGCTGAAGAGCTATGAGAACCACTCGGACATCATGCTGAGCATCAAGAAGGAGCTGTCAAGTCTGGGCCTCCAGCTGCTACAGAGGGATGCGGCTGCTGCTCCAGCCACGGCCCCAGCTTCCAGCCCTGGCAGCAAGGCTCAGGTGAGGGCCCGCCTCTGACCACAGGGGCTTGGAGCCATAGGACAAGGCTGAAGGTGGGCCGAACAGGAGAGTCTATGGAAGAAAGGGAGGGGTCATCTTAGCACAGGCTAGCTGAGGCAGGCGTGTAGGTTCAGCCAAGCGCTCTGACTGGGCTTCTGTAGTGGATGTTTGGCAATATTTTTTCCAAGTTTTCAGAGAACTGCGATGAGTTTGAGGAGACTAGCCTCCCATACTGTGATTGGGCCCCTGGGTGGTGGCTTACTGAAGGGTAAGTGGGCAGTGCCTCAGAGACCCCTGTGGACTAGTATCAGTTCATCCATCCCTCCCTAAGTGGGGAAGTCATGCAGCAAACACCCAGGCTTTTCATTTCCAAGAGCAAAGTGAGCAGTCACTGGCAGCAGATGACATGTCTTTGTGCAGACTTGGGAGGATCCCTTTGTAGGCAGACAAACTAAAAACCCTCTCACTGCATGGATAAATCAGGAAGAGGCACACCTCTGGGTGGACAACTTGTGTTAAGGCTCCTTCCTCTGATGGACAGACATGCCAGGGTATATGACTCGGCAAGGGAAGTGTGGATATGTTTCCAACCCCAGCCATTCCCCTCAGGTCAGTCTGCCATGGGTGGGCTACAACTATGACCTGGTATATTTGGTGAGTGGCAGGAGAATGGAGGTGACATTTGTGAGATTCCTCCCCTAAGCTTGACTTCCTCACAGACATTATAGGTCAGTCCTACAACCATTGATCATTGTTCACTTGGCACATGAAGACACATAGAGAGAGGTCACAGGGAGCAAGCGTGTAGAGCTGGGGCCGCATGTGGGACTGCCAGGCCCCAGCCCTTCCTTCCCAGCTCACAGACCCCTGTGCTGACATCATCATAGCGGCCCCGTTGACTGCAAGCAGAACCATCTAGACACAATAAAGTGCAGAGGAAGCTTGACCTTGACCCAGAGCCGGCAGTGTGCCCTTTGCCGTGCCAGTTCTGCAGGCATGAGTGAGTCCCGCTTTGGCAATGGCCCAGAAGGCGTCAGATGCTGTGCGGCCTGCCATATCTGCTGGAGCTCCTGTCTCACAATGGGTGGTGTCACGGGCCCTGTGTTCTTGTGCCAAGCCAGCCTCAGACGCATTATAATTGGAAGGGAAACTAACAAAACTCACACAGTGTTAGACGTAGCATGTCCTTAGGACAGCACTACCATCCATGGGGCTGAAGGGTTTCTAAGTATTCTAAGCTTTGGATGCTAACACTGGGAATGTACCTGGCACAGCAGGATGAGTGGGTAACCCTGCAGAGGGAACCCCTCCCCTGCCCACAGATAAAGACTGATAAATGAACACAGACAAGGCTGGGAAAAGTTCGTAGGGATCAGGCCAGTCTGTGAACCTCAGGGGAGGAGTGGATAGGAATTGGGAAGTGAGATCAGTGTCTAACCTGCCAGATGGGTTCCAAGCCAGCAAGCAAGGTAGAGAGCTGAGTAGGGAAAACAGTTAGGGATGCAGCCACTATGGGAGGGAAAGGAAAACTGGGATTTCATGAGCACCTCGGAGGAAGAGTAAAGAGTACCATGACCACCTCCAGCCCCTACATGCTGAGCTTCCAGGACTCCCATGACATCCTGTCAAATGCTCCTTGACAATTCTGCCTCCCCCCCCCCCCACCACCACACACACAGTCTGAGTCTCCATTCTCTCCCAGGACACAGCTGGAGGGCAAGACAAGGAAACCAACAAATACGGCAACACGCAGAAGGGCTTTGCAGACAAGGGCCTCCTGAGACCTAGTAAGGAGAAACTGCTGGAGGTGGAGAAGCTGAGGAAGGAGAGCAAGGGCAGATTGCCCCAGCCCACAGCCAAGCCCCGGACCCTGGCCCAGCAGCAGGCTGTGATCCGAGGTTTCACCTACTATAAAGCAGGCAGGCAAGAGGCCAGACGAGAGACTCCCGAGGCTGTGGCTGGTGAGTGGAGGGGGTGGGCCTGGCTGAGGGATGGCCCCCTTAGGGTCCCCTGCCCTCTTGGTGGTCAGTCTCAGATCTCAGCTCTATCCATTGCCTATCTGTTCAGCGTCCTTTGATCAGTCACATAGCTGGGCTGAACACTCCACTTAGGGTTGTTGGAGATGAAATAGAGAGCCAACACAAGGGGGACTCTCACCTAGTATTTATAACTGCCTCACCTTTGCTGGGCCTTTCTTTTTAATATATTTTATTTATTTATTTATTTGAGAGAGAGAAAGAGGCAGAGAGAGAGAGAGAGAATGGGCGTACCAGGCCCTCCAGCCACTGGAAACGAACTCCAGACACGTATGCCCCCTTGTGCATCTGGCTTACGTGGGTCCTGGAGAATTGAACTGGGATCCTTTGGCTTTGAAGGCAAGCGCCTTAACCATTAGCTATCCCTCCAGCCCTGCTGGACCTTTCTTTGTTCACTCAAAGATTTGTTAAGGTCTGCTATGTACCAGGTAATAGAGAATGAGACAGATAGTTCCTGCCCTCACAGAGCTCACAGTCTAGCAGGAAAACTCACACCCATGACCAGTGGAGATGGAAAAATATGGGACTTCTGGGAAGTGAGATGGGCCTTAGAGGTCCCTCTCACTTCCAGATGGACCTCTCTCTCCATGTTTCATTTACCCAAAATACAGCCAATGGTGGACTCTTAAACTTCTGTATCCCAGGTCACTGTGCAGGGCAAGGTGGGAAATAACTGTGAAATAAGAGACCAAAGTTCCAGAAGCTCCCCAAGTTTTGAATCATCCTCACTGATTATAGTCATGATTTCCCTCAAGTTCCTCCCCCAGACATCTACTCTCTTCTGATGTCCCTGATCTCCTCCTCTTTCCTTGGTCCTCCTGACCACTGTATCCAGTGAAGCACTCTGCGGGGCCCATGTCCAGGGCAGGGAGGGGGAGCCATTAAGATCTGTGTCTTCTTCAAAATCTCCCAGTGTGCCATGTGGTGGTGCACACCTGTCGTCCTAGCACTCAGGGGGCTGAGGCAGGAAGATCACCAGCTCAAGACTTGCCTGTACTACTACTGTGAGTTCAAGGCCAGGCTAGGCAACTTACTGACATTCTTTTAAAATGCGAAGTAAAAAGTGGGCTGGGGGGGCTTGAGAGATGACTTAGTGTTTAAGATGCTTGCCAGCAAAGCCAAAGGTTTGATTCCCCAGTGCCCATGTAGAGCCAGATGCACAAGGTGGTGTGTGCATCTGGAGTTCTTTTGCAGTGGCTAGAGGCGCTGGCGGGCCCTCTCTCTCTCTCTCTCTCTCTTTCAACCTGTCTCTCTCTCTTAAATAAATTTTTTTTAAGGGCTGGGGATATAGCTCAGTGGTAGTGCCTCGCATGCTCCATAACTTGGGTCCATTCCCCACCACAGGGAAGGGAAAAAAAATCCTTTTGTTTTTTGGCCCCTCGGGGCTCAGCACACCAACCCACCCACCCTTAGTCCTGGAGCAAGCTGCAGTCTTTGAGTCTTGGCAGCTCAGCCTGGCCACAGCACAGGGCCTCTGACCCCCAGCTGGGCCACTGCCCAGGCACAGCTGTGGGCATCTGAATTTGCCAACAAGGCCTGTGGGAACAAGCCTTCCCGCCCTGCCCTGCCCTGCCCTGGCAGACTGCCAAGGCCAAGCCCCCTGGGGCTCCCCTGACCAAAGAGACATTGCTTGATCCCACTGGGTCTCAGGAATGAGGATGGGTGGGCTTTCCCATCATAGCAAGGCAAAAGTAGCCCAGCAGGGAAAGAAAGGGAAGTAAAGTCATTGTCCTCAGGTGAAGGGGTCTCTGTGCCATCCCCCAGCTGACCAGGCAGTCCCTGGAGCCATTATAATAATAGTAGCACCATTCTTTTGACTCCAGTGACATAGTTATTTTATTTTTTTATTTATTGTTTTTTCGAGGTGACCTGGAATTCACTATGTAGTCTCAGGGTGACCTCAAACTCACAGCGATCCTCCTACCTCTGCCTCCTGAGTGCTGGGATAAAAGGCATGCTCCACCATGCCCTACTTATTTTTGTGTTTTTGAGGCAGGGTTTTGCTGTAGCTCAGGCTGACCTGGAATTCACTATGTAGTCTCAGGGTGGCCTCGAACTCGTGGCGATCCTCCTACCTCTGCCTTCTAAATGCTGAGATTAAAGGTGTGTGCCATCCACCTGGCTGTACCAACATTTTATTTTATTTTATTTTATTTTTTATAAGTTTATTTTGTAGTTCTTTTTTAATTTTTTTTTATTCATTTATTTGAGACAGAGAGAGAGAGAGAGAGAGTGGGCACACCAGGGCCTCAAGCCACTGCAAACAAACTCCAGACGCACACACCACCATGTGCATCTGGCTTACATGGGATCTAGAGAATCAAACCTCGGTCCTTAGGCTTTGCAGGCAAGCGCCTTAACCGATAAGCCATCTCTCCAGCCCTATTTTTATTTTTTAAAATATATTTTTTTTATTTATTTATTAGAGAGAGAGAGAGAATGGGCACACTAGGGTCTCAAGCCACTGGAAACGAACTCCAGATGCATGTGCCCCTTTGTGCATCTGGCTTAACGTGGGGCCTAGAGAGTTGAACTGGGATCCTTTGGCTTTGCAGGCAAACACCTTAATTGCTAAGCCATCTCTCCAGCCCTTATTTTTTAAAAATCTTTTATTTATGTATCTGCAAGCAGAGAGAGAGGGAGAGGAGAGAATGGGCATGTAAGGGCCTCCAGCCACTACAAATGAACTCCAGATGCATGCCCCACTTTATACATCTGGCTTTACGTGGGTACTGGGGAATCGAACTCAGATTGGTAGACTTTGCAGGCAAGTACCTTAATCATTAAGCCATCTCTCCAGCCCTGTGCCAACATTTTATATACATTGTCCTCGAGTCGACACAGTGGCCTCATGACACTTCTTTCTGAGTTGGAAGTTGAGGCCCACTGGACAAGGCCCTGGGTCTGATTTTATTTCATAAAAACTCACCTAGTAGGGGAGTGGTGGGGGCTTTTAACTCCCTCCGGGTCAGGGGACATGAACTTGGCATCTTTTCTCCACAGACAATACTCTGAAAGGTACTTCCTGGCTGGAGCAGCTGCCTCCCAAGGGGGAAGGCCGGACCTCTGAGCCTAATTCTGCCAAGCAAGCTGAGGCCAGGCTGCAGACTACAGAGGAAGCTAACTTGGCCCCAGGCATCCACACCACCACCACCACTACTGTCAGGACCAGCACAGCCACCTCCTCCTCCACCCCAACTCCCACCACACCCCGGTCCACTGAACCACCTTTGCACCCAGAGGTCCCCAGCCAAGGTGAGTTGGCCTCCCATGGCTCTCAAGGTAAGAAGGCTTTTAAACACCGTTATTTTGTTTGTTTGTTTGAGGTTGGGTCTCACTAGCCCAGGCTGGCCCAGAACTTGAAATTATCCCACTTCAGCCTCCTGAGTGCTGGAATTACAAATGTGTGCCACCAGTCCCAGTTTGTGTGGTGCTGGGGATTGATCCTAGAGCTTCAGGTATGCTAGATAAACAGTATCAACTGAACCACATCCTCAGTCCCGACTTTTACATTTTATGTATTTATTTTTTAATATTTTGTTTTAATTTATTTACTTCTTAGAGAGAGAGAATGGGTACGCCAGAACCTCTAGCCACTATAAACAAACTCCAGATGCATGTGCCACCATATGCTTATGTGGGGTTCTGGGTAATGGAACATGGTTCCTTAGGCTTCACAGGCAAGCACCTTAACCGCTAAGCCATCTCTCCAGCTTTTTATTTATTTTTATTTGTTTGTTTTGAGGTAGGGTCTCACTCTAGCCCAGGCTGGCCTCAAACTAACGCAGACCCTCCTAACTCAGCCTCCTGGGATTAAAATGCAGAGATTTTAAGCATGTGCAACCATGCCCAGCTTTGCGTCTACTTTTTTTTTTTTCTTTTCCTTTTGAGGTAACATCTCACTCTGGCCCAGGCTGACCTGGAATTCACTACAGACTCTCAGGGTGGCCTCGAACCCACGGCGATCCTCCTACCTCTGCCTCCCGAGTGCTGGGATTAAAGGCATGCGCCACCACGCCCGGCTTGCCTTTACATTTTAAGAGTTATGACAGGGGCAGGAGGACAAAGAAGAGATTGTGGGATAGAAGAGATAGCTTAGCAGTTAAGCGCTTGCCTGTGAAGCCTAAGGACCTGGGTTTGAGGCTCAATTCCCCTAGGACCCACATAAGCCAGATGCACAAGGGGACGCATGCATCTGGGGTTCATTTGCAGTGGCTGAAGGCCCTGGTGCACCCATTCTCTCCCTCTCTCTCTGCATTTCTCTATCTGTCGCTCTCAAATAAATAAATGAAAATAAATGTTAAAAAGAAGTTTACCACCTACAAAGCCTAAAATATTTATTCTGTTCCTTTATAGAAAAACTTTGCCAATATTTAAAGTAGTTATAGGGCTGGAGAGATTGCTCAATGGTTAAGGTGCTTGCCCATAAAGTCTAACGACACTGGTTCAGTTCCCCAGTACTCACATAAAGCCAGATGCACAAAGTGGCGCCTGCATCCTGAATTCAATTGCAGTGGCTAGAGGCCCTGGCACACCCATTCTCTCTTCTCTCTCTCTCTCTGATTGCAAATAAATAAATAAAAATTAAAGTAATTATATAAAGCAGGTGTATTTTCAATAAATTATTTCTTACATATGACCGGTCAACCCCATTATCAAATCTAGTAATTGTCACCATTTCTTTGTGTTCTCCACGTAGTCTTTGTATGTTTTGTTTTGTTTGTTTTTATTTAATGGTGCTGGAATTGGACCTAGAGCCTCCAGCTACCACCACTGAGCTACACCCACACTTCTCTCTGTGATTGATGTCACCCTGGAGACAGAACCTTCAGAGCCTTCCCTGCCCCGGCCTGAGTGCTATTCATACCCTTGTGCTCCTCTTTCTAGAAGGAGTCCCCGGCAGTGTGGGCAACAGCTGCAGCTAATATGCGTGCATCATAGCACGGTTTCTAGTATCAAGAAACTGGAAATAACCCTACAAAGCTGACATTGGGGGATGTTAAATAAAGGGCACAGCTGTCTGGTGGCCTGGCAGGACCTAGAAATCACATCATTAAGAGGCTATTTAATGATGTGAGAAATTACTCAGTGGAAGGAGAAAACAGGATACATAAAATTGTATTCGGAGGAATCACGGTTTTTGTTTTTCTTTTAAAGAATATATGCATGACTATTCATGCAAAGAAGAAAGAAAAGGAAGGAAACACACCACATATTCAAAGTTTTCTTTATATAATGTAATTTATTTTAGGAATTTTCTTATCTGAGGGAAGGATTTGTTATTGGTTGCTCCTACTGGCTTGGTACTCACTATGTAGTCCAGGGTAGCCTTGAAGTATCAGAAATCTTCCTGGTTCAGCCTCTGGAGTGCTAGGATAACAGGCATGAGCCATCATGCCTAGCTGATTCTTTTGTTTGTTTGTTTTTGTTTTTTTGTTTTTCAAGGTAGGGTCTCACTGTAGCCGAGGCTGACCTGGAATTCACTATAATATCTCAGGTGGCCTCGAACTCTCTGTGATCCTCCTACCTCTGCCTCCCAAGTGCTGGGAATAAAGGTATGTGCCACCCTGCCCAGCTGATTCTTTTTTTATATATAATATTTTAAATTTTTATTTATTTGAGAGATGTCAGAGAGAGAGAGAATTGGCATGCCAGGACCTATAGCCACTGCAAATGAACTCCAGATGCATGTGCCACCTGGGTACTGGAGAAACGGAACCTGCATCCTCTGGCTTTGTAGGCAAGTGCCTTAACTGCTAAGCCATATCTCCAGCCCTGTTTCTTATTTCTATTGTAAATAACTTTTAGGCCATGGATATGACTTAGTGGTAGAGCACTTGCCTAACATATACAAGGCCCTGGGTCTGATTTTATTTCTTTTGTTTTTTTAATTTTTGGTTTTCGAAGTAGGGTCTCACTCTAGCCCAGGCTGACCTGGAATTCACTATGGAGTCTCAGGGTGGCCTCGAACTCATGGTGATCCTATGACCTCTGCCTCCAGAGTGCTGGGATTAAAGATGTGCACCACCGTGCCCAGCTGATTTTTAATTTTTAATGGGCAAATAAAAACCATATATTTAGGGTCCTGGGGAGATTGTTCAGTGCCAGATGCACAAGGGGACGCATGCATCTGGGGTTCATTTGCAGTGGCTGAAGGCCCTGGTGCACCCATTCTCTCCCTCTCTCTCTGCATTTCTCTATCTGTCGCTCTCAAATAAATAAATGAAAATAAATGTTAAAAAGAAGTTTACCACCTACAAAGCCTAAAATATTTATTCTGTTCCTTTATAGAAAAACTTTGCCAATATTTAAAGTAGTTATAGGGCTGGAGAGATTGCTCAATGGTTAAGGTGCTTGCCTGTAAAGCCTAATGGCCCAATATTCAGTTCCCCAGTACTCACATAAAGCCAGATGCACAAGGGGACGCATGCATCTGGGGTTCATTTGCAGTGGCTGAAGGCCCTGGTGCACCCATTCTCTCCCTCTCTCTCTGCATTTCTCTATCTGTCGCTCTCAAATAAATAAATGAAAATAAATGTTAAAAAGAAGTTTACCACCTACAAAGCCTAAAATATTTATTCTGTTCCTTTATAGAAAAACTTTGCCAATATTTAAAGTAGTTATAGGGCTGGAGAGATTGCTCAATGGTTAAGGTGCTTGCCTGTAAAGCCTAATGGCCCAATATTCAGTTCCCCAGTACTCACATAAAGCCAGATGCACAAGGGGACGCATGCATCTGGGGTTCATTTGCAGTGGCTGAAGGCCCTGGTGCACCCATTCTCTCCCTCTCTCTCTGCATTTCTCTATCTGTCGCTCTCAAATAAATAAATGAAAATAAATGTTAAAAAGAAGTTTACCACCTACAAAGCCTAAAATATTTATTCTGTTCCTTTATAGAAAAACTTTGCCAATATTTAAAGTAGTTATAGGGCTGGAGAGATTGCTCAATGGTTAAGGTGCTTGCCTGTAAAGCCTAATGGCCCAATATTCAGTTCCCCAGTACTCACATAAAGCCAGATGCACAAGGGGACGCATGCATCTGGGGTTCATTTGCAGTGGCTGAAGGCCCTGGTGCACCCATTCTCTCCCTCTCTCTCTGCATTTCTCTATCTGTCGCTCTCAAATAAATAAATGAAAATAAATGTTAAAAAGAAGTTTACCACCTACAAAGCCTAAAATATTTATTCTGTTCCTTTATAGAAAAACTTTGCCAATATTTAAAGTAGTTATAGGGCTGGAGAGATTGCTCAATGGTTAAGGTGCTTGCCTGTAAAGCCTAATGGCCCAATATTCAGTTCCCCAGTACTCACATAAAGCCAGATGCACAAGGGGACGCATGCATCTGGGGTTCATTTGCAGTGGCTGAAGGCCCTGGTGCACCCATTCTCTCCCTCTCTCTCTGCATTTCTCTATCTGTCGCTCTCAAATAAATAAATGAAAATAAATGTTAAAAAGAAGTTTACCACCTACAAAGCCTAAAATATTTATTCTGTTCCTTTATAGAAAAACTTTGCCAATATTTAAAGTAGTTATAGGGCTGGAGAGATTGCTCAATGGTTAAGGTGCTTGCCCATAAAGTCTAACGACACTGGTTCAGTTCCCCAGTACTCACATAAAGCCAGATGCACAAGGGGACGCATGCATCTGGGGTTCATTTGCAGTGGCTGAAGGCCCTGGTGCACCCATTCTCTCCCTCTCTCTCTGCATTTCTCTATCTGTCGCTCTCAAATAAATAAATGAAAATAAATGTTAAAAAGAAGTTTACCACCTACAAAGCCTAAAATATTTATTCTGTTCCTTTATAGAAAAACTTTGCCAATATTTAAAGTAGTTATAGGGCTGGAGAGATTGCTCAATGGTTAAGGTGCTTGCCTGTAAAGCCTAATGGCCCAATATTCAGTTCCCCAGTACTCACATAAAGCCAGATGCACAAAGTGGCGCATGTGTCTGGAGTTCATTTGCAGTGGCTGAAGGCCCTGGTGCACCCATTCTCTCCCTCTCTCTCTGCATTTCTCTATCTGTCGCTCTCAAATAAATAAATGAAAATAAATGTTAAAAAGAAGTTTACCACCTACAAAGCCTAAAATATTTATTCTGTTCCTTTATAGAAAAACTTTGCCAATATTTAAAGTAGTTATAGGGCTGGAGAGATTGCTCAATGGTTAAGGTGCTTGCCTGTAAAGCCTAATGGCCCAATATTCAGTTCCCCAGTACTCACATAACGCCAGATGCACAAAGTGGCGCATGTGTCTGGAGTTCATTTGCAGTGGCTAGAGGCCCTGACGTGGCCATTCTCTCTCTCTTTCCCTGTCTTTCTCTGCTTGCAAATAAATGAATAAATAAATAAATTTTTAATTTTAATTTTATTTATTTGACAGAGAGACAGAGACAGAGACAGATTGAGAGAGCGAAAGAAAGAATGGGTATGCCAGGGCCTTTAGCCACTGTAAACAAACTCCAGACATATGCGCCACCTTGTGCATCTGGCTAATGTGGGTCCTGGGGAACCGAACCTGGGTCCTTAGGCTTCGCAGGCAAACGCCTTAACCGCTAAGCCATCTCTCCATCCCATGAATAAATAAAAATATTGAAAAAAGGAAGCAGAGAAAGGGAAGGGGGTGTTTCAGGCAGAAGGCTAAGCATGTGCAAAGGCCTGGCAGTGACAGGCCATGGGGCAGGATAGCAAGAAAGTAGGCTGGGGTACACCTCATCAGCCATAGGAAAGGAAGTTAATGTCCTTAATTTGTCAGCTCAAAATTGGCCTGGTCTTTGCCTCAAGCAGCTCACAGACTGGTAGAGGGAGCCAGAGGGTTCTGGGATGCAGGAGGCCCTTCACCTCATCCTGGGGAAGTCACATTGACTAAGTGCTCTGAAAGACAAACAGGCTTCCCCTATGTAAACTGGGTGGGAAATGGCAGACCTGGCTGAAGGAACAGCATGTGCAAGGCCCTGAGACCCAGTTCAGGGCTGGTCACCCTGCCTCTCGTTCCTAGCTGTATATGTCTCAACTGGGGACAGCAAGCTCAGAATTCACAGGCACGTGGGTGGCATTATTACCTCCTTCATGTCACTGTTGGGATGAATTAGATGATGGGCTCAAGTTTAGCCACAGTAGCACATTTTTTTGGTACCAAATGTGAGCCCTTGCTGATCTCCCCTGGTCAGGGAGCGGACGGGGGTTGTTCAGGAGATTCTGATGTGACCATCTGCCCTCCGCGTGCAGGCCGCTGGAGTAACATGTACAAGCTACCCTATAACTGGATCGGCACAGGCCACGTGGTGTATCAGGGCGCCTTCTACTACAACCGCGCCTTCACCAAGAACATTATCAAATACGACCTGCGTCAGCGCTTTGTGGCCTCCTGGGCACTTTTGCCCGACGTGGTGTACGAGGACACCACCCCTTGGAAGTGGCGCGGCCACTCTGACATCGACTTTGCTGTGGATGAGAGCGGCCTCTGGGTCATCTATCCAGCTGTAGACGAGCGCGATGAGGCCCAGCCCGAGGTGATCGTGCTGAGCCGCCTGGACCCGGGAGACCTCTCTGTGCACCGAGAGACCACGTGGAAGACGCGGCTGAGGCGGAACTCCTACGGGAACTGCTTCCTGGTGTGTGGCATCCTGTATGCCGTGGACACATACAACCAGCACGAAGGCCAGGTGGCCTATGCCTTCGACACACACACGGGCACTGATGCTCGCCCGCAGCTGCCCTTCCTGAACGAGCATGCCTACACCACCCAGATCGACTACAACCCCTAAAGAGCGGGTGCTCTATGCCTGGGACAATGGCCACCAGCTGACCTACGCCCTCCACTTCGTGGTCTGAGTGGGGAGTTGCACATGCTCACCAGGGAGAGTAGCACTAGGGGAGTGTCTTCCCCACAGTAACTCCTGCAGCTGATATTTATTGTGGCCTGGAGCTAGGTCCTGTGCTGTGTTGGCCACCAGGATAACATGCCCTATCCCCCTCGTAGGTGACACTTGCTTCAGCTTGGGCTTTGCCTGCACTTACCCTTTGGGTCCTCCCACGGCCTCCCTTGAAGGCAGAGATCCTTGAACAAATGAGGCCCAGAGATGGAATACCTTGGTTAAAGTCAGGCAGGCTGTTTTTTTTTTACAATAGCTCATTTTACAGATGAGGAGACCTTGCCAAACTCTGCCCCACCTCTAGCCACGTCGCCTCATCCCTGGCTCCCTCCACTCCTCCCTTCCTAGGGTTCCTCAAAGCCTAAGGGGCCTTTAGGGCCTATGCACTGGTGTTTTGCAACCCCATGTTCCTATTCTGGCTGAGCATTGGTGGCCCCGAGCTCAGAGCCTCTTGCCAGTGACCCTGTGTCTTGCCTTTGGTCAGCTCCCTGTCCATAGTGCCCCCCACCCACTCAACTGCCACATTCCAGACCTCCACCGTCACAGCCACCAAGCAGCAGCCACACCCAGAAGCAAACACTGGCCGGCTCCACGGGCTGCTCCCTCTGTATTCCGCTCCTCACTCCTCATTTCCCAGCAGTTGAGAAGGTGCAGGCAGCTCAGTTCTGGAAGGACGGGGCACAATGATAAGGCTGCCCTACACCCCAGAAGCACTGGCCTTAACCAAATACCGGGGTCCTTTCTTGCTAGGCTTTCAAAGCCACAGCCTACTCACACTCAGGGAAACGTAAGGTCTATCAGGAACCAGGTCCTCCACCTAAAAAGCAGGGTGGTGATGATTACAGGATGGAGCCTTGTTGGTCTAGACCTTGTCATTTAGTAGGCTGCCCCAATGGCCTGGGGCCTGAAGGACAGGTTAGAAGAGTTCCAGGGAGGCTTTAGGCCTTTAATGTATGGAGGTCTGAGCACCAGGCTTTTCCTAGCTTCAAGATGTTGGGGCCAGAGGTGCCCCAGCTGTGGCCACACAGCTTGGCCTGGACTGCTCATGGCTCCCAGAGAAAAAAAAGAGTCTTCAAGCCTGTCCCTATCTACTTTGGACATTATCGTTAGAGCTAGAAAGATGTTCTATAGCCCAACTCCCTGTTTCACCAAAGAAAACATAGTCCTAGAAAGATCTAGATGTGTCACAGGGTCACACAGCTGGCAGAACGTAGCTGACCCCCTTTGGAAGGGTCTTTTATCCTTCCAGATAGGAGGTAGCTCTGCCAGGAAAGACAATAGACCCTCACACCTGAGAACCACCCAGCACCTTTGAAGGTATCTGTCACTGCCCACTACTCCACCCCTTCCTTGTGCCTCTGCCTCCCAGATCTGTGCCACTGAGCACCAGCTGCCCAGTCAGCAGTGTAGAGAAACTCATTCTATGCAGACTTCATTTCTTCCAGGCATTGTCAGGTGATTTGTTTAAGCCTTAACGCATCCCTGAAGCAAAGGGGGACAATGACACCCAGTCAGGCCATGTCTGAGTCACAGTGGTGGCTACATCCAGCCTCCCCCACCCAGTTGACCATGGGATCCTCTTCCAGCCTTTTTCTTGGGTGGGTGGGGGGAGCATCCAGCCTTTCCCTTGGTTCTGGGTGTGTGTTTTACAAGACTGTGTCATGTGATGTCACAGCCCAAACATGTGAGAAGTGCTCTGGCCACTCTTCTGCATCAGCCTGAGAAAAGGAAAATGAGAACAGGCTAGTTTTGAAAAAGAAACACGCAATGTATTTTCCTGGGCCGAAGGGATGAGGCTAATCACAGCCCCTCATCACTCACTAGACCCCTTGTCTTCATGTCCTTGTGAATGTGTTGCATGGTGAATATGGTTCTTGTCCTCAATTATCCATGCTTGCACTGGATCTCAGAGAAGACGCTTGTCACATAGGCCATTAAGGGGAGAGAGATGGGTTTCAAAATCAGACTGGAACTGTCATCATTGGCTCAGAACCACATGCCGTCCCTTGTGCAGCCGACGGCAGAGGCTGCAGGTGCTCTGCTGACTGGTGAGGTCAGTGAGGCAAAGGTCTTGCCAGGGTCACGTGGCAGCTCAATAGGTGGCAGAGTCCCGGGCTCAGGGCTGCTCATACCATGCTCTTTGCCATCTGTGGGCCACTGTAGTGGCCTGCTCAAGAAATGCTGGTTGTTGCTATTATCCAGCATGACCATAGTAGGAGCTGCAAGAAGCACGTCTGCTGCTGGCTTGTACTGAGTCTTCAATGCCAAGCCAAGCAGTGGCCACTTCTAGTCATGTCTGGAACCAAGATGAGTATAAGTTAACTGAGCAGAAGAAATTCCAAGATGGATTACATTTGGATTTTCGTCCTGTTGGCGATGGGAAGCAGGAGAGGGTTTTGCTATAAGAGCAGGTATCTGCAAATTTGTAACCTCGAAAGGAAACCCGTCCCCCATCAGCCATATGCAAACTTTCAATCCACCTTGGGCTTTATCACACTGGGCAACAGGTATTTTAAAGGAGGGAGAGCCTGGACGTATAGAAGTCTGAAAAAGGAAATGACTTCCTGTTTTCTAAACAACCCCATAAGCAAGGGGGGCTTTGGTATTTGATTCCTCCCTAGTGATTTCCAGGCCTTAAATGGGGTGGAGAGCCCCCAAAGCTCTCAGTATCCCCCCTCCCACTTTACAGGTGAACCTCAAGTTCGGAGAGATGAGGAACCTGCTCAGGCTCAGGTAGCTAGCAGGTAGGGTTGAGATTTGAATAAGATCTGTTTTTAAATCTAAGCCCCTAGCTGCTGTTAAGGCTCATTTTTTAACTAGTCATGTTTTCTTCTTGGTTTTCTCCAGGGGAGGTTCATATCAACTTTGAGGTCATTTTTCACAGTTGTACAGAGTTGGACTGGCTTCATTCAAGCTTTCTGCTTGTATTTGTACCCTGGTTTGCTTTCATTCTGTTGTATTTTATCTATTTTTGTATGTTTCTACAATACCTTTTTTGTAACCTGGTGGTATATATGAAAATAAAATATGATTGAAAGCTTAATTCAAAAATCTTAACTAATGGGCTAGAGAGATGGCTTAGCAGTTAAGCGCTTGCCTATGAAGCCTAAGGACCCCGGTTCGAGGCTTGATTCCCCAGGACCCACATAAGCCAAATGCACAAGGTGGCGCATTCATATGGAGTTCGTTTGCAGTGGCTGGAGGCCCTGATGTGCCCATTCTCCCTCTCCCTCTCCCTCTCTCTCTCTCTCTCTCTCTCTCTCTTGCTGTCTGTCACTCTAAAATAAAATAAAATAAAATAAAATAAATCTTGACTAAGCTAGGCATGGTGGTTCACGCCTTTAATCCCAGCACTTGGGAGGGAGAGGTAAGAGGATCACTGTGAGTTTGATGCCACCCTGAGACACCAGGTCATCCTGGGCTAGAGCAAGACGCTACCTAGAGAAAAAAAAAAAAAAATCTTCACTAAATGCCGTGGACTAGCACTGGGGGAATTAGCTCAGTGGTAGAGTGATTACTTAGCATGTACAAGGACCTGGGCTTTATCCCCAGCATCAAATAAAAATAAATAAATAGATGTTTTGGTCTGTATCCTTATAAGGCATACATTTTGGTGTTGAGACAGGGTCTCTGTAGATCCATTTGGCCTAATACCAAGGATGACTTTGAACTTCTGTTCCTCCTACTTTTACCTACTTTGGGATTCTAAGCATTTGCCACCACTCTTGGCTGAACAATTACTCTATCAACTGAGTTACATCCTTAGTCCTTAATAACTTTTCAATATAGAATTTCATGTAAACCAGGGTGGCCCCCAGACTCATCATGCAGTTGAGGATGGCCTTGAACTCCTGATCTTCCTGCCCGTGCCTCTCAAGTACTGGGATTATAGGCATGAGCCACTATGCCTTTAATAATTAAAAAAAAAAAAAACACTTAGGGGCTGGGGAGATAGCTCAGTGGATAAAGTGTTTCCTGCACAACTCTTGAGTACCTGAGTTTGAGCCCCCAGGTCCCCCATAAACAGCTGGACAGAGAGAGTTCCAGGTCAGCTTGGGCTACAATGAGACCCTACCTCAAAAAGAACCAAAAGATAACTAGAGAGATGGCTTAGCAGTTAAGGCGCTTGCCTGCAAAGCCTAAGGACCTATGTTCAACTCCCCAGATGCGACTTAAGCCAGATGTACAAGGTGATGCATGCTCAAGGTGCATGCACACATCTGGAGTTTGATTCCAGTGGCTGGAGGCCCTGGAGCACCAATTCTCTCTCTCTCTCATTTAAAAAAAGAAAGAAAGAAAGAACCAAAAGAGAAAAAAGAAAAGAAAAAAAAAGCTGGAAGCTGTAATCCTATAATCCCAATGCACCTACAATGAGAAGAGAGGCAGAGATAGGAGAATTTCCTGACAGCTCATGGAGCAGTAAACAATAAAAGACCCAGCCTCAAACAAGATGGAAGGTGAGGACTTACTTGAGTGTTGTCTTCTGACCTCCAAACATGCACATACATACATACATACATACACATATACACACATACATACATACATTTAGAGCTGGGTGGTACATGCATTCTAGAGACTAAAGCAGGAAAATCTGGAGTCTTGAGGATAGTCTGGGCTATACAGAATAATCTTACACCCTGAGATTGCATAGTGAATTCCAGGTCTGCCTGGGCTAGAATGAGACCCTACCTCAAAAAACAAAAAGAAAAGAAAAAAAAAAAAAAAAACTACCTTAGCCTGGCACAATGGTACACACTTTTAATCCCAGCACTCAGGAGGCACGGGTAGAAGGATCAGTGTGAGTGTGAGGCCATCCTGAGACTACATAGTGAATCCCAGGTCAGCCTGGGCTACAGTGAGACCCTACCTCGAAAAACAAACAACAACAACAACAAGAAAAAGAACTACCTTGAAAAAAACAAAAATGTCATCTGCTCTGAGAATTGGCCTTGCTGCTCCATTATCACTGGAAACCAGCTAACCAGAGTGATGAACTAGGCAGAATCAGTTCAAACTAAACACCAGGGCCTTTACCTGGGTAGGTACAGAGCACTTTTGAAGTGGCCCTTGGCCCTTCCCACTTCCTTATGCCAGTGCAGAAGAAACTACTATGTACCCTCACGCTGGGGTCAGAGATAGAGAGTAAGTAGAGAGACAAGAACAAAAGAAAATGCTTTCTTGGGGATGGAATATGATCTGGGGAGCAGCCTTGGATGGCCCTTAAACCACTCAGACAATCTTTCCATCATCTTTGCCAGTTACCCTTTCCCATCCCAGGATACCTTGCTGTTTCTTTCTTTCTTTCTTTCTTTCTTTCTTTCTTTCTTTCTTTCTTTTTTTTCTTTCTTTTTTCTTATTTATTTATTTTTGGTTTTTCGAGGCAGGGTCTCACTCTAGCTCAGGCTGACCTGAGGGGAGACCCAGGGAGACCAGGACCATTGAGTGCGCCTGCCCCAGCCCAGGACAGAACAGAGGCGCCTTGGGGAAGAAATGTCCTGCAGCTTGCAGACAGTCTTGTTAGCTCTTCCGTTTCTGCGATGATTTGCTAAAATCATGGTGAAATGCTGCTCAGCCATTAGATGTGCCTCTTGCTGTTTGCCAAATTCCAAGCTAAAAGGACTGACATTCCACGTATTCCCTACAGATGAAAACATCAAAAGAAAGTGGGTATTAGCAATGAGAAGACTTGATGTGAATGCTTCAGGCATTTGGGAGCCTAAAAAAAGGAAATGTGTTGTATTCGAGGCACTTTAAAAAGTTTTTTGTTTTTGTTTTTTGTTTTCCAGGTAGGGTTTCACTCTAGCTCAGGCTGACCTGGAATTTACTATGTAGTCTCAGGGTGGCCTCGAACTCATGGCAATCCTCCTACCTCTGCCTCCCGAGTGCTGGAATTAAAGGTGTGTGCCACCACGCCCGGCTTAGATGTCCATTTTTAATTGTGCTAAGAGCCAGTTAGAGAAGACCTTGCCTCCCAAGGTCTCCCATTTTTGGTGAAGCACAGAATTCCTCTTCACAAGTGTACTTTGACATAGCCATAATAGTCTTAAAAAACAAGAGCTGGAAGCTCATGGGTTTGAGTTTCAACAGTTGCTTCGGTAGCTCTGACCTCTGCTTCACGAATGCTCTCACGGAGGGCCGCCCATTCTGAGCACCAGAGCTTGATGGCACAGCCGTCACACAGCTTTGTGGTCTGTGGAGTGTAACATCGCTGACTGTCTTCAAAAGTGCGTGGTAGGAGAAACCTTGATGTTTCTTATCTGGACCTCATGGAAACAAGGAGTGGGAGAACTGAGTATTGTCCCAAAGCTGTGCTTTCAAAAAGCAAATATGCGCCGTGGCAATTCTAAAATAACTTCTTACCAGGTACAGATGAATAAGACTTAGTTCTTTCTGAATCAAATGTCAGAAATTTTACTTCTCTCCTAACTTCTTACTAAAACAACTAGAATTAGGAATAATAAATACTGTAAATTAAAACAACAGCTATGGGCCAAAGTCTCACTGTGTAGAAGCGTGTGTCCATAGATGAACCTTACTCAGAGCCTGGACTATAGCAGTTTGCATTTGAATAGTAGTTGCTATTGTGTCAACAAGAAATCACGTCCATCCTTTGCTAGTTTGTCCATTCTAACTATAATGTGTCAATATCAGTTCCTTGAAATGTTTGTACTAAGGAATTTTTCACATGACCACCCTCTGAATGAGATTTACCCACATTTGAAAGATCAGCATTCTGCTACTAAGAAGGAATTTTTGAGGTTGTTTCCTTTATTACCTTAAAATGTTTTTTTTTTCTCCATTATCTATCTATTATTTATTTCAGTTATTTAATTTTGAGTTCATAACATGTAACCTAATGAGAAGTTTGGGTATAGCCTTAGAGTTTATGGAGATACTCTAATGGAAACAGAGACTTTTTTACCCTATTTGTGAGGCAAAAAGTAAAAGTACCAAAACAATGGTGAGTCTGCACTTGCCTGGCTGCCCAGGATAAATCAGTCTTAGGAGACATTTCCAAAAGTAAAGTCCCTGTTTCTGCCCTATTACAGCTGCCACAGTCCTCCTCACAGGGCTGCTGGGAAGCAAACTTCCACTGCTTGTGTCCATGGTGAGCCCAGCCCTTGTGTCTTTTCTTCAGGTCTAGTGTCACTGAGGAGTTGGTAACTATGGTAAAATGCTAGCATTAGAAAGGACCCAGGCTGCTCTTGTACTTATTACTCTCACAGAGAAATAATTACCAGTAAAAATCTGGCATTAAAGATAGGATCCAAAACATCAATATATAGATACAAAATGTCAAAAAAAAAATGTGACTTCCTGCCACTTAAAACAACTACTTAGGGCTGGAGAGATGGTTTAGCGGTTAAGCGCTTGCCTGTGAAGCCTAAGGACCCCGGTTTGAGGCTCGACTCCCCAGGACCCATGTTAGCCAGATGCACAAGGGGGCGCATGTGTCTGGAGTTCGTTTGCAGTGGCTGGAGGCCCTGGCGTGCCCATTCTCTCTCTCTCTCTATCTGCCTCTTTCTCTCTCTGTCTGTTGCTGTCAAATAAATAAATAAAAATAACAACAAAAAAAAATTAAAAAAAAACAACTACTTAAACCCAGCACATACCTAAGTCCTGTGTTCAGACTTCCCAAGAAAGAGCTGCTGTTTAAAGTAAAGCAGTGTCATCCCTCACCCAGAAGTTCCCCTGCAGCCAAGACTGGCCTTAGGATGCTCATTTCTTTAAAGCTTTATGTGGTGTCCAGTTCTGGGGCATGTAGTCCAGTGTGAGTGCCACGTCAGGTACGAAGGACTTGATAAGGTACTTTTCTCTATACCAAGTTGAGATGTCTGAAGCTAGACCTTGGCTACTAAAGATCAGTACAATTCTACCAGGCTCTAATTTGAGAAAAGATTAAATGCCTTAAATATGTATATTTAGTTTTCATAAAAAGATAAAATTCTGCCGGGTGTGGTGGCGCACGCCTTTAATTGCAGCACTCGGGAGGCAGAGGTAGGAGGGTCGTCATGAGTTCGAGGCCACCCTGAGACTACATAGTGAATTCCAGGTCAGCCTGGGCCAGAGTGAGACCCTACCTCGAAAAACCAAAAACAAACAAATAAAAAAAAAAAGATAAAATTCTCACAGAAATAAGTGAAGAATGAAAAATATATTATTTATCTGAAAAGTAAAATATTTTCTCTAATTAAAAAAAGAAGAAGGGCTGGAGGGATAGCTTAGCAGTTAAGGCATTTTGTCTGAAAAGCCAAAGGACTCAGGTTTGACTCCCCAGGAACCACGTTAGCCAGATGCACAAGGAGGCACACGCATCTAGAGTTTGTTTGCAGTGGTTGGAACCCTGGTGTGCCCATTCTCTCTCTCTTTCTCTCTGTTAAATAAATAAATAAATAAATAAATAAATAGTATAAAGTCAGGCGTGGTGTCGCACGTCTGTAATCCCAGCACTCAGGAGGCAGAGGTAGAAGGACCGCCATGAGTTTGAGGCCACCCTGAGACTACATAGTGAATTCCAGGTCAGCTTGAGCTAGAGGGAAGACCCTACCTCCAAAAGCCAAAAAGAAGAAAAAAAGAAGTATGAGACTGAGCTAAAGTACGACCCTGCCTTGAAAAGCCAAAATAAATAAGCAAATAAAAAAGAAGTATGAGGGCTGGACAGATGGCTTAGCGGTTAAGGAACTTGTATGCAAAGCCAAGGGACTTTGGTTTGATTCCCCAGGACCCACATAAGCCAGATACCCAAGGTGGCACATGTATCTGGAGTTCATTTGCAGTGGCTGGAGCCCCTAGCACACCCATTGTTTCTCTTTCTCTCTCTTCCTCTGCTTCATTCTCTCTCACAAATAAAATAAATAAAAATAAAATATTTTAAAAAAGAAGTATGAAAATGCAAGAAATAAGGTCCTAAGAAGGATCACAGTCTGGGCATGAAGGCCCTGTAAGGCCATTACATGGAGCTATGAAGATGAACTGTGAGTTGCAATAGAGATCCCAGGATTTTAGACATACCAGGACTAGGTTTTCAGAACCAGGTATGAACTCCCTCCCATGGAACGGGCCTCAAATCCAATCACAGAACAATTTGTTTCCCCCAAGACAGACATGCCCCTGTTGTACAAGTGGTGCATTTTGCCTGCCTGGCCAGCCATAAAGCTTACTGGCTAAGACCACTGATGGCTTTTCTCCTCCCAAAGGCTGCGTACTACATAGCTCCTTCCAGCTAAGCTCCAGCTTGATTTCTCGATAACCTGCAGCCCAAGCATGTGGAGTCTTCAGCAACAGGATCTTACCATCTAGATCTGGTGGGAAACACAGAGCCTTGGCAATGTTTTGGGGCATCAGGGACCTCCCTGGCCAACAACTCACTGAAAGGTATCCCAACCCTAGCACTGAAAATTTTCAAATAACAACCTATGGCTTTTGGTCACAACTTTATCCACCTTCATGGGATACTTCTGCCAATCTCTCTCTCTCTCTCTTTCTCGTTTTTCAAGATAGGGTCTTGCTCTAGCCCAGGCTGACCCGGAATTCACTATGTAGTCTCAGATTGGCTTTGAACTCACCATGATCCTCCTACCTCTGCATCCCAAGTCTTTTATAATATTTTATTTATTTATTTATTTATTTATTTATTTATTTATTTATTTATTTATGAGAGAAGCAGATAGAATGGACATGTCCAGGCCTCTAGCCATTGCAAACAAACTCAAGATGCATGTGCCACCTTGTCATCTGGCTTTATGTTGGTAATGGGGAATCAAACCTGGGTCCTTTTGGCTTTGCAGGCAAGCCCCTTAACCACTAAGCCACCTCTCTAGCCCCCTCTCGCTCTCTTTTTAACATATATATTATAAGCTAGTGAAGTAGGTTTCCATATGGCTTATTTATAACATCTTAAATTTTAATTAATTCTCCTCCCACCTCTTCTCTTCCACCCCCTCTCCTAAGACCATTCTCATCCTACCCCCGCCATTCTGGCCCTCTACTTACATATCTACTATACACTCCCCTTAATCCCTCCCCTCTCCTCCCTCCTCATAGCCCTTTTCTAGCTTCCTAGCCTCTACAACTGACTTTTATTCCAACTCACATACAAATCTAAACATTTGAAGCTAGGATCCAAATATGAGAGAGAACATGCAGCATTTGACTTTCTGAGCCTGGGTTACCTCACTTAGTATGATGTTTTCCAGATCTATCCATTTCTTTTTCTATTCTATGGAATAGTTTAAGAAGCATTGATGTTAGTTCTTTTATGAAAGTCTAATAAAATTCACTAGTGAATCCATGTGGACCTGGACTTTTCTTAGTTGGAAGAGTTTTTTTTTAATAGCTGCTTTTTGTTCTTTTTTATTTATTTTTAAATGTTTTTATTATTGTCAACTTCCATAATTATAGACAATAAACCATGATAATTCTGCCCCTCTCTACTTTCCCCTTCATAACTCTACTCTCCATCATATCCCCTCCCCCTCTCCATCAGTCTCTCTTTTATTTTGATATCATCATTTTTTCCTCCTGTTATAATGGTCTTGTGTAGGTAGTGCCAGGCACTGTGAGGTCATGGATATACAGGCCATTTTGTGTCTGGAAGAGGGCCTTGTAAGGAGTCCTACCCTTCCTTTGTCTCTTACATTCTTTCCGCCACCTCTTCCACAATGGACCCTGAGTCTTGGAAAGTGTAATAGAGATGTTTCAGTGCTGAGCACTCCTCTGTCACTTCTCAGCACTATGGTGCCTTTTAAGTTATCCCAAGGTCACTGCCATCTGAAAAGAGAAGCTTCTGTAATCAAAAGTGAGCATTAATATATGAGTATGAACATTAAGAGAAGTGCTTACCGGGCAGTTTGGTGAGCATAATATATGCATTTAGCCAGACACCAACAGGTGTTACACCCCTAGGGCTCATGATTTCCTTTGTCCTAGGTTTTTCGGTATCAGGCATGTATGTATTCCCTCCCATGGAACAGGCCTCCAGTCCAATTAGAGAGCAGTTGGTTTCCCCTATGCCACTATTGCACTCGTTGGCTCATTTGGCCTGGCTGGCCAAACTTAAGGCTTGCAGTGTCCTCTGTTGTTTGTCTCCAGTGATGACTTCTCTTTCTCCCATGGAGCTGCATGCAGCATAGCTTTTTCCAGTTTTCTGGTCTACATTGAGGAGGTTTTCAGCTCAGCTCCAGCAAGATTTCTCAGTGACCTTGCAACCCAAGCATGTGGAGTCTTTAGCAATAGTGTCTACCATCTACTCTTGGTGGGAAACCAAGATCCTCGGCAATGGCCTGTAATGTTTTGGGGGCATCAGGGACCTCCCTGGGCAACAACTCACTGGAAGGTATCCCATCCCTGACACTGAAAATTTTCTACTAACAATCTATGGCTTCTGGGTGTGCCATTATCCAAAAAAAGTAGGTTTCCATATTCATAACCTCTTAGATTTTGATTAACCCTCCCCTACCTTTCCTTTACCCAATCTCTTCTCCTGACCTCACTTAGGTCTTTCCACCCCCGGGTAATCTGTTCTTCTACTTACATATATATAATGTCATCCCTAAGTCCTCCCCTCTGCTACCTCCCTCATATGCCCTTTCTAGCTTATTGGCCTCTGCTACCAACTTGGTGTCAGCTCACACACAAGTCCAAACATTTGTAACTAGGATCCACATATGAGAGAGAACATGTGGAGCTTGGCTTTCTGGGCCTGGCTTATCTCACTAAGCATAATCCTTTCCAGGTCCACCCATTTCCCTGCAAATTCCATAATTTCATTTTTCTTTACCACTGAATAGAACTCCATTGTGTAAATATACCACATCTTCATGATCCACTCGTCAGTTGAGGGACATCTAGGCTGGCTCCATTTCCTAGCTATTGTGAATAGAATGGTAATAAACATGGATGTGTAAGTATCTCTAAGGTAGTATGAGAAGTCCTTAGGATATATGCCTAGGAGTGGTTTAGCTGGGTCATATGGTAAATTTATTTTTAGCTGTCTCAGGAACCTCTACACGGATTTCCACAATGGCTATACCAGATTACATTCCCGCCAATAGTGTAGAAGGGTTCCTCTTTTTCCACATCCTCACCAGCATTTATCGTCATTTGTTTTCTTGATAATAGCCATTCTGACAGGAGTGAGATGGAATCCCAAAGTAATTTTAATTTGAATTTCCCTGATGGCTAAGGATTGCATATTTTTAGATGTTTATAAGCCATCTGTATTTCTTCTTTGGAAAACTCTCTATTTAGTTCTATTGCCCATTTTTTAAAATTTTGTTTATTTCTATTTGTTTATTTGAGAGAGACAGAGACAGAGAAAGGGAGAGAGAGAGAGAGAGAGAGAGAGAAAATAGGCACACCACCTGGAATTCCAGCCACTGCAAACAAACTCCAAATGCATGTGCCACTTTGTGCATCTGGCTTACATGGGCACTGGGGAATCAAGCCTCAAACCAGGGTCCTTAGGCTTCACAGACAAGCGCTTAACCACTAAGCCATCTCTCCAGCCCCCATTGCTCATTTTTAACTCGTTTGCTTGATTTCTTATTATTTAGTTGTTTGAGTTCCTTTTATATCCTGGATATTAGTCCTCTGTCAGATGTATAGCTGGCAAAGATTTTCTCCCATTCTGTAGGTTGCCTCTTTGATCTATTCCGTGTCCTTTGCTGTAGAAAAGCTTTGTGGTTTATGAGGTCCCAGTGGTTGATTGGTAGTTTTATTTCCTGAGCAACTGGGGTTATATTCAGAAAGTTGTTGCCTATGTCAAGATGTTGAAGGATTTCCCCTACTTTTTCTTCTAACAGTTTCAGTTTCAGGTCTGATATTAAGATCCATTTGGACTTAATTCTTGTGCATGGAGAGAGAGAAGAATATATTTTCATCCTTCTACATATAGATATCCAGTTTTCCCAGCACCATTTGTTGAACAGGTTGTCTTTTTTCTCCAATGAGTATTTTTGGAATTTTTGTTGATCAGGTGGCTGTAGCTGCTCAGACTTACATCTGGGTCCCCTATTATGTTCCATTGATCTATGTGTCTCTTTTTGTGCCAGTACCATGCTGTTTTCGTTACTATGGCTCTGTAATATAGGTTAGAATCAGGTATGGTGATACCACCAGCTTTATTTTTGCTACTTAAAATTGTTTTGGATATTTGAGGATTTTTGTGCTTCCAAATGAATTTTAGGATTTTTTTTTCTATTTCTGTGAAGAATGCCATGAATTTTAATGGGGATTGCAATAAATGTGCAAATTGCTTGGTAAGATCAACATTTTCACAATGTTGATTCTTCCAATAAAGTTTGTAGAGATCCTTCACTTCCTTGGTTAGGTTTATTCCAAGGTACTTTATTCTTTTTTTCTATATGCAATTGTGAATGGGAATGATTCCCTAACTTAATCCTCAGCATGTTTGTTGTTAGCATATAGGAAGTCTACTAATTTCTGTGTGTTTATTTTGCATCCTGCTACGTTGCTGAAAGTATTTATCAGCTCTAACAATTTGCTGGTAGAGTCTTTAGAGTCTTTATGCATAAAATCATATTATCTGCAAGTAATGACAATTTGATCTCTTCCTTTCCAGTTTGTATCCCTTTTATGTGTATTTATTGCCTTATTGCTATGGCTAAGACTTCCAGTACTATATCAAATAAGAGTGGGAACAGTGGACATCCTTGTCTTGTTCCTCATTTTAGTGGAAAAGTTTTAGGATTTTTCCCACTTACTATTATGTTGGTTGTAGGTTTGTCATAAGTAGCCTTTATTATGTTGAGATGTTTTGTTTCTATTCTCAGTTTCTGTAGGACTTTCATCATGAAGGGATTTTGTCTAACGCCTTTTCTGCATTTATTGAAATGATCATGTGATTTTTGTCCTTCAGTCCATTTATACAGTGTATTACATTTATTGATTTACATATGTTGAACCATCCCTGCATCTCTGGGACAAAGCCTACTTGGTTGGGGTGAATGGTCTTTTTGATATATTCTTATATTCTGTTTGCCAATATTTTGTTGAGAATTTTTGCATCTATGTTCATGAGGGAGATTGGTCTGTAATTTTCTTTTTTGTTGTTGTTGTTGTTCTATCTTTGTCTGGTTTTAGTCTCAGGGTGATGCTGGCTTTGTAGAAGGAGTTTGGTAGAATTCGTTCCTTTCTATTTTATGGAAAAGTTTGAGAAGCATTGGTGTTAGTTCTTCTATGAAGGTCTAGTAAAATTCACCAGTGAATTTGGTTTCTATTTCATTAGTTTCTGCCCTTATCTTTATTATTTCTTCCCATCTACTGATTTTTTGTTTGCCTTGTTCTTTTTCCAAGGCCTTAATGTGAAGCATTAAGTTGTTTACTTGTGACCCTTATAATTTCTTTCTTTCTTTCTTTCTTTTTTTTTGGTTTTTGAGGTAGGATCTCACTCTAGCCCAGGCTGACCTAAAATTCACTATGGAGTCTCAGAGTGGCCTCGAACTCACAGCAATCATCCTACCTCTGCCTCCCGAGTGCTGGGATTAAAGGTGTGTGCCACTATGCCCGGCCTAATTTCTTAATATTGGCACTTAAAGCTATGAATTTCCCTCTTAGGACTGCCTTCATTGTGTCCCAAAGGTTTTGGTATATTGTATTCTCATTATCATTTGATTCTATGAATTTATTTTTATTTCCTTCTTGATTTCTTCATTGAACTATTCATCATTTAGTAAAGTATTATTTAGTTTCCATGATTTTGTGTATGCTGTATAGTTTTTCTTGCTGTTGATTTGTAGTTTAATCCAATTGTGATGAGATAGAGTGCAAGGAATTATTGCAATTTTCCTGTATTTGTTAAGGTTTGCTTTGTGTCCTAATATATGATCTATTTTAGAGAATGTTCCATGTGCTGCTGAAAAGAATATATATTCTTCAGCATTTGGCTGAAATGTCCTGTTGATATCCCTTAGGTCCATTTGTTCTATGACCTCATTTAATCCAGATGCTTCTCTGTTTATTTTTTGCAAGGAAGATCTGTCAACTGATGAGAATAGGGTATTGAAGTCACCCACTACAACTGTGTTTGGTGTTATCTGTGACCTTAATTCTAATAATGTTTAATGTTAGGTGCATATATGTTTAGAATTGTAATGTCCTCCAACACTTTCTTTCATTGATTCTTTGTATTATTTTTTTTTTTTCAAAGTAGGGTTTCACTCTAGCCCAAGCTAACCTGGAATTCACTGTGGAGTCTCAGAATGGCCTTGAACTCACAGCGATCCGCCTATCTCTGCCTCCCAAGTGCTGGGATTAAAGGTGAGCACCACCACACCTGTCTTAATTTCTTAATATAGGCACTTAAAGCTATAAATTTCTCTTATAGAACTGCCTTCATTTTATCCTATAGGTTTTGATATGTTGTGTTTCATTATCATTTGATTCTAAGATATCTTTATTTCCTTATTGATTTCTTCAATGACCCATTCATAATGCAGTATTGCATTGTTTAATTTCCATAGGCTTGTGTATGTTCTATAATCTTCCTTGCTGTGGATTTGTAGTTTTATCCCATTGTCATCAGATAGAGTACAAGGAATTGTTTCAATTTTCCTGTAGTTCTTAAGTTTTGCTTTGTGTCCTAACATATGGTCTATTTTTTTTTTTTTTACTTATTTATGTTGGTTTCTTCAAGGTAGGATCTCTTTCTAGCCCAGGCCACCTGGAATTCACTCTATAGTCCCAGACTGGCCTCAAACTCCCAGTGATCCTCCTACCGCTACCTCCTGAGTGCTGGGATTAAAGACATGCGAGCCGGGCGTGGTGGCGCACGCCTTTAATCCCAGCACTCGGGAGGCAGAGGTAGGAGGATCGCCGTGAGTTCGAGGCCACCCTGAGACTCCATAGTGAATTCCAGGTCAGCCTGGGCTAGAGTGAGACCCTACCTCAAAAACCCAAAAAAAATAAAATAAATAAAATAAAATAAAGACTTGCACCACCACATCCAGATCTATTTTAGAGACTGTTCCATATTCTACTGAAAAAAAAAAAAGTGAGCCAGGCGTGATGGCACACACCTTTAATCCCAGCACTAGGGAGGCAGAGGTAGGATTGCCATGAGTTTGAGGCGACCCTGAGACTACCAAGTGAATTCCAGGTCAGCCTGGGCTAGAGCAAAACCCTACCTCAAAGAAAAAAAAAAAGAATATTCTACAGCATTTGGATGGAATGTTCTGAAGATGTATATTAGGTCCATTTGTTCTACAATGTCATTTAATCCAGATGTTTCTCTGTTTAATTTTTTCCAAAATGACCTGTCAATTGATGAGAGTGGGGTATTGAAGTTGCCTACTACAATTGTGCTTGGGGTTTTCTATGACCTTATTTCTAGTAGTGTTTGTTTATTGAAATTGGATGTACCCATGTTTGGTGCATATATGTGTACAATTGTAATGTCCTCTTGCTGGATTGTTCCTTTAATCAGTATAAAATGACCTTCTTTATCCTTTCTAACTAATATTAGTTTGAAGTCTATGCTGTCAGATATTAGAATAGTAGCACCTGCTTGTTTCCTAGGCCCATTTGCTGAAATACCATTTTCCACCCTTTTACCCTAAGGTGCTTTTGTCTTTTGGTTGTGGCATTGAGGTCATTGATGTTAAAAGTTATTTTGGGGCTGGAGAGATGGCTTAGCAGTTAAAGTGCTTACTTGCAAAGCCAAAGGTCCCATGTTCAATTCCTCAGTACCCACATAAAGCCAGATGCACAAGGTGGAGCACATGTCTAGTTTGTTTGTAGTGGCTAGAGGCCCTGGCATGCCCATTCTCTCTCCCTATCTTTCTGTTTCTACCTGCCCCAAAAATCAATAAAATAAAACATTAACTTAAAAAAAAACAGCTATTTTGGGGGGCTAGAGAGAAAACTTAGCAGTTAAGGCGCTTGCCTGCAAAGCCTAAGAACCTAGGTTCGATTCCCCAGGACCCATGTAAAGCCAGATGCACACAGTAGTACATGTGTCTGGAGTGCATCTGCAGTGGCTAGAGGCCCTGGTGCACCCATTCTCTCTCACTCTCTGCCTCTTTCTCTCTCTCAAATAAATAAATAAATAAAATAAGATAGTAATAAAAAAGAGTTAGGGAAAGGTGTGTATTTATTCTTGTCATTCTTTTGGATTTTGTAATGCTTGTTGTTTTTCTGTTACTCTCTTGAATTAGCTATTATTTGAATCTTGTTTATTCTTTCCTGTGTTCCCATGTGTGTGCTCATCTTTCTCTTCAGTCTGAAGTATCCCTTCAAGAATTATCTGTAGAAATGGTTTAGTGGTCTTATATTCCTTTAGTCTGTTTTTATTATGGATGGAAAATTCCTGCTTCTCCTTCAATTATGATAGGTAGCTTTCCTGGACATAGTATTCATGTCAGCAGTTGTCTTTCAAACCTTGGAATACATCATTCCAAGATCTTCTGACTTCTAGAGTTTGTGTTGAGTCATCTACTATTACCCTGATGGGCTCGCCTTTATAGGTGTCTTGATGCTTCTCTCTTACTGCTTTCAATATATTTTCTTTGACCTGTATGTTTAGTAATTTAATATGGCAACGACAGGTTCTTTCCTGGTCTTGTCTGTTTGGTGTTCTAAACACCGCCTGTATCTGTATTTTTTTTCCCTATTTTGGTAAAATTTTGGCTATGATATTGTTGGAAATGTTTACTATAGCTGGGCGTGGTGGTGCATGCCTTTAATACCAGAACTTGGGAGGCAGAGGTAGGAAGATTGCCATGAGTTCAAAGCCACCTGAGACTATATAGTGAATTCCAGGTCAGCCTGGGCTAGAGTGAGACCCTATCTCAGAAAAAGAAAGAAAGAAAGAAAGAAAGAAAGAAAGAAAGAAAGAAAGAAAGGAAGAAGGAAGGAAAGAAGGAAGGAGAAAAAAATGTTTACTATGCTGTGGTAGTTTGATTCAGGTGTCCCCCATAAACTTAGAGGCAGTGTATTGTTGGGGGCAGGCTTATGGGTGTTATAGCCAGCTTCCTCTTGCTAGTGTTTGGCACATACTCCTGTTGCTGTTTTCCACCTGATGTTGGCCAGGAGGTGATGTCCACTCTCTGTTCATGCCATCGCTTTCCCTGCCATTATGGAGCTTCCCCTTGAGTCTGTAAACCAAAATAACCACCTTTTTTCCCCCCATAAGCTGCTCTTGGTCGGGTGTTTTCTGCCAGCAATGTGAACCTGACTGTGACAGTGAAGTTACCAATAAGTGGGATCATTGCTAGTAGATACTGTGTAGCTTTTGGCCTTTTGGAACTGATTTGTGGGAGGAATGTGGACGAATTTGAAATCTTGGCCTAAGAGATGCCTTGCAGTGCTGTAAGTAAGGCTTGATGGACTATTCTGGTCAGAGTTAAAACACATGAATGCAGTAAGGACTATGAACTACGAGGTTTGGTTTATGAGGGTGAGAATGAGCTTTGCCTAGACTGGGCTAGAAACAGTTTGTGAGAGGCTTGCTGTTATGCCTGTGTCCAAAGAACTTGTATAAGGCTGCATTGCATAGAAATGGACTGACGTGAGCAGAAGGATATGACACAGAAATAAAAATTTTGGGCCGAAACTTCTGCCTGTTCAGCTGCAGTTGTAAGAGAGATTACAGCCTTTGAGACCGGGCCAGTTAATGCCACTATGTTTTTGTTTTGTTTTGTTTCTTTGTTTGTTTGTTTTGGTAATATGGCTCAGTTAAAACACCTTGGACTATGGGGATGTTTGAACATCATTGGGATTGATAAAAACTATAGGGACTTTTAAAGTTGGATGAATGCATTGCATTTTACATCAGATATGGTTATCAGTTTATGAGGGTCGGGGCAGAATGTGGTGGTTTGATTTAGGTGTCCCCCACAAATTTGGTATTCTGAATGCTAGGTCCACAGCTGATGGCAGTTTGGGAATTAACACCTTCTGGAGGCAGTGTATTGTTGGGGGTGGGCTTTTGGGTGGTATAGCTAGCTTCTCTTGCCAGAGTTTGGTACATATGCCTGCTGCTGTTGTCCATCTGATGTTGGCCAGGAGGTGATGTACACCCTCTACTCATGCCGTTGTTTTCCCCCGCCATCATGGAGCTTCCTCTCAAGTCTATAAGCCAAAATAAAAAACCTTTTTCCCACAAGCTGCTCTTGGTCGGCTGATTTCTGCCAGCAATGGGAACCTGACTACAACATATGCCTTTAGAGTGAAATTCTTTTCCTTCTATACCCTGAATTCTTAAGTTTGATCCAAATGTCTTGAAATTTCCATTCATACCTTCCTATTAATTTGACTTTCTCTTTGTTGGAATGTTCTAGATCTGCTACCTTTGCTGTATCTCAGATATTCTGACTTCTCCTTGATCCATTTCATTGATGAGAATTTCTACAAAGGTTTTTACTTGACTTACTGCGATTTGTCATTTCTGGTATTTCCAAATGGAATTTCTTCAATTTTTTTTTTTTTCGAAGTAGGGTCTCATTCTAGCCCAGGCTAACCTGGGATTCACTATGGAGTCTCAGGGTGGCCTTGAACTCACTGCAATCCCCCTACCTCTGCCTCCCGAGTGCTGGGATTAAAGGCGTGCACCACCACGCCCGGCTTTTCTTCAATATTTTTATTTACTTACTCATATCTTATGCCAATCTCCTTATATCATTAATTTGGTTTCCTCTGTTCTCCTTCAGGAGTTTGTTTTCTTTGATTCTTTTGATTTCTTTGAATATACTTAAATATTTCTTTTGAATTCTCTCTGACATTTCATCTAAATTAGTCTCACTGGGAGTCGTTTCCGTTGGATTTATAATTTTTGGAGGAATTATTTTGTCTTGATTGTTTTGTGTTTCTTGTATTATAATGTAGGGGAGTATTTTTTTGTTTCTGGTTGGTTGTTTTGTTTTTTAAAGTAGGTTCTTGCTCTAACCCAGGTTGACCTGGAATTCACTATGTAGTCTCAGGGTGGCCTCAAACTCACAGTGATCCTCTTACCTCTGTCTCCTGAGTGCTAGGATTAAAGCATGTGCCACCACACAAGGCATTATAAAGGGTTTTGTTTTTTTGTCAGACCTTAACAACACAAACTTTAGTGTTTTTATTCAAATTTAATGGTACAACTTTGAGACAAAAAGACTTCATTTTTTGTTGTTGTTGTGCACACTGTTTATAATTGTGTATTGTTGCAGTCAGCTTTGCATTGCTGGTAGAAATCACCCAACCAAGAGCAGCTTGTGAGAAAAAAAAAAAAGAGGTTTATTTTGGCTTACAGGCTCAGAGGGGAAGCTCCATGATGGCAAGGAAAATGATGGCATGAGCAGAGAGTGGACATCACCCCCTGGCCCACATAAGGTGGATATCAGCAACAGGAGAGTGTGCCAAACACTGGCATGGGGAAACTGGCTATAACACCCATAAGCCCACCCCCAATAATAAACCACCTCCAAAAGGTGTTAATTCCCAAATCTCCATCAGCTGGGGTCCTAGCATTCAGAACACCTAAGTTTATGGGGACACCTGAATCAAACCACCCCAGCCCTGTATAGAGGTTTTTGTATCATTATTTCATTGCTTGGGTTTTCCAGTTATCTGCTACGCTCTTAGACATGTACATCACAAGTTATAACTTCAGGGCAGGAACTCAAGGTGCCAGGTGTGGCTCCTATATTTCTCCCAGAATAACAGCAGGAGGGACCCAAGCTGTTGAATATGCCTGTTATACAAATATCCTAGTATCAAATTAACAACAATGTTTCTCTTGATTTCAATAATTGCTGGTGGATAAAAGAACAAGGCACCTTCTATATCAGGGATGGGAGGGGAAGAATTTAAAACCTAGCCCGCTAAGACAAAAATATTGATGTGTTAGATTTGATTGGTACACTTTCAGTTTACTTTGCCATTAAACAAGTGGTGTTTTGGAGCTGACTTTTGTTGCTTTGCGCCACCCCCCTAGGCTTTTTTCTTTTCTCTTTGTTTCTTTTTTTTTTTTTTTCTTTCTTTTCTTTTCTTGTCTTTTTTTTTATTTATTTATTTATTTTTTTTTTGCATTTGATTTTGAATTTCTTGGTCAGTAACTCAAAAAACGTTTTACTGTTACCAGTTTTGTTTTGTTTGTTTGTCTTCTGCAATCACGTTCAGTGACACCCCATGCCCTCAGTTTAAGAAGCTGTGGTGTAAGGCTAGAGAGATGGCTCAGTGGCTAAGGTGCTTGCCTGCAAAGCCTAAGGACCCAGGTTCAAGTCCCCAGTATGCATGTAAACCAGATGCACAAGGTGGTTTACATTCTGGAGTTTCATTGCAGTGACAAGAGGCTGTAATGTGCCCAGTTTCTCTCTGGAGTTCGTTTGCAGTGGCTGGAGGCCCTGGCATACCCATTCTGTCTTTCTACCTGCCTCTTCTCTCTCTCTCTCTCTCCCCCCCTCTCAAATAAATAAATAAATTTTTAAAAAATGGCAGGCTGGAGAGATGGCTTAGCAGTTAAGGTGCTTGCCTGCAAAGCCAAAGGACCCAGGTATGATTCCCCAGGACCCACATAAGCCAGATGCACAAGATGGTGCATGTGTCTGGAGTTCATTTGCAGGACTGGAGGCCCTAGCACACCCATTCCCCTCTCCCTTTCTCTCTCTCTCTCTCAAATAAATACATACATAAATAAAATATTTTTAAAACTAAAATGTCAATGTGCCTCTAGAGGCTGTTACCAACACCAGTAGTGGAAGAATAAGAGAATAAGGCAAGTTCAATGGCAGCCCGTGTCTAGGAAACTAGAAGTTGCAGAGATCACACTCTGGCCTGGCATGGTGTCAGCCAGTTCTCCCCAGTGGGGCATCTACACAGCTGGGGTGCCCCTAAGATATAGAGCACAAAGGCTTCCTCTGGCTAGAGGCAGTGTCCAGACACTGCCCACCCCATGCTGTGCACCAGCCTGAACTCTGCCTACGTTCAGGGCCAGCCCACTGACCCCCGACATTCCTGCAGGGACCCATGAACAGACAGGGCTTTCAGAATGTGAGCCTGCTGGCAGGCTGAATTATCACCAAGATTACATGCCAAAGATTGGCGGGCCCCACCCTGGCACTGGGATGCTTGGCTCCAGGGCCCTCATTCCAACTGTGCAAGGACAGACTCTTATTCTCTTCCTGAGTGAGAGGCCTCCACACCCCCATCTGTGCAGAAACTACCCTCCCCAACTCCATTCGTCCCTGACTTCCCACTCAGTGACCACAGCCTTCCTTTCTTGTGGCTCAGAACTCGAGCAGATTAGACAAGGTTGATCAAAGTCAAGTTCCCCAAGTCCTTTGTAAGGCATTGGCTTCTCCGCATAAGGCCTTGACAGGTGCAAACATCTGCCACCACCTGGGACAAGTTCCTCACGGAAGCTTCGGCATTTATGATGCTGTGGAACTTGGGCATTCTGCTTTGTCTCTGATACACTTTCCCCATCTGCAAAGAGGAGTGACAACCTGATCTTCCAGATGAGATAGAAATGGGATCATGAGGCTGCAGAGATGGATTAGCAGTTAAGGTGTTTGTCTGCAAAGCCTAAGGACCCAGGTTTGATTCCCCAGTACCCACATAAGCCAGATGCACAAGGTGACACATGCATCTGGAGTTCTTTTGCAGTAGCTGGTGTGCCCATTCTCTGTCTTTCTATCTGCCTCTTTCTGCTTCTCAAAATAAATAAATAATAAATAAATGTGGTGGTTTGATTCAGGTGTCCCCCATAAACTTAGGTGTGCTAATGCTAGGTTCCCAACTAATAGAGATTTGGGAATTAGCGCCTCTTGGAGGTGGTGTATTATTGAGAGCAGGTTTATGTGGGTCATAGCCAGTGTCCCCTTGCCAGTGTTTGGCACACTTGCCAGAGGAAGCCTTTGTGCTGTATGTCTTAGGAGCACCCCAGCTGTGCAGACTCCCCACTGGGGAGAACTGGCTGACACCATGCCAGGCCAGAGTGTGAATCTACCTGATGTTGGCCAGGAGGTTGATGTCCACCCTCTGCTCATGCCATCTGTTTTCCCCTGGCATGATGGAGCTTCCCCTTGAGTCTGTAAGCCAAAATAAACCTTTTTTTTTCCCCACAAGCTGCTCTTGGTTGGGTGATTTCTGCCAACAATGCAAAACTGACTGCAACAGTAATGTTGGTACCAAGGAGCGGTGTCATTTGCTGCTAGACACCTGACTGTGTGGCTTTGGCCTTTTGGAGCTGATTTTCAAAAAGAATGTGGAAGGATTTGAAACCTTGGCCTAAGAGATGCCTTGCAGTGCTGTTAAGTACAGCTTGGTGGACTGTTCTGGTCAGAGTTGAAAGACCTGAAACAGTTAGAACTATGGACTATGAGGTTTGGCTTATGAGGGCGAGAAAGAGCTTTGCCTGCAGTGGGCTAGAAGCAGTTTGCGTAAGAGGCTTGTTGTTATGCCCATGTCGTGATAACATGTGCAGGGTTGCTTTGTGTAGAAACGGACTGATGTGAGCAGAGGGATATGGCACAGAAATGAGGTCTTTGGACTGAAACTTCTGTCCTGTTCAGCTGCAATTTTATGAGAGATTACAACCTTTGAGATTGTGGCAACAGGAAGAATGTAGACATTTATGAAGGGGCCTGAATACTCAAGAGGTGTCCTGTTCTTCAGGGTCTGCTTTATCCCCCCCCACCCCCAGATTAATAAACTGGCACTCTATGTGGTATTATGGAGTATGAAAAATGCAGGAAAGTAAAGGTCATTAAATTTGCAACATGGTCTTGTATTTTGGAAATGGCCATGGGCAGTGTGAAGTGAGTTTGCTGGATGCCTGCATGGAGACCTGGAGACCCAATGGAGCCATGAGGATGGACTGTGGGTTGCAGTAGAGACCCAGTGGAGGTGCCAGGACCACAAGATGGCTGCTGAGGAGAGCTGCTGGCCCCAGATGAAGTTTTCCAGGATAGCTGGAGGGGCAGAATTAGAACTCCAGAGACTTGTTGCTGGTTAGAATTATCAGACTTGGAGACTTGTCACTGGCTAGAGTTGTTGGACTTGGAGCTACAGAGTCTGATGTTTGCCTTGCTTAAATCTTGTATTGGTTGAATATTTCTTTGCTATGCCTAATGCCATCTTTTGTAGTGCTAGTGTTTATTCTGTGCCATTATGGGGTTTTTTGGTTTTATTTTTGGCATTATGACTCAGGTAAAAGAGTTTGGCTGGGTGTGGTGGTGCACAAATTTTAATCCCAGCACTCAGGAAGCAGAGGTAGGAGGATCACCATCACCATGAGTTTGAGACCACCCTGAGACTACATAGTGAATTATAGGTCAGCTTGAACTAGAGTGAGACCCTACCTTGAAAAAAAAAAACAAAAAAAAAGAAGAAGAAGATGATGACAACTTTGGACTATGGGGATTTTTGAACATCATTGGGAGTGATAAAAACTATGGGGACTTTTAAAGTTGGATGAATGCATTGCATTTTACATCATGTATGGTTATCAGTTTATGGGGCCAGGGACAGAATGTGGTGGTTTTTTGTTTTTTGTTTTTTTTTTTTTGGTTTTTCCGAGGTGGGGTCTCACTCTAGCCCAGGCTGACCTGGAATGCACTATGTAGTCTCAGGGTGGCCTCGAACTCATGGCGATCCTCCTACCTCTGCCTCCTGAGTGCTGGGATTAAAGGCATGCGCCACCATGCCCGGCTTCTGTGGTAGTTTGATTCAGGTGTCCCCCATAAACTTACGTGTTCTGAATGCTAGGTTCCCAGCTGATGGAGATTTGGGAATTAACACCTCTTGGAGGCAGTGTATTGTTGGGGGTGGGCTTATGAGTATTATAGCCAGTGTCCCCTTGCCAGAGTTTGGCACACACTCCTGTACCTGTTGTCCACCTGATGTTGGCCAGGGGGCGATGTCCATCCTCTGCTCATGCCATCATTTTCCCTTGCCATCATGGAGCTTCCCTCCAGTCTATAAGCCAAAATAAGCCCTTTTTCCCATAAGCTGCTCTTGGTCAGGTGATTTCTGCCAGCAATGAGAACCTGACTGCAACAATAAATAAATATTTTTTAAAAGGGCTGGAAAGATGGCTTAATGGTTAAGGTGCTTGTCTGTGAAACCTACAGACCCATGTTTGACTCTCCAGGTCCCATGTAAGCCAGATGCACAAGGTGATGCAAGCATGCAAGGTTGCATGTGCGCACAAGATGGCACACATGTTTGGAATTCAAGTTTAGTGGCTGGAGGCCCTAGTGTGCCAATTCTCTCTCTCTCTCTCTCTGTCTCATAAAAAAAAAAAAAAAACTGGGGTTGGAGAGATGGCTTAGTGGTTAAGGCGCATGCCTGCGAAGGCTAAAGACTCAGGTTTGATTCTCCATGTCCCACATAAGCCAGATGAACATGGTGGCACACACATCTGGAGTTTGTTTGCAGTGGCTAGAGGCCCTGGTGTGCCCATTCTCACTTTCTCTCCCTCTGTCTATCTCTAATAAATAAATAAAAATAAGCCTTAAGCCAGGCATGGTGGCACACACCTTTAATCCCAGCACTCGGGAGGCAGAAGTGGGAGGATCGCAGTGAGTTTTAGGTCACCCTGGTACTATAGAGTGAATACCAGGTCAGCCTGAGCTAGAGTGAGACCCTACCTCAAAAAAACCAAAAATAAAATAAAATAAATCTTTAAAAAATGATAATTAAAAAAGGGGGCTGGACCCCAAAACATTACAGGCTATTGCCGAGGCTATTCATTTTTCACCAGGAATAGATAAGACCCTACTGCTGAAGACTCCATATACTTGGACTGCAAGGTCACTGAGAAATCCTGCTGGAGCTGTGCTGAAAACCCTCTTCCATGTAGACCAGCTGACAGAAAGCTGGAAAAGCTAAGCTGCATACAGTTCAATGGGAGAGAGAGAAATCACCAGTGGATATACTCAACAGAGGACACTGCAAGCCTTAAATTTAGCCAGCCAGGCCATATGAGCCATCGGTGCAATAGTGGCATGTCTGTTATGGGGAAACCAACCACTCTCTAATTGAACTAGAGGCCCACTCCATGGGAAGGAATACATACATGCCTGATACTGAAAACTTTCAACAGGGGTAATCATGAGCCCTAGGGGTGTAATGTCTGCTGGTGTCTGGCTAAATGTATATACTATCTTCACCAAACTGCCTGGTAAGCACTTCTCTTAATGTTCATACTCATATATTAATGCTACTCTCACTTTTGGTTAGAGAAGCTTCTCTTTTCAGATGGCGGTGACCTTGAGATGACTCAGAAGGCAACAAGGTGCTAAGAAGAAGTGACAGAGGAGTGCTCAGCACTGAAACATCTTTATCACACCTTCCAAGGCTCAGGGTCCATTGTGGAAGAGGTGGCAGAAAGAATATAAGAGCCAAAGGAAGGGTAGGGCTCCTTACAACGTGCTCCTCCAGACACAAAAAGGCCTGGATATCCACGACCTCACAGTGCCTGACACTACCTACACAAGACTATCATAATAGGAGGAAAAGATGATGACATCAAAATGAAAGAGAGACTGATTGAGAGGGGGAAGGCATATGATGGAGAGTGGACTGCAAAGGAGAAAGTGGGGGGAGGGAGGGAATTACCATGGATTATTGTCTATAATTATGGAAGTTGACAATAAAAAATAAATTTCAAAGGCTGGGGGGGGGGCTGGAGAGACGGCTTAGCCATTAAGGCACTTGCCTATGAAGCCTTTTTCTTTTTTTCTTTTTTTTTTTTTTTTTGAGGTAGTGTCTCACTCTAGCCCAGGCTGACCTGGAACTCACCATGTAGTCTCAGGGTGGCCTTGAACTTACAGTTATCCTCCTTCCTTTTCCTCCCAAGTACTAGGATTAAAAGCATGTGCCACCATGCATAGCTTCTCCCTTTCTTCCTCTTTCTTCTTTGTTCCTCTTCCTTCCTTCCTTCCTTCCTTTTTTTTTTTTTTTTTTTTTTTTAATGCAGGGTGTTATAGAGTGACAGGCTGACCTAGAACTCATTCTGCAGTCCAGGCTGGCCTCAAACTCACAGTGATTTTCCTACCTCAACCCTGAGCCCAGCACTTGCCCTTTCTTTTATGGAAGTCAATAGTACTTTTCGGGCTGGAGAGGTGGCATAGTGGTTAAGGCACTTGCCTGCGAAGCCTAAAGACACAGGTTCAACTCCCCAGAACCCACATAAGCCAGATGCACATGGTGGTGCATGCATCTGGAGTTTGTTTGCAGTGGCTAGAGGCCCTTGTGCACCCATTCTCTCTCTCTCTCTTTCTCTCTCTCCTTCCCTCTGTCTGTTATATAATTAAGTTTGCATGATAGTCACCACACTGATTGTTGTTTCTTGTGTTGCCCCACACTCTGACTCTCAGCTAAGCACGCGTGCACATGCATGTGCAGGCCAGAGGACAACCGCGACTTAGTTATCCTCAGGAACACTATCCACCACCACCCCCCTCAAGCTGACCTGGAACTCACTCCGTAGCCTCAGGCTGGCCCCAAACTAACAGTGATCGTCCTACCTCAGCCTCCCCAGTGCTAGGATTAAAGGTGTGCACCACACCACCACGCTGGCTCTCCTCCACTTCTTTTTGAAGATAATTGGCCTGGAGCTCATCAATTAGACTAGACTGAGTGGCCAGTCAGGTCCAGGGATCCATCTGCCTCCACCTCCCTAGCACTGGTGTAACAGGCACACGCTGCCTTGTATGGTACTTTTTTGTGTACTTAGGTCCTCATACAGCAAGGCAAGCATGTTAACCATTGAGCTTCCTCCCCAGCCCCAGTTGAAGTGCTTAAAACTGGAAATCTGACCATTGCCTACCTATTTGTTCCATGGTCCCCCCTGGTACTCCAAGTATCAGATTCACTCTCTCAGGGATGACATTCAGGTCGTCCTCCACTCACCTTCTCAGTTTCACCCGTCCACCGACTTCTGCCACCCCGATCTTGACTGTCAAGTACCAGAATGAATGATTCAAGGGAATCAGAGACAAACTTCCAAGATCAAGGGCAGAGGCACATCCCAGACAGGGAAAGCGAGGTGGGAGCCCAGCATGCCAAGCTCCACGGGTGGTAGGCAGCAGAACCAGGATGCAAACTGAGCCCACGGGGGCTCTCAAGGCCCAGCTTCTTCCTCACTCTATACTTCCTGGTCCACTGTGGTGTGAAGAGACTTCACCACGAAACCCCTGTGAGCTGAGCTGTGCAGCCACACTCCCTGTCACTGACGGACTGAAACCCTCTGACACCATGAGGTGAATCAAAACTTTTCTCCCATAATTCCATCAGTCATTGTGGTCGCAGCAACTCAAAGTAACTAACACACCTGTTTAGAATATGAGTTGATGGAGGGGGCGGGGACAATGGCTCAGCCTTTGAAGGTGCTTGCTTGTAAAGCCTGCCGGCCTAGGTTCAACTCCTCAGCCACCCACATAAAGCCAGAGCCAGGAGAATCCGAAGCTCCAGACTAGCAGGCCAGTCCCACGTGTGGCAGCAGGAGATCCCGTCTCAAAGCAGATAGAGCCCAGACAACAGCTCTGACCTCCACGTGCATGCTGTAGTAAGTAAATAATAAAAATTTAGAATATTAGCTGATGCACACTGGGTATGCAAGGAAGGCCAGTCCCAAAGGACCACATATTGGAGGATTCCTCTTACATGAAATCTCCAAAGAGGCAAATCCAGAGACACAGAAAGATCTGTGGTTTGCCACGGGCTGGAGATAGGGAGTGTCTACTGATGGGCCTCTCCATGGGGTAGTGGAAATGTTCTGGAAAATGGTCATGCTGATGGCTGTACACCTATGGCAATATACTGAAAGCTACCCAACAGTACATTCTGAAAGAGTGGGTTTCGCCAGGCATGATGGTGCACACCGATGATACCAACACTTGGGAGACGGAGGCAGGATGGTGAGTTCCAGGCCAGCCTGGGCTACATAGCCAGCCCCTGTTTCAAAAAAATAATTTAAAATTTTTTCGTTTCTATTTTTATTTATTTATTTGAGTGAGAGAGAGAGAGAGACAGAGAGAATGGACGCATCAGGGCCCCTAGCCACTGCAAATGAACAGATGTATGTGCTACCTTGTGCATCTGGCTTATATTGGTCCTGGAGAATCAAACTTTGGTCCTTTGTCTTTGCAAGCAATCGCCTTACCCACTAAGCCATCCCTTCAGCCATCAAAAAAATTTTTTAATAAAAGTGTGATTTATAAATTATATGGATAATGTTCCAGTAAAGCAAATTCTGGTGGAACTTCAGGGCAATGTCAACAGATTGAAAGCAATAACGAGGCCCATGATGCTGGCAGAGGGAGCACCCCGGAGCCCTGGGGCTGTTAGAGGGGCGCGTGCCTCAGGGCACAGGAAGACGAGCACTTGGCTCACTATGGAAGGGTGGCAGGATTCCTCCAGGACAGCTGGGACTGACTCATGGCTTCTGAGCAGCTGGGCAGCCTACCATCTCTCATTACCCCCTGCGTTCAGTCCCTGCAGCCTCCTGGGTTAAAGGCTTCTCCCTAAAATAGAGCTAGTGGAGTCCAGGATGCTTTGGCCCCACTCATACTCTCCACCCGCCCCTACTCCCACCCCCAGTGAGCCCTGGGCCAAGTGAGAACAGCCGGCTCATCTCAGTGTGCAAACACCATAGAGACGAGGCCTTGAGCTCCGCTTCTGACCAGACTGACACCCCCAGAGTACCAACTTAAAATCATACAACAAGAAAGCCTGGATACACTTGCCTGCAAAGCCAAAGAACCAAGGTTCAATTCCCTAGGACCTACATAAAGCCAAATGTGCAAGGTGGCGCCTGCGTCTGGAGTTCGTTTGCACCGCTGGAGGCCCAGCGAGCCCATTCTCTCTCTTTCTCTATCTCTCCCTTCTCTTAAATACATAGATGATAGATAGATAGATAGATAGATAGATAGATAGATAGATAGATAGATAGATAGATGCCGGTAAGCTAGAAAAGAGATATAAAGGGAAGAGCTAGAAAAGAGATAGATAGTTAGAGATAGATGATAGATAGAGCCACCCAGGGTTGCTTATTCAGAAACACAGCGACATCACGGAGACCCAGACTCTTGCTCTCTTTTTGCACAGCCACTCTCACCCATTAGCCTCAGCCTCAGGAGTTCAAGATGGTTGCAGCAGCTCCAGACATCACATTATCATCACTGGTATCTTGGCATCCGGAGACAGGAAAGGGATTGGTTGGTCCTCTGCGGAAGTCTCCCTGCAGACTGGTCCTCCTTCTTCTCATAATGGGCCTGGGTCACGTGCCTTCCCCCAAACACTGGCAGGGCTTGAGGACCATGATTTACTTGGGCTCACGGGCGGGGGTGGGGGGGTGGGGGGTGTTACCTGAATAAATTAGTATGTTAGTGGAGTGCAGACAATAAAACAGAACTGGGGCTGCACAGTGATGGAGGAAGGGCTGCCCCTACCCTTCCCCCCACGGCCCGCGCCCTGCGGTGCACCGGCTCCTCAGTCTTCCCAGCGTCATGCTCCTCTTCCTTCCAGCGCGCGCCTATCCTTCCAGCCCCTTCCTAACGTCTCATCCGCTGTGGCCACCTCCAGGAAGCCTTCCCTGCTCTCTGGCTTCCTTAGAGAAATCAGCCCCCTGCTTGGAGCTGGGGCCACACTTGTAACTAAACACTTCCATGCGTCATTATTTGATCCCGGAGGCGACTCCGCCCTGTATCCCCAGGATGCACTGAGTCAGTTCTCAGCGAAGTCTTCCTTGAATGTGTGCAGCGCCGCCGGCATGGGGACGGGGACGGGGATGGGCATGGGCATGGGCATGGGCATGGAATCGCGGTCCGCACGCGGGCTAGGCCAGCGCTCCGCAGCTGAGTCGCTGCGACTGGCTGTATCGCGTGGGGTAGATTAGCAGCGGTGGACGCCTGGTCTGGGGTAGGGACGTTGTCTGGGGAGCTGGGTTTGGTTGAAGCTTCCCGGGCATAGCTGGGTGGCTGCCCTCGCGAACACACTTGCGTCAGTAACAGGAGGTGCCATGGAGAGCAAGTTTGTTTCCAGCTTGGTCCTGAGGGCTGGCTGAGATCTTCAGTGACGTGATGAGCTTCACTTGTAAGAGGTTGTGTCATTTTTTTTTTTTATCAAAACAAAGGCTTTTTGTAATTTTTTTTGGGGGGGGGCGGTTGGAGTAGAGTCTCACTCTGGCCCAGGCTGACCTAGAATTAACTATGTAGTCTCAGGATGGCCTCGAACTCACGGAGATCCTCCTACCTCTGCCTCCCAAGCGCTGGGATTAAAGTTGTGCGCCACCACACCCGTCTCTTTCTTTCTTTTGAGGCCCAGGCTGGCCTCAATGCTCTTACCTCAGCCTTCCAAGTGCTGGGATTAAAGGCATGTGCTACCATGCCCTGCACAACATTTCTTTTTCTGAGGATGTGGAAGGATTCGTGGGGTGCTATAAATTCCTTCCTTCTCTTGCTTTGGGAGCTCCCCACAGCTCCCTCTGAATTTTGGGGTCCCATCTTCCTGCTTCCTGAGTAGTTTCGAGTTTGTTTAAGACCCAAAAGGCTGCATAGGCTCAGGACTTAGGTCAAGGTAAAAGTAGATGTTCATCACAAAATGACACAGTATTTGTATTTTCTTTTCTTTTTTTTTTTTTTTCTCAAATCTGGAATTTGAGGGGGTTGAATCACCTGGCTGTTTCAATGAAGCTTTGGAATCTGCTGTCAAAGCTATGCTAATCAATAACTAGCACATGACAAAATCTCTTTTGCTAAGTTTACGCATTTGTTCATTCACCAGTTCATTTTATCAGCCAATTTTCTCCATGTCTGGCACATTGGCAGGCAGAAAAGGATGGGTTCTGTTTGAGGCTTGAGGGGTACAACTGTTGTAGTGACCTTCTCATTGCTAGGACAAAGCACCTAACCAAAAGCAGCTCATGGGAGGAAAGGATTTATTTTGGCTTACAGTCTCAAAGGGAAGCTCCATGATGGCAGGGGCAGCATGGCATGAGCAGAGGCTGGACATCACCTCTGCCTCAACAAGTGGAAAATAGCAGCAGGAGAGGGAGAGAAACTCTAGCAAGGGGGAGCTTGCTGCCACACCCCTAGGCCCACCCCCAACAACACACCTCCTCCAGCAAGGCTCCACCTCCCAAATTGCCAATCCCAAACCTTCAAAACTCATGAGTTTATGGGGGGAGGGCATCTGATTCAAACCACTACAACATCCGTGGCATGAGCTATGCAGGAGAGATGCCTGGCCAGGTCATGTGGGTCTGGAGGCTGAGGTTGAACCTTACTCCAGCTTTCACCCCTTTCATCTCCTACTCTGGGGTTCTGAGGACTCTGGCCCCAGGCCCCAGATTGCCAGCTGTGTGCACTGGGGACGATGGTGTCCCCCAGCCTCAGGGTAGCCTGGGTGGGGTACAGCAAGCTGGGTACTATCTCAGCATCAGAAAATCAAGGCAGTTCAGGCCAGGGGAGGCTCACGCCCAGAGGCAAGCCATGAGCACCCATCCTTCAAGGAATTCCTAGCTGGTCACCAAGTGCGTTACTTACTTTACTAGTTGGGGGTGACCAAATCCTAACAGGAAGCACCTTAAGAAAGGAAGGCTTTATTTCAGCTTAAAGTTAAAGGTTACAGACCGTTACTGTCAGGAAGACCTGGCAGCAGCACCTTGAGGCAGCTGGCCACATTCAGCCCATAGTAAGGAAGCCGAGAGGGATGCACGCTGCGGCTCAGCCAGCCCTCTCCTCTTACACAGTCCAGGTCTCCACCCCATGCATCGGTGCCACACACAGCTGAAGTGGGTCTTGCCACCTCAGTTAACCTCATCTAGAGCATCCCTCACAGACAAGCCCAGCCTTGTTTCCTAGGCAATTCGAGGTCCTGTCAGGTTGACAATCAATATAAACCATCACACCAGGGTATGCTTCACACCGTGCACCTGGCCTGACCCAATACTGTGGCTTACTTGGGCACAGTGAGGTCACTGGGCTTTCCTTCCATTCCTGGTGGTGCTAAGAGTGCCCATAGCCAAGTGCACCAGATTACCCAGGGCCTGAGCTGAGGGCTTCATGAAGGAGAAATGTGGCTTACCTCCTGTGGAGGCAGGTGCAGGGCTGGGGATGGAATCCAAGGCCTTGTATATATGCTGAGCAAGTACTCTACCACTGAGCCATACCCCTAGACCTTGTTTTTCTGCCTTTCTTTCTCTCTTCTTTCTTTCTTTCTTTCTCTCTTTCTTTTTTTGGGATAGGGTCTTGTTATAAAGCCTAGTCTGGCTCAAACTCCTGATCCTCCTACCACAGCCTCCCAAGTACTGGGATTACTGGTGTGCCCTACCACACCTGGCTCCATCACCTCCACTTTACAGATGAGAATTTAGACTCAGGGAGGGGAGGGGATTTTTCTGGGGTTGCACTGCTAGTCAGATAAGCCTGTCCCATCCTGGAGCTTTTAAGGGCTCTGCTGGCAGGCTTCAGTCCAAGCATCTCCTCTGTCTTCCATTCTCTCCCTTCTCCTTTCTTTCCTTTCTTGTTTTTAATTGTATTTTTACTTTTTATTTATTTATTTGAGGGAGAGAGAAAGAGAGGCAGATAGAGAGAGAATGGGCACACCAGGGCCTCCAGCCACTGTAAACGAACTCTAGCAACATGTGCCACCTTGTGCATCTGGTTTATGTGGGTCCTGAGGAACTGAACCTAGGTCCTTCGGCTTTGCAGACAAGTGCCTTAACTGCTAAACCATCTCTCTAGCCCTCTTTCCTTTCTTTCTTCATCTCTCCCTCTTTCTTTCTTTCTTCTTTCTTTCTGAGACAAAATCTCATTCTGTAGCCCAAGAGGCTAGGATGACCTGGAACTCACTATGTAGCTCAAGCTGGCCTTAACCTCTCAGTAATCCTCCTGCCTCACCCTCACCTGCCTGCTGGGGTTAGAGGTATGAGCCACCTCACCCAGCTGCATTCCAGATTTTCTTTCAAGGCTGACTTGGGTGATGCAATTACATAAAAAGAAGTAATCTAGTCGGGCATGGTGGCACACACCTTTAATCCCAGCATTCGGGAGGCAGAGGTAGGAGGATTGCCGTGAGTTCAAAGCCACCCTGAGACTCCATAGTGAATTCCAGGTCAGCCTGGGCTAGAGACTCTACCTCCAAAAACAAAAATAAAACAAAAGAGATAATCTCTGAACACATGCTTCTAAATTTCATACTTAGGAAGTTTTTATTGTTCATACCTGTAATTTTAGCACTTGGGAAGCTGAGGCAAGAATGCCACAAGTTTGAGGTCAGCTTGGAGTACATAGTGAATTCCAGGCCAGCCTGGGCTACAGAGTGAGATCCTGTTTTAAAAAGCCAAAGGTAAAAAAGAGGGAGGGGGGAGGGAAAGGAAAGGAAAGAGGAAGGAAGAAAACAAGAAACAAGAAAAGAAAGAATTCGTTGCTGGAGGGTGCAAGGTTCATCTGCTAAGTCGAGGGTATGTGAGAGTATGTGAGAACGTGGAAGCTGGAGGCAGGAAACACTGGTTACAAGTACGTGGTGGGCGCCAATGCCTGACAATTCCAGACCTTCTGGGAGTCCCAGGTCCTGCCCCAGCACCCTCAGGGAGCCCTCCACCCCCTCTGGGGTCCTGGCCAAAGCCACTTCCTCAAACTAGGCTGAGCTCTGAGCCGGCTGGAAGCTGGACTGCTTCCCAGCTATGGTTTTTGCACTGGTGTGTCCGGCCGTCCCACTGTGTGAGGCCTGGGTCTGGCTTCTTGCTTCTTCCCTAGACCTCCCTCCTCTCCAAGGGAAGGCTGAGGTAGAACAGCCATGGTGTGGTCTAGGTTCAAATCCCACCTGTACCTCTAAGAGATCCAGGCCTGAGTGTGGGTTTTGTAATCAAACCATGGGTATGACACTCCCACCCAACAGACACGTCCCAGCTTGGTGGCTCTGGACACCCATGGGACTCAGAACAGTCTGATAGGATTGCAGTGCCTAGTGAACTTGGGCAGCCACTGTCACTATGCCTTTGAGCAGTGTCCCTTTCCCCCTAGAGCTTCAGTTTCTCCATCTGTAGAATGGGAATGACACCAGACCTGTCCCTGAACACCAAGGAGTCGACTTAGTGGCCTGAGGCATGAAAAGCACTTAGTGCGCCCTGGCAACTAGTGAATGTTCTACACAGAACGAACAGTCGTCATATTACCCCAAAGCCCTACGGGTGCTCTCACTCCTGGATAAGCTGCCTAAGAAAGTTAAAGGATTAACTCTGGGAGAGGAGAAGCCAAGCCCGAGCCATGGGACCATCTGAGAGCAGCCCCCATGTGCCCACAGAGACTATCAATGGTGCATGCTGGACCCTGGGACATGGAACCTGACCCAGGAGCTCTGGGAGAGGAGGACGCGATGGGAGGGTGAGGGTGCCCGCCGTGGGCCTGCGGCTGGACTGCCAGAGGGCAGGCAGCCAAGGCCAAGGGTGGGGTGGGGCCGGGTGGGGCCTCCTGGAATCTGAGCTGGCTAGTGGGACTGGGGCAGGGCTCCCCATCTGGCCATGAGCTCAGGCGAGTCCCTCCCCTCTGAGGCACACTCTTCATCTTCCAATGGGTACATGATGCATCAGATGACTCGAGGGACACATGACATGATGAGGCTGTTAGAAAAAGCTGGAAGCCTGGCCAGGCATGGGGAAAAGTGGTCACTGATCCTCCTGTTCCTCCTGAGACAAGCCTAGGCAGAGGACAGTGGAAGGGACCCCAAGATGGGCCTAGGCATCCTGGCTGTCCCTCCCAGACCTTCCCACCTCAAGCCCAGTCCACTCAACAGTGTCCCTGGAGACCTAAAGGGGAAATTGTTTTCTCATCCCAGGGGTGAGCGTGGTTGACTTGGGTGACACAGGGCCTGCAGGGGGTCCCCCAAGGCTGAGCATGGAGGGTGCCCCTCTCCTTATATGCTGAGACTCACCTGGCCCTTGCTCCCCAAAGCTGGCCTTAGGTTCCGCCAGTGTTCTTTTAAAGGTCTCCAGCTCAGGTACCAGCTGTGTGGGATTCTCCCAGGCTCCTCCCAAGCTACAGCCACAGGAGCCGTGGACGGCCTGGCACACAGCCCTGACTTTGTCCTCTGGGGGACGTCTTTACACTGACTTTTTCCTCTGGGGGACGTCTTTACAATGACTTTTAAAAATATTTTTTAAATAATTTTTTTGTTTATTTTTACTTATTTTAGAGTAACAGACAGAGAAAGAGGGACAGAGAGAGAATGGACGCACCAGGGCCTCCATCTGCTGCAAATGAACTCCAGACGCATGCGTCCCCTTGTGCATCTGGCTTACGTGGGTCCTGGGGAATGGAGCCTTGAACTGGGGCCCTTGGGCTTCACAGGCAAGCGCTTAACTGCTAAGCCATCTCTCCAGCCCCTATATCTATCTATCTATCTATCTATATATATATTTTTTTTTTTTTTAATTTTTATTTATTTGTTTGTGAGAGAATGAGAGAGATACAGAAATAGGCAGGTAGAGAGAGAAAGAGAATGGGTGTGCCAGGGGCTCAAGCCACTGAAAACGAACTCCAGATGCGTGCGCCCCCTTGTACATCTGGCTTATGTGGGTCCTGGGGAGTCGAACCTGGGTCCTTTGGCTTTGCAGGCAAGCACCTTAACCGCTAAGCCATCTCTCCAGTCCTACACTGACTTTTATTAACAGCCTCAATCATTTTGCACTTACAATATCTCAAATACTGAGTGAAACTCTACTTGTATGGAAAATGCTCAGATGACCAGTGGGGTTGAGCTGAGCAATCACACCTCTACGTGAGCAGACTTCTGGCTCTTCGCCTGACATCACACACTGGGGTCCTGCCTGACCCCAGACAATCCCTGGCTCACTGTGACTAGCTCTGATAAGGGAGAATTGGTTTGTGAGTCTGCAAGGCCATGGTTATACCTCTCCCTGGTGACTTGGGCCACCTTCCTACAGCAGGGACATTCTTGTCTTGCCTTTTCTAGGTCCTGGTTAGGGAAAGTGTGTGCATGTCCTATTCCTTTATCTTTTCTTTCTTTCTTTCTTTCTTTTTTTTTTTTTTTTGGTTTTTCAAGGTAGGGTCCTCACTCTAGCCCAGGCTGACCTGGAATTCACTATGAAGTCTCAAGGTGGCCTCGAACTCACGGCAATCCTCCTGTCTCTGTCTCCAAGTGCTGGGAATAAAGGTGTGCACCACCATGTCTGGCTTCTTTAGGGCTTTTTTCTTTCTTTTTTAACTTTTATTTTTATTTATTTATTGGAGAGAGAGAAAGAAGCAGAGAGAGGGAGAGAATGGGTGCGCCAGGGCCTCCAGCCACTGCAAACGAACTCCAGACACATGTGCCCCCTTGTGCATCTGGCTTATGTGGATCCTGAGGAATCGAACTTAGATCCTTTGGCTTTGCAGGAAAGCGCCTTAACCACTAAGCCATCTCTCAGGCCCAAATAAATATTTTTTAAAAGAAATATTGGGGGGCTGGAGAGATGGCTTAGCGGTTAAGGCACTTGCCTGTGAAGCCCAAGGACCCCGGTTTGAGGCTCGATTCCCCAGGACCCACATAAGCCAGATGCACAAGGTGGTGTATGCATCTGGAGTTTGTTTGCAGTGGCTGGAGGCCCTGGTGCGCCCATTCTCACTCTCCCTCTATCTGCCTCTTTCTCTCTCTGTCTGTCACTCTCAAATAAATAAATAAACAACAACAATGAAAAAAGAAATATTGGGGTTGAAGAGATGGCTCAGTGGTTAAAAGTACTTTCTTACAAAGCCTGCCAGACCCAGTTCAATTCCCCAGTACCCAGGTAAAGTCAGGTGCACAAAGTGTTGCATGTGTCTGGAGTTCATTTGCAGTGGCAGGAGGCCCTGGTGTGCCCATGTTTGCTCTCTCTATCCAATAAATAAATGAAAAATTTAAAGGGAAATATTGGGTTGGAGAGATGGCTTAGTAGTTGTGGTGGTTTGGTTCAAGTGTCCCCCATAAACTTAGGTATGCTGAATGCTAGGTCCACAGCTGATGGCAATTTGGGAATTAAAGCCTCCTGGAGGCAATGTAATGTTGGTGGCACTCTCCTGTTTTTGTTGTCCATCTGATGTTGGCCAGGAGGTGATGTCCACCCTCTGCTCATGTCATCATTTTCCCCTGCATCATAGAGCTTCCCCTTGAGTCTATAAGCCAAAATAAACCCCTTTCCCCCACAAGCTGCTCTTGGTCGAGTGTTTTCTGCCAGCAATGCAAACCTGACTGCAACAGCAAGTTAAAGCACTTGCCTGTGAAACCTGAGGACCCAGGTTTAATTCCCCAGAACCCACGTAACCATTCTTTTTTTTGGGGGGGGGGATTTTTGAGACAGGGTCTCACTCTAGCTAGCTCAGGCTGACCTGGAATTCACTATGTATTCTCAGGGTGGCCTTGAACTCACAGTGATCATCCTACCTCTGCCTACCAAGTGCTGGGATTAAAGGTGTGCGCCACCACACCCAGCCTTCACGTATCCATTCTTTATCTGCCTCTTTCTCTTTCTTGTTCTCATAAATAAATAAATAAATAATTTTTTTTAAACTGAGATTTGAAGTTACAGAACTAGACAGTAACACTGGGAGCTACTTCCCTGGTCTGATAAAACCGTCTTTAAAAAAGGGGGGAGGGCTGGAGAGATGGCTTAGTGGTTAAGGCATTTGCTTGGAAAGCCAAAGGATCCTGATTCAACTCTCCAGAACCCACATAAGCCAGATGTACAAGGGGGCACATGCTTCTGGAGTTTGTTTGCAGTGGCTGGAGGCCCTGGAATGCCCATTCTCTCTCTCTCCCTCTTTCTCTCTCAAATAAATAAATAAAGTATATTTTTTTAAAAAGGGGGGGGGGATGCTTGAGAGATAGCTCAGCAGTTAAGGCACTTGCCTGCAAACCTGAGGACCAGGGTTCAATTCTCCAGTACCCACATAAACTCAGATGCACAAGGTGGTGCGTGCATCTAGAATTCACTTGCAGCAACTAGAGGCCCTGATGCACCTTTTTTTTTTTTTTTTAAGTAGGGTTTCACTCCAGTCCAGGCTGACCTGGAATTCACTATGTAGTATCAGGGTGGCCTCAAACCCAGGGTGATCCTCCTACCTCTGCCTCCCCAGTGCTGGGATTAAAGGCATGTGCCACCACGTCCTACAGGTGTACCCATTTTTTTCTCTTTCTGCCTCTTTTCTTACTCTCTCTTTCTCAAATAAATAAATATTTTTTTAAAAAAAAAAAGACTGAAGAGATAGCTTCACAGTTAAGGCACTTGCTGGCAAAGCCAAAGGACCCAGGTTCAGTTCTCCACTACTCACATAAAGCCAGATGCTCAAGGTGACACATGCATCTGGAGTTCATTTGCAGTGGCTGTAGGCCCTGGTGCACCCATTCTCTATCTGCCTCGTTCTCTATCAAATAAACAAATAAAATATTTTTTTTTTTAAAAGGAGGACTGAAGAGATGGTTTAGTGGTTAGGGTGCTTGCCTGCGTAGCCTAAGGACCCAGGTTTGACTCCAGATCCCACACAAGCCAGACACACACAAGGTGATGCAAGGTCATACATTCGTACAAGGTGATGCACGCATCTGGAGTTCAATTGCAATGGTTGTAGACCCTAGCGTGCCAATTCTTTCTCTCTGCCTCTGTCTCTCTTTTTCTCTCTCACTGTCTCTCATTAAAAAAAAAAAGAAAAGGCCAGTCTGTTGGGCTTGCCTCAAAAAGAAAAAAAAAAGAAAAAGGTGGGGGCCGCACACCTTTAGTCCCAGCACTTTGGAGACAGAGGTAAGAGGATTGTACTGAGTTCGAGGCCATCATATCCCCTCCTCTGGCCACAGGGTGGAGGACTAGGTGCCCAGTGAACACCAGTGCGGAGTTCCAGCCATGGGCAGTCAAGCCCAGAAACACACAAGTTGCCTGTCATTGATCTTGGAGCCTCAGTTTAAGGCAGCTCAGAGCAGCCCTGGCCCACACAGGCCCAGCAAACAGCTGAAGGTCACACCGATAGCAGAGGCGACTGGTCTCTCCCTAGCCTATCAGGGCTGCTCCCAGTTTCTGCCGTGAACTCTGGTTTCTGCCTCTCCCTACTCTGCCCCCACCTCCCGACTCTCCAAACTTCTCCAGCAGCTGTCTCACTGGGGGGCAATGCAAGGCTGGTCAGATTTCTACAGACACACTGGCTGCCAGGGGTGGCTGGGACAGTTGGGAAGGCAGGTGTAGAGGGGTTGGTGGCACCAGGAAGGTCCAGGCAGAGACCAGACATCACGGCAGCTGCTCTGCACCTGTCCTTGGAGGTCCAAGGAGGGCACTGTGCTACCTGGTGTGCACTGTGGCTTGGCTGGTGTGCGTGGATTAGGCCACTCCATGCTGGTTGGCTGTAACCATTATCACTAGACCTCCTGGTGACCCTGGAAGAAAAGTTCAGGAGGCCAGTGAGCCGCAGTTGAGGGCCTGTTGGACCACTTCGGCTTGTGCTCCTGGACAGCCAATGCTGGCTTTCTGAAACTGAGTTTGGTTCATCTCTTGCTCTGTTCTTGCCTAATGCCAGACACTCAGCCTCGGGCTGGTCATTTCCTGAGCCCCACACTGGACACTATCTTATTTAACCAGGTAATATCTTTTTTTTTTTTTTTTTCAGTGCTGATGCTAAGCAAATGCTCTACCATTGATCTGCACAAGCCCTATCCTCTTCTCAGAGCCCCAGAGACCAAGCATTACCACACCCACTTTACAGAGGAAAATGGGGTTCAAGGGAGAAGTCACTAGAAGGACACTATCCCCCAAACTTTCCACTGTGGCCTCCTTGCAGGAGTGAAGTTGGAGGCATGTAGAAATGAGTGACTGCTTGTGTCTTTTATCTTCTAGCCTTCTATGTATACACATTTTTGCAGTGAACAAGCAAGTTTTGATGTGTGTGTGCATAACAATGTGTGTGAGAGTTCATATGTGTGAGTGCGTATTCATGTGTGTGAGTGCATGGCATGTGTGTGATGTCAAAGGACAACTGTCAGGTGTCAGTCCTCAGGTCTTCACCTTCCTTTGTTTTTGAGGTAGGATTTCACTCTAGTCCGGGCTGACCTTGAATTCACTATGTAGTCTCAGGGTGGCCTCGAACTCACAGTGATCCTCCTACCTCTGCCTCTCAAGTGCTGAGATTAAAGATGTGTGCTACCACGCCTGGCCTTATTTTGTTAACTGATACTTAATATGTGAAAATTAAAGCCTAGTGTGGTGGTGCACGCCTTTAATCCCAGCACTTGGGAGGTAGAGGTAGGAGGATTGCCAAGAGTTGGAGGCCACCCTGAGATTACTACATAGTGAATTCCAGGTCAGCTTGGCCTAGACTAGAGTGAGACCCTACCTTGAAAAAAAATATATATATGTGTGTGTGTGTTGGTATGTGATGTTTTGATAGTATATACATTGTATAATGTTTAAATTAAGGTAAATATGGGCGGAAAAGATGGCTTAGCGGTTAAGGCACTTGCCTGCAAAGCCTAAGGACCCAGGTTCAATTCCCCAGAACCCATGTAAACCAGCTACATATGGTGGCACATGTGTCTGGAGTTCGTTTGCAGTGGCTAGAGGCCCTGGTGTGCCCATTCTCTCTCTCTCTCTAATAAATAAAAATAAAATCTTTTAAAAAGAAAAAAAGTTTAATGGGCTGGAGAGGTGGCTTAGTGGTTAAGTGCTTGCCTGTGAAGCCTAAGGACCCCGGTTCGAGGCTCGATTCCCCAGGACCCACGTTAGCCAGATGCACAAGGGGCACACGCATCTGGAGTTCGTTTGCAGTGGCTGGAAGCCCTGGCGCGCCCATTCTCTCTCTCTCTCTATCTGCCTCTTTCTCTCTCTGTATGTCACTCTCAAATAAATAAATAAAAATAACAAAAAATTAAAAAAAACATAAAAGAAACATAAAAAAAGTTTTAAGAAAAAAGTTTAAAACAAATTAAGATAAACCTATCTATCTCCTCAAATATATATCTTTTTTTTTTTTTTTTTTTTTGTCTTTTGAGGTAGGGTTTCACTCAAGCTCAGGCTGACCTGAAATTCACTATGTAGTCCCAGGGTGTTCTCGAACTCATGGCGATCCTCCTACCTCTGCCTCCCCAAGTGCTGGGATTAAAGGTGTGTGCCACCACACCCGGCTCATTTCTTATTTGTAAGAGAGAAAGATTGGGAGAGAATAGGTGCACCAGGGCCTCTGGCCACTGCAAACAAACTCCAGACACATGCACCACTTTGTACAGTACATGGGTACTGGGGAATTGAACCTGGGCTATCAGGCTTTGCAAGCAAGCGCCTTTAACTGCTGAGCCATCTTGCCAAACCAACAAGAACATTCTTTTTTTAAAAGAATTTATTTATTTATTTCAGAGAGAGAGAGAATGGGCGCACCAGGGCCTCTAGCCACTGCGATCGAACTCCAGATGCATGTGCCACCATGTGCATCTGGCTTGTGTGGGTACTGGGGAATCAAACCTGGGTCCTTAGGCTTCACAGGCAAGCACCTCAACCACTAAGCCATCTCTCCAGCCCCAAGACATGTTCCTGTATTCTATATATGAGTGAGATCGTTTGGTACCTGCTTTTCTGAGCCCAGTTCATTTCATGTAACATAACAACTGTGTTCTCACAGACCATAGAGTTCTATTGATATGACTCATGAACATCATTCCATTGTATCAGTGTACACACTCTCCTTACCCACTCATCAGTGACCTGTCCTCAGGTTGTTTCCACCTCTTGACTACTGTGAACACTACACACATGGGCGTGCAGATGTCTTTTCAACACACTGACTTCATTTTCTTTGGATAGATACCCAGTGGTGGGGGGTTATGCAAACATGTGATAGGTGTATTTTAAAATTTTAAGAACTCCTATGATGGTTCCCATAATGATTATGCTAATTTATATTCCCACCAATGGCCACCTTATTTTTGAAGCAGGGTTTCTTTGTTCAATGCTTCATTCAGCAGGCAAGGTGATCTACCACCTTCCAGGGAATCCTCCAGTCTCTACCTCCCATCTCTCAGTAGCTGTGCTGGGATTACAGAAGCTTGTCACAGACTTGACCTCATTGGGATCCTCCTACCTCTACATCCTGAGTGCTGGGATCAAAGGTGTGCCCCACCATGCCTGGCTGGATAAAGTGTAGGATGGATTTTTAAAATTCAATTAAAGGGGCTGGAGAGATGGCTTAGCAGTTAAGGCGTTTGTCTGCAAAGCCAAAGGATCCTGGTTCGATTCTCCAGGACCCACGTAAGCCAGATGCACAAGGGGACACATGTGTCTGGAATTTGTTTGCAGTGGCTGGAGGCCCTGACACATACATTTTCTGCCCCCCCCCCCCATCACCGCCTCTTTTTCTCTCTCAAATAAATAAAATATATTTAAAAAAAATTTAGCCGGGCATGGTGGCACACGCCTTAAATCCCAGCACTTGGGAGGCAGAGATAGGAGGATCGCTGAGAGTTCAAGGCCACCCTGAGACTACATAGTGAATTCCAGGTCAGCCTGAACTAGAGTGAGACCTTATCTCGAAAAACCAAAAAAAAAAAAAAAAAAATTCAATTAAGGGCTGGGATGATATCTCAGTGGTTAAAGGCACTTGCTTGCAAAGCCTGATTGCTCAATTTGTTTCCCCAATACTTATGTAAAACCAGATGCACAAAGTGTTGCGTGCATCTGAATTTCATTTCCAGTGGCAGGAGGCCCTGACCTGCCCATTCACACTCCCCTGACCCTGCTAATAAATAAGTACAAATACTTTTTTTTGTTTTGTTTTTCGAGGTAGGGTCTCCCTCTAGCTCAGGCTGACCTGGAATTCACTATGTAGTCTTAGGGTGACCTCGAACTCATGGTGATCCTCCTACCTCTGCCTCCCAAGTGCTGGGATTAAAGGTATATGCCACCACACCTGGCTAAAAATACTTCTAAAAATTTAACTAAAAACATTGTTTTACATGCTCAGAGTAAATCTGTGTGGAATACAACAGGGGCCAGGAGACATACAGAGAAGTCAGATAGACACTTGGTGTCATGGAACATGGACCCAGCCTCCTTGGGGATGAGTCCAGGGTCTGGCAGGGCTGAGCATGGAGTGGGCGGCTGGGAGGACCAGCGTGCGCTCCTACAGTCCTTGTGAAGGAGACACAGGCCTTAGCTAAGGACCAATAGAAGCAGAATGAAGTACAGCTGTCTCTGTCCTCAGAGCTTTAGGCTGCTGCTTACCATTGTGACATTTTCGTTTGCTTTGGGTTTATTTTTGTGTATGTGGTTTTTCAAGGTAGAGTCTCACTCAGCCCAAGCTGACCTGGAATTCACTATGTAGTCTCAGGGTAGCCTCGAATTTACAGTGATCCTCCTACTTCTGCCTCCCCAGTGTTGGGATTAAAGGTGTGCACCACCATGTTGGGCATGTTTTGGTTTTTGAGACAGGATCTTGCTCTAGTCCAGGCTGACCTATAACTCTATAGCCCAGGCTGGCCTCAAACTCACAGTGATCCTTCTAGGGGCTTTTTGTTTGTTTGTTTGTTTTTTGAGGTAGGGTCTCACTCTAGCCCAGACTGACCTGGAGTTCACTACATATTCTCAGGGTGGCCTTGAAATCATGATCATCCTCCTACTTCTGCCTCCAAAGTGCTGGGATTAAAGGTGTGCACCACTATACCTGGCTTTAGTCTTGGGGCTTTTAAATAAGCAAAAAAAAAAAAAAAAAAAATAGGGCTGGAGAGATGGCTTAGTAGTTAACGAGCTTGCCTATGAAGCCTAAGGACCCAGGTTCGACACCCCAGGACCAGATGCATATGGTGGCACTTGTGTCTGGAGTTTGTTTGCAGTGCCTAGAGGCCCTGGAGTGCCCATTCTCTCTCTATCTGCCTCTTTCTCCCTCTCTGTCTCTCAAATAAATAAATAAAATATAAAGATTAAGAAAAAAAATTTAAAGTAAGCAGGACTGTAGAGATGATTTAGCGGTTAATGTGCTTTGCAGCAAAGCCAAAGGACCCAGGTTTAATTCCTCAGTACCCACATAAAGCCAGAAACAAAAGGTGGCCCACACATCTGGAGTTCATTTGCAGGGGCTAGAGGCCCTGATGTGCCCATTCTTTCCTCCTCTCTCTATCTGCTTCTTTCTTTCTCTCTTTCTCTCTCAAATAAATAAAAAATTATTACTCATTAAAAATATAAGTAGCCAGGCACAGTGGCACACGTTTTTAATCCCGGCACTCAGAAGGCAGAGGTAGGAGGATCCCTGTGAGTTTGAGGCCAGCCTGAGACTATATAGTGAATTCCAGATCAGCCTAGGCTAAAGCTGGACCCTACCTCAAAAAAAAAAAAAAAAAAAAAAAAAGAGGGAGAGCCCTTGCAGCTCAAGCTGAAATACTGAGTTCAATTCCCAGACCTTACATGAACAGCCACAACTCGCTGACACTGATGCTGGCTTAGAGGTGGGGGTGGAGACAGGAGAATTTCCCATAAGCTCGAACCTGCCTCACATGAGGTGGACAGGCAAGGACCGGCCCTCAACTTGTCCTCTGACCTGCACATGTGTGCCCCGCACTCACACACAAATGATAATATTAAAAAGATTAGTAAATGGAATGCTTCAAGACTCCTCTCAGTGGACATATGTCACTTGTCTGTAATCCCAGTAGGTCAAGACTTTGAAGAATCAGGAGTTCATGGCTAGCTTCAGTTATGTAGAGTTTGAGTTTAGCCTGGACTATATGAGAATCTGCCTCAAAAAAAAAAAAATAAATAAAAGTCCTCCCTGGCTGGATTGAGGCCTTCCTCCCTGCCTGGCCCACCCCCTCAGGTCCCTCATTCATCGCAGACCTGAACCATGCACGAGGACAGTAGCGTACTCCTGGCTTCCACAGAGGCTCCCTCAGGATCTCGCTGTGGAGTCACCAGAACGTGGGAGAGGCCCTCAGTGGCTATGGGCACAAGGCCCTGGCCTGACAGCTGGGAAATGCAGGCCTGGGCTACAGCCCACACTGAGAGAGTGGGTGGGTGGTCAGGCCCTTGAGCTTCTCAGGTTCCTCATGGCATCCGGGTCATGTTGCTACCCAAACAGGAAAACTCATACTAAAAATATAATATGATAAATAAATAACATGAAGTTTCTAGGTCAGGCCAACTGAACCTCAAGAGAGCCAGAGCAGGCAGGGCCTGTAATCCCAGCTCTTGGTAGGCTGAGTGGGAAGATCATGAGTTCCAGGTTAGCTTGGGTGACATAGTCTTAAAAACAAGGAAGCAGTCAGGTATGGTGGTGCACACCTTCAATCCTAGCACTTGGGAGGTTGGGGTAGGAACTCAAGGATATCCTTGTCTACAAAGCAAGTTTGAGGGCAACCTGGGCTACAAAAGACCCTGTCTTAGTGAAAAAGAAAGAGAGAGAGAGAGAGAAAGGAGGGAGGAAGAAAAGAAGGAAGGAAGGAAGAAGGAAAGAAAGATCTGCTTGCAAAACCTGTCAGCCCAGGGTTCGATTCCCCAGTACCCAAGTAAAGCCAGACACACAAAGCAGTACATGTGCCTAGAGTTTGTTTGCAGCAGCAAGATGCCCTGGTGCACCTATGCTTTCTCTCAAATAAATAAATATTTTTAATTTTTTATAACTTTTATTCATAAGGAGAGAGAGAAGAGAATGAGCATGCCAAGGCCTACTGCCACAAATGAACTCCAGATGCATATACCATCTTTGCACATCTGGCTTTATGTGAGTATTGTGGAATCAAACCTAGGCCATTAGGTTTTGCAGGCAAGTGCCTTCAACTAATGAGCCATATCTCCAAACCCCTAGTTTTTAAAATTATTATTAATAATAATTCTTATTTACTTTCAAGGAGAGAGAGTGAGAGATTGAGAATGGGAGAATGGGCACACCAGGGCTCTTTGAACTTCAGATGCAGGCACCACTTTGTGCATCTGGCTCTATGTGGGTACTGGGGAATCAAACTCAGGTTGTTAGGCTTTGTAAGCAAGTGCCTTAATGGTTGAGCCATCTCTTCAGCCCCTCCCTGATATCTTTTTTTAATAATTTCTTGTCGGGTGTGGTGGTGCACGCCTTTAATCCCAGCACTTGGGAGGCAGAGGTAGGAGGATTGCCATGAGTTCGAGGCCACCCTGAGACTCCATACTGAATTCCAGGTCAGCCTGGGCTAGAGTGAGACCCTACCTCGAAAAACCAATATATATATATATATATACTATTTCTTTCTTTCCTTTTTGAAAGATATTTTATTTATCTATTTGAGAGAGAGAAAGAATGGGTACGCCAGGACCTCCAGCCACTGCAAACGAACTCCAGACACATGCGCCTCCTTGTGCATCTGGCTAACGTGGGTCCTGGGGAATCAAACCTGGGTCCTTTGGCTTTGCAGGCAAGCGCCTTAACCACTAAGCCATTCCTCCAGCCCCCCTCCCTGATATCTTTGAGGCTACTGGGTGGCATGTGACTGACATTGTACCACTGCACTCATGGTGTGCCAGAACCTTCCCGGCTAGTCAAGTATGAACTTGGTCCCCAAAAGCAAATGTCTTTGTCAGTCATTACCCTCAGTGAGAATTGAGGAAAGGAAGGACAGGTCAGATAGGGGGTCACCTGAGGTCACAGCTGCCAGCTGCTGGAGCCAGAATTGAAGCAGCTGCCTGGCCCTAGAGCCCAGATGCTCTGCTGGCTTTCACCAGAGGTCTGTGACAGACTAGCTCAGCAGGTGGAAGCCCACATCTTTTTTTTTTTTTTTTTTTTTTTTTTTGGTTTTTCAAGGTAGGGTCTCACTCTAGCCCAGGCTGACCTGGAATTCACTATGGAGTCTCAGGGTGGCCTCGAACTCTCGGTGATCCTCCTACCTCTGCCTCCCGAGTGCTGGGATTAAAGGCGTGCGCCACCACGCCCGGCTCGAGGCCCACATCTTTTAGGAAGCCAGTCAAGGTCTGGGGAGATTGCTCAGTGGTTAAAGTTGCTTGTTTGCAAAGCCTTATGACACAGGATTTGATTCCCCAGTACCCACGTAAAGCCAGACGCGCAAAGTGGTGCGTGCATCTGGAGTTCATGCCCATATTTTCTCTCTCTGTTAAATAAATATTTAACACACATACACCCACACACACACAAAGCCAGTCAAGGTGAGTCCCTGGCCCCCAGCCAAGGAGTAGCCACGTGACCTCAGCCAGGCCCATCACAAGCTCTCCAAGGGTGCTGCTGGGCCCTGGCAGACACGGAATTCAGCTTCCTATCCTCCCCTTGCTGACAGCATTGCTGTCCTTGCCATTTACACTCCCAGCCTCTTCTCTGAGCGTCCCTTATGGCCACGGGTCGTGGTTCTGCTTGTTTGTAGCCAGAGTCCAGCTTGCCCCACGGATCACGGCTTCCCCAAAGTGGAGTTTCGAACATGGAAGGCCTGCTCATGAATTTGCAGTTGCTATGCACCAGAATGAATGCTTTATGCCATAGAAGCGGGACTCTTACAGTGCTTTCAAGACTAGGTGGCTGGATGGGAGCCAAGAGGCTGACATTTAGCAGGGGCAGAAGAATCAGTTGTGCGAGTAGCAGACTGGGGGCTGGAGGGCTGGACAGTGGCTCATGACAAGTGCTCATCGTGTTTGCGGCTGGCACAACTGCAGTGTGCTTGGATTGAAGGCTGCGTTACTACAGTACTGGAGAAGACAGTGCCTTTTCTTCTAATTAAAAGAAAAATATTTATTGAGAGGGAGAGAGAGAGTGGACATGCCAGGGCCTCTAACCACTGTGAACTAACTCCAGACACATGTGCCACCTTGAGCATCTGGCTTATGTGGGTATTGAACCCAGGTCCGTAGGCTTTGCAGGCAAGCTAAGCCATCTCTCCAGCCCTATTTTTTTTATTATTTATTTGAAAGGGGAGAGAGTGAGTACAGGTGAGCCAGGGCCTATTGCCACTGTAAACGAACTCCAGATGCATGCACCACTTTGTGCATCTGGCTTTAAATAGGTACTGGAGTGTCAAACCTGGGCTGTCAGGCTTTCGGGCTTTTGCAAGCAAGTGCCTTTAACCACTGAACCATCTCTCCAGCCCTTAACAGTGCCTTTTAAGTTGGCCATTGTCAGTCTACACTCAGCATACTTCTAGCTCTGTTCCCCACACTTCGGGGTGGGGGAGAGCAATGACAAATTAGTATTTTCTTTTTTCTTTTTTTTTTTTTTTTTTTTTTTTGGTTTTTCGAGGTAGTTGTTTCACTCTAGCCCAGGCTGACCTGGAATTCACTATGGAGTCTCAGGGTGGCCTCAAACTCATGGCGATCCTCCTACCTCTGCCTCCCGAGTGCTGGGATTAAAGGCGTGCGCCACCACGCCTGGCTCAAATTAGTATTTTCTGATAGGGTGACCTCAGTCTGGGAAAACCACAGCACTTCAAGGGCATTGATTGCAGCTTCCTGAGGAGCCAGAATCCCTGTGTGCAAACACCTGCAAGCGGAGACCAGAGAAGAGACCCTAAAGGCACAGCAGGGGAACTGGCTTCTGGAAACTCCAGGGATGCTTCAGTCAAGGCCCACTAGGGCTCTCTCAGCTCCAAGAAGAATTCATTCTAAGGAAACAAGCTGGTTTCAAGGCATAGAGGTGAGGCAGATAGAAAGACAGGGAAAATTAAGGAGGCATGAGAAGAGAAAGGAGCCCATCACCCTAGAGTATGGTGAAAGTGTCTTACAGGCTGTGACAGTTTATACTGTCAACGTGACAGGACCTAGGAGCACCTGTCAAAGGTAATGTAGATTAGGTTATCCTCTCAGCATGCCTGAGCGGGATTATCTTGATTAATTAATTAGAGATGTGCGGTGGTTTGATTCACGTGTCCACGTCTGAATGCTGGGTTCCCAGCTGATGGAGAGTTGGGAAACGCCTCCTGGAGGCAGGGTATTGTTGGGGGCGGGCTTATAGGTATTATAGCCAGTGTCCCCTTGCCAGTGTTTGGCACACTTTCCTGTTGCTGTTGTCCACCTGATGTTGGCCAGGAGGTGATGTCCATCCTCTGCTCATGTCATCATTTTCCCCTGCCATCATAGAGCTTCCCCTTGAGTCTGTAGCCAAAATAAGCCCTTTTTCCCCAAAAGCTTCTCTTGGTCAGGTGATTTCTGCCAGCAATGTGAACCTGATTGCAACAGGATGGGACAACTCACCTTAACCGTGGGTGGCACCGTTCCACGGGCTGGTTCGATTCCCCAAGACCCACATAAACCAGATGCACAAGGGGGTGCATGCATCTGGAGTTTGTTTGCAGAGGCTAGAGGCTCTTGTGTACCCATTTTCTCTCTCTCTCCACCTGCCTATTTTTTTCTCTCTGTCTCAAATAAATAAACAAAAAATAAAATATACTGGCACAGAGACTGATTTTAAATTACTGAAGCTGTTATTGTCAAACACATTAGCAACCATAAGGAAGATGGCCCAACTGCTTTATATTAAAACAATGAAGAGGGCTGGGGAGATGGCTTAGCAGTTAAGGCGTTTGTCTGCAAAGCAAAAGGACCTAGGTTCCATTCCTCATGACCCATGTAAGCCAGATGCACAAAGTTATGCATGTGTCTAGAGGACGTTTGTAGTGGCTAAAGGCCCTGGTGCACCCATTCTCTCTCTCTGCCTCTTTCTCTCAAATACATAAACAAAAGTTAAGTAATAATAATAAAAAACAATGGATTAAAAAAAATCAATGCAGAAAATGCCTGAGATGATTTCATCCTAGAAAGACTGAATGGCAGGAATGTACGTTTTTAACTTTTTTTTTTTGTTTTTTGAGGCAAGTCCAACAGACTGGCTTTGTGAGTGTGTGTGTGTGTGTGTGTGAGAGAGAGAGAGAGAGAGAGAGAGAGAGAGAGAGAGAGAGAGAAACGTGCCTGGAATACACTCCTTTGAAAGGACATCTGAAAAGAAGAAACCTGCTCTTCATAGTCATTGGTTTAAGGTGTTTGCTCATACAGCCTGACAGCTTGGGTTCAATTCCCCAGCACACAGGTAAAAGCCAGGGTCAAAAAGTAGTGCAAGGCCAGACATGGTAGTGTACACCTTTAATCCCATCACTCAGGAAGCAGAGGTAGAAGGATCACTGTGAGTTCGAGGCCAGCCCTGGGACTACAGAGCAAGTTCCAGATCAGCCTGGGGCTAGAGTGAGACCCTACATCCAAAAAAAAAAAAAAAGAAAAAAAAAAGTGAGTTGGAACACAGTAGTGGATGTTCATCACTAAGTGAGACATTTCTATCACCTCCAAGGCTCAGGGAACATTGTGGAAGAGGTGGGGGAAGAATGTAAGAGCCAAAGGAAGGGGAGGAGTGTTTACAATGCACTCTTCCAGACCCAAAGTGTCCCTGATATTCATGATCTCACAGTGGCTGATGTTACCTACACAAGACCTGCAAAACAATGACATGAAAATAGAAGACAGTCTAATTGAAAGGAAGAAGGGGTTCAGTGGAGGAAGGATTTGGGAGGGGGAATATGGGTCATGGGAAGGGATTATGATCATAGTATATTCACTATACTTATAGAAGTTTTCAATAAAAAGTAAAAAAATATGTGGTGGAAGGCAAAGATAGACTGGAAAGCTGTCCTCTGATCTCTGCATGCATGCCACGGCAGCAGGACATCAGTGCCCCATCGCAGATCCTAGGAACCCCGCCAGAGCCCCTTCCCCTATGGCCCAGGGAGGACAGACTGTGACTTCCCCGAGAAAATACACAACTGGTGGAAAATGCCCCCATGACCTTCCTGGGAGAGACTGGGATCTGTGTCACTGTTGCCACCATTACCGTGAGCTCCTTGGGGCTCTGCAGGGTCACACCACACAGGTACAGCCCCTGCCCAAGCCCGGGGTTGACATGGCTTCTCCCAATCCTGCTGGGCATGAAGGCCCTGGTACCAGAGCCCTCTACATCATGAGTGTTCTCGAGCTGTGGGGCCAGTGAGCAAGACTGAGGAGATCTGGGGGAGGGGTCCTCCCCACTTTCACTGATGTGCAGTTCTACACATATGTCACCTCCACTGAGCATCACTCCTCTGACTCCTTACACACAAACCTGGGATACACACTTTACAGATGAGAAAATGGGCAAAGAGTGACTGGGCTGCTTGCCCCAAATCCCAGAGCTGGTAGCTGGCAGTGGGTACGTTTAACCCAGCCCTGCCATCCTAGGGCTCCATCTTTGGAACAGGAGCTCTGATTTAGCATATGGAACAGGGATGGGCAAGGAGGGGTGGAGTCCCGGGATTGAGGCTTGAGCTGGACGTGATATTAAGAGTTAAAGTCAGTGGGTGAAAGATGGGGAAAGGACATTTGTAGACTGCCTCGGGCGAGCATGAAGAGGGAGGCATGGTACAAAGGGCACAATGACCCCTTCAGGGTGTCATGGGGGAAGGAAGGAGACAAGCAGAGTGAGGTAGGGGCTGGAGGGTTAATGCTTTGGCCTCCAGGCCTCTGGGATTCATGGCAGCTGGACCCCTTTACAGCCTGCAGCTAGAAGACAGTTTAGCCCCAGCCCCCACCTTAGGCTCTGAGAGTGATGGGCTGCGCTAGGCTGGGTTGGGAAGAGGCAGGTTTCTGCCCCTTGGTAAGCAGGTGGCTGGGCAACATGTCCAAAGAGGGCGTGGGTGTCGTTGCCCAAACAGGCAAGGGAGGGGCAGGGGACTCTGTCTCTGGGAGTCATGTCTGGGGGTGGAGGGAGGGCCTTCTAGTCCCAGCGCCAGATGGTCCCTGAGGAGCTAGCTCAGTGACTTGGGTTCTCTGGGAACATTGGGGAGGGGAGGGGGGTGAGTCCGCCTCAAAGCCGCCATTGTCACCCCCTCACCCGCCTGACTGTCTGGGCCTAAAATAGAGCAGGGGCACAGTGATCTCGTGAGAAGATTGTGGCAAAGGGGCCTGGGGGAGGGGCGTGAGTCACCGCTGGGAACCCTGGAGTCTGAAGCTCTCCCAAGTGAGCTGCTCAGCCCCAAGGGGTGAGGAACCCACTGGAGCAGAGCAGGGCTGGGGTGTGGGCAGAGCCTTAGTCTGGCCTCAGTGGGGAAGCTGATGACTGCCCACACCATCCCACTGGGCTGCTTCCTAGAAGGACCAGAAGTTAGGGACCTTAACACCTGCTTCAAGGCCTCTGGTTGCCCAGAGTCAGAAAAGGAATGAAATCCCAGTGTCATTAGTGTTAGGTCAAGATGGGCTCCCAAAATGGAGTCACCGTGGTCAGCAGAATGGTGCCAGAGGCATAGGAAAGTGGATTACCCATTCTGCAAGAAACCACCCAGTCTTACCCTCCTTGCCTACCAGTGCCCCAGGTCATGGTTTCCTGCCTCCTTAACTCAGTTACATGGTCACTGTTCTGGTGTCACACACTTGCTATTTTAAATGGTTAATGTGATGCTCTCCCCCAAAGGAAGCTCTCTGTTCGACTTAAATGAGTTCTTTTTCCTTCCTCACCTTCCCCCAACTGAAAAGCCCTATAAAGCCCACTACCTGAAAACTCAAGTTGGCTGGGCTCTTCTCTTGTGAGTCAGCCCTGGCATCTCGTACTTTCCCCAAATAAAAGTTTTCAACTTTGCCTCAGAGTGGTGTGCGTGGTCTTGGTCACTCCCAAACCTTACAATTAGTACTGCCTGTAGTCCTCTCATTTCTCAGATCCTCAATTTCTTTGCCTATAAAGTCCTGTTCTTTCCAGGTTTCAGGCCAAGCTATGCATACGAGAACCTGAGAGCATCTTAGGCTTCCCTCTTGCACCCACAACCCCATACCCTCAGCTAGCACAGTTGAGAATGTTAGGAACTGTGATAGGCTCCACTTTTTTTTTTTCCCTTTGGTTTTTCAAGGTACAGTCTTGCTCTGGAATTCACTGTGTAGTTTCAGGGTGGCCTCGAACTCATGGCGATCCTCCTACCTTTGCCTCCCAAGTGCTGGGATTAAAGGTGTGCTCCACTATGCCTGGCCAGGCCCCACTTTCTAATGCCCTGCATCCTGCACACACTGCTGTCCCCTCTTCTCCTCATCCCAGGAGGGTGGAGGTGTCTTACTGTCCCCGGCCTCAGGACCAGCCACTACCATGCGCCGGGCCCTACCAGGGCTTGTACCTGGGCGTCAGGGCTGACCATGGGGAATAGGATCTAGTTCCCTTTGTCAAAGGGGAGTGCCGGCTTTGTCAAAGGGGAGTGGGGCCGCTGAGCCCTGGCTCAAGCCGATTGCGACGGGCGGGCGCATGGGGCTTGCGCGCCCTCTAGCGGTCCTCTTGCACACCGTCTTGCACCGCAGCTGGAGAGGCGGTGGCAGGCAGGCGCAGCGCGGGAAGTCACTTCTCTGGGCTGCCTGGGGTCCAACCTGCTTTGGCTCCACCTCCTGCGAACAGTCTTTCTTTGCTCTCCAGGTAGCCAGCCCAAGACCCCACTGCGGCTGCGCGCCCCGCCCCGATTACCATGGCGACTGCTGGTACACAGTGTCCCTTTCCCTTCCACCTGGTCCTAAGCTGGGTCCCTTAGGGGCACCAGCGCCCACTTAAAAGGGGTGCCCATGAACAGCGGGACCCCAGGGACGCTGGCCGTGAAGAGAGTGAGGTTCTTCGGCCAGCACTGTGGGGAGGTGAGGCCCAGCGGGCTCTGTGCAAATTTGAGGTCTGAAGTACTTTTTGGTTTTGTGTAGTGGGGTTCCAGAGTATCCCCTGGTCCCAGCTCAAGAATGTAATCTAACATTTTCTGTTTTATTCTTCTATCTTTTGAGACAAGGACAGGCTGGCCTCAACCTTGTGCTAGGATGACTGGAGTGCACCAACAAGACCAGCTTGGGCTCTGGCTCTAAAGTGAATTTGCGCTTCTCAACAGCTCTCCGCCACAGGTTTACAGGACTCTGGTTGTAGAGCGAGGCTGTAGTTCATACCCCTACCCTAGGCTCCTGGGCAGTTTAGGAGGGGCACAGGAATAGATATAGGATCAGAGATTAGGTGGCAGGTGACTCCTACTGGCATGGAAGCACTTTGTGTTCTACTTACAGGTCAACTGCTCTGCTTTCTCCCCCGATGGCCGGATACTTCTCACAGCCTCAGAAGATGGCTGTGTGTATGGTTGGGACACACACAACAGGCGGCTGCTGTGGAAGATAGCTGGTCACACAGGTGGGGCCCAGCCACTTGGACGGGGAAAGGGACCCCTATGGCTGTGCTGACATTTGGCAAAGCCTACCTCAGAGACCTCCACCCTTAGGGGAGGGTGTTGGAGGGAGACAGCCTCGGAGGGGTGGGCAGCCAAGAAAAGGAGGTACCACACCTGATTGGGGGAGGGAACAAGTATCCCAGACTCATTTTTTGGTTTTTCGCTGTAGGGTCTTGCTTTAACCCAGGCTGACCTGGAACTCACTATGTAGTTTCAGGGTGACCTCAAACCCACAGCAATCCTCCTATACCTCTACCTCCCAAGTGCTGGGATTAAAGACCTGAGCCACAACATCCAGCTCCAGACCTATTTTTAAGACTTATTTATTAGAGACAGAGAGGGAGAAGAGAAAGAATGGGCACTCTAGCCACTGCAAACTCCAGACGCATGCACTATCATGTGCATCCTTACATGGGACCTAGAGAATCGAACCTGGTCTTTGGGCTTCACAGGCATGCACCTTAACCACTAAACCATCTCTCCAGCCCCAGGCCCGTTTTTAAATAGTTTTAAAGCCGGGTATGGTGGCACACACCTTTAATCCCAGCACTTGGGAGGCAGAGGTAGGAGGATTGCTGTGAGTTTGAAGCTACCCTGAGACTCCATAGTGAATTCCAGGTCAGCCTGGGTTAGAGTAAGACCGTACCTGGGGAGGGGGGGGGGGACCACCACCAAGGTCATCTGCTGTTCTGCATGCGGGCACTTACTTTTGGGCCATGGTCTTGTCACCTCATTCATAATGGAACAAGTCAGTATAAGGTGTCTAGTGCCTAGCATGTTGCTAGGAGGCAATGAGATGAGGCAGACAGGTTGTGAGGTTGGAGGTGGCTGCATTTGATTTCCCAGATGGGTAAACTGGGATCAGATGCTGCAACAGATCCCAGCCCAGGCCAAGCTTGAAGCCCTGCTCTCTGCCCCAGGCCCTGTAAAGTTTTGCCGCTTCTCCCCTGATGGCCACCTCTTTGCCAGCTCCTCTTACGACTGTACCATTCGTCTGTGGGATGTAGCAAAAGCCAAGTGTCTGAAGGTGCTGGAAGGTCAGTGGCCTGCATGGCACAGGAGCCACAGCAATCCCCTAGCTGCTCTGTACTCTGCAGTGTCCAGAGCCCTCCTTACTTCCAGATTGGTGTCTGCAGGTCACCAGCGGAGTGTGGAGACTCTTAGCTTCAGTCCTGACTCACGACTGCTGGCGTCAGGTGGCTGGGACAAGCGGGTGATGCTCTGGGAGGTGCAGGTGTGTGGACGGGCTTGAGTCCGGCCAAACCTCACTATGCATGCCCACCAATCCAGCAGCGGAACAGGGAGGGCGGGCCTGGGTCTGAAGGGCAGGCTTAGAGCAGGTCACAAGGTTCCAGGACCCCTTCACCACCTCTGTAACTCAGGCTTTCTTGGCAGTCAGGCCACAATGTATGCTTGTTGGCTGGGCACCATGACTCTGTCCAGAGCAGCGACTTCTCTCCAAATGCTGACTGTCTGGTGAGCCTCACCTCCCCCGTGCCACCTTGCAGTGACCCTAGGAGGGAGCCACTTAATACTCACAGGCATTGCCCACAGGCCACTGGTTCTTGGGACTGCACAGTACGCATCTGGGACCTGCGGGTGAGGACCCCAGCAGTCTCCTCCCAGAAACTGGAAGGCCACGGAGGCAACATCAGCTGTCTGTGCTACTCAGCATCTGGCCTGCTGGTAAGCCAGGCTGCCCTCTGCTGGTGAGACTCTTAACAAGGGTACAGGGCACACAGGGGCCCAAGGGAGCATGTGGACCCAAAACTCCTGGGCTCATAGCTGTCTGTTCAGGCATCTGGCTCCTGGGACAAGACCATCCGCATCTGGAAGCCAGCAACCAACAACCTACTCACCCAGCTCTCCGGTCACACCACCTGGGTGAAGAGTTTAGCTTTCTCTCCTGACGAGCTGCAGCTGGCCAGTGCTGGCTACTCCCACAAGGTAACTTCAGCCCAAAACTTCCAGAAATGTCAACACGCACACTCATGTAGTAGGGGCAAGGACAAGACTCAGACACTGAACTGTGGCTTACTCAACGGCCAGCACTGCAGATGGGACTATCCCCAACTATAGTGATACTTGCATAACCCCACAGCTCTCCGGCAACTAAATTTGCATAACATAGGTTATGAAGGAATTTCAAACCTACCCTGCAGACAAGCTCCAGAACTGTTTGCCAGGACTTATGGGGAGGTGACCCCACAGATGCCACCATGGCATTCTCTGCATGTTTACTTCCAGGTCATGGTCTGGGACTGCAACTCTGGAAAGTGCCTTAAGACCTTGAAGGTAAGGCCTTGGCTGCAGCCCAGGAACAACACCCATGGAAAGACCCCAAGGGGACCTGGGAAGGTTAAAGGGCAGACAGTGTGATACTTCTTGTTGGCAGGGACGTCTGGCTGTGGCCCATGCCTGTGTCTTCACCCCAGATGGGAAACTCTTAGTGTCTGGGGCTGCTCACCCGTGAAGCTAAGTCCACTGCTCAAGCCACCCAGGACCTTTCCATGCACACCACCACCACTGGTCCCAAGAAATTAAGAGTGTCCATCAGACCCGTGCTTCCAGGACCCCCCCACCCCACCCCACCCCTGGCCTTCCCCTCTGGGGAGGACAGCGCAAACACCAACAAGCAAAGAAACATCAGACAGTTTTGTGTTTTATTGCTGTGGCGACGGTCAGCTCAGGCCTTGACGGCATACTTGCGCAGAGGGTACAGCCGCTCCTTCCGCTGCTGCTTCTTGGTCTTCAGTTTCTCCTCGTGCTTCGTGAGCCGGCGGCGCATGGCTCGGGTCTTCTTGGGCCGCAGGTCCAGAGGCTTATACTTCTTGCCCTGGGACAGACACGACAGGGTGACTGTAAGCACCAGGCGCTAAACAAGCACTGGGTGGCCAGCAGGAAGATGCCAGAGGGCACCAATGGGGACTACACACTTGCTCACTAGTTCATTAAACCCCCATACCTCAGTATTCCATCCACCTGCCAGACAACTAGCCACAGTCACACAACCTAGTCAAGGGCATGTGCCATGCAGTAGGTCCTGGTGTAGTAACTGCCGCTGAGTTTTAAGTTACAGAGACTCAGTAACTCTGGAGGGACTACCACGTAACACTGAACCCCAGAGGAACGCTTAGTCAAGGTTATCCCGACACAAGGGGCAGGGAAGGCCCTGCCCCACTGCTGCCCTGAGCCTCTAACAGTTGTCACCCTCGCCCTTGGCTCCCAATCCCCCCAGTGAGTCTTAGGATAGGACCTGCTCACTGATGCCCCCAGAACAAAGTCCTGTAGGGAAGACTTAATGCATAAACAGGCCCAAAGGCAGGAAGCAGCTTTAAGGCAAGCACCCTGACTGTCAACCTAAAAGCAGAAAATCCACAAAAAGATTCAGCCAGGCACCCTGTCAGACTAGCCACACCGGAGAAGCAGGTGTGTAAGTGAAGGTGAACTCTGGAGGTAACAGAGGCAGAAAAGCCTCATCCAATCACCTCAGCCAGGACCTCATCCATTTCAAGTTCATTAACTCACCTAGAGCTTCTGAACAGGGCAGCCATTTAACACCCTAAGTGTTTACATTTAAAAATCTGGGATTGGGCCTGGAGAGATAGCTTAGCGGTTAAGGCGCTTGCCTGCAAAGCCAAAGGACCCCGGTTCAATTCTCCAGGACCCAGATGCACAAGGAGGCACATGCATCTGGAGTTCATTTGCAGTAGCTGGAGGACCTGGCACACCCATGCTTCCTGTCTCTCAAATAATATGTATATATATATATATATATATATATATATATATATATACATATATATATATATTTTAAAATATGGGATTGGAGATGGAGCAGTGGATTAAGGTAATTTACTTGTAAAAGCCTGACTGCTCAGGTTCAATTCCCCAGTACGCATGAAGAAGCAGATGCGATGTTCAAAGTGGCACATGCATGTGGAGTTCATTTGCAGGGGCAAGAGGTCCTATTAATTCCAACCCCCTCCCCCTGCAAACAAGTTTTTACCCGAGGTAGGGTCTCACTCTAGCCCAGGCAGACCTGGAACTCACTCAGCGATCCTCCTAACCTCAGCTTCCCAAGTGCTGGGATCAAAAGTGCGCACAACACAAGGGTTTGGTAGAGGACAGCCTTCACTCACCTCCCTGAGGTGCCTGTATGGAGCAGGGCTGCTCAATAGGTGGTTCTGATGGCAATTCATACCCTACCACCTGGGCTGAGACCCCTGTAGCCCACTCCCCACAGCGTGCACACAGGTAGCCCAGACACACCACCACAGCTCCTGTAATAAGTCATACCCTAAAACTAATTTGTCTACATTTTGCAAAGATCACTAAAGCACCAGTCAGATGACTTTCATTAAAAGGGATTATCCTCTGGGTAGCTGATCTGATCAGTCACAGCCTTGAAAGGGCTAAAGCTCTAATTCCTGGTGTCATGAGTTCTCATCACAAGAACCAATTCCTAGCAGTTTCTCACTGCTTCTGCAAAAACCCTGGCAACACCAATGTTAAGGACACGGCTACAAAATGTCAAATTCCAGGCTGGGGCGATGGCTCAACAGTTAAAGGCACTTGCTTGCAAAGCCTGATGGCCCTGGGTTTGATTCCCCAGTATACACGTAAAGCCACACACACAAAGTGGTACATGTGCCTGGAGTTCATTTGCAGTGGCAGGGAGGCTCTCTGGTGTGTCCATTCTCTCTCTCAAGTAAATATTAAAAAATGAGCTGGGGTCAAGTGTGGTGGTGCACACCTTTAATCCCAGCACTCGGGAGGCAGAGGTAGGAGGATCACCATGAGTTCGAGGCCACCCTGAGACTAGCAAGTGAATTCCTGATCAGCCTGGGATACAGTGAGACCCTACCTCGAAAACCAAACAGTATGTGTTGAACAGACAAGAAATTGCCACAGTAAGAAAACATTCACACTCCCAGCCCCATGCACCCCAAAACCTCTATATAATGCCCCTTAGCCAGTGCAGGGCTAGAATTTGCTTCCTGCAGACAACCCTACCTTACCTTGTAGAATTTCCTGAGGTTTTCTTTCTGAGTCTGGTTAATGACTGTGAGAACTCGAGCGATAGATTTTCGGACAACTCGGCTATAAAAACAAGAGACCAAGAGACGTCAGTGAAGGTGAGAAAGACAGAGCATTCTCCAGGGCTTTGTTCAGACCTAACAATGAAGCTGTCACAGTGCAGGCAACAATCGCATTTCCCACCAACCCATCTATGTCACTCAGGAGAAACCAGTTCTAAATGCTAGGGCTGAGCTGAGGACATGCATGGCATCCGGCATCCCAGGAACTAGGCTTTCAGAGTCATGCCACAAAAAGGGCTACCACTCTCGTTTAAGGGTCGCATGAAAGGCTGCTCAGGGAAGGCACCATCAAAGCTAGGAGCAGGCTGATGATGAGCATGGCTCCTGCTCAATTTTTGTGTTCCCCTATTCACCTCCCACCTCGAGGTTATCTGGCTGTAGCGGGGTGGTGAGGACATGCATTTTTAAAAAATCAATAAAAAACAAAAACCTCTGGGAGGTGAGCCAGTCTACCCATCAGGCAGATTCCAAAATCATATTCCTTTCACAAGCATCACAGCTTAGGTAAGGGCTATCAAGCACCCATTTCCGGGGGTGGGGGGGCAAGGTGAATGAGGGTGAGAGGTTGGAAAGCCAGGCTCCAGCTCAGCACCGCATGGGTCTTCGGGGATACCCGGCTCTCTCTCCTGCCACAGAACCTGGGCGGGGGCGCCCGAGGTGAAAACTCGGAGGGTGAAAGTATCGGTGAAGGGTCGGCACACAGGTTTCCCACGTGGCCCCGGGAGCCCACTTTCAAAGTCCCCTGGACGCCAGCCACTCACATCTTGGAGAGCTTGGACGCCGCGCCGCCGGTCACTTTAGCGACGCGCAGCTGGGACAGCTCCACCTTCAGGTCGTCCAGCTGTTTCAACAACTCCTCCTTCTTCTTGCCGCGAAGGTCCCGAGCCTTAATCTTAGCCTGTTCGAGAAACGCCCGTGTCGGTCATCAGCCAGGGCCTGCGCCCGCGGAGAACCCCCTCGGAGGAAGGGAAGGCGCAGGACCCGGCCCCGCGCAGCTACGCCGTCCCGCGCGGCGCCTCCACGGACCGTCCGACCGAGGGCACTCCCGAGTTCAGCTCGCGCCCCACACTGCCTGCCCTGCGCCCCCACGACGCTCGGATGGCGCCCGATTCGCCCGCTCTTACCATGGCTGCGCTCGTAGCCGCTGCCGCCGCCTGGTCCGAAGGAAAGAGGAAGGGGAGGGGCTGACCTTCACGACTACTTCCGGGTGACGGTGCGCGCGGCCAATGACGTCGCGGCCTTGGAGCCCCGCCCCTCCTCGGGAGCGCCGGCGTGCGAGTCCTGGCTCGTGTAAGAGTGGCGGGAGACCCCGAGCTGAGCGGCTTGGGAAGCTGAGTCCTGGGATGCGCGGCAGGTGACTGGAGACAGCATAGTGAAGGCTCCAGTTTGCCCACTCGGTCATTTAGTGGAGACACCTAGCAGACGTTGTGCCTCTTGCTGCTCTGAACGGGGCATCTGTGGTCTAGGGGTGCGGACGGCATGTAGTGGGCGGAGGACCGAGGGTCAGCTGGAATTGCCTTTATACCTGAGGCCGGCCTCCAACGCGCGATCCCTCTGCTGTGATGACAGGCGAGCGCCACCTCGTGGTAAATGAGGGGTACCCAGGATGAATAGTGCGGCGTTAGCATACAAAAGTACAAGGTGGCCAGGACGGGGCGGAGTAAATGCCTCAGTGTTTTTTTAATTTTTTATTTTTTTGGTTGTTTGAGGTAGAGTTTAACTGCAGCTCAGGCGCTGACCTGGAATTGTAGTCTCAGGGTGGCCTCGAACTCTCAGCGATCCTCCTACTTCTGCCTCCCGAGTGCTGGGATTAAAGGCGTATTTTTATTTATTTATTTGAGAGAGAGAGAATATGAGAATGGGCGCGCCAGGGCCTCTGCTGCAAACGAACTCCAGATGCAGACACCACCTTTTGCATGTGGCTTTTACGTGAGTCCTGGGGCATAAAACCTGGGTCCTTTGGTTTTGCAGGCCTTAGTCGCTAAGCCATCTCTCCAGCAACAGTTCTTTTTGTTTGTTTTTCCTGCAAGGGAACAAAACTGGGTTTCAAATTCTTGTTCTAGATGTGGGTTTAGTGGCACACATCTGTAATTCCAGGTAGATCTATAAGGTGGACGCAGAAGAATCATAGTGTAAGGCCAGCCTCAGCAACATTGGGTATGGGAGGCCAGCGTGGAAATACATGAGACCTAGTCACCAAAAAAAAAAAAAAAAAAAAAAAAGACTGAAGAGATGGCTCATGGTTAAGGTGTTTGTTTGCCTACAAAGCCTGTGACCAGTGCACTTTTCTCTAGCACCACATAAAGCCAGATGCACAAAGTGACACATGTATCTGGAGTTTGTTTGCAGTGGAGCACCCATTATCTCTCTCTTTGCAACTAAATTTTAAAAATAAAAAACAAAAGAGCTGCACGCCTTTAATCCCAGCACTTGGGAAGCAGAGGATCACTGTGAGTTCAAGGCCAACCTGGGACCACATCAGCCTGAGCTAGTGAGAACTCTACCTCAGAAAAAGAAAACAAAATAACAAAAAAGAAAAAAAAAAAAAAAGAAAAACCTGACAAAACGGACTGGAGAGATGGCTCAGCAGATAAAGGTGCTTGCTTGCAAAGCCTGAGAACCAGGGTTCAATTCTCCAGTTTCTATGTTAAGCCTTGTGCACATGCATCTGGAGTTCTTTGCAGTGGCAAGAGGGCATAATGCTCCCATTCTCATTCTGTGCTTATAAATAAAGACAAAAACCAAATCCTTGCTCTATTGCCAGGTACTAGTTAATATTCTTGGCAATTTCCTGCCCATTTTCAGCCTGTTCTTACCTACGAAATGGTATGAGGATTAGAGAAGATACATGTAACCTCTCAGCCCAAGACCTGATACATAATCTCTCAAAGTGTCCTTGGGACTACTGTGAGCACTCCACTTCATCTCCACATCCCAGACTATTGGTAGCTAGGTTGGAGAGATATCTGCTAGGTTTCCAGAATAAATGGCCAGATGGAAGAATTGGAGCCCTTTCTAGTCTGCAGTCAGCTGTTCCTGCATTTTCTCCAACTCTGTCATTGGAGACCTTCTGTCAACCTAAATAGTGAAACAAACAGGAACTCAAAGTATTGAAGGTTTTTAGGCTTTTTATTCCATTTTTTGAGACGGTTTTATGGAATCCAGGATGGCTTTTTGTTTGTATTTTAATTTTTATTTATTTTTTTCTCAATTTTTATTAACATTTTCCATGATTATAAAAAATAACCCATGGTAATACCCTCCCTCCCCCCACTTTCCCCTTTGAAATTCCATTCTCCATCATACCCCCTCCCCATCTCAACCAGTCTTTTATTTTGATGTCTTGATCTTTTCCTCCTCTTATGATGGTCTTGTGTAGGTAGTGTCAGGCACTGTAAGGTCATGGATACCCAGGCCATATTATGTCTGGGGGGAGCACGTTGTAAGGAGTCCTACCCTTCCTTTGGCTCTTACATTTTCCACCACCTCTTCCACATTAGACCCTGCGCCGCCTTGGAAGGTGTGATCGAGATGTTACTCAGTACTCCAGTCACTTCTTTCCAGCACTATGATACCTTCTGAGTTGTCCCAAGGTCACTGCTACAGGATGGCTGTTTTTGAGGATGTCCTGAGACTTCTGATCCTCCTGTCTTTGCTGCTGTGTTGGGCTTATAGATGTGCACCGCCACAGCTGGTGTGGAGGCTTGTAGGTTGACTGGGCAGTTCCACTGCTGCTCCATCCACCAAGAATCAGTCAGCACTGTGGTGTCACACCATTGTCATGAACAAACAATATACACCACTTAAAGCCCAAAGCATCTTGTTGCTGTCAGGTTATCATCTCCAGAAACCCTTCTCCCACTTCTTTAAGGGTGTCCCAAGCCCTCTGTATAACCCTCTTTAACACTAGTCAGATATTCTTAGTTAAATGATGTGGTCATATCCACAGAAAATCTGGAAGATCTCTGAGGGCAGGGCCACCTAGTCAGTTTTGTGGTCTCCAGGCCCAGGGACATGGATGCTGTTGCATAGATGAGCCTTACCTCAGTCCACAGTGAGGCAAGATTCCAGGAGGTAATGGGATGAGGGAGCAGATGGGGGCCATAGAACAGTTTTAAGTGGAAGTCTAAAGGTGGTTATGGTTTTACTGGCCAATGTTGCAGATGCATATGGTTCTACTGGAGTTCTGAGGATGAACCCAGGGTCTCCACTATACTGGTGAGTGCTGTGCGCTAGGTTACAGCCCCATCTTTGAAGTCATCTGACTGTGCTGTTTCTTACATGCCACATTCCATCTACTAGTAAATCTCAAGGGCTCTACTTTCAAAACATACCTGATGTTCTCAATGCCCTTTCTTGGCACCTACCTGACCTGAGCTGTTTCTTTTCATCTGGTGTCACCTCCGACATCATCTCACTGCTTTGGTTCTTGCTCAATACAGCTGCTAGAGGTCACCCTCTTTTTTTTTTTTTTTTTTGTTCTATTTTTCGAGGTAGGGTCTCACTCTATCCCAGGCTGACCTGGAATTCACCATGTAGTCTCAGAGTGCTTTGAACTCACAATGAGCCTCCTACTCTGCCTCCCAAATGCTGGGACTAAAGGCGTGCGGGTTTTTCGAGGTAGGGTCTTGCTGTAGCTCAGGCTAACCTGGAATTCTCTATGAAGTCTCAGGGTGGCCTCAAATTCACAGTGATCCTCCTACCACTGACTCCAGAGTGCTGGGATTAAAGATGTGTGCCACCATGCCCAGCTCCCCCTTTTTGCTCTAATGTATTTGTTTGACACAGAGAGAGAATGAATATGAATACACCAGGACTTCTTGCCACTATAAATTCCAGACTCATGCACTAATCTGTGCATCTGGCATGGGTACTGGGGAATTGAACCCAGCCCCAGAAGTCCCCCTTTTACAAGCAAGCACCTTTAACGCTGAGCCATTTTTTCCAGCTCTGAGGTCCCCTTCTTCAATTTAAGTCAGATCATGTTACTGCCCCGCTCAAAATTTCCAGTGCTGGGCTGGAGAGATGGCTTAGCAGTTAAGGTGCTTGCCTGCAAAGCCTAAGGAACCAGGTTCAATTCCCCCGGGCCCACGTAAAGCCAGCAACACAAGATGATGCATGTGTTTGGAGTTTATTTGCAGCAGCTAGAGGCCCTGGCATGCTCATTCTCTGTCTGCCTCTCTCTTTCAAATAATAAAATACCTTGCTCTATTGCAGGTACTAGTTAATATTCTTGGCAATTTCCTGCCCATTTTCAGCCTGTTCTTACCTACGAAATGGTATGAGGATTAGAGAAGATACATGTAACCTCTCAGCCCAAGACCTGATACATAATCTCTCAAAGTGTCCTTGGGACTACTGTGAGCACTCCACTTCATCTCCACATCCCAGACTATTGGTAGCTAGGTTGGAGAGATATCTGCTAGGTTTCCAGAATAAATGGCCAGATGGAAGAATTGGAGCCCTTTCTAGTCTGCAGTCAGCTGTTCCTGCATTTTCTCCAACTCTGTCATTGGAGACCTTCTGTCAACCTAAATAGTGAAACAAACAGGAACTCAAAGTATTGAAGGTTTTTAGGCTTTTTATTCCATTTTTTGAGACGGTTTTTATGGAATCCAGGATGGCTTTTTGTTTGTATTTTAATTTTTATTTATTTTTTTCTCAATTTTTATTAACATTTTCCATGATTATAAAAATAACCCATGGTAATACCCTCCCTCCCCCACTTTCCCCTTTGAAATTCCATTCTCCATCATACCCCCTCCCATCTCAACCAGTCTTTTATTTTGATGTCTTGATCTTTTCCTCCTCTTATGATGGTCTTGTGTAGGTAGTGTCAGGCACTGTAAGGTCATGGATACCCAGGCCATATTATGTCTGGGGGGAGCACGTTGTAAGGAGTCCTACCCTTCCTTTGGCTCTTACATTCTTTCCACCACCTCTTCCACATTAGACCCTGCGCCGCCTTGGAAGGTGTGATCGAGATGTTACTCAGTACTCCAGTCACTTCTTTCCAGCACTATGATACCTTCTGAGTTGTCCCAAGGTCACTGCTACAGGATGGCTGTTTTTGAGGATGTCCTGAGACTTCTGATCCTCCTGTCTTTGCTGCTGTGTTGGGCTTATAGATGTGCACCGCCACAGCTGGTGTGGAGGCTTGTAGGTTGACTGGGCAGTTCCACTGCTGCTCCACCACCAAGAATCAGTCAGCACTGTGGTGTCACACCATTGTCATGAACAAACAATATACACCACTTAAAGCCCAAAGCATCTTGTTGCTGTCAGGTTATCATCTCCAGAAACCCTTCTCCCACTTCTTTAAGGGTGTCCCAAGCCCTCTGTATAACCCTCTTTAACACTAGTCAGATATTCTGAGTTAAATGATGTGGTCATCTCCACAGAAAATCTGGAAGATCTCTGAGGGCAGGGCCACCTAGTCAGTTTTGTGGTCTCCAGGCCCAGGGACATGGATGCTGTTGCATAGATGAGCCTTACCTCAGTCCACAGTGAGGCAAGATTCCAGGAGGTAATGGGATGAGGAGCAGATGGGGGCCATAGAACAGTTTTAAGTGGAAGTCTAAAGGTGGTTATGGTTTTACTGGCCAATGTTGCAGATGCATATGGTTCTACTGGAGTTCTGAGGATGAACCCAGGGTCTCCACTATACTGGTGAGTGCTGTGCGCTAGGTTACAGCCCCATCTTTGAATGTGATGAATGGTCCGCCAGGGCCTCTAGCCACTGCAAATGGACACCAGATGCATGCACAAGTTTGTGCATCTGGTTTTATGCGGGTGCTGGGGAATCAAACTCTGGCTGTTAGGTGTTGCAAGCAAGTGCCTTAACCACCTAGCCATATCACCAGCCCCATAAAGATCTCTTTCTTTCTTTTTTGGTTTTTGGAGGTAGCATCTCACTCTAGCCCAGCTGACCTAGAATTCACTATGGAGTCTCAGGGTGGCCTCGAACTCACGGCGATCCTCCTACCTTTGCCACATTTCAATTACTTTTACTAAAAAGAGTGCTATCAGGTGAAAAGTTTTCATACAATTCAGAGAACCCCTCAGGAATCTAAGCAGCATCCTAGTTGTCCTGGACTGGGCCTTCACTCCTGCCTTGGCCATGAGATCATGGGAATTTGGCTTGTTTCCTAAAGCATACTTCCCTTCAGGTCAGAGTAATCTCCTAGCACCCACAGTGGTACCACACCAAGTAAAAAGGCCCTAGGCATCTGTCATCCCCATGGATATACTTTAAAGTCCTTAATGTCTTCTGATCCTCTTGCCTCTATTTCCTTTGCTGGGATACAGATGAGCTGTTTTTAGCTGTGCTGGAGATCAAACCCAAGGCTTCCTTCATCCTAGACAGGTACTTTTCTTTCTTTTTTTTAATTTCAAGATACCTTATTTTCAAAATGGGTCATAGCACTACACTTTGTGCCCATTCAGCCACTGTACAGGCTACACGCTACAAAAGCTTGCTCAGCAGCTAGGGGTATGTTTGAAAAGTGTGGTGGCACCCACCTTTAATCCCAGTACTCAGGAGGCTGAGATAGGAGGATGCTGTGAGTTTGAGGCCAGCCTGAGAATACATAGTGAATTCCAGGTCAGCCTGGGCTATAGGGAGACTCTACTTTGAAAACAAAACAGAACAAAACAAAACAAAAAATCCTTAAGGCAGGTGTGGCAGTACATGCCTTTACTCTGAGCACTTAGAAGGATGAGATAGGAGAATTGCCAGTGAGTTAGAAGTCATCTTGGGGCTACAGAGTAAATCCCAGGTCAGCCTGAGCTACAGTAGGACCCTGTCTTGAAGAAACAAGGGCCGAAGCCAGGCGTGGTGGCGCACATCTTTAATCCCAGCACTCGGGAGGCAGAGGTAGGAGGATCGCCATGAGTTCAAGGCCACCCTGAGACTCCATAGTGAATTCCAGGTCAGCCTGGGCTAGAGTGAGACCTACCTCAAAAAACCAAAAAAAAAAAAAAAAAAAAAAAAAGAAGGGCCGAGGAGATGGCTCTGCAATAAAAGGCACTTGTTTGCAAATCAGTGCACACATCCAGAATTCATTGGCAGTGGTGGGGCCCTGGCATTCCCATTCTCTCTCTCAAACAAACAAAAAAATATTTTTTGTTTTTTTGAGGTAGGGTCTCATTCTAGCTCAGGCTGACCTGGAATTTACTCTGGATTCTTAGGGTGGCCTTGAACTCATGGCAATCCTCCCTACCTCTCGAGTGCTGGGATTAAAGGCATGCACCAACATGCCCGGCTATAAAAAATATTTTTAATAGATTTTTTGTTTTATTACAGAGCAAGAGAGAATGGCCATGCCTAGGGCTTCTAACCACTGCAAATGAACTCCAGACGTATGTGTCACCTTGTGCATCTGGCTTACATGGGTACTGGGGAAGTGAACCTGGGTCCTTAGGCTCTGCAGGCAAGCGCTTTAACTGCTAAGCCATCTCTCCAGCCTGGTGAACACCTTTAATCCCAGCACTCCGGAAGCTGAGGTGGGAGGATCACTGTGAGTTCGAGGCCAACCTAGGAATAGAGTGAAACCCTATCGAAAAAAATTAAAAGACAAAAGAAAAAAAAAAAACCAATCCATACAAAACAAATATTCAAATAGTTTCCATAGAAATACAGATATTTGTGACCCCATCGCCTAGCCTTCTAGGCTACTGCATCTGTGCCAGCCCTACTCTTGCAAAGACATTTCAAAACTATCAGGAATTAAGCTAAATGGTCTCCCAAATCCCTTAATTGAAGCTAAACATGCAGTTAAGAGCCAAAAGCCGTGCCCACTGTTTTAAACAAGAGTCACTTCTGCGCTGGCCGTGGTGGCGCACGCCTTTAATCCCAGCACTCGGGAGGCAGAGGCAGGAGGATCGCTGTGAGTTCGAGGCCACCCTGAGACTACATAGTGAATCCCAGGTCAGCCTGGGTTAGAATGAGACCCTACCTCCAAAAACCAAAAAAGAAGTCACTTCTATGTACCAGGCAAATGCCACCTCTTCTGACTCAGTGTAACCTGGTCAAGGCTCCCGGTCTGCAGGCCGTCAGCGACCAGCTCTGGAGGCCACGGCTTCCTCCGAGGCAGAAGCCGGGAATGGGCGCAGTCATGGCGCACAGCGCTCCAAGCCCACGCGCGTACGGCCCTGACTTCCCACCCAAGAAAACACATGCCCGATCAAAATGGACGCACAGGGGAGCTAGGGAAACCACTACACCCGATCTCGAAGGATCCTACACCGGCCAGGAACGCTTCCAAGTAGGTCCGCCCACCGGGAGCTTCCGGTTCCGGCGCGTGCCGGAAGTGGGCGGGTGCGGCGGCTGCGCGCGGAGGAGGGGGAGGAGGTGCCCGACGGCCGCTTCCCGCCCCCGAGCCGGAGCCGGTGCGGAGCGGAGCGGAGCCGGCTGAGCGGGCGCCGAGCTCCCGCCATGGCCCGCAACACATTGTCGTCGCGCTTCCGCCGGGTGGACATCGACGAGTTTGACGAGAACAAATTCGTGGACGAGCAGGAGGAGGCGGCGGCGGCTGCGGGAGAGCCAGGCCCGGATCCTAGCGAGGTGGACGGACTTCTGCGGCAATATCCTTCCCCGGAGCGGCGGCAGGGCCTTCGTTCTTGCTTGGCTTCCCCACATTTCTCATCCCACGGTCCTTTCCCTCTCTACCATTCTTCCAACTCCTTCCCATTCAGCTCCCCTCGGGCCGCGTTCCCTCGTCCCTAGTCTGCGGCGCTTTTCTCCTCGGCTATATGGCCCTTGGACCTTGGTGGGCGGGCTCGGTGCACCTCCGGCCGGGAGGCCTCTCACTCCTCCGCGCCGCCCCCCTCCGCATCCCCGGGGCTCCCATCACTGCATCCCTCTTGCAGAAAATCGGGCCAGTCACCGGGGCAGGTCGGCGGGAGGGGCGGAGTAGTTGAGCACCTAGGCTCGCTGAGTGCACAGCCCTCTATTAGGTCTGTCTTCCTGGCCGTTTGGGGCCCAGTTACAACACAGCGTAGGTGGATGGCTGCGGGGAAGAAAAGACCAGGGAATGGGGTTGGGGGTGGTTAAGGCTGCAGCCTTAAGCCTGTCCTGAGGTGTGAGATTGTGTGCCTCCTACTCCAGGGTTGCTTTAAATGCCACCTTTTAAAACCTACTCTATCTCTCTCCTCTGAGCACGTGAGGCTTTGCATGGACCTTGGTGGTCTCATCCACATTCAACAAGTGAGTTGTGGCTCCCCCAGTAACCGCTTTGTTCAGGAAGCACTCGAAAGAGCTAGTATTTTAGAGCTAAGAAAAACTTCAGGGCCAAGTGTGAAAGCTCAGACCCAAGACTGGAAATGACTGCCCTTGTAGGCCACAGAAAACAACCATGTAGAAGAATAAAAATAGAGGCGATTGTCACAGCTGGCTTAGACTCTTAACAGTGTGAGCACAGGAAACTGACTTATTCTCACAGGAAGAATTTTCTTTATTCAAATGGTGTTACAGGAAGCATGTACCCCTCCCCCGCACTTGCCAGAGCAGGATTGGAGGCTCTTGCTGTATATAAATCAGGTTCTGGGTGTTTTAATCAGTTGACTCAGCTTGGGGAGTCAGGCCCACTGCTTTTGGGAGGGGTTCTGCAGTGCTCCTGCACTATGTCTTTAAAACAAAATCTCTTCAGACTCTGTTGGAACCGGAATTTGTTTTCAAAGGTGGAGATTCAAACTTGTATTTCCTGTCCCATCCAGGTCACTCACTCACCTTTCTGGTGAAATGGGGCCGTGAGAAGGGACCCCTGGAGGGGAGTATGGCTTTTTTAGGCTGGTGCAGGGCTTGGCTCGTGGGTTCCAGGGTCAGGCTTTGGTTGGACTCCCAATTCCACAGACCAGAAGACTAAGGCCTGGTCATGGTCAGCTGCTTGTCTTGCTCTTGTTGCTGTTGTGACTTGTTGAAGGTCATGTCTCCACAAGGCCTTGGCTGGTCATAGGTTTCTTGAGGCAGCATAGAGGCTTTGGCCTAGCACATGCAGGTGGTGGTGGTTTCTACACTAATGGCAGTGTAAGAAGCCTTGTTACCATGGAGGAAGTACCTCTTGGGATTGGGAAACGAGTTAGCAGATGCAATCTGAAATCCTGACAGATGTGAAGCCCTGGTACAGAGGAAGATGGAACTAATATGTGATTACCATGTACCATGTGTTGGACTTATATAAAATCATTGCATTTATACTACAGAACCCCTTTACGAGGCTGAGAGAGGAACAGGGAAAGAGGTTGGGGAGGTTGAGAGGAGACAGTTTTAGGGCTGTACTGGGAATTGTGTCATGGTGGAAGGGCACAGGAAGTAGAAAGATCTTGGGCTGTGCAGCCACATAAATAGGCTCTAGCTAACCTGCTCTAACCTTGCATAGGTCATAAACTCAACCTTCGCATCCTCTTCTTAATGGAAGGCAGCCATATTGGTCTCATCACTTCCACAGGAACAGCCGAGCGAGCACATAGTAGGTGTTCCAGACAAACAGCTTGAGTTTGAGGTCTAGCAACAGATGGTAGAGAAAGCTTGGGTTTGAAGGCCAGCCTAGCTTTCTGACCTTAGGCAGGTAATTTCCCTTCCCAGAGCCTTGGTTTTACTGTCTCTAAAGTGGAGATAAAGGTTCTTGTTGCAGAAAGTTTTTGGAATGAAATGACATGTTAAAGGACTGGCTCAGGATCTGAGACCTTGTTGCAGCTTTCCCTCCCCCCATTTCTAAAGTATTGCTGTAGCTCCTTTTTTTGGTTCTTGGAGTAGGAAATCTGTCTAGAGCATTGTTTTCACTGATTCTATACTTTGAATTCCCTGGGAAATCTGGCAATGCTTACAGATATTTTGATTGTCAAAATTTGGGAGTGTTACTGGAAACAAGTGATTAGAGGACCAGGAAGTATGCACATAAAGACTCATCTGGGCTAAAATGGTTTTAGTGATGTGGTTGAGAATAGTGTAGTGGGATCTCAAGTCATCATAGCCTATTTACTGAAAGAGCATACCTCTTCCGGGTATGGAGGCCAGCTTCATAAATGCTGTATACAAGGATGCCTTCCATCCTTCAGTTTTCTTCCCAGCAGCTGGTGGTCCTTACTTACCAGTGCCTACAGAGCTTGCTTGATAGATGGGTGCTTTGGGGAGCTAACTAAAACTTTTTTGCCCTCACGAACTAGTTATGTCATCCTTCCCCTCCCCATCCATCTTCTGAATGATTGTGTTTGCTGATTATCCTAGGTTGTACTAGCCTACTTGTGCTGTTAGTCCTTTGGGACCCTGCCTATTCCTTTGGGGATACCAAATTTAGAGGCAGAGGTTATTGGCTGATATCAGGATCACCCTTCATTGGCTGGGGAAAAGCAATTCCAAAGATGAAAGTAAGGGAGGTGGGCTGTCTCTTCACTGTTCAAGGTGGGTCAGAGCCAAGCACGTGGCTGGGGAACTAGGGTTGAGTGGCTTGCCTGGTAGCATAGACATTCTCCCTCAAGATGGCATCCATACTAGGAAATTCAGGTTTGCACCAGAGGCTGACTGTTCACACACAGGTATTGTTACCATGAACAGGAGTAAGGACCTGATTGGGTAGAGCCATTTCTTGTTCTATTTTTGAAACGTTTTGGCTGAAGCCAGTGTTTAACATGAGGAAATGAAAGTTGGCTGATGTAATTCAGTTTAAAATAGGTGTCACCTTTGGGGACCTAACCTAGATTGTAATTTTCTTTTGTGAGCTGGTTGTTCAGAACTCAGCAGAGTGTGGTGGTAAGATTATAAGGTTTGTGGGGGTGAGCAAAAGGTTTTTGAAGTTGAGACCTCATTGACCTGAGATATTTTAACATATCTTGATTTCTTTAGTAGTTTGATAACAGGCCCTGGGTGAAGAGTTAAACCTATTTGTCTTCATCCTTGCCTTTCAGATTAAGAGGATGGGGATGATTTAGAGGTGGCATGCATGGGTGCCTTGTGGAGCCAGTAAGGTAGTAGATGCAGTGCTCAGTACAGAACAGGTGACAGCAAGGTTAGCCAGATTGTACCACAAATTCTCCATTAAGGAAAGTGGCTTTGAGAAGGAAAAGCTTCAGAGAGAGATGGAAGGAAGGGGCATGCAGGTGGGCAGAGATACTCTCTATCCCCCCACCCCTCAGGAAAGCTCCAGGCTACAAATAGGTTATGCTTGCCTGGAAGAGGTTGGTATGCTTCGGTGGGTGGTAAGGGTAAGATCCCTTTGACTTTGCTCTTGAGCTATTTATGCAGTGAGTTCATTAATGAGTATACACATGCTTGAGTCTAGCCATCCTTAACTGGCTGTGGCCTTGATGCACAGGGGACATGCTTCGGGCATTCCATGCAGCCTTGAGGAACTCTCCAATCAACACCAAGAATCAAGCTGTAAAGGTAAAGCTGCAGCTCTTGCTGGGTGCTGTCCGGCCAGGGTCATGGTTATCTCCCCAGCTGTTGCGACTGCTTCACCCCTGCCTCTGAGAGAGAGCTGGCACTGAAGCCTGGTATTTCCTAGATGTTGGGGCTCCTCTGGCATCAAAGTTGTGTGTGGGAGGCCAGGGATGGGACCTGGGGCCTCATGTATACTTTACAACCTCACTAACAATAAGCTAAGCTAGCCCCCGAAGCTTTCCATAGAAGCTTCCCAAAGAACTTTGTTTTTCAAGGTAGGGTCTTGCTCTAGCTCAGGCTGACCTGGAATTCACTATGTAGTCTCAGGGTGGCCTTGAACTCTCCTACCTCTGCCTCCCAAGTGCTGGGATTAAAGGTGTGTGCCACCATGCCCGGCTTCAAATAACTTACTTTCTTTTTTAAAAATATTTATTCATTGGAGAGAGAATATGACTGGCTATGTCAGGACCTCTAACCACTACAAACACATACTCCACCTAGTGCATCTGGCTTTACATGGATACTGGGGAATTGAACCTGGGTCCTTAGGCTTTGCAGGCAAATGCCTTAACTGCTGAGCCATCTCTCCAGCCCCCCCAAAGAAATTCTTTTACCTAGGTGTGGTGGGTAAGTAGTCTGGCCAGCCCTTACTGATTATATTGGAGCTGATCACTGGTTATGCTTTCATAGGCTATTGAGTAGTTTTATCAAGGTAAAGATTTTAGCTGGGCGAGGTGGCTCACGCCTTTAATCCCAGCACTCAGGAGGCAGAGGTAGGAGGATTGCCTTGAGTTTGAGGCCACCCTGGGACTCCATAGTGAATTCCAGATCAGCCTGGGCTAGAGTGAGACCCTACCTCGAAAAACCAAAAAAAAAAAAAAAAAGTAAATAAATGGGCTGGAGAGGAGGTTCAGTGGTTAAAGGTGCTTGCTTGCAAAGCTTGATGGCCCAGGTTCGATTCCCCCAGTACCCTCATAAAGCCAGATGCACAAAGTGGAACATGCATCTGGAGTGAGTTTGTAGCAGCTGGAGGTCCTGGTGCGCCCATTCCTTCTTTCATTATCTGCTTGCAACTAAATAAAAATCTTAAAGAAAAAAAAAAAAGCAGTGACACTTTGAAATTGGGTGTGGTGACACATGCCTGTAATCCCAGCATTCAGGTGGTGGTGGCAGGAAGTTCAAGGTCATTCTCAGCTACATAGTGAGTTTGGGGCCAGCCTAGGCTACTTATGACCCTTTTTCTAAAATAAGTAGAATAACTTACTCGCATAAACAAGGGATATAATGAAACTTAAAGCAATAAAAGTGTTTTACCCTCTTTATGTAACCATCCTAGAGGGACTAAAAATTGATAGTGTTTCTGGTGTGTTTGATTTACTTGGTTTGGTGTGCCTGTGCATATGCTGGGAACATGGTGCCTGGACTGCATCTCTTAGCCTTCCTCCTCTTTATTCCTCTAGGAGCGAGCCCAGGGTGTGGTGCTGAAAGTGCTCACAAACTTTAAGAGCAGTGAGATTGAACAGGCTGTGCAGTCACTGGACAGAAACGGCATCGACTTGTTAATGAAGTACATTTACAAAGGGTTTGAGAAACCCACAGAAAATAGCAGTGCAATGTTACTTCAGTGGCATGAAAAGGTACGTGACCACACTGACCTGCAGCCACCCATGACACCTTAGGGTTTAGACCAGCTGGCCAGATTTTTAAAACAAACAGGGTAGTCTGATGGGTCTTTAAGAATGCTGGAAGCTGGGTGTGGTGGCACACGCCTTTAGTCCCAGCACTTGGGAGGCAGAGGTAGGAGGATCGCCCTGAGCTCAAGGCCACCCTGAGAATACAGAGTGAAATTCAGGTCAGCCTGGGCCAGAGTGAGGCCCTACCTAAGTAAAACCAAAAAATAAAAAAATGCTGGGCATGGTGCACACTTTTAATCACAGCATGTGGGAGGCAGAGGTAGGAGGATCAGTGAGAGTTTGAGGGTACCCTGAGACTACATAGTGAATTCCAGGTCAGCCTGACATGGTGTGAGACCTTACCTTGGAAAATAGAAAACAAAGAAACAAAGCAAACCTAAGCCTGGACATCTGTCCATTTAGAATGGGAAGGATCTTCTGACTGGTAGTCATGATTGCTGTTGAGCTGAGGATTTAGGCTCAGTAGAACATGGGTGCAAGTGGCGTGGTGAGGTAAGAAGGGGTTTGTTTGGGGCTTCATGATGCTTTTTTTGCATTGAGGAAGAGAGCTGCTAGAGTAGAGGAAGTTGGAGAGATTGTAGGAATTCAGCTTCACCATGCCAAAAGGAGCAATGGATAGAAACCATGACAGTCAATTATTGTGACCCAGCTGGGCATGGTGGCGCATGCCTTTAGTCCCAGCACTGGGGAGGCAGAGGTAGGAGGATCGCTGTGAGTTCGAGGCCACCCTGAGACTACACAGTGAATTCCAGGTCAGCCTGGGCCAGAGTGAGACCCTACCTCGAAAAATAAAAACAAACAACAACAAAAAATTATTGTGACCTAAAGCAGAAAAGGCTGTGTCTGCCTTTTACAAGAAGGGTATGGGAAAGCCAGGCGTGGTGGTGCACGCCTTTAATCCCAGCACTTTGGAGGCAGAGGTAGGAGGATCTCTGTGAGTTCAAGGCTACCCTGAGACTCCATAGTGAATTCCAGGTCAGCCTGGGCTAGAGTGAGACCCTACCTCGAAAAATCAAAAAAAAAAAAAAAAAAAAGAAGGGTATGGGAGCAAGGACCAGCTTTGTGTCCATAGAGCAGCCTGTGACTAGCATACCACTCTTCCCAAAAGGCTCTGCATTGGGGGTCCTCACACATGTCAGGCAAGTGCTCCACCACTAAACCACATTCCCAGACAGTGACTTTTTTTTTCCCCTTTATGGTTAGTTGATTTTTTTAGTGCTGAGGATTGATTCCAGGGCCTTGTGCATGCTAGGCAAGAGCTTTACCACTGGGCCACCTCTCTAGCCTGGTGTTGAGTGTTAAGAGTGCTTCTCTTATTAGTAGGCCAGTCTCCAAAGCAGTCTAGTGCTGGGCTATGGCCTTTGTCCCTGCTGGTGGTGAGTATGCTGAACCTTTTCAGACTTCCCTTTTGTGGGATGCAAGAGTTGCTGGTGGCTATGGCACTCACGAAGTGAGCAAGCCTTCCATGGTATGTCATCAGTCTCTCATTCTCCTGAGGTGACTTGATGGCAGCATGCAGCTCTTTGTAGTGGGCTGCTGTGTATTTCTGTGCCTAGGCCAGTGCTGGTGGGCTGGAAGCAATGAGCTTGCTTTGAGGAAATTCGGGCTTTGCAACAAGTGGTCCCCAAGCCAGCTCTACTATCAAGAATTGACAGTTTTGGAGACTGTGGCCCTAGCACAGGTCTTTAGTCCTTGAACATGGTCTTTCTCAGAAGATCTGTGACATGGTGGGATTTAGGTCTGGGAGTGTATGATCTCTAGGTTTCATGACATGTTTCCTTTTCCTGTCCTCACAGGCCTTAGCTGTGGGAGGACTAGGCTCCATTATAAGAGTTCTTACAGCAAGAAAGACTGTTTAAAAAAAAAAAAAGACTCATGTTACCTTGAGAAGAATTTTGGATATCCAGGCTGACGAAGAAGGGACTGACAATGGACTATCTTCCTAGGAACTCCCAACTAATTATTTCAGGACACATATCTGCTGAAATGTATTTTATTTACAAGGTGGAGGGAGAAATTGTCTTGTTTCCTAAACCCTTTGCAGGATCTGAGTCTCTGTCTTTGTCTACAAAGTAATGTAGAACTGACACTTGACTGTCCACAGAGTGACTGGCAAGTGTCCGTCAGGTGTATCTGTGTGCACTGGCTGTTTAGAATGGGGAGGGACTTTTTGGGCAGATGCAGATCCAAGGGCTGTGGTGGAAGGTAGAGCTTGGTTTTTGAAGTGGGAAAAACACTCGAGAGTTTGTACAGATAGCCTGTCTTTCCAGAGAAGACAGGCTCTCTTGGGCTCATTGTAAAGTGCCTGCTGCATCAATAAAGCTCTTGGCTTCTTAGTATATTCATTGCAGTGTGTTTCCTGTTTGTAAAAAGTGGTAAAGAATGGGATGGTACTGAATGAGAGTCTGGTATTTTGCGAAAGCTGATGTGGATGGTTACACACATCCCTGGGGCGTGAGCATGGCAGTCCACAGGCCCTCTTGCCGCCACAGCAGTATGCAGGCCTTGGCTACAGTACTGCAGGCTGCTGTGGAAAGGCATTTTGCTGAGTACTGTTTGTTTCTTAATCCTTTAATTTGTATGTAATTTTTGAGCTTATTTAACTTAATAAAGTGCCAAATATTTAATTGATCAAGGATTCAAACATCATCCATTTGTGTGATTACAGTTGCAGTCTTTTGAGCATGGGCCTCAGCTGTCTCTGGTCACCATCTCCTGGTACAGAGTCTGCTGTGTTGCAGGAGTCACTTTATTATGCCTTGACAAAATGTCTTTAAAGAACTAAAAACCAGTGACATGTAGTCAAGTCAATAGACATGAAAGCAAAGCTTCTCTATAACACTAATATTGAACAGATGCTCCTAACACTAACATAGAGCCCCTTCAGAGCTGAGATGCTTTTCTTTCCTTCTCGGCACACGTAATTGCAGCTTGTATTCTGGTAGACATAGACTCCCTTTCATATTCCTGAGGCTCTTTGGGTTCTGCAGGCCTTGGATTATAGACTGTGATGAAAGTGTGCTAAACTCCACCTTCTCTCACTCCTCTGCAGAATCACCATGATGCTTGAGAGGTGACACCAGGCTTCATTAAATTGTGTTTATTCACTCCAACCCAATCTGGGGAGCTTCTGTAGACAAACATTTGTAACCCTTGAACTATTACAAGACATAATACACTAATTAGAAAGTCAAATAATTTATCAAGACCCACCATAGTTGCATCTAGATTGAAAAGCTTTAATCAGAAAGAGTATTGCACCACAAATAAATTTTCTACAGTAGTTTTTAAATAATACAGTCCCTATTTACAACATTGGGAGTGAGATCAAGATCCAGTGTTCATATAAAGAGCTATATATAATGTATCTTAATCACAGAAAATTTTATACAAGTCAAAGTGCATTAAGTCACTTGCAGTATCTATTCCACTCTTTCCTCTCAATGCTGAAGGAAATTCAACATGCAGCAAAGCCCAACCAGAGGAATTCCTCCCTAAATGAGTACATTGAGTAGGCCAATGGGCCCCAAAGCCACACCTCAAATCCCACGTGTGTGTGTGGTGGTGGTGTGTGTGGGGGCAGCTCAAGGGCTGGAGGAGCTTCTGCAGGGAGGGCTGTAGCTGTCTGGGTGAGCCATGGACTACTCAGTCCTCTGGAGTTTTTACCTGGGACAGGAGGAAATCTTACACTGTGGAGAAGATCCCTCTTCCTCATCAAAGTCACAGAAAACGGACTCTGGTTTCATGTTCCCACTAAATGAGAAGTGGCATTCTAAAGGGAACATGTGCAAGGAAGAGGCACATGAGGAGGTAGGTGACAAGAATAGTTCATTAGGAGGCAGAGCCTGAGCTGCAACCCAGTAATGCCATCCTGGATTAGGATGTCATGGAGATTTAGAAACTGCAAATACTTGTACTTCTGAGAGACATGTATGTGCATACATGTATATTTACCTTAAGTACAATTGAGAAACATTACGTATATAATTGCTAATGAATTTAGAAGCATGTTATTAATTCAGTCTTTTATTTACCAGTGAAACTTCCATTAAACTATAAATCAATAAACAGTTTTCCTTTAAACTAGATGTGGCTTATCCAGAAAAAGTGTAAAAATGAACACAAGTTTTTTAATCCATTACAACCAGAGGCATGTGGCATGTGTGCTATCAAGTATGGCAGCCAGCTTGGGGCTGTCTGGATGCCACATAATGGATATAGTCTCTAACTGAGGGCAGGTGAGGGGGAGAGAGCGGCTCCACGCCAGGCAGACTACCTCCAATGTTATGGTCAAGGCTGGGGGAAAATGAGCAGATGCTGCTTTTGTTGAATTCAGCAGGTTGTAGAAAAAGTGATTAGCATTTGCTCCATGGTAGTGTGATAACAGCAAAGCAAGTGAAACTCCATCACTGCTTCAAGAACAGGTGCCACAGGAGGCTAGCAAAGTTACAGGGATAGGAATCCCAGTGTTAGAAATATTTTCCTCTTGATGCTCTGACTTGTCTAAGAACACCAATTAAATGGATTTTATAATACAGGAAACATTTATAATAGTGAAGAACTTTAGCTATAAAAAATAGTTTAAAATGGTTTACCAGCAACCCATCCAAGACAAGTACATTCATTAAAAAGGCAATTGAGTGTATTTGGTTATATATTTAAGATCTTTTTGTCTGTTTGCTAGTTTCCTTAAGTAAAATGGAGATGATGTCAGAAAGCTGCATATTCCTCACTAATCCACATGACCCAGGAACCTTAGAGAGGTACACATCTCAGGATCTAGGTGATTTTGGAAACTAGGTGAAATGACATCTTGAGAGGAAGGACTAGAGTCTCTTCTAACTCATCTGAACCCAAATGCAATGATGGAAGAGGACTTTGAGAGACCATACTTGAGTTGGCTGTGCTCACCTCCAGGGTCATGTCACCCCCACATGATGAGTTGTTGCCTGACATGCCAATCCCTTTAGTCTTAAGTGCTCACATTAAAAATTAGAGGATTCAGGTGCAGCTGGGCAGAGCTGGGATATTAGCAGCACTATGAAAATCTGGTTAGTGCCAGGACTCTCCTGTTTGGTGACCAGAATGACAGGATTGGTCCCCTCCTGAGGCTCATGTCTGCCATCAGGGAGGTGGGCCTTAAGTCTTGTAAACAATGTTTTGATGCTTGTACAAAATAATGCAGTTACAGTGATTAAAAACCCACCCAGTCTGGTGTGTCAGTGTTCTTTCCACAGAAAGTATCACCTCATGGGGCTCCATCCTTGAGTGGTTGCTTCTAGGACCATGGTATTCGAGGATTGGAGATAGATGGCCGGATGCTGCCCTTGGGTGCTGGTTTGGATCCAAACCATGACATCTGTGTTTGAAACAGAAAAGTCTCCTAAACTGAGAGCACGCTAGGTGCAGAAACAGCCTCTCTCAACCTCTGAGTCATACAGCCCCTGCCTTCCAGGGGCTTCTAGTAAGTAACCAACCAGTCTGGAGGGTAAGTAGAAAGAGATTTAGTCTAGAACAACACAGTGGAATTGTAGGAAGTTTGTTCCTATTAGAGCATTTTTGTATGTGCTTTGGACATTTTTTGATTTCTGAGGTAGGGTCTCAGTCTAGCCCAGGCTGACCTGGAATTCACTATACCGTCTCAGGCTGGCCTCAAGCTCCCAGCGATCCTTACCTCTACTGCCCGAGTACTGGGATTAAAGGCGTGTGCCACCATGGTTGGCTGCTTTGGACATTTAAAATTTGGGGGGGGGGTGGAGTAAATGGCTTAGTGGTTGAGGCACTTGTTTGCAAAGCCCAAGGACCCAGGTTTGATTCCCCAGTACCTACACAAGCCAGATGCACAAGGTGGTGCAGGCTTCTGGAGTTCATCTGCAGCTGGAGGCCCTGGCATGCCCATTCTATCTGCCTCTTTTCTCTCTCAAAGAGAGAGCTATGGCAAATGAATGCTCCAGCTTTATTTGGGTGGCTGGGGAATTGAGCCCTTGGCTGGCAGGCTTTACAAGGAAGAGCTTCTAATCACAGCTATCTCCTCAGCCCTGAAAATTTTGTTTCTCTAGTGCTGGGCCTTATATGTGCTTGGTAAGTGCTCAACCATTGAGCCACTCCTTTCTCCAGCCCAGAAATAAACATTTGTAAGTTTAGGTGCCAGGCCAGATCTGGCTGTTGATGAAGGTGGTATCAATGAAAATGCTGTTAAGAATATAAAGTCTGTTGGTTAAATACAGCACAAGGGGCAGAAGGAATGTCCTTCGAACTGTCTAATCGAGTTTATTGTCTGTAGCAGCTAAGTTGGTGACATAGCTGTGTTGGTCTCAGTGCCTATCCTGCATACTGACTGCCCTGTCTGGTGGCTGAAACAGCAGGCCAGGAACCTTACCTTGTATTCCAGAGTTTCTCTAAGCATGTTCTCTTCCTCTTCTGAAAAGTTTAGCAACACTGACACAGCTTTTATAAGATGAAAAGCCTGAAACAAATAAGTTGTGCTGCAGTGGGCCTTGGTGGGGAAGTGGGCAGGAAGATGGGAAGCTAAATGGCAGCATTTCCTATTTGCCTTGGTTCACAAAGACTAAGACAATTCATGCCTTCTAATCCAGCTTTTACTTTGGGGACTGGCAGGGCCAAGAGGATATCCTCAGCAGCTTCTCTGCTCTTCAACAGGATGTAGCAGTGTTGGGCAGACTGTTCCCACACTCTGGCCTCATCAACCAAGCTAGGATTTAGAAAGGGGACCCACAACTTCCCAGGAACCAGTTCCTGGAATGTTTGTGTCCATGTGTTCACATGGGATGTAGGGGAGTAAGAAGGCAGTAGGCCTGATGGCAGCCCATACAGGACTAGCTCCACAGAACTGGGTTCAATACCCAAGGCAGCTCACAAGCCCTTTACCTCGGATTCTCTGCAGGACATGAATTTTAAAACAACATGTTTAAGGTATTCGAAGTTGATCTCGCGGGCATCAGTCAGGTCAGCGTTATTGGTGACAGAAGGGGCTATGTTTGGCATCTCGGGGCCTGGCTTCTCCCGGACTTCAAAAAGCTCACTGTCGGGTCTGATTTTCTGAAAATCAATGGGAAAGATTCCACAATGAACCCCTCAAGCTGGGTCTAAAATCATGGGATTTCATGGCCCCAACTGTCAGCTGTTCCTCAAAAGGGCCCCAACTGAAAGGGTGTACCAGAACCTAAGGAAGGCTTAGCTCCTCCAGGTGAGGTTGGTGACTGAGAGGACAGTGCCTGGTAACATTTCCCTATCCACTGCCAGGATGCCAGTCTCCAGGACAGTGAGTGTGGACAGCAGTGTGGCCCTCACCCTAAGTCAGGCCAAGCACTTGCCACACACACACTGTACCAATACTACTGCATGACTTTCAGAGTGAGTGAGCTCTGCTTTCAGGTAAGAATGCAGGCAGGTACAGAGATAGCAGGACCCACAAGCCCACACCTGACCCTGCAATAAACCAGGGGAACACCACCAGGCAGCCAGAGACACAGAGATAACCAGAGAGCAAGGAAAGACATGAGAGTGGGTGAACTGGTATTGTACCTGAAAGACACAGGGCAGGTACTCACCAGCTCCTTTTGCAGAGTCTTCTTGAGTTCCACCATCCTCTGCTGCATCTGTTTTAGGATCTGAGGTAAATCCCACCCCCAAAGCCAGTCATTAGAGGCGCATTTCATCATCTTCAGAGCCATCCCACAGGTCTCCTCAACACCTGTTAGTGGGCTCTGACAGGCCCTCCCAAGAGGTTTGAGCTCATCATGGGCTTCTCTCCCTCCTACAGCTGCTCTCCACACACCCTTGCTTTCCCTGGCCCCACAGAGGCTATATTAGCATGTTCTCTCTATAGGACATGAATGCCCCAGGCATTCTGGCAACTCTGGGCTAGGTCCTTGTGCCTGCTTGCAGTGGTCATCACTGCGACAGTGCTGCTGGGAATGGCTGCATAATATATTCTGTCCTTCTGAATTCCATTTATTTGATATGATCCCCAAGTAGTGCACCCTGAACATTGGTTTCAAACATCATAAAAATCTACAATGTTACTCTGGGCAGTGCACAACCCACCAACACTGGGTTTCATATCTTTTTATTTATTTATTTTTTCATAACTTTTATTTTAAAAAAATTTAGTGAGTTTAACATTATAAACCTTAAATGTAATTTATTACACATTCCATTATACACTAGAAATATGGATCTCTTTTCCCAATTTTAAAAATTAAAAAAAAAGATTTTAATTTATTTATTATTTGACAGAGAAAGAGAATGGGCACGCCAGGGCCTCCAGCCACTGCAAACGAACTCCAGACGTGTGCGCCCCCTTGTGCATCTGGCTAACGTGGGTCCTGGGAATCAAACCTGGGCCCTCTGGCTCTGCAGGCAAATGCCTTAATCACTAAGCCATCCCTCCAGCCCCCCCCCCCTTTTATTTTTTATTTTTGGTTTTTCGAGGTAGGGTCTTACTGTAGCCCAGGCTGAATTCACTCTGTAGTCTCAGGGTAGCCTTGAACTCATGGCGATCCTCCTACCTCTGCTTCCCAAGTGCTGGGATTAATATTATTAATTTATTTGAGAGAGAGAGGGAGAGAGAACGGGCACACCAGGGCTTCTAGCCACTGCAAACGAACCCTAGACACATGGCTACTATGTGCATCTAGCATATGTGGGTTCTGGAGAATTGAACCTGGGTCCTTAGGCTTTGCTGGCAAGCACCTTAACTGTTAAACCATTATTCCAGTCCTCTTTCCCCAATTTAAAAGTTTATCAGGGACTGGGGATATGGCTCAGCAGTTAAAAGGTGCTTACTAAGCTGGGCGTGGTGGTGCACACCAGATGCATCTGCCACCTTGTACATCTGGCTTATGTGGGTACTGGGGAATCAAACCTGGGTCCTTAGGCTTCACAGGCAAGTGCCTTAACTGCTAAGCTACCTTTCCAGTCCTAGATTTCACCGCCCCCCCCCACAGGTAGGGTTAGTGCTGGCATTAAAGGCCTGTGCCACCACTCCCGGCTTTCCAGTCCTAGAATTTGTTTTTAAAAAACTTATTTATTTATTTGTGAGCAGATAGAAGAGAGACAGACATGAACATCCAGTCACTGCAAACAAAGTACAGATACATGCATCATTTTGTGCATCTGGCTTTATCTGGGTACAGTGTCTTGCAACGTAGCTAGGGCTGGCCTTGAACTCATAGCAATCCTCTTGTCTCAGACACTCAGTACTGAGACTACAGGTGTATACTACCCTGCCCAGTTAGGTTTCTAGTTATAAACAGTGATGACTAAGGTTTGCTTTCTCAGCTGAGGGGCCCAATGGTGTTTTTCTAAGGAATGAGACTCCTGTTAACCACTAGCAACATACCCAAGTGTATGAAACACCACGTTAGCCAGGCATTGTGGTGCATACTTTTAATCCCAGCACTCAGGAGATAGGTAGGAGGATAGCTGTGACTGGGCCAGCTTGGGACTACAGTGGTTCCAAGTCAGCCGGGGCTAGAGTGAGGACCTACCTTGAAAAGGAAAAAAAGAAAAAGAAAAAAAGAAAAAAAAAGAAATTTGGGTACTAAACTCTATCTCTAGTCCAGTGTTAAGGTTTTATACTGTATACTAAACTAACTCTTTAAGAAACCACCGTTTATTGAATTTTGGTAGGCTATCAAAGAAAAATATCACAATTACTTTTAAAAAGCAAGCATTCCATTTCCAGTTATAAATCTGAGACCCTACCTTGAAAAAAAATAACAAAAATTACACTGTGTTGTTTCAACTTTGACTCTCTAGATTAACCATGAAGCTGAACATGCCTCCAAAAGTACAAGTGACATTTTATCTTATTATACTTGGTTTTATGCTCATTTATGAACTCATCTAATAATTGATTAAGTCCCTAATATACACAAGATACTGCTGGGCTGGACAGATGGCTTAGGTTAAGGTGCTTGCCTGCGAAGCCTAAGGACCCATGTTAGACTTTCCAGGTCCCACATAAGCCAAGGTGACACAAGCACAAGGTCGCACATGTGCATAAGGGGGCGTACACATCTGGAGTTCAACTGTAGTGGCTGGAGGCTCTGGCATGCCAATTCTCTCTCTCTCACACACACAGGTTTTTTTTGTTTGTTTTTGTTTTTCGAGGCAGGGTCTCACTCTAGCTCAAGCTGACCTGGAATTCACTATGTAGTTTCAGGGTGGCCTTGAACTCTTGGCAATCCTCCTACCTCTGCCTCCCAAGTGCTGGGATTAAAGGTGTGTGCCACCACGCCCAGCTTCACTCTCTTGCTTAAAAAAAAAAAGGGCTGGAGAGATGGCTTAGGGTTAAGGTGTCTGCCTGCGAAACCAAAGGACCCAGGTTTGATTCCCCAGGACCCATGTAAGCCAGCTGCACAAGATGGCACATGCGTCTGGAGTTTGTTTGCAGCGGCTAAAGGCCCTGGCATGCCCTATCTCCCTCTCTCTACCTGCCTCTTTTTCTGTCTCTCTTTCAAATAAATAAAATATTTTTTAAAAAGATACAGTCATAGGGCTGGGGGAAGAATGATAAAGACAACATTTCAGGGGCTGGAGAGATGGTTCAGTGGTAAAGTCACTTGTCTACAAAGCTTAAGGACCCTGGTTCAATTCCCCAGAACCCATGTAAGCCAGATGCAAAAGGTGTCATATGTGTCTGAAGTTTATTTGTAGTGGCTAGAGGCCCTGGTGTGCCCATTTTCTCTCTATCTGCCTCTTTCTCGTAAATAAATAAATACATTATATATGTGTGTGTATATATATAATGTATATACACATACATACATATATACATACATACATACATACATATGAAGACAACATTCACAGCCAGATGTGTTGGCTCATACCTATAATCCCAGCCTGGCAGGCTAAGGCAAAAGGTTTATTACATGTTTGAGGCCAATTTGGGCTATACAGTGAGTTTGAGGCCAGCTTGGGCTACATAGGCCCTGTTTCAAAAAAACCTCAAAAACAGGGCTGGAGAGATGACCTATCAGTTAAGGCGTTTGCTTGTGAGGCCTAATGACCCAGGTTTGACTCCCCAGTACCCACATAAGCCAGATGCCAAAGGGGGTGCATGCATCTAGAGTTTGTTTGCAGTGGCTAAAGTCCCTGGCATGCCCATTCTCTCTCTCTCAAATAAATAAAATAAATAAAGTATATTTTTAAAAAATTAAAAAGAAAACAGGGCTAGGGGATGGCTCAGTGGCTAAAAGTGCTTGCTTGCAAATCCTGCTGACTAGAATTCAATTCCCTAGTATCTATGTACAGTTGTATGCAAAGTGGCACATGTATCTTATCTATAATCCCAACACTCCTATGACAATGGGAGCCAAGAGTCATAAGAACCTGAAGCTCACAGTTTGTTTGCAGCAGCAAGAGCCCATGTCTCAAAGAAGGTGGAGCACAGACACAGGAAGTTGTCTTCTGGCCTCCACATGCACGCCATGGCATGTGTGCACACATACATACAAACTTTAAAAAAGAGGCACAGAGGATAGCTCGCTAGTGGATGCAGGGGACCCTCACCTTATTCTTCTCTACAAGTTGCTGCTCCAAGTCCTGCTTTTCCTTCTGTAGCTGCCCTAGATCCATGGCTTCAACCTCACCATTTGGAGTTCCACCTGCAGCCAGAAGCTGGTACACAGGGTCCTGCATGGCCTTTGAGATGACCTGCAAGATGGTGGCAACAAATTGAGAATCAGGACTGGTGATGTGGAAGCTAAACTGCAGATGTGTGGGGAAGGGAAACTAGGTCCACAGCTGCGGCCTGGTGTGCTGAAGCAGCTAGCTGGTGGGAATCACATTTAAACATAAGATTTCATTCTGTGCCTAACAGGACATGGAGGTGGAAGAGAGTGAGTAAGTGGCTTTCTGTAGAGTTCAATGTGCTCACTGACAGGTGCAGCCACACAGAATGGCCCTACATGCAAGCCTCCTAGACACCTGAGCACCGCCCCCCCCAGAAAGCAAAGACCCTACAGTACAGAGCAAGCGCACACCTCCTGCTGCAGCTTACAGATGCCACTCACTAGTGGCTCATGGTCCTGCAGCCTTAGCAGGTCCTCCTGTGTCATGGCTGCTGCAGCCTCCTTGGCTCTGCAGTTCCTTAGTGCCTCCAACTCACTCTGCAGTTGGTGCATCTGCAGCAGGGTAGAGTCATGACCTAGGAGGGCAGAGGGAGTGTGCAGCGCAAATCAGTGACTACACACTGCTCTCTAACAGGCTGGTTCAAGGTCGCATGCCGGGCTGGGCAGGGTTGGACTCCTCACCTGTCTCCCACTGGCGAAGCTCCTGTTCCTTCTGCAAAAGTGCTTCACCCTTCTCCTGCAGGCTCCGCTCCTTCTCCTCCACTATGGCTGCCAACTCAGCAGCCTTGTAGGAAACTCAGCATGAGAGGGGCTGGCAGCATAACTCCCTCTCAGACCAGAGACCCCAATTTTCCACTCCCCAGGGAGACCATGACACCCTTCCCAATGCCTGCAGCACAGAACAAATCCACAGAACTGCATGCCTGTTGCCATGGACATACACAGATCCACTCTCCTGGGTGGCCATGCACAGGGCACTTGCCCCTTGCTGCCACTTTGGTCCACAGTGAATCATCCAGAGGTATGGTGCCATTGAGTGTGTGAAGAAACATATCACCATACTCTGGTGTCCAGAAGGTATAATCCCCTAAATTCTCTGTTCAAAGATGACACTGACACTCAGATTGTTAAGGACTCACTGGAGGCCTAAGCCAGTGGGCATGCAGGCACAGGGCCAGACACTGAGTCTGTCTTTACCTCACTTCCTGCTAAGAGTTTGACCTGCCCTTCCCCTAGTCTTTGGGGCTAGTGGGTGGTGATGTACCACCTCACAGAATTAGAGCCCACTGGTCCTTGGCTGAGAACTTTGCTTAGTGCATGTTCTATAACAAAATAACTGGCCATGAAAGCTCAGAAAGCTGGGCATGGTGGCTTATACTTTTTTTTTTTTTTTTTTTTTTTGAGGTAGGGTCTCGCTCTAGCATAGGCTGACCTAGAATTCACTATGTTGTATCAGGGTGGCCTTGAACTCGATCCTCCCACCTCTGATTCCTGAGAGCTGGGGTAGGAGAATCACCGTAAGTTACAAGTTACCTTGACCCTGCCTCAAAAAAAAAAAAAAAAAAGAAAAGAAAGAAAGAAAAGAAAAGACACTCAGAAAGGGCATCCTATGGGGCAAGGAGTTTCTTTATCCTTTTCTCCTAGGGTGTCCCATAGACCTCCAGGGTACCATGCAGTAGGGCCCTGAACAGATGGGGATGCTGTGTTTCTGGGATTGTGGGAGAACTGCATGGCTTTGGCCCACACCTTGGTGGCCGGCCAAAAGGCCCACCTGTTGCTGGAACTCTTCCCTCTGTTTTTGCACCTCCTCCAGGGCTTGAGCCATGGCCACACTCATAATTTCTCTTTGGCTCCACTCTTCCTGTAATCAGAAAACAGGCAGGATACCAAAACTTAGTCTACATTTTCTTAGTTATATCCTTCCTGAAGCCCAACAGAGGGGCCACACTTTATAAGACTACACTAACATTCCTCTTGCTTTGTTGGCCACCACACTGACTTCTCTGAGGACAGCCACAGCACTGAGGGCTGGCAGTCCTGAGCTCACCAGCCAGTGACCAGAGCTGGTCTACTAAAATTCACACGGCAAGAAGTATCTTGGACATATGAAAATGTGGTGACTGGGGCAATCTAAGTTACAGGAAACATCATGAAGCACTTACTGAGTTTTTTTTTTTTTTGGATTTTGTTCAAGGTAGGGTCTCACTTTTAACCAGGATGACCTGGAACTCACTCTGTAGTCCCAGGCTGGCCTTGAACTCACAGCAATCCTCCTACCTCTGCCTCCCGAGTGCTGGGATTAAAGACGTGTGCTACCACACCTGGCCTTAATTATAGTGTTTAAAAAAATATATATATATATATATAGTTTATTTATTTATTTATATCAGAGAGAGAGAGAGAGAGAGAGAAGAGACAGTTAGAAAGGGCATGTCATGCCCTCCAGCCAATGCAAATGAACTCCAGATGCACATACCATATTGTGTATCTGGCTTTACATGGGTACTGGGGAATTGAACCCAGGTTGCTAGGCTTTGCAGACAAGTGCCTTAACCACTGAGCCATTTCTCTGGCCTCAATTACTGAATTTTTTTAAAAAAATATTTATTTATTTGAGAGATAAAGAGGCAGAGAGAAAATGGGCATGCCAGGGCCTCTAGCCATTGCAAACAAACGCCAGACACATGGTGTTATATCCTTCCTGAAGCCCAACAGAGGGGCCACATTTTATAAGAGAGTCTCTTGTGCATGTGGCTTATATGGGTACTGTGGAGTTGAACCAGGGTCCTTAGGCCTTGTAGGCAACCGTCTTGACCATTAAGCCATCTCTCCAGCCTAATTACTGAGTTTTAATAGAGCACAATATTGCTGACTTATTAACATGAGCCAATGTTATAGGAGTGAAAACTGAAGCTTAGAGAGGTTTAGTGATTTGCTACAGGTCCCAAAGCTAGTAGGTGGTGGAGTCAGATTGAGTGCCTGAGCTGTGATGATGATCCCCCAACCCTATCCAGAGGATATAGTTTGCAAAATAGAGAAAATTAGCTATCCTGAAGGGGACAGCAACAGATCACAGAGAGGGAGAGGGAGACACAGAGAGAGAGAGATCGATCCACCAGTCTTTTTTTTTTTTTTTTTTTTTTTTGGCTATTTGAGGCAGGGTCTTACTCTAGTCTAGGCTCACCTGGAATTCACTATGTAGTCTCAGGGTGGCCTTGAACTCATGGTGATCCTACTACCTCTGCCTCCTGAGTGCTGGGATTAAAGGTGTGTGCCACCACACCCAGCTAATTCACCACTCTTTCTGGGTCTGTGAACTACCCAAGGCTTCATAGGTCAGCCTCAGGGCCAGTGCACACTGGACCCTACCTGGAGTTACCACAATTGCTCTCAGACTGAGTCCAGTTCTGGCAAATAAGGATAACCTGGTGCCTAAGCTGGAGAAGCTGAAGGCAGGATTCTGGCCAACACTACTTGCTAGAGTCCTTTAATCATCTGCTACTGCCCAATGTGTGTTTAGGAAGCAGCTCTTTTGATATAGGAGAAGGAGTGAGAGGTTCTGGCTTGGTTGAGACAAGAACCTTTTCAGTGGGAAGCTTAGGAGAGATGCTCAAGAACCTGTTTGGTGGAAAGTTTAGGAGAGATGCTCATGACTGCTGATATCTAGAAGGGCAGAAGGCAGAAACAGGTCCAAGAGACTAAGAAGGTAGGCTGATGTGGGAAGGAGACTAATGACACCTTCATGTTGGGAAATGGTCCTTAACACATTCCATCTGTGGCAAGTCTGACTCTTAGAGTAATCTTCAGGTCGAGTTACCACCTTCATTTTGAAAAGGGAAAATGGGCCAGGTACAGTGGCATAGGCACTTGGGAGGTTGTGGCAGACAGATTCCATGTTCCAGGCCAGTTTGAGCTATATAGCAAGATGTTTCAAAATAACAAACAGGGGCTAGAGAGATGGCTTAGAGGATAAGGTGCTTGCCTGCAAAGCCAAAGGACCCAGGTTCAATTCCCCAGGATCCACATAAGCCAGATGCACAAGGGGGCACATGAGTCTGGAGTTCATTTGCAATGACTGGAGGCCCTGATGTGCCCATTTTCTCTCTCTCTCTTTCTCCTTCTCAAATAAATAAAAATGAAATATAAAAAATATAGAAATGAAAAAAAAAGCTGGGTGTGGTAGTGCACACCTTTGGAGGCCAAGTTAGGAGGATCACCAAGAATCAGAGGTCAGTCTAGGCTATACAATGAGTTCTAGGTCAGCCTGGGCTACAGTGAGACCCTGACTCAAAACAAACACACACAAAATCCCCCAAATAGATAAATAGGGCTGGGGAAAGCTCCACGAATACTTGACTGGAATATGGGCGGCTTTGGGATGGGACCCCAGCACTGAGAGAAAGGGTGGGGGGAGAGAGAGGAAGGGAAGCATCACACAGAGAGAAGCTGGATTTCAGCTACCGAGGGGCTAGGCTGGTACATAGAGGAAGTCTATTAGTGCCACAGAGTCATACTTCCTGCCTAGGTTCACTGCAGAAGTAAGCACAGATAGCTTGTACCATGCAGAAGCCATCAGACCACTCACATGTGGCAGCTCTGTACACCTTGAGTCCACTCGGGGGAGGTGCTCAGGGAACAGTTGTTTTAAGAAATAAAAAAATTGGGGGCTAAATAGATGGCTTAGAGGTTAAGGCACTTGCCTGCGAAGCCTAAGGACCCAGGTTCAATCCCCCAGAGCCACGTAAGCCAGATGCATAAGGTGGCACATGTATCTGGGAGTTCATTTGTAGTGGCTAGAGGCCCTGGTGTACCCATTTATCTCTCTCCCTTTCCCTCTAATAAATAAAAATAAAATATTTTTAAAAAGAAATAAAAAATTGGGGTCTGGGGCTGGAGAGATGACTTAGTGGTTAAGCGCTTGCCTGTGAAGCCTAAGGACCCTGGTTCGAGGCTCAATTCCCCAGGACCCACATTAGCCAGATGCACAAGGGGGCACACACGTCTGGAGTTCGTTTGTAGCGGCTGGAGGCCCTGGTGCCCATTCTCTCTCTCTGCCTTTCTCTGTTGCTCTCAAATAAATAAAAATAAACAAAAAAAAAAACTTAAAAAAATTGGGGTCTGCTGGAATTCACTATGCAGTCTCAGGGTGGCCTTGAACTCATGGGGATCCTCCTACCTCTGCCTCCCGAGTGCTGGGATTAAAGGAGTGCGCCACCACGACCGGCTCAGTTAAAATATTTTTAAAAATAAAAAAGATATGGGGGCTGGAGAGATAGCTTAGCGGTTAAGTGCTTGCTTGTGAAGCCTAAGGACCCAGGCTCAATGCCTCAGTACCCACATAAGCCAGATACACAAGTTGGTACATGCTTCTGGAGTTTGTTTGCAGTGGCTGGAGGCCCTGGTGTGCCCATTCTCTCTCTATCTGCCCCTCCTCTCTCTCTCTTTGCTTCTTTCTCTCTCTCAAATAAATTAATTAATTCAAAATAAAAAAATTGGGGTCTGGAGAGATGGCTTTGTGGTTAAGATGCATGCCTGCAAAGCCAAAGGACCCAGGTTTGATTCCCCAGGACCCACGTAAGCCAGATACACAAGGTGGCACATGTGTTTGGAGTTCATTTGTAGCAGCTGAAGGCCATGGCATGCTTATTCTCTCTCTGTCTACTCTCTCTCTTAAATATAATAAATAAATAACTGGGCTAAAGAGATGGCTTAATGGTTAAGTTGCGTGCCTGTGAAGTCTACGGACCCAGGTTCAATTCCCTAGCACTCATGTAAAGCCAGGTGCACAAGGTGAGAACTGAACCTGTATTATTAAGATTGACAAGCAAGTGCCTTAACCATTGATCGAGCCATTTCTCTAGCCCAAATTACACTGTTTTAAAACACACAAAGACTGGCAGAAGTACTGAGAAGAAGAGATAAGACAGATCCAGTCATAGCTGAAGATCTGTTAGCCTCCCTTCAGGAGCCAAGGAACAAGTAGGCAAAAATAAATGAATAAGCTGGACATGGTGACACATGACCTTAATCCCAACACTCAGGAGGCAGAAGTAAGAGGATCACTGTGAGTTTGAGGCCACCCTGAGACTACATAGTGCATTCCAGGTCATCCTGGGATAGAGTGAGACCCTACTTTGAAAAAACCAAAAAGAAAACAAAATGAATGAGAAAACATGCTGATTTCAATAATACTAACATACTAGTGAGCATTTGATGATGCCTCAGTAGCAACAGAATATTTATGTTCTTTACATATGAGATATCTGCCAAGAAACACTATAGAATAAAGTACAGAAATTATTCAGAGTATTTTCTGACCAAAAGAGTATTAAACTGCAAATACCAGGATAATTCTCCAAACACTCAAAGAGTACACACAAGTTTAAATAGCTCATGTGCCCTGGGTTTTGAGCTGCTGCATCTCAGCCACAGCTGCAGCCATGTGCCTGTCTTCCCTTTGCCACATGGGCCTGGGGTTCTGCAACCACATCTATGCTAGTTCAGTTGGATCTATTTCAACCTCTGCCAACAGGGATGCACTAGGTGGCTCTTCCTCAGGGCTTCCTGACTCCACATGCCTTATCCAAGAGAGGCTTCATGGCCCTGGCAACAGCCATTTCCTCCTGCAGCAGCAGCTGCCCCCATTTTGCAGTTTTCCCAACACTTGCCACTCAGCCCATCACCACCTCATCTGAACACACACAGCACCAGCTGCGTAGTGTCCTGTCTTGAGGTGTGAGCATCAGATCTGTCTGTGGGGCTCTACTTCCTCATTCTAAATTTAATAATGGCAACTTTCTCACTTTGTCTCCTTAGCTGTAGTCTTTGTGTTGTCTTCTTTTTAATAGAAATTTCATTTTGTTTTTTGAGGTAGGGTCTTGCTTTGGCCCAGGCTGACCTGTAATTCACTATGTACTCTCAGGGTGGGCTCAATCACCTGGCCATCTTTCTACCTCTGCCTTCTGAGTGCTGGGATTAAAGGTATGTGCCACCATGCCCAGCAGAATAGAAGTTATTGCATCAAATATTTCAAATTGGGGCTAGGTTCAGTGCTTAAAGGTGCTTGCTTTTACAAAGTGTGCTGGCCTGGGTTCAATTATCCAGCACCTATTTAAAGTTGGTACTCTGGGGTGGAAAGATGGCTTAGCGGTTAGGGCACTTGTTTGCGAAGCCTAAGAACCTATGTTCCACTCTCCAGATCCCACAAATCCCACGTAAGACGCACAAAGGTGAGGCAAGTGAAAGGTCGCACATGCCCACAAGGTGGCGCAATAATCCAAAATTCGATTGCAGTGGCTGAGGCCCTGGTGCGCCAATTATCTCTGTCTCTCTAACGTGTGAGCTCTCTAAAATAAAAAAATAAATAAACAAACTTGGTATTTGCAGTAGCAAGATATCTTGGCTTCAAGGTGGTGTAGGCGTGTGGAGTTCGTTTGCAGCAGTTGGAGATCCTGGCACACCATTCATTCATATTCTCTCTTAAATAAATACATAAAAATATATATCTTTTATGAAATATTTTATTTATTTATTTGAGGGAGAGAAAGAAATCACTGTGAGTTCAAGGCCAGCCTGGGCTAGAGTCAGAGTCTACTTCAAAATAAACAACAAAAATATGTTGACAGAACAGCAAGTGTAGAAGATGCCGCCCAAAGGGAAAAGCAGTTCTGGAAAAGGGGGAAAAGAGGGTGGAGCCTCTGGGAGTGACAGTGCTGACAAAAGGTGGTGGCAATGCAGTAAAGGTAAGACACATTCTTTGTGAAAAACACGGCAAAATCATGGAGGCCATGGGAAAGTTCAAGTCTGGAATGAGATTCAGTGAAGTGACCACACAGTACAGTGAAGATAAAGCCAGGAAGGGGGCAACTTGGGTTGGATGACTAGAGGATCCATGGTGGGACCAGTTCAAGAAGCAGCATTTGCCTTGCCTGTAAGTGGGATGGATAAACCTGTGTTTACAGATCCACCAGTTAAGACAAAATTTGGATATCATATTATTATGATTAAAGGGAGAAAATAAATGTATGAAATACTGAAAAAAAATAGGTTGACAAAAATTATTTGTATATGCCAGGTGTGGTGGCGCACACCTTTAATCCCAGAACTTGGGAGGCGGAAACAGGAGGATCACCATGAGTTCGAGGCCACCTTCAGACTAATTCCAGGACAGTCTGATATACAGCTAGAGGGAGACCTTACCTTGAGAGGTCAAAAAAAAAAAAAAAAAAAAAAAAAGAAGTATTTGTATACCTTTGGGATCTGTAGTAATGTTTCTTCTTTCATTCCAAACATTGGTTATTTGTGGCATTTTTGTTTTTGTTTTTGTTTTTTCAAGGTACCGTCTCACTCTGGTCCAGGCTGACCTGGAATTAACTATGTACTCTCAGGTTGGCCTTGAACTCAGTGCTCCTCCTACCTCTGCCTCCTGAGTGCTGGGATTAAAGGCGTGTGCCACCATGCCTGGCTCTTTTGTTTTTGATTATCCTCACCTGGAGTGTTTTTTTTTTTTTTTCCCCCTTTGGAGATAGGGTTATTACTCTAGCCTAGGCTGACCTAGAACTCACTCTGTAGTTCCAGGCTAGCCTCCAACTCATATCAACCCTCCTATCTTCACCTCTTGAGTGCTGAGATTAAAGGCATATGCCTGAGTTTATTCATTTTTATATGTTTTATTTATTTATTTAAGGATGAATTTATATATTTTTTATATTTTAATATATTTATTTAGGAGAGAAAGGGGGAGAGAAAGAGAGAGAGAGAGAGAGAGAGAGAGAATCAGTGTGCCAGGGCTTCCAGCCACTGCAAACGAACTCCAGAAACGTGTGCCCCCTTGTGTAGCTGGCTAACATGGGTCCTGGGGAATCAAACCTGGGTCCTTTGGCTTTGCAGGCAAATGCCTTAATGGCTAAACCATCCCTCCAGGCTGACTTTTTACTTTTTAAAGAATTTTTATTATTTATTTGAGAGAGAGAGAGAGAAAGAGGGAGACAGAAAGAGAGAATGGATGTACAAGCACCTCCAAGCCACTGCAAATGAATTTCAGACACATGTGCCACTTTCTGCATCTGGGTTACATGGGTCCTGGGGAGTCAAACCTGAGTGCTTTGGCTTTACAGGCAAGCACTTAACCGCTAAGCCATCTTTCCAGCCCTTATGTTTTTTGAAACAGGATATCACTTTATAGTACAGGCTGGCTTTGAACTTTTGGCAATCCTCCTTCCTCTGCCTCCTAAGTGCTTGGGTTATAGGCATGTGCCACCATGCCCAGATTTTATGCATGTGTATGTATATATATATATATATATATATTTTTTTTTTTTTCCAGCTTATATTTTCTTTCTCTCTCTCTCTCTTTTTTTTCTTTTTTGGTTTTTCAAGGTAGGGTCTTGCTGTAGCCCAAGCTGACCTGGAATTCACTCTGTAGTCTCAGGGTGGGCCTTGAACTCATGTCGATCCTCCTACCTGTGCCTCTCAAGTGCTGGGATTAAAGGCGTGCATCACCATTCCCAACCAAGAATTGGTTTTCATTAACACTAATGCATGTTTTGGTTGAAGTCTGCTTTAGTTCTACATATAGCCATTCCCATTTAATTTTGGTTTATGATTCCATGTTGTATATTTTTATAAACGTTCCTTTCTTTTTTGTGTGCTTGGGATGGCATCCAAGGCTTCATGTACGCTAAGTACATCCTATACCCCTGAGTTACCCTCCCAGACTTGACTTTTTCTTTTTTCTTTTCTTTTTTTTCTTTTTTTTTTTTTTTTTTTTTTGTTTGATTTATTGAGGTTGGGTTTGCCTCTTGCCCAGGCTGACCTGAAATTCATGCCCAGCAATATTTACCTTAAATACTCTCCTGGTTTTATTTTATTTATTTATTTATTTATTTTTGAGGTAGGGTCTCACTCTAGCCCAGGCTGACCTGGAATTCACTATGTAGTCTCAGGGTGGCCTCGAACTCACAGGAATTCTCTTACCTCTGTCTCATGAGTGCTGGAATGATTAAAGATGTGTGCCACCATGTCCGGCTTCCTGGCTTTATTATTATTATATTTGTAGCTCTCTTGAAATCTTCTCTGTTGGTTCCTCCCCTCCAACTGTTCTTAACCTTAGCATGTTGGCATGACCCTGGCCTTCACCTTTGGCCTGCTTCTTTACTTGTACTCATTTCATGGTCTTTAGATGTAAATGCCACTTGTGTGCTATTGCTGATATTTTTCTAATTTATACATCTACACTGAGCCCCTGCTCTGACTGCTAGACTTATTGGCAGGAAGACTACTAGGTATGTTCCAGACACCTATGAATGGCACCTCTCTTCATTCACAGTGGTTCTCTGTGCAGGTGCAGTTTCATCCTCTAAAAGACATATGGCAATGTCTAGACATTTCTGATTGTCATAGGTAGAAGCTAGGGTAGAAAGCAAGATGGTGAAGAGCCCACATTGCACATATGCAGCCCAGTGTTCCACAACAAAGAAACATCTGCCTCAAATGGCAACAGTGCAGAGGCTGAGAAACTCTGAGTTCCACAGCTCAAACCTAGGAATCATCTCCTTGTTCCCTTCAGTGTCAAATCAGTTGTTTCTCTTGTTCCCTTCAATGGCAAGTCTTCAAAGCCACATGGCTACATTCACCCTGAATTTGAATGTCTTTCTAAACACTCCACAAACATAGCCATCATCTCCAGCCTGTGTTACTAAAAGTCTTCCTGCTCTGTCTGCCTTTGTCACAGAAATTTCTCCATATGGAGCCACAGAAATTTTTTCAAAACCTCTCAAATGTTTCTGCCTAACCCCTACAATGGTCTTCCTTGCTGAGCCCGTCACTGGCAGCCTCTGCTTTCTGCCACTGAGCTGTGGCCACACTGGCCTAACTGCTATTCTTTGAACAAGCTTTCTTTGGCTTCACAGCCTTTACATTTGTTATTTTTGTCTGGAAAATTCCTTCCCCAAATACCTATTGCCAGTCTCCTCTCACTACTTACCAACCTCCCCACTGAAATGTGCCTTTCATTCCCTCCTCTGTCCTTCACACTGCTTTGTTTTCTCCATGGCATTTGCTACTATTTGCAACTTGTTTATTGTTTCTTGTTATAAGTTTCACGGAAAAGGAACTGTCTGTCTTATTCACTGACATCTCACCCCATGGTGCCTGGCACTTACAGGCACTCAATTGTTTGCTGAAGAAAAGCATTAAAATGTGTGTGCAGGCCGTGGTCATAGATATTGAGAGAGCACACTGGAACAGAGATGGAAGCCAACTCCCTCCTGGCTAGCTCCCATAGTGCTAAAAAGTGCTATACAATGTGAGGAAGAATAAAGGTCAGCAGTATGAACAAACAGTGGATCTTGCAAGCTACAAAATCAACTAAGCCAGGCAAGATATATACACTGCTGCAACAGTGGCACACAGGCTATGGGGGTAATCAACTGCTCTCTGATTAGATATGAGGCCTGCACAGTGGGAGGGAATTTATACCTTGTACTGAGACCCAAATCAGAAAGCCTATGGCTTGAAAGGTGATTGATCCTAGAGAAAAATTTCTGCTGTTCTTTGGCTAAAAGGAGAATATGCCCATCAAAAAGTTTTATAGGGCTGGAGAGATGGCTCAGCAGTCAAAGGCCCTTTACTTGCAAAGCCTGATGGCCCAGGTTCAAGTCGCTAGTACCCACGTAAAGCCAGATGCACAAAGTGGCACATGCATCTGGAGTTTATTTGCAGTAGCTAAGGTCCTGGAGCTCTTTCTTTTCTTTTCAGCTATCTATCATCCACCCACCCATCTATCCATCTATCTATCATCCACCCACCCATCTATCATCTTTCTCTGTTTGCGCATAAGAAGAAAATCTGATCATCACTAAATCAGATTGCCAACAGGCCTGCTATGGCTCAGGGAACACTGTGGAGGGCTCCAAGGAAATGGGAACAGAGGTGAGGGGATAAGAACATAACTTGTTATAATATATATAAATTAAATTAAAATTCTTCTGAATATCTGTGTTTATCCCTTTTGAGCCATGCTGCTTTCACTCTTGGCTAGAGAATCTGCTTTTTACAGGTAGTAGCAAATAACACAGCGACCCAAGACTCATCAGTATTATAAGAAAAGGTAGCCAACAGCCTAATACAAGTTATCTCTATCACAATTGCCAGGCCCAGGAAATATCACAGAGGAAGTGGAGGATTACACATGAGTGGTGCTCTCAGCGCTAGCCTGAGAATCAACTCCAGGGAGATTGGAGGTAGACAGTGATGAGACTCAAAACTCATCAAAGGGGCTGGAGGGATGATTCACTGGTTAAATATGCTTGCTTGCAAAGTCTGGCAGCCTGGGTTTGAAACCTCAGGTTCTATATCAAGCCAGAGGCACAAAGTGGTGCATGCATTTGGAGTTTGTTTGCAGTGGCAAGAAGCCCTGGTACACCCATTCCTTCTCTCATTCTCTCGCTGCTTGCAAATAAATAAATAAGTAACATTTAAAAAGAATCCATCAGGGGCTGGAGAGATGGCTTAGTGGTTAAGCGCTTGCCTGTGAAGCCTAAGGACCCTGGTTCGAGGTTCGATTCCCCAGGACCCAAGTTAGCCAGATGCACAAGGGGGCACACGCATCTGGAGTTCGTTTGCAGTGGCTGGAAGCTCTGGCGTGCCCATTCTCTCTATCTCTCTCTCTCTCTCTCTGCCTCCTTCTCTCTGTTGCTCTCAAATAAATAAATAAAAATAAACAACAACAACAAAGTAAAATAAAAAGAATCCATCAAAGCAGAAATTCAGAGGAGCAGAGAGCTTAACACTAAAGTAGACTTACAGTAAGCCCTCTAAGGCTCTGGGAATATTGAGGATGAGGAGGTGGAAAGAATGTAAGAGCCACAGGGTGGGAAGGTGTACTCAGAGGTATTGCATCCCACAGAGACTAACCGGTGCATTCATGACCTCACAGTGATTACTGATAACCCCACTGAGGAGGCCCTCGGTGGCATGGGGGCAGGGTAGAGCAAACATAAGAGTATAACCAGATGAGACTATGACCAGTTTGTTATATGCTCATATATTTCTATAATTCTCAATAAAAAAAATTGTGTGTGTGAGTATGTGTGTACCTGACTCAAATCCAGGCCTGAAGGTGTAGGCCTATAATCCAAGTTTCCTGGAAGTGTGAGGCAGGAAGATTGAAAGTTTACGACCAGCATGAATAACTCAGTGAGATCTTAAAATAAAAAATACAAAAAGGGACAGAGCTATAACTCAATGCTAGGACATCTGTCTAACATGCACAAGCCCCTGGTTCTGAGGCCTAGTATCAAAAAACAAGCCAGACATGGTAGCACATGCTTTAATCCCAGCATTCTGGATTAAATAGAGGTAGGAGGATTGTTGTGAGTTCTAGGCCAGCCTGATACTACATAGTGAATTTCAGGTCAGCCTGAGCAAGGTCCTACCTCAACAAACAAACAAACCAAAACACTCAACTGAGCCGGGCATGGTGGTGCATGTCTTTAATCCCAGGACCCGGGAAGCAGAGGTAGGAGGATCGTGCCATGAGTTCAAGGCCAGCCTAGGACTACAGAGTGAGTTCTAGGTAAACCTGGGCTAGAGTGAGACCCTATCTTGAAAACAACAACAACCAAAAAACCCAACTGATTCCAAGGTACATGCTTCCTATGAAGCAGCACCATTGCACTGGTGCTGAAGCAGCTCATCAGATCACATCACTGGGAGATTATAAGGAGCAGACACCAAGCCACAGATGTTCTCAGAGAAGATGGTCTGCAAGGACTTGGTGGCAGGACCAAGCTGGGAAAATAATGCAAAGACTCACCACCCAAAGGTGCTGTTAAGGACCTTGGGAGCCTAGCGGTCTATAAGAAAGTGGACATGTACATGCAGTTATGTCCAGGGAATGACAGGGGTAAGATCTGATAAAACCACCAAGTTCACAGAAGGGAAAGGACAACAACCCAGCAGACTGTTTCTTCGTTTCTGTCCCTGACAAAAAGGTCTTACTTTACTTGTCCCACTGAAAAAACAAGGCAGCATAATTTCAGCATACCAGCATAATTTCAGGCGCTGTTGATAAGGACACAGAGAAGACTGGGCCTCTGTGGTGGAGTGCAAAACTAAGTTATCCCAGCACCACTCTACAGCACTTTGGCAATACATATGCACTCACAACCTCAATGGCATTAACTGTCTAGGACACAATTCTCCCTACATCTTGGATCCCTGAGACTTGTGAGGTAAACCTTCTCAGGAGCTGTTAAACAGAAGTACTGAACAAGTGCTGTTTCCATTCTTTTCTCCTACATGTATGAAATTCACTTTTCTGCTCTAAACACACACTTAACAGATAGGAACTTTTGCAAAAATTTGACTATATTAGATAATAATAAATACCTTTAGTTTCCTTAGTTCTAATTGGTGATATTGTAAAGAATGCTCACATTCACTTCTGCTTTCTTTAAGAGCTGCATTTTCTTGCTCCAGTTGTTGCTACAAATTGAGAAGAACACATGTAAGAAAAAGTCTTAGGGCTGGGGAGATGGTTCAGTGGCTAAAGGCACTTGCTTGCAAAACCTGCTAGCCCAGGTTAGATTTCCCAGTACCCATGTAAAGCCTGATGCACAAAGTAGTGCATGCATCTGGAGTTCATGTGCAGCAGAAAGAGGCCCTGCCTGCTATGCCCATATTCTCTTTCTCTGCTTGCAAATAAATAAATAAATACATTTTTTGTTTGTTTGTTTTGTTTTTTGAGGTAGGATTTCACTCTAGCTCAGGCTGTCCTGGAATTCACTATGTAGTCTCAGGGTGGGCTCAAACTAACTCTCGGAGGTCCTCCTACCTCTGCCTCCCAAGTGCTGGGATTAAAGGTGTGCACCACCATTCCCACCAACAAAAATATATGTTACAGGCTGGAGAGATGGCTTAGTGGCGAGGAACTTGCTTTTGAAGCCCAAGAACACATGTTCAAATCTCCAGGTCCTATGTAGCCAGACGCACAGTGACACAAGCATGCAATGTTGTATATGCATCTGGAGTTTGCACACAGCAGCTGAAAGGCCCTGGCATGCCAATTCTCTCTGTCTCTCTCTCAAAAATTAAAAAAAATACATTTTCTTGCCGGGTGTGGTGGCTCACACCTTTAATCCCAGCACTCGGGAGGCAGAGGTAGGAGGATCACCATGAGTTCAAGGCCATCCTGAGACTACATAGTGAATTCCAGGTCAGCTTGGACTAGAGTACAACCCTACCTCCAAAACAAATTTTTATTTAATTTATTTATTTTTTGGTTTTTTGAGGTAGGGTCTCACTCTAGCTCAGGCTGACCTGGAATTCACTATGTAGTATCAGGGTGGCCTTGAACTCACAGTGATCCTCCTACCTTTGTCTCCCGAGTGCTGAGATTAAAGGCGTGCACCACCATGCCCGGCCCCCCAAATTTTTTTAAATACATTTTTAAAAATTTTTTGTTTATTTTTATTCATTTATTTTGACAGTCACAGACAGAGAGAGAAAGAGGCAGAGAGAGAGAATGGGTGCGCCAGGGCTTCCAGCCACTGCAAATGAACTCCAGACACATGTGACCCCTTGTGCATCTGGCTAACGTGGGTCCTGGGGAATCGAGCCTCGAACCGGGGTCCTTAGGCTTCACAGGCAAGCACTTAACCACTAAGCCATCTCTCCAGCCATTAAATACACTTTTTTAGGGGCTAAAGAGATGGCTTAGTAGTTAAGGTGCTTGCCTGCGAAATCCAAGAACCCAGGTTCAATTCTCCAATACCCACGTAAACCAGATGTACTAGGTGGCACATGCGTGTGGAGTTCATTTGCAATGGCCAGAAGCCCTGGCATACCCATTCTTTCTCTCTGTTTCTCTCTCTCAAATAAAATACGTGTAAGGAATATATATATATATTTAAAAATTTTATTTATTTATTTGAGAGCGACAGACAGAGTGAGAAAGAGGGAGATGGACAGAACGGGCGTGCCAGGGCCTCCAGCCACTGCAAACGAACTCCAGACATGTGTGCTCCCTTGTGCATCTGGCTAACGTGGGTCCTGGGGAATCAAGCCTTGAACCAGGGTCACTGCTAAGCCATCTCTCCAGCCCATAAATAATATTTTTTAAAAAAGAAGAAAAGGTCTTAGCTACCTTAGTTCCTCCTGGCACAGTTTGACCTCTTTGACACAGCCCTTTGGAATGACTTTTGTTTGATTATAGTAGGGGTAGAGTGAGCAACACAGTAAGGGCAAGAAAGAATACTGAAAAACTCCAAGGCTGTGAGTGTGGCTCCGTGGCAGAGCTCTTGCTTATCATGAGTGAGGTTCAGTCCCCAGCTTCTCATGAGAAAGAGTAATAAGCTTCTCAAGACTATGGGACAGAGAGAGGGACCTTCGAAGGGAGATGTCATTCGGGAGGAACAACAGAGATTTCAGAACTGAAAGAAGCTGAAAGGAATGGTCAGAGAATACTAGAAGTCCCTACCCAAGGAAAGAAAAACCTACCTGTGTCTCTGTAAAAAGTAGTCTAATCGGGGCTGGAGAGATGGCTCAGTGGTTAAAGGCACTTGCTTGCAAAGCTTGACAGCCTGGGTTCAATTTCCCAGTACCCACATAAGCCAGATGCACAAAGGGATGCATGCATTTGGAATTCATTTGCAGTGGTAAGAGGTCCTAGTGCACCCATTCCCTCTATCTCTGACTCTCTCTCTTTCTGTTTCCAAATAAATAAATAAATTATATATATATATTTTTAAAAAGGTATTCTGGGGCTGGAGAAATGGCTCAGTTGTTAAGACACTTGCCTGCAAAGCCTTAGGACCTGGGTTCGATTTCCCAGTACCCATGTAAAGCCAGATGCACACGGTGGTGCATACATCTGGAGTGACTAGAGGTCCTGGTACACCCATTCTCTCTCTAAAATAATGGTAGTCTGCTAAGTGTGGAGGTGCACGCCTTTAATCCCAGCATTCAGGAGGCAGAGGTAGGAGGATCACTGTGAGTTCAAGGCCAGTCTAGAACTACAGAGTGAGTGCCAGTTCAGCCTGGGCTACAGGGAGACCCTACCTGGCAGGGGTGGCAGGGTTAAGGAAGTCTTTTCACATCTAGTCTCATGAGCTTTGGGTGAAGTCACCCTTGGGAAAATGTGACTTGCGCTATAATTTGGTTCCCAAGCCTACAGAGGGCGCCGTTCTTCTGGTTAAGTACAAGCGTGCCTGAGCACAGTGCTCCTGCTGAGACTCCTTCTCTATGCTACTCACCATTCTGTGCTCTGAGGCTCTCTGGTCAGCCACCCGAGCCTGTTCCAGGGCAACAAGCTGGGCCTCTAGCGCATGGGTGCACTCCCTGCACTGCTGCTCCAGGGCAAGAACCTGCTGCTGTGAAAGGGTACCTTCCTGGTTTGCAGTGGTCTGCAGGAAAACCAGAGGGTAGTTAAGTCAAGGGATAACGGTTTCAGACAAGGGCCTTATTCTGGTTCTCTGTGGCCCAAAAATGCTGTCTCTAACAGAAACTACTTCTCCTTTCTGACCTCTTCCACCCTTGTGTGACAGAGGGTCCATGCAGACTCTGCCTGTTGCTGCTGGGCCTGGGCTGCCCTGATGAAGCCTGGCATTGGCCTTGATGCCACTGCTATACCCCTCATTGTGTGTGCTGGACACTAGCCTGTTCTCAAACATGGGCCTCCTTCAGCTACTCATGGGATCTCCATGGTTGAAGTGAAGAACAGGACTATGCACAGGAGCAACAGATGTGGGTCCTGCCACTTGCTGGCTATGAGCATATGGACTGCTGGCCAATCCCTCTGAGTATGCCTCCTCTACACAATGCAGATGACAGTGCATGCTTCTAAGTTGTGCTGCAAGAACTAAAGGAAAATAGGTACAAGACACTCAGCATAGTGCATGGGACACAGCAAACAGAAAAATCAATGCTGTTTTTATTTCCCTACCTTCTAATTCATCAGCCCACTTGCCCAGTGATGAATGCTTACATGCTTTCTACCTTCTCCCACAGGCCTGACCTACTCTCCACACCTTCGACTGCAAGCTGAGATCTGATCCCTCAAGGAGCTAATACCTCTAGCTGCCCTACAGCAGGGCAGGGCCAGAGGCTGGTTAGCAGGTAGGAACTACCAGTCCATGGCTCTGAGTAACTCTGATCATCTGGCAAGACACTTACTTCCTCAACCTGATCTGCATATGTCCAGCACAACTTGCTACTGGTACTGTGGCAGATAATGGACATCTGCAAAGGTGCCAAGGGAAAATGTGAGGGCCTGCCATGCTGTAAACACTCACTAGTTCCTGGATCCGTGCTTCCTGGGCAGCCATAGTGTCCCTGCTCTGCCTCAGCTGCTCCCCAGAGGCCTGTAGGCTCTGCTCAAGCTCCTTCACCTGAGGGAAAACAAGAATTCATTCTGTTCACAAAAAGCTGAGAAACTAATACATGGCTTTAAAACTGAAACCAGAAACTGGGTGAGGTGGTGTGTTAGCAAGTCACTCTCTAGAATAAAGCAACACTGGGCCCTCCAAGGTAGCAGATTTATCTGACTCAAGTTGTCTTTGCCAGTTTCTCTCTCTCTGGTCTTTTTTTTTTTTTTTTTTTGCGAGGTAGGGTCTCACTCTAGCCTAGGCTGACCTGGAATTCACTATGGAATCTCAGGGTGGCCTCGAACTCACGGTGATCCTCCTACCGCTGCCTCCCAGTGCTGGGATTAAAGGTGTGCGCCACCACGCCCAGCTCTCTGGTCTTTTTGAGGTAGGGTCTCCTTCTAGCCCAGGCTGACCGGGAATTCACTATGTAGTCTCAGAGTGGCCTTGAACTCATGCTGATCCTCCTACCTCTACCTTTGGAGTGCTGGGATTAAAGGCGTGCACCACCATGCCTGGATTGCTAGTTTCTATTTAAAAGACCGTCTTGTTTACTGAATAGTCTTACCTTCAGGAGCCTTATTATTATAGCACAAGCACATAAGAAAGGTTATAGCTTGTTGAAGAACAGGAGACATGGTTTTTTGGTTTTTTTTTTTTTTTTTTTTTTTTTTTTTTTTGGTACTAAGGACGGGACCTGGGAACTCATACATACCAGGCAAATATTCTGAAAGTGGAACTATCCCCCAGACTGAAAAGGATGCTTTCCTATTTATTTACTTATTTATTTATAGTTGTTTATTATTATTTCTGGGTAGAGACAAGAAAATTTATATTTGCAATTTACTTTCATCAGTAACATCAATTAATGAGCATTTTCTCAATAAAATAACATCTTCTGTTGACAACCACAACCATAAGGTACATTGTTTTCATTCATTCCTGTGAATAACCATTACATTAAGCACAGTGCTTTACAAAGCTGCTGAAATTCACATGGCTGCTTAAAATGAATTATAAGGCATTTAATTTTCAGTTCTGGTGAGATTAGATTTAAAAAAATTAATGTTTGGTTAAGAACTTATTTTATGTAAATGTGTTCTTCATGCTACAATACAACCCTTCAAAGTTTATCAAGTACATGTCCGTATTCACCCTCAAAACATTTAAATTTAAATAATGACCGATAGCCACAGCTTCAAAACCTGTAAGGCAGCATCAATATCTGAAAGAGAACACTATTAACTGTAGTATAAATTCCCCTCTCAATGAAAATTTAAGGAAAGAAAATTAAAGAGGATTATCAAATCACTAAACCTCAGTAGAATCCATTACTTAATATGCCTATTTCTTAACTTTCTAAACTTGTTTCTTTTAAAAACTTGTTTTTAATAGAATCAATATCTGAATGCTACATCAAAGCAACTTTTTTCCCTGTTTTGTAAAAGCTTCCCCTAACAATTCTCATGTCATCTGGAATTGAGAATTATTGTTCTACCAGAATAGCAAAGCAAAAAAACATAAGTAAAAACTTAAAAGCACAGTGTAAGAAAAGTTCAGGGGCATGCAGAATGAGATATAAAAATTGAAAGGGCTCACTCAATTTTTTGAACATCTTTCACCTTTTGCAAGGTCCAAAGCCCAGAGATTAACATTTATTACAGTCTACAGATGTCATTACCATATCAACTAACAATACCCAAGGCTGGGGTGGAGACAGTCGTAGAGTGCTTGTAGCAGCCAAGAGGCCCAGGGTTCCATCCCCAGCTCCACTAAAACAAAAATCACCAGAGAATAAATCCTGGAAAGAGCCTGACGAGTTCACTAAAATCATCTGGTATACTAGTGGGGAAGACTAATTTCAGGCCTATGGGAATGAGCAATCATATTCTAGGAGTCAACCTCCTGTGAGCCTGTTTGTATTGTTTTTGCTCAAAATTTTAAAGACATACTAATACAAAATATGACAGTCAAACAAAAGGGAACTAGTCTTCAAGGAAAATTTGTATCTATCAGTTTTTACTAGAAAAGTCCTTTATTGTAGAGCTACTGAAAGACAGAATCATGAAAAAGAAAAAAAGTTATTTCAGATAAATTCTATGATAGGTGTGATGCAGTAAAGACTAGCATAGCTAGTTATTTTAAACATCCTGACTATATAAATTAGACATTTTGGAATGCCTTAGCCCCTGTGAAAATGTAGGTTCAATCTAATTGTATACCAATTTTTACACTTATCATAGACCCTATATTGTTCTGGAGGTTAACTTTTCATCATGCAAAAATGAGAATAAATTTACAGCTACCTATCAAATGAAGGAGCTGTGAAATTATTCCTCTAATATTGCTCTTTATACCTCTAGGTTGTTAAAAGAAGCTCTAACTCTTCCAAATGTATTGTTTAGCTGGGATTTTTCAGTCATCTTCTACGGTTGGCTTGATTGTCACTCCTCTTCCTATCTGACCCTAACCAATTAAATGCCAATGTTTCTCAACTCTTCGGCTAAGGGCAATTTTTTCTCCTACTTCTGTGCACACAGGATTAGTCAAAACAATTTTGTCCAAATCAGCCTTGACAGCACTAACTCTCCCTCCTGTTGACAAGGATCCGATGTTGACCATAAACACTTCATTCTTAGACAGCTTTTGGACCTTTGCTGCTTTCTTGTCTCCTTCAGTGCATACACCTAGAAGTTGTCTCAGTAGGAAATAGGAAATTTCTAACTCAGTGAATATCTCAGGTAAAGCTCCAACAACACCAAGCACTTGTGCCACCATTCTGTCAGACCGGCACAGAGTAGGGTCAATTTTTGTTCCAACTCCAATAAGACCTCTTGGAGCAGCATACTGAAGATCATTATGCTCTGCAAAAAGTGATAGAATTTTGGAAAAGATTGGTTTACACATAAGTTTCCCTTCACTATCTTTGGAAACAATACCAGGTCTCACTTCTGCCTCCTGGCCCACCTTTAATACTCCTTTTAGAATACTACCACTAGCCACACCACCCTTAAGGTCATCAACTTCACAGCCAGGTTTGTTGACATCAAATGACCTAATAACAATGAGTCGAGGTTCTGAAGTAAAGTCTTGTGGGGGTACTGGAATTTTCTTTACTATGTACTCACAGACAACTTCAATATTGTATTTAAGTTGAGCAGAAATTGGAATAATTGGAACTCCTTCTGCCACTGTTCCTTGTACAAATGCAAGAATCTGTTCATACTGTTCTTTAGCCTGACTTTCTTTTACCAGATCAATTTTATTCTGTAGGATCAAAATATGCTTGAGTTTCATGATTTCTATTGCAGCTAGGTGTTCTGAAGTCTGAGGCTGAGGGCAAGATTCATTACTAGCTATTAATAGAAGAGCTGCATCCATTACTGCTGCACCACTCAGCACCGTAGCCATCAAAATATCATGGCCAGGACAGTCAACAAAGGAAATATGCCTGACTAATTTGAAGTTTCCTTTAGTTCCTGGAATATCTGTAGGAAACTCATCAGGTGTACCACTTACACAAGACCAATAACATTCTGGCAAAGGGCAATTTGGGTCAGCAAGTTTATAAATCTTAGCATTAACATATCCAAGCTTGATTGTAATGTTCCTTTCTAGTTCATTTTTGAATCTGACCATGTGAACGCTGGAAATGGCTTTTACAACAGTGGGTTTCCCATGCACTACATGACCAACTGTACCTGTACTAATCGTGGCTTGTCTGCTGATAACTTCATGTGAAAGTGGTGTTAACTTCGTAATGTCCTAAGTAGCAAGATCCTATCAAGGAAGGTGCGCTGCCCAAGAGTGAGATAGGGTCTCACTCTAGCTCAGGCTGACCTGCAATTCACTATGTAGTCTCAGGGTGGCCTTGAACTCATGGCGATCCTCCTACCTCTGCCTCCCGAGTGCTGGGATTAAAGATGGCCGCCACCATGCCCAGCTCTTTTTATTTATTTATTCATTTATTTATGAGGAGAGACAGAGAAAATAAATTAGAATGGGTGCACTAGGGCCTCTAGCCACTGCAAATGAACTCCAGATGCATGCACCACCTTGTGCATCTGGCTTATGTGGGTCCTGGGGAATTAAACTTGGGTCTTTTGGTTTTGTAGGCAAGCACCTTAACCGCTAAGCCATCTCTCCAGCCCTATGGCTTTCTTTTCTTTTAAAATATTTTTATTTATTTGCAAGCAGACAGGAGAGGGGGGGAGGGAGGGAGGAGGGGAGAGAAAAAGAATGAGAACAGGCATGTCACTGCAAATGAACTACAGATGTATGTGACACTTTGTCCATCTGGCTTTACATGGGGAATTGAACCCAGGCCATCAGGCTTTGCAAGGAAGTAAGTGCCTTTAACCACTGAGCACTCTCCAGCCCTTATTTATAGCTTTCTGAGACAGGGTCTTGCTATGTAGTTCTCACTGACCTGGAACTCACTAAGTAGACTAAGCTCACCTTGAACATATAGAAATTCTCCTGCCTGTATTTCCTGAGGAATAGAATTATGGGTGTGTGGCACTAACACAGGGCAAAAAAAAGACGACTTTCACAGGTTTTGGTTCTTCATATACACTCCCATGAAAAACTAAACAACCCCACAAATGGGAGCAACTATTTTTTTTAAATTTTTTTTGTTTTATCTTTATTTATTTATTTGAGAGTGAGAGCAAGAGAGGGAGAGAGAGAGGAAGAGAGAGAGAATGGGCACACCAGGGCTTCCAGCCACTGCAAACGAACTCCAGACGCGTGCGGCCCCTTGTGCATCTGGCTAATGTGGGTCCTGGGGAATCGAGCCTCGAACCGGGGTCCTTAGGCTTCACAGGCAAGCGCTTAACCACTAAGCCATTTCTCCAGCCCAGGAGCAACTATTTTTTATACAGAACAGTGATGTTACTTGTCCATGACCATAACTTTTTTTGTTAATTTTATTTATTGCAAGCAGAGAGAGAGAGAGAATATGAATGAATATGAATGAGAATGGCCACACTATGCCCTAGTGCCACTGCAAACAATCTCCTGACACATGTGCCAATTTGTGCATCAGGCTTTATGTGAGTACTAGAGAATCACACCCAGACATTCAGGTTTTGCAAGTAATTGCCTTTAACTGCTGAGCCATCTCTCCAATCCTAACTTTTTTTTTTTTGAGGTAGAGTCTTACTCTAGCCCAGGCTGACCTGGAATTCACTATGTGGTCTCAAGTTGGCCTAGAACTACAGCAATCATCCTACCTGGACCTCCTGAGTGCTAGGATTAATCTACCCAAGCCTTAATCTAGAGGCAGAACTCACAGAAACTTCAGATCCTTAAAAGGTTAAATATACCACATGACTCAGAAATTCTACTCTTAAGTATATACCAAATAGAAGTGAAAATATGTAAGTTTTTTTCTTCATAAAAAAATAATGGGAAGTCGGGTGTGGTGGCGCACGCCTTTAATCCCAGCACTCGGGAGGCAGAGGTAGAAGGATCATGGTGAGTTCAAGGCCACCCTGAGACGACATAGTAAATTCCAGGCCAGCCTGGGCTAGAATGAAACCCTACCTTGAAAAACCAAAAAGAAAAAAAAAAAAAAAAAAATATATATATATATATATATATATATATATATATATAAAAAATAATGGTTGTCGGGCATGGTGGCACATGCCTTTAATCCCAGCACTTGTTAGGTAGAGGTAGGAGGATCACAGAGAGTTCAAGACAACCCTGAGACTACATAGTGAATTCCAGGTCAGCCTGGGCTTAGAGTGAGACCCTACCTCGAAAAACAAAAATACAAAAAACAAATAACAACAAAAAAAAAGGTCAAAGAAAGGATTAAAAAAAAAAAAAAAGGCCAGGTGTGATGGCGCATGCCTTTAATCCCACCACTAGGGAGGCAGAGGTAGGAGGATCAGTATGAGTTCAAGGCCACCCTGAGACTATATAGTGAATTCCAGGTCAGCCTGGGCTACAGTGAGACCCTACCTTGAAAAAACAAAAAACAAAACAAAAAAGGGCTGGAGAGATGGCTTAGCAGTGGTTAAGGCACATGCTTGCAAAGCATAAGGACCCAGGTTCAATTCTACAGGTCCCATGTAAGCCAGATGCACATGGTGGTGCATGCATCTGGAGTTCATTTGCAGTGGCTAGAGGCCCTGGCGTGCCCATTCTCACTCACTTTCTATCTCTCTCTCTCTCTCTCTGTCTCTAATAAAGAAATAAAAATAAATCTGTAAAAAAAAAAAAAATAACTGGCGATCCAGGTGTGGTGACACATGTCTTTAATCCTAGCACTCAGAAGGCAGAGGTAGGAGGATCACAGAGTTCAAGGCCACCCTGAGAGTACACGATGAATTCCAGGTCAGCATGAGCTAGAGTGAGACCTTACCTGGGAAAACAAAACAAACAAAGATAATAATAATGGGCGAGCTGGGCATGGTGGTTCATGCCTTTAATCCCAGCACTTGCAGGCAGAGATAGGAGGATTGCCAAAAGTTCAAGGCCACCCTGAGATGACATAGTGAATTCCAGGTCAGCCTGGACTACAGTGAGACCCTACCTCAACAACCCCCACCAATAAAAACATTAATAATGGGCAGTGGGACTATGGGTATAGTTCAGTGGGACAGTGCTTATCTAGCATGGATAAGGCCCTGGATTCTATTCTTGGCACTAAAATAAAATCTTATACATTAGGGCTGAAGAGATGTCTCAGTGGTTAAGGTGCTTGCCTGCAAAGCCTAATGATCTGGGTCTGATTTCCCAGTACCCACGTAAGGCCAGATGCACAGAGTGACACATGAAATTCATTTGCAGTGGCCGGAGGCCCTAGTGTACCCATTCTTTTTTTTTTTTTTTTTTTTTTGGTTTTTCGAGGCAGGGTCTTACTCTAGCTCAGGCTGATCTGGAATTCACTATGTAGTCTCAGGGTGGCTTCGACCTCTCTGAGATCCTCCTACCTCTGCCTCCCAAGTGCTGGGATTAAAGGTGTGCACGACCACACCTGGCCTAGTGCACCCATTCTTTCTGTCTGTCTCTCTTTTCTCTATCTCTCTCTGCTGGCAAATAAATAAGTAAATCCAATATTTTAAAAATCTTTTTAAAATTTTATTTTATTTATTGGGGGGAGGAGAGGGAGAGAATGGGTGTGCGAGGGCCTTCAGCTGCATGTGCAACCTTGTGCATCTGGCTTACATGAGTCCTGGGGAATCAAACCTGAGTCGTGTTTAGCTTTGCAGGCAGGCAGCTTAACCACTAAGCCATCTCTCCAGCCCTCCAAAACTTTATATATTAATGTTCATGGTAGCATTAGTTGCAATAGTTGTCCTCAGCAACACAAAATTTCCAGCACCACAAAAAATAACGCAAAAAAAACTAATGTAAATTTTATATCAAATGAACAGACTTCAGGCATATTACCTGTAAGACAGGGAACAAAACAAGAATCCTACTCTTACTGCTACTGGAGAATGTAACACTAAAGAGATTTGTAAATGCCATGAGATGGGAAAGGTGGAAAGCTTGCAAAAAATAAAATAAAGCTATTTTATTCATAGATGATACAATTGCCTGCCTAGAGGAAAACAAAGTCAATGATACCACATTATAGTATCAGAGTTCAACAAGGCTACAATCTACAAAAAATGACATTTCTCTGGCCTGGAGAGATGGCTTGGTGGTTAAGGTGTTTGCCTGCAAAGCCAAAGGACCCCTGTTCAATTCTCCAGGACCAACATAAGCCAAATGCACAAGGGGATGCATGCATCTGGAGTTCGTTTGCAGTGGCTGGATGCCCTGGCACGCCCATTATCTCTCTCCTTTTCTCTCTCAAATAAATTTAAAAAATATATTTTTTAAAATGACATTTTTCTAGAATAACGAGGACTAATAACCAAGTAATATAACTAAAAAATGTCACCATCATTTTGTATATATGTAAGTAGAAGAATAGATTAATGGGGGTAAAAAGGCCCAAAATGAGGTCAGGGGAAGAAACTGAGTAAAGGAAAGGTGGAGCGACAGCTAATCAAAATCTAAGAGGATATAAATAAATCATATGGAATCCTACTTTTTTGGACAATGGAACACTCAGGAGCCATAGACTGTTGCTAGAAAACTTTCAGTGCCAGGGATGGGATACCTTCCAGTGAGTTGTTGGCCAGGGAGGTCCCTGATGCCCCCAGAACATTATAGGCCATTGCCTAGGCCCTTGGTTTCCCACCAGGAATAGATGGTAAGACCCTATTGCTGAAGACTCCATATACTTGGGCTGCAAGGCCACTGAAAAATCCTGCTGGAACTGAGCTGATAACCTCCTCCATGTAGATCAGCTGACAGAAAGTTGGAAGAAGCCATTCTTCATGCAGCTCAATGGGAGAAAGAGAAATCACCAGTGAAGATACTCCAACAATGAACACTGCAAGTCTTAAATTTTGCCAGCCAGGCCAAATAAGCCAATGGGTGCAATAGTGGCACGTCTGTTATGGGGGAAGCCAACTGCCCTCTAATGGGACTGGAGGCCAGCTCCATGGGAGGGAATACATCCCTGATACTGAAAACTTAAAACAGGGTAGTCATGAGCCCTAGGGGTGTAACATCTGCTGTTGTCTGGCTAAATGTATATACTATGCTTGTCAAACTGCCCAGTAAGCACTTCTCTTAATGTTCACACCCTTATATTAATGCTACTCTCACTTTTGGTAGAGAATCTTCTCTTTTCAGATGGCAGTGACCTTGGGACGACTCAGAAGGTATCACGGTGCTAGAAAGAAGTAACCGGAGTGCTCAGTACTGCAATACCTCTATCACACCTTCCAAGGCTCAGGGTCTAAAGCGGAAGAGGTGGCGGAAAGAATGTAAGAGCCAAAGGAAGGGCAGGACTCCATACAACATGATCCTTCCAGACACAAAATGGCCTGGATATCCATGGCCTCATAGTGCCTGACACTACCTACATACGACCATCATAAGAGAAGGAAAAGATCATGACATCAAAAGTAAAAGAGAGACTGATTGAGATAGGGCGGGGGTATGATGGAGAATGGAGTTTCAAAGGGGTAAGTGGGGGGAGGGAGGATATTACCATGGGGTATTTTTTATAATCATGGAAGTTGTTAATAAAAAAAAAAAAGAAAACAAAAACAAAAAAATGTCACCATCAGCCGGGCGTGGTGGCACACACCTTTAATCCCAGTACTTGGGAGGCAGAGGTAGAAGGAGCGCTGTGAGTTCAAGGCCACCCTGAGACTACATAGTGAATTCCAGGTTAGCCTGGGCTAGAGAGAGACCCTACCTCAAAAAAAAAAAAAAGTGGGGCATGGTGTTGCATGCCTTTAATTCCAGCATTTAGGAGGCAGAGGTGGAGGACTGCCATGAGTTCAAGGTCACCCTGAGACTACAGAGTGAATTCCAGGTCAGCCTGGACTAGAGCAAGACCCTACCTCACACACACACAGACACACACAAAGTCAGAAAAAGTTCCAGGAATTAATAACTTGGTCAAGAAAATAAAACATCCACTGGAAGACATGTAAAATTTTCATAATATTAACACATAGAATTTACCTTCTTAGCCGGGCATGGTGGCGCACGCCTTTAATCCCAGCCCTCGGGAGGCAGAGGTAGGAGGATTGCCGTGAGTTCGAGGCCACCCTGAGACTCCATAGTGAATTCCAGGTCAGCCTGGGTTAGAGTGAGACCCTACCTTGAAAAACCAAAAAAAAAGAATTTACCTTCTTAGAAGAAATTATTTAATATTATAAAAATGATTCGTGGGCTGGAGACATGGCTTAGTGGTTAAGCGCTTGCCTGTGAAGCCTAAGAACCCTGGTTCGAGGTTCGATTCCCCAGGACCCACGTTGGCCAGATGCACAAGGGGACGCATGCATCTGAAGTTCATTTGCAGTGGCTGGAGGTCCTGTATGCCCATTCTCAATCTCTCTCTCTTTCTCTGTCGCTCTCAAATAAATAATTTTTTTTTTTTTTTTTGGTTTTTCAGGTTGGGTCTCACTCTAGCCCAGGCTGACCTGGAATTCACTATGGAGTCTCAGGGTGGCCTCGAACTCATAGCGATCCTCTTACCTTTGCCTCCGGTGCTAGGATTAAAGGCGTGCGCCACCACGCCCGGCCCAAAAATTTAAAAAAAAAAAATTATTCGTGCAGGAGAGACAATAAAATGAAATGCCATACCAAAAGAAAGAAAGAAAGAAAGGATCCTTTCATACAGTCTATATAGTTGATTCAATTCCAGTAATTTTTTTTTTTTTTTTTTTTTTTTTGAGGTAGGGTCTCACTCTAGCCCAGGCTGACCTGGAATTCACTCTGTAGTCTCAGGGTGGCCTCGAACTCACAGTGATCCTCCTACCTCTGTCTTCCAAGCACTGGGATTAAAGGCCTGTGCCACCATGCCTGGCCAATTCCAGTAAAAATTTTAATTTTTTTTTTATTTTGTAGTGCTGGGGATTAAACCCAAGGCAGGTCACACATGCTAGGCAAGTGTTCTGCCACTGATATACATTCCCCAGACCAGGCTGAATGTTTAGGAACTCAAAAACTTTAAAGGTAGGGCCAAGGAGATGGCTCAGTTGATAAACCACTTGCCTCCCAAGTATGAGGCCATAAATTCAAATTCCCAGGACCCATGTAAAACTGCTTGGTGCAGGGGAGTGTGCCAATAATCCCAGCACTAGGCAGACACACACAGGAGGCTCCTTGGGGCCTGCTGGCTACTTAGTCTAATCAGATTTGTGAGCTCCGGGTCAGTGAGAGACCCTATCTCCAAAATAAGGTGGACAGCAATTGAAGAAGACACCAGAAGTCAACCTCTTGCCCCCACACTCATGGACACCACACACACACACACACAAATTCAAAAGAAGAGACCCCAAAAACTAACGGGAATATGAAGAGACACTAAACTCATTACTAACTACAGGAATGGAAATAAAGTCACAGGGCTGGAGATATGGCTCAGTTGTTAAAGGTACACTTATGGACAGCCTAACGACCCAGGTTCAATTCCTAGTACCTACGTAAATCCAGATATGCAAAGTTTTTTACAGTGGCAGGAGGCCCAGGTGCTTTCATTCTCATTCTCTGTCTCTCTACTTGCAAATAAGTAAATAAAATTATAAAAATAGAACCAAATCTGGGTGTGGTGGCATACACCTTTAATCCCAGCACTCGGGAGGCAGGGGTAGGAGAATCAGGGTCACTGTGAGTTTGAGGCCACCCTGAGACTACATAGTGAGTTCCGGGTCAGCCTGGGCTAGTGTGAAACCCTACCTCGAAAAACCAAAATAAATAAATTAATTAAATTAAATAAAACCAAGCAAATAAAGTCATGGACTACCACTTCACTAAACTAACAAAAACTGCAGGGTAAAACTGCAGTGCTTTGAAATGCCAATGCTGGAAGGGGAAATGCAGAGCTAGTAGATCCTGATGCAGACCTTCTGGGAACAGTTCTGTCCTACTTAGTTACATTTTCAGGTATTCTTATGGAGATTCAGCCAGCCATCAGTGGACAGGAAGAAGCAGGCACTGAGGATGCCTGCTAGGCAGTAGGCAACTCCACAGGAGGATAGGCTAGAACAGTGAAGTAGATACAGATGGAAGGTGGAGCAGCTGAAAGTAACAGAAGACTAATCCATGGCTATAACATCTTTGTAAATGAACAGAGCAATGCAATCTATTTTAAGATAACTCCATAATAATTAGGCTCTACATTGGTCATTAAATTGTTTTCTAGAAGAGAGAAGCCATTTTGAATTAAATGACAAGAAGGACAAGAGTGATGAAAATAACTAACTCAGACTTATGAAAGATCCACACAATGGTCTCCTGAAATTAAAAGGCTCTAGCTGTTGGGCATGCTGGTGCGCGCCTTTAATCCCAGTACTTGGGAGGCAGAGGTAGGAAGGGTTGCCATGAGTTCAAGGTCACCCTGAGACTACATAGTGAATTCAAGGTCAGCTTAGGCTAGAGTGAGACCCTACCTTGAAAAAAAAAAAAAAAAAAAAGGGCTCTGATAAAGGGGATTCTTGGCCAAATTATATCATTTAGTCAGATGACCACTCAAATTCAAGAAAAACTGGTAGTGAGGTCAGTACCCGAGTCTCAAGAATGCTTATGGCCTTGGCCTGGCTGCTTCTAGCTGCCAAGAGTTGTTGTCTGGCATCTTCCAAATTCTGCTCGGCTTCTGTTTTCTGTAAGTTAAAAGACAAAAGAAAATCAGTCATTCTCTAGTTAATAAGTACTTACTGATGACTGTAACATACTAGGATCTGTGCTAGGCACAGAGAATATAAATAGATAAAACCTCCACCAAACTGAGATATAATTCACATATCATAAAATATACAAATAAGCTGGGCATAGTCTTTTGCCTCTGGAGAAAATAACATAGTAATTATACACTAGAGTACAATGAGTGCCTAAAAGGGGAGTGTGTTGAGGAGAAAGATTCCTAACTCACTGGCAGCCATGGGCTGGACAGCACCCCAAGAAGATTGTGACCCATGGGGTTGTGAGGAACTTGCTGAGTTCAGAGAATCTCAGCTCCAAAGAAGCCAAAGTGGTGATGGCTTTAGGTCACGAAATGAGACTATGAAGTTGGGCAAAAAGATCAGATAGCAGAAGCTCTTTAATGCTGCAAAAAGGAGTTTTAACTTTATTCTGTAGGCAAACAGTTGAAAAGGTATCTTCCAAATTTGACATTAGATTTACCTGGGAAGACTGGTTAAAAACAAGGTCTTACTTTAGGCCTACTGAAGTCAGAATTTCTGGGGTAGAATTAAAGATATATATTTTATTTCTTTACTAATTAAAAAAAATTATTTGTAAGCAGAGATAGATGGAAGGGAAACAGAGAGAGAGAGAGAGAGAGAGAGAGAGAGAGAGAGAGAGAGAATGGGCATGCTAGGGCCTCCAACCACTGCAAACAAACTCCAGATGCATGTGCCACTGTGCATCTGACTTTATGTAAGTACTGGGGAATTGAACTTAGGTATTAGGCTTTCTAGGCAAACATCTTAACTGCTAAGCCATCTCTCCAGTCCTTATTTTAAAATTTTGTTTATTTATTTATTTATTTATTTGAGAGAGAGAGAGAGAGAATGGGCATGCCAGGGCCTCCAGCCACTGTAAACGAACTCCAGACACATGAGTCACCCTGTGCATCTGGCTTATGTGGGTACTGGGGAATTGAACTTGGGTCTTTAGGCTTTGCAGGCAAATGTCTTAACCAGTAAGCCATCCCTCCAGTCCATATTTATTTATTTTGAAGTAAGGTCTCATTCTAGCCCTGGCTGATATGGAACTCCCTCTGTAGTCCCAGGCTACCCTTGAACTCACAGTGATCCTCCTACTTCTGCCTCTTGAATGCTGGGATTAAAGGTGTGCACCACCAGGCCCGGCTCACTCTACACTTGATAATAATAGTAAAAATTATACTATTAACAATAGCTGACATGTATTGTGATCCTATGTTCTAAGCACCATTCAAAACATTTGAAAAATTGTAACAGTTAATCCTAACAATAATTCTGTGACTGGTACAATATAAATCCAGCTTTACAGAAGAGGAAACAAATACAAAGAGGTAAGTCACAGTGAGTAAAGGCAAGATACAAACACAGCTGTCTGATTCTAGAAATCAACTTATACCTGAAAATACTTACTGCCAATATTTAAGGGAATTATGAAAGGTGCTTGCTTATATGATTAGAACTATGGTTTGGGAAGATCAGTTTGGGAATGACTGTGAGAGGTGAAGGAGAGAGTGATCCTGGGTAACCAGTCTGAAGACTCCTAATGTATTTCCATAGCTAGCACTGCTGGAAGCCCTGAGTACAGCAGGGGCAAGAGAGGTGAAGATATTCTAGACAGTAAGCATCTTCTCTAGGATAAGCCTCAAAAAGTGGCTTTGTCAACTTTGTCACCACAAGGCCAAGCACTGAGCTACAAAAATACAGAGAATGCAGCAGAAAGAGCTGAGACCTGATGAAAAAGTATACCTCCACTATGGGCCATGAGACCATTGTGCTCAACAGGTCCCTTCAACTGAGGAAAGCCTGTGGTGCCAAGTAATTCTTGCTCATGCCAAAGGAAGGTGGTAACTGTATTTCTTGCCCAGTAGCGAGTGGAACAGGGTGAGGAAGGGCGCAGTGAAGTGAGACCACACACTGAGGTGACATAAATCAAAACAAGTCCGTGGGCAATCTGTTATTATGGCCTCTGAACAGCGCTCTCCCTTCCCTGAGAAGCACACAGGGAACACAAAGGATGTAAGCAGGACAATCCAAGTTAGGTGAGTCAGGTACAGCAGTGTGCACCGATGGTCCCAGCTATGTGTGAGTTTGGGGAAGAAGGACATTTTGAGCCCAGGAATCGAGGGCCAAAAAAACCTGCATAAAGTTGCAGAGAGCTATCTTCTGATCCTTCAGCTCAGAAGCTCCAGGATTTACGAGGTGCCCAGAATCACTACTGTTTTCCCAACAGTGACTAGCAAAGAAGTGCAAACATTACCTCTTTGAGGAGTTCTTGTACATGTTCTTCTTCTGATAAGTTCTGTTCTAGTCTCTTCTCCAAGGATGCAACCTTCTCTTGCAAATGTGTGATGAGTTTCTCTTTCTCTTGAGTTTCAGCAGTGGCCTGCAGGGAAAACACAGGCATATGTTAAATTATAAGCCACCTCTTCCCTTCTTTCTGTTTCCTCTTGGACCATCACATATTCTTGAAATTCTATTTTTTTTCTCAATTTTTATTAACATTTTCCATGATTATAAAAAATATCCCATGGTAGTACCCTCCCGCCCCCCCTTGAAATTCTATTTTTAACTGTATCCTAGAAAAGCATACAGATGGGAAATCTTCCTTGAAGACAGGACACAGATAATGGGAGACCAGAAGCAGCATGAGGGGTCCAGTGCAGCACGAGGCAAGAGGCACACATGCTTACCAGCTTAAGCGACTATCAGTCTGGGAGGAAGGGAGGGAGAAGGAAAGGAGGGATTACCTCTCTGGTAGAGGAAGGCAAATTCATCCAAGGAATTCCCAGTCTGCCCTGCAATAACCTACAGAACCACACTGGTAGGCTGGGGAAATGGCTCAGTGGTTAAAGGCACTTGCTTGCAAAACTCTGCCAGCCTGCGTTCAATTTCCCAGTACCCAAGAAAAGTCAGACTAAGTGGCACATGTGTGTGAAGTTGGTTTGCAGTTGCAGGCCTTGGGCACTCCTATACTTTTTCTCTGTCTCTCACTTGCAAGCAAATACACAGTTGATAGATAGATCAATTTTTCTAAGTATTTATTTATTTGAGAGAGAGAAAGAGAGAGAGAGAGAATAGGTGTGCCAAGGCCTCTAGCCACTGCAAATGAACTCCAGACGCATGTACCACCATGTGCATCTGGCTTACGTGGGTAATGGGAAATCAAACCTGGGACCTCAGCTTCGCAGGTAAACACCTTAACTGCTAAGCCATCTCTCCAGCCTTAGATAAATATTTTTAGAAAGAACCATACTGCTAAGGCCTTGGATTTAATCCCAGTACTGGAAAAAGCAACAACAACAAAAAACCTCACACACATAAAACCATGTGTAGCATTTACCTTCTCATTGTTAGGACAAAACACTCAGCCAGAAGCAGCTTATGGGAGGAAGGAAAGGGTTTATTTCAGGCTTATAGTTTTGAAGAGAAGTTTCATCATGGTGGAGAAAGCATGGAAGACCAGGCAACTGACTCACATCTTAATACTCAGCAGCAACAAAATGGAAATAACAAGAGTGAGCTACCTACTGAACATCCAATGGGACTGGACTAATAACTTCAAGGCCCACCCCCACTGACACACCTCAAGCAAGACTCTGTCTCCTAAAGAGTCTACCACCTATGGACTAAGGAGGAGTCTTAATCACAAACACTTAAGGTTATGGGGGACATTCCACTACACCATGGTTGTGGAAACTCAGGGGGCAGAACAGAACAGTGACAAAAGTAAGATAATTGCTTTAAGGCAATAAGAGAACTTCTTAAGCAAATGATTGTATTCATGTGGGCTCTGGGCATAGGAAGGACCTTCAGCAGGGCCACAGAGTTCAAAGCATCTCACAGCTTGGCCTCAGTAACCACTTCAGTCTGTCTTTGGCAATAATAGAGATATTATGGCAGAATTGGACTTCATTCATTTCACTACTACCAATCTTCAAATGCAATTCAATAACAGAGCAGAGGATCCAGACAGTTTTAAGTATACAAATTTTCAGATCTGTGGGTAGTCTTTGCTTCCACCAAAAATGACTACTCTCTCATCACAGAGCCACACCCCTCACACACAATCTGTCCTCACATTCCCAACTCTTAGCTTCCATTGCTTCATCACAAGGCACAGAGTTTCATGTCCAGCTTACCATCTGGCCAATTTCTCTTCAATCAGATGTAGGGACATGGACATAGGGTTTTGAGGAAGAAACACTTTCCATTCTCAAGTTTCACATAAATGACAACCAAGATTGGGTGGGGTGAATCTGAAGAATGACTCCACAACTCAACAAAAAAATTTTTCCCCCAAGGTAGGGTCTAACTCTAGCCCAGGCTGATGTGGAATTCACTATGTAGTCTCTGGCTGGCCTCAAGCTCACGGTGATCCTCCTACCTCTGCCTCTTGTGTACTGGAACTAAAGGCATGCACCACTCTGGCTTCAACAAACTTTTTCCAAAAAATACTGAGGCCAGGTGTGGTGGCACATGCCTTTAATCCCAGCACTGGGGAGGCAGAGGTAGGAGGACCACCATGACTTCAAGGCCACCCTGAGACTACACAGTGAATTCCAGGTCACCCTGGACTAGAGTGAAACCCTACCTCAAACAAACAAACAACAAAAAGAAAGAGAGTGAGTGAGTGTATGTGTGTGGGTGCACCAGGGTGTCTAGTCACTGTAAACAAACTCCAGACACATGTACCACCTTGTGCATCCGGCCTATGTAGGTACTGTGGAATTGAACCTGGGTCCTTAGGCTTCACAGGCAAGTGCCTTAACTGCTAAGCTATCTCTTCAGCATGCAACAAACTTTTATCAGGCCTAAATGTTATCTCTTGTCTTCCAGGAAGGGATACACAAGTTATGACCCACAGAACCATATAGGCTAGAGGTACAGACAACCACAAAACTAAAACAATAAACAATAAAACAAACAGTAATACAATATGCTTCAAGGTGGGACACACACATGTGAGACAGCAAAGGCATGAGGAATGAACTATTTGGAGCCATCAGACCAGTCCTCCTAAGCAGACAAGTCCAGGTGCAGAGGGGAGAGGAACCAGCAGTGCCAGTAAAAGGTGCCCATACAAACAGGTAACAGACAAGTTCACTGGGACCAAGAGGCTGCATGGGCTTAACACTACCCTCAATCCTGTAGCCCAGAGGCTGAGGTAAATGGCAACATTGTGAAAGGCAGATAACTTGAGCCAGGAGAGCTGGCAAAGAAAACAAACATCTTGGGCTACAGAGATGGCTTAGCAGTTAAGGCACTTGCCTAAAGCCAAAGGACTCAGGTTCAATTCCTCAGGACCCATGTAAACCAGATGCACAAGGGGGCACATGTGTCTGGAGAAAGTTTGCTCATTCATTCCTCTCTCTCTCTCTCAAATAAAGAAAGGAAGGAAGGAAGAAAGAAAGAAAAAAGACAGGTGTGGCGCACGTCTTCAATCCCAGCACTTGGGAGGCAGAGGTAAGAGGATCACTGTGAGTTCAAGGCCACCCTGAGACTACATGGTGAATTCCAGGTCAGCCTGGGCTGGAGTGAGACCCTACTTCAAAAAACGACACACAAAAAAAAGAAAAGAAAACAAACACCTTTGTCCATGCTGATGTGTCCAATGAACCTCTTATAAAGACCTGCAGTAGCACTGTACAGCCACAGCAGAACATGTACAAGCATTTCCTGTCATCTCAAGTTGTTACATTACTCTTCACCTAATCTGTGTTCTGAGGAAACCCTTACAGACCTCTTAGTGACAGATGAAGGACTCAAACTCAAGTCTTCTGGGTCTAAGACCTGCACTTGTTCTACATCACTCAGAACTTGAGATACTATGGTGGCCCTTTCCTGTGAAAACCAAAACATCTTCTACAAGTTATTGTGTTACACTAAGGTGGGAAGAGAAAAAGAACCAGGTGCCATATTCCACTTACTCTGCTTATGGACTCATATTCTACATGCAGGTATCCTTGGTCTGGCTGCTTTATATCAGATCTTCAGCACCTAGAGTTGACTAATGGAATAGCTACTGAGCCACGGTCCCTTCTTCCAAACCTGCCCTTCTCCTAATGGTCAATTTCACCTATTCCCTAGCCAAGTCCAAGCCTCATAAACCTAGAACATGAGCTGCATCAAGATTGGGTATAAGTCGGGTATGGTGGCATATGCCTTTGATCCCAGCACTTGGAGGCAGAGGTAAGAGGATCACCGTGAGTTTGAGGCCATCCTGAGCCCTCCATAGTAAATTGCAGATCAGCCTGGGAGAGAGTGAGACCCTACCTCGAAAAACCAAAAAAGAAAAAAAAAAAAAAAGATTGGGTATGGATGAAGCTGAGAAGATGGCACAGTGAGTAAAATGCTTATACCCATGGAAAATGCTAGTGTTACATTGCATGCCCATAATCCCAGCGCTGGAAAGGTAGAGAAAAGGAATTCTTGGGGCTTGCTGATGAGCTAGTCTAGTTTAATCAGTGAGGTCTAGGTTCAGCAGAAGACCTGTCTCAAAGAATAAGCTGGGCCGGGTGTGGTGGCACATGCCTTTAATCCCAGCACTCTGGAGGCAGAGGTAGGAGGATCATCATGTGTTGGGGGCGACCCTGAGACTACATAGTGAATTGCAGGTCAGCCTGGGTCAGAATGAGACCCTACCTCAAAAATCAAAAAAAAAAAAAAAAAAAAAAGCTGGAGGGTGACTAAGGAAAACTCCCAACACCAACAGCTGGCTTCCACGTGCATTACAGACATGTGCAAGTGTACAAGTGGAACACACATATACATACACATAAAAAATTGGGTCTGAGCTGGGCATGGTGGCACACGCCTTTAATCCCAGCACTTGGGAGGCAGAGGTAAGAGGCTCAACATGAGTTCGAGGCCAGCCTGAGACTACATAGTGAATTTTAGGCTAGCCTGGACTAGAGTGAAACTTTACCTCTAAAAAAAAACAAACAAACAAACAAACAAAAAAATGGGTCTGGACTTCTGGGTAAGATGGTGGCATACTACCCACACCAAAGCAGTCTAAGGAGAGAAATACAAACAGAAACACAGCAAAATACACTTTTCTTCTGAAAAGTGAAGTGGTATAAGTATTATCAACCACAGAAGAGAAGCAGGAAAGACCAAGATCTTCCAGAAAGGAGGAAAATGGCCAGAACCCAATTGAGGCACCAGCAGCCCTGAACCGCAAGCCCATGCAGCCAGCAGTGCAGAGTGGCAGGAGGAGAAATAAGGTGAGGGGATTTCCCACTCACATCAGCCTCCTCAAAAGGGCAAGAAACCTGAAAGGGAAGATACCAGAGACCAGCTGAGCAGCTACTAAAGGAGATACAAATGGGACCAGCTGAGCAGCTACAGTAAGACTCCAGACACCCTGCAAAGTCTCCCATCCCCCAACTGTCAGGGCCATGAATGTCCAGTGAACTCATTCAACCTCCAGCTGCCTAGCATGGACAGAGATCAAGGTGAGCACTCAGTATTGGTGACATTGGAAGCCATCCAAAAAAGTAACAGGGCCTGCTTATACAAAGCCAGATACATAGGCCTGCACTGGAAGTGTTAATCTCTCTTTCCATGTCAGGAAAGGTTATGTATTACATTTAATGATATATTCTTGGTTGGATTTACCCTTCTCAAATAAGCTGTACTTTGGTGTTGACTATTGTTTCCTTTGATGTTTCCTGATTTTTAGGGCCTCTTTTTCTTAAGTCACTATTGGAAGCAAGGAATGACTGGCCCCAGGCCAACTTGGAACTGGTTTCAGACAAGAAATCTCAATCTCTAAATTGACAGGATTAAGGGTGTGGGACAATACACATCCTTAGGGACTTTGGCTTTACTAGATTTTCTGCTTAGTTTAATCCCCACTCTTGTATAAATAGTCTACGCTGGATTTGATTGAATGTCTATACTGCTTAGTTGATTCAGAGTTTGCCAGTAATTGGCTTTGCCCAGTCTACTACAACTCTTGAATAGCAGGCAAACTCAACAACTAGGGTCACTTTTGCTGTTTCTCTTGGAGTATAAAAGCTACACCTGACACCTTAAACTCCTACACTGAAGATTATATAAAGTCAGATTTATACAATTAAGAACGCTGCAGATAATTAGAAAACACAAACATCAAATTAACTCAAGATCCAAAAATCTCTTCATTACAATATAAGAAACCCAAAAAATCAAGACAATACAATCCCACCAAAAATTATGAATCTGCTGGGCGTGGTGGTGCACGCCTTTAATCCCAGCACTCGGGAGGCAGAGGTAGGAGGATCACCATGAGTTCGAGGCCACCCTGAGACTCCATAGTGAATTCCAGGTCAGCCTGGGCTGGGCTAGAGAGAGACCCTACCTCGGAAAACCAAATAAATAAATAAATAAATAAAATTATAAATCCATCAAAAATGACCTCCACTGAGACTGCTTTAAATGAAATGCCTGACAAAGATTTTTAAAAAAATGACTATATCTATATTCAAATAAATCAAAGAAGAAATCACAGGAATCAAAGAAGAAAACCAACTCTTGAAAGAATCCCAAGAGAATACAGGAAACAAAGTTAATGAAATACGTAGGTCAATACACAACATGAGTAAGGAAATAGAAATAAAAAAATACCAATCAGAAATACTAGAAATGAAAAACAGAGTAAGCCAAATAGAAAACTCTATATAGAAAGTCTCACCAGTAGAATGGATCAAGGAGAGGACAGAATATCTAAACTAGAAGACTAAATGGCAGATCTAATATAGTCCAACAAAGAGAAGGACAAACTAATGGGAAGGCATGACTGAGAATTTCAAGGCATACAGGACACTATGAAGAGATCAAACATAAGAATTCAGGGCATAATAGAAGGAGAAGAAATTCACTCCAAAAGCATAACATGTATTTTCAACAAAATCATAGAAGAAAACTTCCCCCAAGTAGGAAAAGTGATGACAATATAGATATAGGAAGCCTATAGAATGCCAAACAGACAAAATCAGGAAAAAACCTCTTACTGTCATATTATAACTAAATTATAAAACACACAAAGCAAAGAAAATATATTGAAAGCACTTAGAGAGAAAAATCAAGTCACATTCAAAGGCAAGCCCATCAGAATAACAGCAGATTACTCAACACAAACCTTAAAAGCAAGAAGGGCTTGGAATGAAAAATTCCAAGTTCTGAAAGATAACAACTGTCAACCAATATTATCTTATCCTGCAAAGTTATCCATTCAAATATACAGAGAAATAAGGACATTCCACAACAAAAGCAGGTTAAAGGAATATATGAAGATGAAACCAGCTCTACAGAAAATACTTGAAGGGATCCTCCATGCTGAAGAGAAGGAAAAGCACACACATAAGGAACCTGGAAAAACAAACCATCCTCAAATACTAGTTAATACAACAGAGCAAAGATAAAACTGGAGGAACTTATAAACCAAGAAAAATGGCAAAAATAAATACATATCTTTCACCAATAACTCTTAATATCAATGGCCTCAATGCCCCAACCAAAATACACAGGTTTATAGACTGGATTAAAAAGCAGGATCCTGCCAGATATGATGGTGCACACCTTTAATCTCAGCACTTGGGAGGCAGAGGTAGGAAGATTGCCATGAGTTTGATACCACCCTGAGACTAGATAGTAAATTCCAGGTCAGCCTGGATCAGAGTGAGACCCTACCTCGAAAAACCAGAGGGGGAGGGGGAACAAATGATAATGAGAACACAACATACCAAAACTTTTGGGACACAATGAAGGCAGTCCTAAGAGGAAAATTTATAGCTTTAAGTGCCTACACTAAGAAATTAGAAATGGTCAGGCGTGGTGGCGCATGCCTTCAATCGCAGCAGTAAGGAGGCAGAGGAGGGAGGATCACTGTTAGTTCGAGGCCACCCTGAGACTATATAGTGAATTCCAGGTCAGCCTGAGCTAGCATGAGACCTTGCCTTGAAAAACAAAACAACAACAAAAAATAAATAAATTAGAAAGGTCCCAAGTAAACAACTTAATGCTTCACCTTAAAGCCTTGGAAAAAGAAGAACAAGGAAAACCAAAAATCAGTAGACAGGAAGAAATAATAAAGATTAGGGCAGAAATTAATGAAATAGAAACAAACAAACAAAAAAATCCAAAGCAGCAATGAAACAGAATTTGTTCTTTGAAAGGATAAACAAGATTGATAAACCCTTAGCCAATCTGACCAAAAGAGAGAAGACACACAAATTAATACAATTAGAGATGAAAAAGGCACCATCACAACAGATACCAGAAAATTCAAAAAATCATAGGGACATACTATAAGAACTATACTAAGTTTGAAAATCTAAAAGAAACGGATTTCCTTGACTTATATGACATACCAAAATTAAATCAAGATGAGATTAATCACTTACATAGACCTATAACAAGTATGGTGATCCAAGTAGTTATATGATAAACTAAAACAAAATAGATTGGATGTGTGGGTATTTGATTTGACAGATTGAGTCTGATTACTCATTTACCTCAGCTCTGTGATTTTGGACAAATCATTTAGCCTCTCAGACATTCCTTTTATCATTTGTAAAATGGGAAAACAGTATGTAACTCGAAGGTGGGCATGGTGCCACACACCTTTAATCCCAGCTTTCAGGAGGCAGAGGTAGGAGTATCTGTAAAAGGATTGCCATGAGTTCAAGACCACCCTGAGACTACATAGTGAATTTCAGGTCAGCCTGGACTAGAGCAAGACCCCACCTTGAAAAAAAAGACAAAAAGAGTACCTGAAAGGATTTGGTGAGTCCCTACTGAAAGCACTTGGCTAGTGAAGGAAGACTATGGCCAATCTAAGGAGTTGGAGAAAGGTTAGAAGAGTGGATGGCACAAAATTTAACAACAACAACAAAACAGAAGGGGATAGAATAGTGACAGACCTGCACAGAGATAAATACTTTTTTCTTAATGGATGGATAATTGGTGACTCATCAGCTTGTTACATTTTCTACCTCACTCATATTTTGTAAAATTTACAAAGTTGTATAATTGTATGTACAATTAAGGACAACAAAAACCTATTCTAAGCTTATGACCTTCATGCTAATCCTGACCTTCCTAGAGTGCCCTCAGAGTAACGATTGGCAATACCAGCAACTCAGCTGCTCTTGCCAGAAGCCCAGAAATCCTTACTGCTTCCCTTTCTTTTCTCGCTCTTGCTACTATGTTAGCAAGTTTAACACTCTCTTTAGTATTTGTTTTCCCCCTTCACCTCTGCCCCTCTGTCAAAGCCATATCACCTCATAGTTGGACAGCTGCAAAGGTTTCCTACCTGGAATGCCCTTTCCCTATGTCACCTCCTAAAAGTTGAATTCATTCATTCTTCTTATTTATTTTGTGCCACCACCCTTCTAGCCTATTTCCAGCTCCTTTGTTTTGCCAGTCCTTTAAGTTGTGTTAGTCTTTTTGTTCATGTCAATACTTGACTGAAATTTTCTTCCATCATCCTTTCCACTCCAAATCCAGCAGGGCACTTTAGGTGCCACTGTTTGAAGGGAAACATTCTGGGACTCTGCAACTAGATCCCACGCCTTGTAACAGGATCCCACAGCATTTCATAGTCTTTCTTCAAGGGACTCATCAGTTAGAAATTATATATTGAGCCAGTGTGGTAGTGCACACCTTTAATCCCAGCACTCAGGAGGCAGAGGTAGGAGGACTGCTGTCAGTTCGAGGCCATCCTGAGATTACACAGCGATTTCCAGGTCAGACTGGGCTAGACTGAGACCTACCTTGAAAAGCCACCCCCCCAAATAAATAAAAATAAATAAAAAATGAAACTGTATATTGATGTGACCACTGATGAAAGTCTGATTACTCCTCAAGACTAATTTGTTCTAAAACAGGGAAGCGGAGTATCTGCTCACCACAGTACTTTTTATTGTTGTTGTTGTTGTTGTTATTTTATTAAGGAACTTTGTATGGCTACATCATGTGTTGGAACCATCATTTCTGACACCATCTCACTGAGGGTCTTCCTCAGTGGGATTTCTGGAATTCACCAAGGACTGTGGGTTATAAGTTGTGAAAGCAGCAGTCAGTCATTGCAGGGGAGGGCGGACAATGCTTCTGGATATTCCCTCCCACCCTTATAATCTTTCTGCCCCCTCTTCTGCAAAATTTCCTGAGCTGTGTCACCACAGTACTTTTAACACTGACTAGACAGCCAAGTGCATAGTAAGGGTTAGTATTTTAAGAAAGAATGAGGGAATTTACTATCATACACCTTAGACTTCCAAGAGCCTTTTGTTCCAATTATCAAAAGGATGGCTGGTTCTAAATGATATAAAAAGTCCAGTACCCCTCCTCCACAGCTTCAAGTGGACTTTGTACCCTCTGCCTTCTCCCCTCCCATTGTTCTACCCATCCTTGTCATTCTGTTTCCTTAAGGAAAACTTTCTTGGTTTCTAGGTTGGCATAGCTTTTGTATTTGAAAAATACAGTTGATGTGGGACTTGAGTTAAATGAGTATTTTTCTTATGGGTGTAAGTTTAAGTTTTATAATATTTGTAGGTCTCTTAGGAAGACAATGTCTCTGTCTAGATCTTAAGTGATGGTAGAGACCTTAAAACAGTCATTCATTTATGTATGAGATATTTACTGGATATGATAGTTAATCTTTTTTTTTTTTTTTTGGTAGGGTCTCGCTCTAGCCCAGGCTGACCTAGAATTCACTATGTAGTCTCAAGCTAGCCTCGAACTCACAGTGATCCTCCTGCCTTTGCCTCCCAAGTGCTGGGACTAAAGGCATACATGACCATGTCCAGTGGTTCATCTTTGATTTGATAGAATTTTGAATCATCATGGAAACAAATTTCTGGGAGTATGAGGAAATTTTTGGCCTCAAATTCCTGATCCTCCTGTGTCTGCTTCTTCAGCAATTTCCTACAGGTGTACTCCATGACAACCTGCAAGGGATTTTCTAGATGGGAGGACCTACTTAACTATGAACACCACTTTGTATGGGCTAGGGTCCTGAACTAAATAAAAAGGAGAAAGTGAACTGAGCAGCAGCATTCACCATCCTCTGCTTCCTCACTGTGGACTGAATGTGAGCAGCTGTTTCCAGCTCCTGCTGCCATCCATTCCCCACCATGATGGACTGTACCCTTGAACTATACTGAAATAAAACCTTCCTTCTTGTAGGTCATAGCAATGAGCACTTGTTTAGAAGTTCCAGCAGGGGAGCACAGCTACCCTTGACCAAGGACCAAAGACCAGTTATCCTCCATTCAAGGAAGGCCTTTCTCTTCAACTGAGCCCAAGTACACAGCTTCGGGAAGGGTACACATGGTGAGGGAGGAAGGGGACACCTACCTAGCCAGCAAGATCACCCTCACATTCAGCAATGACAAAGTAACCAATAACTGGACATTTTTATTTTTTCAGACAGACTCTCATCAGGTAGTCTATGGAGCTCCCTGTATTGTCCAGGGTGCCTTTCTAGTTGCAATCTTCCTGTTTTGGCCTCTTGAGTGCTGGTATTATTGGTGTATACCATCACTAAATTTACTGGGTCATTCTTACTGTGAGGCAATGAAACTCAGTAGAATCAGCATGAAATCTGGAGTAAGACTCAGGTTAGGAACCATCTTTGTCAGTATTATTTTTGTGTGTACATGTATATTTGTGTGGGTTTATGAGCACATGTGTGAATGTGCATGTGGAGGCCAGAGTACAACCTTGAACACTGTTCCTCAGAAACACTGTGCACCTTTTTTTGGGGGGGGTTGTATTTTTGAGGTAGGGTCTTGCTGTAGCCCAGGTGGACCTGGAATTCACTCTGTAGTCTCAGGGTAGCCTCAAACTCATGGCAATCCTCCTACCTCTGCCTCCCGCGTGCTGGGATTAAAGGCATGTGCCACCATGCCTAGCTGTTTTGTTTTTTTGAGGTAGGGTTTCACTCTAGCCCAGGCTGACCTGGAATTAGTCTCAGGGTGGCCTCAAACTCATGGTGATCCTTCTGCCTCTGCCTCTCAAGTGCTGAGATTAAAGGCGTGAACTAGCACACCCAGCTGTGCACCTTTTTTATGAGACAAGGTCTCTCAAGTGGCCTGGAATCTACCAAATAGGTTAGATTGACTAGCCAGTGAGCTGCAGGGATTCATTTGCCATTGTCTCCCCAGTGCTGGGATTATAAGTGTCCACCAACACAACTAGCTTTTCTATATGGTTCTGGGGATTGACCTCAGGTCCTCAGGCTTGCAAGGGAAGCACTGTATGGACTGAGCACCACAATATCTAACCAGCCCCAAAGTCAATAGCATTATTCATCTTTTTACCCTCAGAATTTAGCAAAGGCCTACAGTAGGAGGACAAAAATAAATGTATGGGGCTGGAGAGATGGCTCAGTGGTTACGGTGACCAAATGCAAAACCTACTGACCCAGGTTCAACACCCCAGTACCCATGTAAAGCCAGATGCACTAAATGGTGGGTACATCTGGAGTTTGTTTGCAGTGGCTGGAGGTCCTGGCATGTCCATTCACTCTGTCCCTCTTCTATCTTTCTCTGCTTGCAAACAAATAAATAAAAGTATTAAAAAATAAAACTAGAACCGGGCGTGGTGGCACATGTCTTTAATGCCAGCACTCGGGAGGCAGAGGTAGGAGGATTGCTGTGAGTTTGAGGCCTGAGACTACAGAGTGAATTCCAGGTCAGCCTGGGCTAGAGTGAGACCCTAAAATAAATTAAAAAAAAAACAAATAAATAAAAATAAATGTACGTCAACCAAATGAAGAATAAACTGCAATGTCAGCACTTGATTATCTGGTACAGAACAAACTAGATGTGAGCCACATGTGTCATAAGAATAACTCTGGCCATGTCAACCATATTTGTTCTCCTCAACCACACACTTTCTTCACTTCAGAGTCTATCAGGTGGCACTTTATTAAGGCATAAGATTTATTTTTCTTTGTGGTACTAGGGGTTGAATCCAGGGCTTCATCCATGCTAGGTAAGTGCTCTACCACTGAGCTATATTTCCAGTTCTGTAAGACACATGTGAGTAGAACAAACAGCATGCTTTAAATGAGTGCTACATGCTTATAATCCTAGCTATTTGGGAGACTGAGGTGGGAGGACTGTGAGTACCAGGGTAACCTGGGTAAATTAGCAAGATATGTCTATGAAAAACAAAACCACCACAAAGAAGAGTGTGCTGTGAGAATTTCTGTCAAGACACTACTGATTTTTCTTTTAAGAGATGGGGTCCTCACAGTGTTTCCAAAGCTGGCCTTGAACGCTTGGGCTCAGTGATCCTCCCCAGACTATAGGAATGTGCCATTACACCTGGCAATACTATCACTGTTAAGCAACTCTGGGCCTCTGAGCACAACCTGGCTAGAATAAGCAGCAGGGCAATGAGAATTAGGTGAAAAAGATACATTGGAGCAAAATGAAATTTGTGATGGAATTAGTTTTAAATATCTATTTACAAATCCTAGAAACTTAGCCTTACTGCCTGTCCTGTTCTTACCTTTTGCAAATCCGTGGAAAGGCGCTGAGTAAGAGCTTGGAGCTCTTGTTCCTTCTGTTCCAGGTCTCTAATCTTATTCTCTGCACCTGTTTTTGATGCTGTCACATGATCTCTTCAATGAAAGAAAGCAGACAATGAGCAAATTTGGGTATTTCATCATGACACACTCTCTAAAGGAAGAAGGCAGGGGATCTCTTATATGTTGGCTTGCCAATGTTATTACAGATGTACACAGGTTATTAATGTGAAAAGACTCCTAGACTTTCTGAAGTAGAAGCCAGAAGACAGAATCCACCCTGGTCTAAGCAAGACATCTGAATTTATCTTTGCCTAATCAACCTCTTTAAAACTAAACCATCCTGAAGTGCTCAGCAGGATTGGAATGGCCTGTGCCTGGGCAGATGAATGAGAGGGCTGGTGGTGGAACTGGTGTAGGGGGCGCTGAGGTCCAGGCAGGTAAGGACAAATTCAGAAGCCCTTGTCAGCACTGAGCGCAGAAAGAGTTGGAATGAACTATAGGGACAGGTGGGTGGGCTGTGATAAAGCTACACCAAGTGTCTCTTCCCAAGGGCCCCACAGACCAAGTAAGAACCTCTGTTCTTCCAGCGCTGAGCAGTGTCTCTTCAATTCTTCTAGCCTCTGGCTTAGGTCTGATGACATCTGATTGGAAGTCACTAATTCCTCCTGAGTGAGATTAAGTTCTCTGGTTCGAGCCTCCAACTCTTGCTCAATTTTCCCCAGACATTCTTCTTTTTTCAAAAGCTGATAAGAAGAAATAATGTTTCCCTGGGCCACTGCTAAGAAGTATACTTTAAATGAATAGTTAAACTTCTGTAATATTTTTGTAGAATTAGATGCTTAGTACTTAAGCAGAAGGTAAAATAAATACATTTCACATATATTCCAGTTCAATAAATTTAAAATTATTGGTGCTGTTTGTCAACAACTTGAGAGTGATAACTTGCAAAATCCACAGTAAGTAATCAGTATTTACTATTTTGTAGTATTATTATTTAGCTTTTAAGACAAAACTGCATACCATGTGCTTTATTTTACTTAGTTCCTGTTGCTGGAACCCCTCTAATTCATCAATTTCGTCTCTTTTTTGGAAAAGATTCAAACTCTGGTCCTTCATTTCCTGTAGCTGAGCTGTCAGAAACCTTTTTTCCTATTTGAAAGAAAATAACATCAGCTTAGACAAATAGAAATTTGTATTACACAATATATATATATATATTAATGAGAAATGGTCTCATGTAGCCCAGGCTTGAGCAATGGTCCAAAGTAGTGATCTATGAGTCTACCAAGAAGTTCTCTTTATCTGCTCAGTGCTAAGCCTTGAGAAATGTGCTGGTTCTGCCTGTTTTATTAGGCAGAATTTCCAATGGGACCACATGTTTGATCATAGCCCCAGCAGGAAACAGATGGCAGACTCCATTTAGGGATCTTGAGGATAAGAATTAGCAAAGCTGTGCCGGGCATGGTAGCACACACCTTTAATCCCAACACTCCAGAGGCAGAGGTAGGAGGATCATGAATTCAAGTCCACCCTGAGACTACATAGTGAATTCCAGGTCAGCCTGGACTAGAGTGAAACCCTACCCTCAAAAACAAAAACAAAACAAACAACCAAAAAACAACAACAATAAAAAACAAAACAAAAGAATTATCAAAATTGTGGGCTAAGAAGCCCCTCCAAAATGATGTGCTAGTAAATGTTAGGAGAAAGAGGCTCAAACAACAATACCAGAGGTTACTAGAAACTCAGAGAAAGAAAAACCTTGTCAAAAGGTCCAAATCTGACTTTTGGTCATAGATGTAAGGAATCCAAGGAACTCTACATGGACAAAGTTGGGGAATAGACATCCAGATTATATTTTTTCCACACACCACTCTTCTGTTGTTTCCCAGTGGCTAAACTCAATCAAATCATGAGGGCTCCAAGCCCTGCTGATGCAGCAGCCACCAGGTAAGCAAAGAAAGGATGGAGATGGACAGTATGGGCAAAAAAATATGTGTATGTATGTGTGTATACACACACACACACACACACAGGCTGGAGAGAAGGCTGAGTGGTTAAGGTGTTTGCCTGAGAAGCTAAAGGACCCAGGTTCGATTCCCCAGGACCTACGTAAGCCAGATGCACAAGGTGGTGCATGTATCGAGTTTGTTTACAGCAGCTAAAGGCCCTGGAGCACCCATTCTCTCCCCCCTCCCTCCTTTCTCTCTCTCAAATAAAATAAATAATGAAAAATATGTACAAAATATTTATTTGCTCGGATAGAGACAGACAGACACTGGGTATAACAGGGCCTTCTGCCACTGCAAACAAACTCCATATGCATGCGCCACTCTGTGCACCTGGCTTTATGTGGGTACTGGGGAATCAAACCTGGACTAGCAGGCTTTGCAAGCAGGTGCCTTTAACTGCTGAGCCATCTCTCCAGCCCTCTTTCAAATTTTTTTTAATTGTTTTTTTGAGAGAGGGCCTCACTGTAGCCCAGGCTGACCTGGAATTTACTATGTTGTCTCAGGGTGGCCTTGAACTCACAGAGATCCTCCTACGACTGCCTCCCAGGTGCTGTCTAAGGCACTAAAGGCATGTGTCACCATGCCTGGCCCTGGCATTGACAATGTAATTCTCCTGTCCCATTTTACTAAGTAGCTGGGATGACAGGATTGTTATGACAGGCCTGCACCAACCAGGCCTGGCAGGAGAAAACACTTTCAATATCCCAAAAATGAGACCAGCTTGGGTAGAAAACAAACATAAAGATGACTAACCTTTTCAAGCTGCTCCATCTTTTCTGACCATTCCTAAAATAAAACAGCAGAGTACAGTTTATAGGGGAGAGTATCTATAATACTAAGAAAAGAATACAAGGGAAAGTATCTATATTACTAAGACTTTCAGAAAAGAAGACAACTGCCCACAAAACGCAACCAACCAACCAGCCAACCAACAAAATAAAAAAGGCAAATAAAAATAAACCACCCATAAACTTGGCTTAACATTACGAAAGCCAAAAGTCTTAAAAGAAAAAGGAGCTTTACATTAAAATTCTGGAGCAAAGGATGAACTTGCAGATTTTTGTTAAGCAGGGTACCCAAGCATTCACTGTTCTTACACAGCTTCTCTGGGGCTCTTTCCCAAGAGTTCTATGAATGGAAGTGGGCAGCTCAAGGCAGCTGAGTTGGGTCACTAGCCAACTGAGATTAACAAGCTGACTTACTGAAAGTAATGGGGGAACACTGTCAACAGAACCTGATAACTTTTCTTCCTCACCTTGATTTTTCCAACACACTTGATAGCTCTCTGCTACATGACAAAGAAAAGGAATATTGTGTCCCTTATTCACAAACCAAAAAATACAGGGAAAATGACCACCGGTACAAAAAGCTGTATCTCAATTGCCTCCATTCAGAACTTACCACTTCTAGATTATTTCTTCTTATATCTACGTACACTCATATAGTTACCCACTGAGTATTTGTAAATGGTGTTTATATCTGGCAAGTTAATGTTCCAGTTGAGAAAAATATACTTTTAAAAAATTATTTATTGCAGGAGTAGGGTTTTGATCTCAGGGTCCAGTGACCTGAGACTGTGCCACTCTCATCTAGGGAAGGTGGCAGGCGTTGGCCTGACCGCCCAGTGTCTTACATAATGATAGAAGATGAGCTGACACTCTTCGATAAAAGCATAAATGAATTTGGTAATAAGTTGAAAAATACTCTAAGCAACATCTCCTGTCACATGGTAGGGCTAAGAGATGCCTACAAGGACTTCATTAAAGCACTTTCAGAAAAGCTGTCTGTGAAATTAAAGGAAGAGGAAAGAATGGTTGAAATGTATCTGGAGTATCAAAATCAGGTCTGCAGACAAAATAAACTCATTCAAGAAAATAACGATAACCTACTAAAGCTGACTGCTGAAGTAAAAAGCAAAAAGCAGGAATTAGAAGTATTGACAGCAAACAGCCAGGATCTTAAAGAAGAATACTCTAGGAAGAAAGAAACTATTTCTACTGCTAACAAAGCTAATGAAGAGAGGTTGAAAAGGCTGCAGAAATCTGTAAACTTGTATAAAGATCAACTTGGACTAGAAATTAGAAAAATTCATGATGATAAATTGCAGTTTATATTTACTGGTATTGACCCTAAGCATCATGAGAGCCCATTTATGTTTTCTCTGCGTCTAAATGAAGCAATGGAATATGAAGTGTCGGACAGTGCTCCTCATCTTGAGTGCCTAGCAGAATTTCAAGAGAATGTGAGGAAGACCAACAATTTTTCAGCTTTTCTTGCCAATGTTCGGAAAGCTTTTACTGCTATGGTTTATAATTAATGTAGAAATAGCATATGAAACGGTTTTGGTTTCTTTCTCTTTTTTATTGTGTATCTCCCAAAAGAATTCTCATTTCTTGCCTACCTATAATTCTTTGGTCTGTTTCTGATGTTTATGTGTGGTGTGAAGAAAACCAGTATACCTTGCCCCTAAATTCTCACCTTCCATAATTCCCCACCTCTGGAAGCCAAACCTGCTTTCCTTGTCTTATCATGTCTCTAAAACTAAACTGTCCTTTGTTGAAGATCCTGTGTACAGCAGAATTCTAAACCACTGTTGAGGTTTCTCATACATGATGCACACTGTACATATTAATAAACTTGCTTGATTTTCCCTTGTTTAAAAAATATTATTTATTTATGGCCGGGCGTGGTGGCACACGCCTTTAATCCCAGCACTTGGGAGGCAGAGGTAGTAGGATCGCTGTGAGTTTGAGGCCACCCTGAGACTACATAGTGAATTCCAAGTCAGCCTGGGATACAGCAAGACCCTACCTCGAAAAACAAAAAACAAACAAAAAAAAACTATTTATTTGAGGGCTGGAGAGATGGCTTAGCGGTTAAGCGCTTGCCTGTGAAGCCTAAGGACCCCGGTTCAAGGCTTGATTCCCCAGGACCCACGTTAGCCAGATGCATAAGGGGCGCACGCGTCTGGAGTTCAATTGCAGTAGCTAGAAGCCCTGGCGCGCCCACTCTCCTCTCTCTCTCTCTCTCTCTGCCTCTTTCTCTCTCTGTCTGTCACTCTCAAATAAATAAATAAATAAAATTATTTATTTGACAGAGCAAGAAAGAGGGGGAGAGAGAGAGAGAATGGGCACAGCAGGGCCTCCATACACTGTGAATGAACTCCAGATGCATGTGCCACCTTGTGCACCCAGCTTAACGTGGGTCCTAGGGAATCGAACAGAGGTCCTTTGGCTTTGTGGGCAAGTACCCTTTATTTATTTATTTGAGAGACCGAGAGAATGAGGGAGAGAGAGAGGATAAAAATATATTTTTAAAAAATATAGGTATAGCCAGACGTGGTGGCGCACGCCTTTAATCCCAGCACTCGGGAGGCAGAGGTAGGAGGATCACCGAGAGTTCGAGGCCACCCTGAGACTACATAGTGAATTCCAGGTCAGCCTGAACCAAAGTGAGACCCTACCTCAAAAAACCAAAAAAGAAAAAAAAATATATAGGTATGTATGTACATATACGCGCACGTGCGCACACACACACACAAACACACACACATATTTAAAAGGCATAGAGAATGAAAGAATGGTCATCCCAGGGCCTTTTGCCACTGCAGGAAAACTCCAGATGCATGTAGCACTTTGTCAATCTGGTTTTATGTGAATACTGGGGAACTGAACCCCAGCTATCAGGCTTTGCAAACAAGTGCCTTTAACCACTGAGAAATCTTTTATTTATTTACTTAAATATTTTTGGGCTGGGGGGATGACTCAGTGGTTAAAGGTGCTTGAAGCCTGACAGTCTGGGTTCAATTCCCCAGTAATCATGTAAAGCCAGATGCACAAAGTGATTAATGTGTTTAGATTTCGTTTGCAGTGGCAAGAGGCCCTAACTTTTCTCTTACTCTGTTCCCCACAAATAAATATTTCAAAACTATTTACAGAGCTAGGTATGGTGGCACATGCCTTTAATATCAGCACTTGGAAGGCAGAGGTAGGAGGATCATTGTACCCTGAGACTACATAGTGAATTCAAGGTCATCCTGGGCTAGAACAAGACCCTACCTTGAAAAACTAAAAAACAAATAATTAGAGAGCTGGAGAAATGTCTTAGTGATTAAGGTGCTTGCCAGCAAAGCCAAAGGACCCAGGTTCAATTCCCAAGCCAGATGAATGTGTCTCAAGTTTGTTTGCAGTGGCTAGAGGCCCTGGCATAAATAAAATATTAAAAATATTTGAAGGCAGGCGTAGTGGCACATGCCTTTAATCCCAGTACTTGGGAGGCAGAGGTAGGAGGATTGCTGTGAGTACAAGGCCACCGTGAGACTACCTAGTAAATTCCAGGTCAGCCTGGGCTAGAGTGAGACCCTACCTGAAAATTTTTTTTTTTTTGGTTTTTCGAGGTAGGGTCTCACTCTAGCCCAGGCTGACCTGGAATTCACTATGGAGTCTCAGGGTGGCCTCGAACTCATGGCAATCCTCCTACCTCTGCCTCCCGAGTGCTGGGATTAAAGGCGTACACCACCACGGCTGGCTTAAAACAAAACATTTTTTAATTAAAATTTTAGGGCTAGAGAGATGACTTAACAGTTAAGGTGACTGCTTATGAATCCAAAGGAGCCAGGTTCAATTCCCTAGTACCCACATAAGCCAGATGCACAATGGGGTGGGTGCATGCATCTGGAGTTTGTTTGCAGTGGCTAGAGTCCCTGGCACACCCATTCTCTTTGTCCCTAAACCCGGTTGCAAATAAATAAATAAATAAATAAATAATTTTTTAATTTAAATTTTAGGGCTGGAGAGATTGCTTAGCAGTTAAGGCATGCCTGCAAAAACTAAGGACCCAGGTTCGATTCTCCAGGTCCCATATAAGCCAGATGCACGTGGTGAAGCATGTGTCTGGAGTTCATTTGCAGTGGCTGGAGGCCCTGGCATGCCCATTTTCACTCTCTCTCTCTCCCTCTCTCTGTCTCAAATAAATAATAAAATAGATAAGTAACATGTTTAAAACAGTATCTTTAAAAAAATTTTAAATTTTAGAGAGAAGCTGGGTGTGGTGGTACATGCCTTTAATCCCAGCACTTGGAAGGCAGAGGTAGGACAATCACCATGAGTTAGAGGCTAGCCTGGGACTACATAGTGAACTCCAGGTCAGCAGAGCTAGAGTGAGACTCTACCTTGAAAACAACAAACAAAAACAAAAGTTAGAAAGAGTGTGAATGGATGTGCCAGGGCTTTATGTGGGTACTGGCAAATGAAACTCAGTCTGTCAGGCGTTGCAAGCAAGCACCTTCAATTGCTGAGTCATGTCCTCAGCCCAAAAATATACTTTAAAACAAACACACACTCATCTACTATAGATGAAATAAATTATACATTTTCTTAAACACAATAAATTTTTCAATAAATCTGGATTATCAGTATGAAACACTGATGCTTATCTTAAATTTAAAATGCTGTTGAGGGCAGGCATGGTTGTGTATACCTTTAATCCTAGTACTTGGGAGGCTGAGGTAGGAAGATCACTGAATTGGAGGCCAATCTGGGCTACAGAGTGAGTTCCAGGTCAGCCTGGGCTTAAGTGAGACCCTGCCTCAAAAAAAAAAAGGTGGGGGGGCTGGAGAGATGGCTTAGCAGTTAAGCTGCATGCCTGTGAAGCCTAAGGACCCAGGTTCAAATCTCCAGGTCCCACATTAAGCCAGATGCACATGTGGCACATGCATCTGGAGTTCATTTGTAGTGACTAGAGCCCTCATGTGCCCATTCTCACTCTCTCTCTCCCCATCTGTCTCTAATAAGTGAATAAAAAATGAAAATAAAATCTTAATAAATAAATAAATAAATGCTGTTAACTATATTAAATATTTCATAATTACTGTAATAGTAAAAGTAATATATATATTAGTAATGTAATATGTATTAATGTATTAATGTAAATGTAATAATGTATGCATTTTTGGTTTTTTCGCGGTAGGGTCTCATTCCAGCCCAGGCTGACCTGAAATTTACTAGGTAGTCTCAAGGTGGCCTCAAACTCACTGCCATTGCAATCCTTCCACCATACCTGGCTTATTTATCTAGTTTTAAATATTGTATTTGTTTATTTGAGGGAAAAAAAAAGACGAGAGAGAAAAATGGGCATGTCAGGGCCTCTAGCCACTGCAAATGAACTCTAGACGCATACACCAGCTTGTGTATCTGGCTTGACATGGGCACTGGGGAATTGAACCTGGGTCTGGCCACTGAGCTATCTCTCTAGCCCTATTTATTTATTTTTGAGATATGGTCTCATGTGTCCCAGGCTGCTCTGACCTTACTATACAGCTGAGACTGGACTTGGGACTCATAATGATCTTATTCCACCTCCAAAGTGCTGTAATGAGAAGCATACACCACCACATCTGGCTTATTTTCCTTTCTTGTCATGCAGTTAGCATCTTTTGGTGTATGGTTTTATGTAGATTAAGTTGTTTCCCTCTGTCCAGCTGGCTAGGCTCAAGGACACTTGGGAGAGGCATTGAAAAAATTGTGCATACTATGACTAATACAATAGCATCTCACTTTCTAAGAGGTGGGAGTTTTGGGGTCTAGGTTTGGGAACAGTTTTTTTTTTTTTTTTTGAATCAGTAGCCCAGGCTGACCTAAAACTCACTCAGCCTCCTGAGTACTGGGATTAAAGGCATGAGATACCAAACCTAGCTGGGGACAGGTTTTTATAGAGCAGAGACCCTTTTCCTTATTTTGTGACTCATCAGCAGATTACAGACACACTACACACTATTTCCCTTTGATTTTACAAAGCTCCAGAGAGGTAGAGGATGATACATTCTTAACACATGTCATGATTAAAACTGTTTGACTTTATAAGAAAAGGTAAAATGAAATCCTACTTAATTTTTGAAGTTATGTCATTAAGTGAAGTCTTCCTTCCAGTCTGGAGTAGAAGCCACATATAAAAGTACCTGGTCCTTTCTGGCTAATGCCAAAGCCAGTCCTTCTGCCATTTTGGCTCTGTTGGCTTGGAATGTCTCATTCTGCTCTTGAAATTTCCTCATGGAAGCTGTTAACAAAGAGGCTCTATTTGAGATGTGGAAATACTTCAGAAACAACATGACAAAAAGCCCATGTGATTACTTTACCAATGCCACCAAATAAAAAAGGCCAAGGTCATACAAATGTATTATGAGACTGGGAAAAACTTAACCCCCAGAACTTTTGGCCCAGGTTAAAGACCATACTTTTTTGTTTGTTTTATTTTTTTGTTTTGCGAGGTAGGGTCTCACTCTAGTCCAGGCTAACCTGGAATTTACTATGTAGTTTCAGGGTGGCCTTGAACTCACGGTGATTCTCCTACCTCTACTTCATGAGTGCTGGGACTAAAGGCGTGCATCCGTCTAAAGACCATACTTTTGTTTGTTATTGGGTCCTTGTTTTTGCTTAGTGAAGATGCCAATCGGCAACTTTTTGGAAGGTGTAATGACAAAGCATTTCGGCAGGTTGCCAGAAAACACCATTGTAGCCAAGGGACAGCTACTATCTCTTCATTAGAATTGAAAACAAAATGAAAAATCAAAGTAAAGAAAAACAAGTAATAGCTTTCTTTGTTTTTCTTTCCACTTCCAGTAGCATCTTTATTGGACAATAGTAGTCATAGGTGAACATACAGTTCACCTATGGTACATTAGGAAAATTAAACCACATGCATGTTTAGTTTATTGTTGGGGGAGTGATGCCAGAGCTTCCCCCAGGTAGTCAACATAGCAGCAGTGAAGCTACAGTGAGAATAATCTCCTATTCTAGAGTAAAGGTCCAGACACTGCATTTTCCAAAATTTAAAAGCAATCAGTAAGTGGGTCAACTGGATAGAGATAAGATGAGCACATAATGGCCCCTCCTAACAAGCATATCCACAAAGCAACATAAACACAACCTTATATAGTTGATAATTATCAGACAAATATCTCAACCTGATAAAGAGCACTATAAAATAAAGATATGAGTTCTAATAGTTAAATTTAACAATATACTATTTCAATTCAAAAACTAAAGTCTAAACATATTAAAGAAAACAGGAAAAAATACGTACAATCCTGGTGTTTTTCTAATGCAATTTCAAGCTTCTCTTTTATCTTCTGCAAGTTTCGGACCTGCTCAGCATAGTCTTGTGTGAGGAGGGTGACGCACATACCAGGGATGGACAAACATCAGGAAAGGAAGTTAATTAAACAAAAAAATGAGTGAAAATGATGATGATTTTCTCAACTTGAAAACCAGTCCTGTTAAGGAAAGCTAGACAGACAGCCTCCCATTAACAATGGATGACATAGGCAAACAAGTAGAGTACAAAATCCATGGTATAAACAGTGAGTACAAACACGCAGGTTTGTTTACCTTGACAAAGAACAATCACTGTGAGGAAGGGAACTGGTTATAAGAAATGCTCTGCTATGAAAACCCCACCATCATCTCATTCCTTAGTGTCAAGCCTCAGTGTTTTCTTTCCCCATTGATCTTACTAGTAGGACTGGTAGAGGAAACTCACTAAAAGCGCCTTGTAATTTATATAGCTAAACAGTAGTTATGACAACAGACAACACTTCAGCATAGAATTGTGTTCACAGTGCAAGCACTTAATCACTGAGGCAAGTTAGCTTGCTTTCTACACAGGAACTGAGGGACCTATGCCACACCAAAGATCAGTTACCTGGTTGCCAAAGAAGACACTATGGTATAGTGCAAAAGGAGACAGTAGTTCCAATCCCACCTTTGTCAGTCCTTAACTGAGGATCTACAGTACATGACTGATCCCAAATATTGTTATTTTTATATATTCAGTGATGATATTAATTATTTCTAACTCAAAGGATACATGAAAGTGTTTCAAATGCTTTAAGGATCAGTGAAACATAGCTGCTATTGTTATTCACAGGAAGCCAGTGGCAATTCCCAAGATGTTAAGAGCGCTCTCTTCTCTACCTGCTCTCTATCATAAATCAAGCCCAACCCCTCTCCTTTCTGTATTAGGGAAAGCACATATTACATTACACCTATCTTCCCAACAAGAAGCAAATCAAACATTATTTCACTTCTGTTTATGGGCAGGAATAACAAGGCAGTAGTGCAAACTTTCCAACTAAGCACCTTTAACTACTGAGGCATCTTCCCAGCCCCACTGTTTTTTTTCGAGGTAGGGTCTCATTCTAGCCCAGGCTGACCTGGGATGCACTATGTAGACTCAGGGTAGCCCACAACTAACAGACATTCTCCTACCTCTGTCTTCCGAGTGAGCTACCCTGCCCACCTTTTTTTTTTTTTTTTTGGCAAGCAGAGAGAGAGGGACAGGAAGAGAATACAAGAATGAATATGGGCATGCTAGGGCCTCGTGTCAGTGCAAACAAACTTCAAACACATGTGCCACCTTGTACATCTGGCTTTATGAACATGCTGGGGAATCAAACCTGGGTTTTCAGACTTTATAAGCAAGCACTTAACCAACTGAGCCATCTCTCCAGCACCTTACTTTTTAAATAAAAAAAATTATTTATGTATTTGCATTTGGGGGCATCTATGAACCTTTGGTAGCTATAAAAATGTAAGTATTTCATATATAATCCAGTGAATTTTTACTCCAATAAAATGACATAAAGTCAAGAAACACACATCCTTCATGGATCTTCACAGGATGAAGCTGTCAAAATATATTCACTGGCAGAAACCATAAGAACTCACAATTCAATCACTTACATGCTTTGCTCAGGCAAAGAATATAATGGGAGGTGCTTGATTGTAAACTGAACACAGATGTAATCAGAGTTACAGCTTCTAAAGAAGAAGGTGTAGAAGTTAGGGATAACATTAAAATGTGGCCCAGAAGCCCCACAACAATACTCCGATGGTGGCATGACCTGGAGTAAGCAGAAACCCAGCCTCAAGGGCTCTTTAAAGCAGGTGAATCCTACATCTCTTGGACATTTCCAAAGGATATTATCCCCTACAACTCTCCAACTTTGAAAGTAAGCTAGGCTAATGGTGGAAGATGGTCAAATTTACTTTACTTATACTCTTGTTTTTCTAAGACAAGGTCTCACTCTATATAGTCCAGGCTGGCCTTAAACTCATGGTGATCTACTGTGTCAGACTTCCAAGGACTGGGATTATATACAAGAGCCACCACACCCAGCTTTTTTTTGAGGCCTAGGCTGGCCTCAAACTTGTAATCCTCCTGCTTCATCTACTGAATGTTAAGATTACAGGTGTGAATCATCATACCCAGCCTCTAATGTATCTTATATCCATGGATAGAAACCTCAGAAGCAGAAACAGTTTTTAAAAATAAACTTTCAGGGCTAGAGATGGCTTAGTGGTTAAGATGCTTGCCTGTGAAGCCAAGGACCCATGTTTGACTCTTCAGATCCACCTTAGCCAGACACACAAAGGTGAGGCAAGCACAGGTCGCACATGCCCACTAGGTGGCGCAAGCATCTGGAGTGCAAATGCAGTGGCTGAAGCCCTGGATGCCCATTCTCTCTGTCTCTCTAAAAATAAATAAACTTTCATGGGGCTGGAGAAATGGCTTAGCGGTTAAGCACTTGCCTGTGAAGCCTAAGGACCCCAGTTCATGGCTCGATTCCCCAGGACCCACGTTAGCCAGATGCACAAGGGGGTGCACGTGTCTGCAGTTCATTTGCAGTGGCTGGAAGCCCTGGTGCGCCCATTCTCTCTCTCTTCCTCTCTCTCACTCTCAAATAAATAAATAAAGATAAAACAAAAAAATTTTAAAAATAAACTTTCAAGTTCAGTTCTGAATTTACACTATTTAGTACACTAGCAAAATGAGAAATGAAAAGTGCCCAGACTGTTCCTTTCTGACTAAGAAGCTCAAAGTGTTATGTCAAAATAACCACAAAGTGATCCTATAAAGCTATTTTACAGGGACAGAGTCAGCCAAGGCAAGTATCCTTTGTTTTGCTCTTTATGGCTTCTTAGACATACCAGAAAGTTTGGCCTCTAATTTCCGCATCTGTTCATTCCTTCTTAGAAGCTGGGATGAGAGATCTTCTCTGGAGCTGCTTCCATTGGCAGCCTATTGAAACAGACGATAGGGAGGTCAGATTCACGGGTGGGAGACCAGAAAACACATATTTATTTATTTATTTATTTATTTTGAGGTAGGGTTTCACTGTAGCTCAGGCTGACCTGGAATTCACTATGGAGTCTCAGGTTGGCCTTGAACTCATGGGCGATCCTCCTATCTTTGCCTCAGAAGTGCTGAGATTAAAGGTGTGTGCCGTCACTCCTGGCCTTATTTTATTTTTTTATCCTCTCTCCCTCCCTCCCTCCCTCTCTCTCCCTCTCTCTCTCTACATATATATCTATATATATATATATATACATACATACATACATACACACACACACATATGTAGGCAAGCCCAACAGACTGGCCTTTTTAGTATGGGGGGCAGGGGGTTAGGAGAGAATTGGTGTGCCAGGGCCTTGAGTCACTATAATCAAACTTCAGATGTGTGTGCCACTTTGTGCGCATGTGTGACCTTGCACGCTTGCATCACCTTATGTGTCTGGGTTACATGGGACCTGGAGAATCGAACATGGGTCCTTAGGCGTCACAGGCAAGTGCTTTAAACGTTAAGCCATCTCTCCAGACCTATTTTATCTTTTTAAAGTATTTTTATTGATCTCCTTCACCCTTGTGCTGGTACCCGGTTCACCAGGAAAACAGCACCCTTGCTTGTTTTGCCAATTTTTCTTAGTTTCAGCCGGGGCCCTTTTGAGGTATGATGGGGTGGCTCTCTCCTTAGGATCTACATCTATCTGTAAAAGAGAAGCAGATTCTCCAACAGAGAGTAAGTTAACCCTTACTTTTTTATAGAGAATTTAATAGGTGTAGGCCCTCTTGTAGACCACGATTGATGGTAGCTTGACCATGGAGAGTGGGCTTATGTTTGGATATGGTTCTGACTTGTTTCCCAGCTCCAGCTATGGGTTCCCTACCACTGAGGGGATCAGTTAGCCAAATCAAGAGCAGTTGGTTCCCCACCATGGCTGTGTGCCACTATTGCACTTGTGTGAGTATCACAACACAGAGAAAAATCAACTCCTACCAAATCAGAGATCCAGAGACCCAGAGGCCCCCAACACCTCATCACTGAAGCAAACCAAAAATGAACCCAACATGGCTCAGGGAAATTTTGCGGAAGAGGGGGCGGAAAGAATGTCAGAGCCACATGTTGGGTCATGATATGCAGAGACATTTATCTTACCCATAACTGTGGGCTAACTCCACAATGCATGACCCATATACCTCAACAAGGAAGGGCCAAGGGGAGGGGGTAGGTCACGGATGAGCCTAATAATGGTACCAAACTGACTGTATTTGCTGAATACAAAACTAATTAATAAAAAAATAAAAAAGTATTTTTATTGGAGAGAGTGTGAGAAAGGGCATGCCAGGGCTTTTGCTTCTATAAACCAACCCTAGATGCAAGCATCTATTTGTGTGTCTGGCTTTACTTGAGTCCTGGGGAAGTGAACACAGGCTTGCAGGTTCTGCAAGCAAGTGCCTTTAACTGCTGAGCCATCTCCCCAGCCCCCACATCTTATTTTAGATTTGGTTATTTTATTTTATTTATTTATTTTTGAGGTGGGCTCTTGCTCTAGCCCAGGCTGACCTGGAATTCAACTATGCAGTTTCAGAGTATCCTCTAACTCATGGCAATCCTCCTACCTCTGCCTTCCTAGTGCTGGGATTAAAGGCAGGCACCACCATGCCTGGCTTAGATTTGGTTATTTTAATTTAATTTATTTACTTGGGAGAGAGTGAAATAGGCAGAGAACCTGGGTCCAGGAAAGTGCCTTAACCACTGAGAAATCTCTATAGCCCTGATTAGTTTTTTTTTTTTTTTAATTTTTTTGTTCATTTTTATTTAGTTATTTAAGAGCGACAGACAGAGAGAGAAAGAGGCAGAGAGAGAGAGAGAATGGGCACGCCAGGGCCTCCAGCCACTGCAAACGATCTCCAGACGCGTGCGCCCCCGTGTGCATCTGGCTAATGTGGATCCTGGGGAATTGAGCCTCGAACCAGGGTCCTTAGGCTTCATAGGCAAGTGCTTAACCACTAAGCCATCTCTCCAGCCCCCCTGGTTAGTTTTTTTAAAATTTCTTGTTTATTTTTATTTATTTGAAAACAATAGACAGAGAAAGAAGCAGATAGAAAGAGGGAGAGAGAGAGAATGGGTGATCCAAGGCCTCCAGCCACTGCAAACGAATTCCAGACGCATGCGCCCCCTTGTGCATCTGGCTAACATGGGTCCTGGGGAATCGAGACTTGAACCAGGGTCCTTAGGCTTCACTGGCAAGTGCTTAACTGCTAAGCCATCTCTCCATCCCTGGTTAGTGTTTTTTAATTGACTGCCATCACAACTGGCTCTAGCTCCTCCACCTGGAAATAGGCATTATCTACTTCTACAAAGTAGAGGAGACATGAGATGTTAAACAAATAAGTGGTGTGCATGCTACTGGAATAAATGCAGTAAATAAGTCCATTATGATTTTATCACACCAAGGGCATAATATAAAAAAATAAATCAAAGTGATGGCTCATGCCTTTAATCCCAGCACTTGGCAGGCTGAGGTGGGAGGATCACCTTGAATTGGAGGGCAGCCAGGGTTACAGAGTGAGTTCCACATCAGCCTGGAATAGAGTGAGAACCTACCTCAGAAAAAACAAAACAAGGGCTGGAGCAATGCCTTAGTGATTAAGGCACTCGCCTGTAAAGCCTGATTACCCAGGTTCAATTCCCCAAGACCCACGTAAGCCAGATGCACAAGGTAGCTCATGCATCTGGAGTTTGGTTGCAGCAGCTGGAGGCCCTGGTGGGCCCATTCTCTCTATCTGCCTCTCTCTCTCTCTCTCTCTCACACACACACACACATAAATAAACAAAATATTTGAAAAAAAACAAAACAAGGGGCTGGAGAATGTCTCAGTGGTTAAGGTGCTTGCCTGCCAAACCTAATGACTCGAGTTTAATTCCCCAGTACCCATGTAAAACCAGGTGCACAAAGTGGCACAAGCATCAGGAGTCATTTGCAGCAGCTGGAGGCCATGAAGTGTCCATTCACTCTCTATGCTTCTCTCTACTTGAAAATAAATAACAATATGTTTAAAAAAAAACAAAAAACAACCAGGCCAGGCATGGTGGCATATGCCTTTAATCCCAGCACTTGGGATCACCATGAGTTCAAGGCCACCCTGAGGCTACATAATGAATTCCAGGTCAGCCTGAGCTAGAGTGAGATCTTACCTTGGAAAATTAAAACAAAACAAAACAAACAAACAAACAAACAAACAAACAAACAAAAAAACAGAATTTGGGCTGGGGAGAGGGCACAGTGGTTAAAGGAACTTGTTTGAAAAGCCTGATAGCTCAGGGTTTGAGTCCCCAGTACCCATGTAAAGCCAGATACACAAAATGGCACATGCACCTTAAGTTCATTTGCAGTGGCAGGAAATCCTGGCACATATACATTCACTTTGTCTGTCTCTCTCAAGTAAATAAAAAGAAATTACAGGATCATTTTGTCTTCTAAAGATTTGAGGAGTGTTCTTCATCAAGGCACCAGTTTGCCTATAATTAAGAATCTCAGCAGGGCGTGGTGGTGCACGCCTTTAATCCCAGCATTCAGGAGGCAGAGGTAGGAGAAATGCCGTTAGTTGGAGGCCACCCTGAGACTACATAATGAATTCCATGTCAGCCTGGGCTAGAGTGAGACGCTACCTTGGCAAAAAAAAAGAATCTCCATGCCCATTCACGCTCAAATAAATAAATAAATAGGGCTGGAGAGATGGCTTAGCTGTTAAGGCACTTGCCTGCAAAGCCTAAGGACCCAGGTTAGATTCTCCAGTATCCACGCAAGCCAGATGTACAAAGTGGTGGCACAAGTATCTAGAGTTCATTTGCAGTGGCTAGAGGCCTAGTAGCCTTGGCATGCCCATTCTCTCTCTCTGCCTCTCTATCTCTCTTAAATGAAATAAAATAATCTATCTTTAGGGTTAGCTAGATGGTTCAACGGTTAAGGTGTTGGCTTCGATTCCCCAGTGCTCACATAAAGCCAGATTCAAAAATAGCATTTTGATTGCAGGGACAAGAGGCCCTGAAATGTCTATTCTCGCTCTGTCTGTATCTCTCTCTCAGACTCTCTCTCTCTCTCTCTGTGCTTGCAAACAAATAAATAAGCTTTTTTTTTTTTTTTTTTAAATAAAATCGACCTTGCTGGGCATGGTGGTGTATGCCTTTAATCCCAGCACTCGGGAGGCAGAGGTAGGAGGATCACCATGAGTTTGAGGCCACCCTGAGACTCCATAGTGAATACCAGGTGAGCCTGGACTAGCGTGAGACACTACCTCAGAAAACCAAAAAAAAAAAAAAAAAAAAAAAAAAAAAAGACTACATAGTGAATTCCAGGCCAGTTTGGACTAGAGTATGACCCTACCACAAAACAAAACAGTGCTGGAGACATGGCTTAGCATTTAAGGCACTTGTCTGAAAAGCCAAAGGACCGTGGTTCAACTCCCCAGGACCCACATAAGACAGATGCACAAGGTGGCACATGCATCTAGAGTTCATTTGCAGTGGCTAGAGGTCCTAGCGTGCCCATTCTCTCTGTCTCTGTCTCTGCCTCTTTCTTTCTCTCTCCCTCTCTCAAATATACAAATAAATAAATATTTTTAAAAAGTAAAACTGGGTGTAGTGGCGCATGCCTTTCATCCCAGCACTTGAAAAGCAGAGGTAGGAGGGTTGCTGTGAGTTTGAGGCCACCCTGAGACTACATAGTGAATTCCAGGTCAGCCTGATCTAGAGGAAGACGCTACCTTGAAAAACTAAAACAAACAAAAAAACGAAACAGGGGCTAGAGAGATGGCTTAGTGGTTAAGATGCTTGCCTTCAAAGCCTAAGGACTCAGGTTCAACTCTCCAGAACCCACGTAAATCAGATGCACATGGTGATGTTGTGCACAAGGTGGTGCATGCACACAAGGTGGCGCACATGTCAGGAGTTCATTGACAGTGACTAAGACTCTGGCACACCAATTCTCAAATTCTGTCTGTCTCTCTCATAAAATTAAAAAAAAATCTGGGGCTTTCCCCCCTCCTGACTTCTCATGGGCAGGAGATCTTCATACTCTCTCCTCTTGCTTTTTCTGAATCTAATAAAATCTCTGTAACCTTAAAAAAAAAATCTATCTTGAAAATTAAGAATCTATCTTGACGGCTGGGGAGATTGGTCAGTGGTTAAAGGTGCTTGTTTGCAAAGCCTGCCATCCTGGGTTTAAGTCCTCAGTAACCAAATAAAACCAGATGCACATCATGGCTCATGTGTCTGGAGTTTGTTGACAGACTGGCATGCCCATTCTCTCTCAAATAAATAAAAAATAATTTATTTTTATATTGATAAGATTTCAGTATTCTCACCTATAAAGTACAGGCATGGAAACCTAAATCTAAAATGTATCCAAGAATTTCGCAGATTGTATGCATTCAATAGCTCAATATATTAACAGACATCTGTTTTCCCCAACAATCCAGATCATTTTAAAACTCATGCATAATAGTATTACTACTTGTTATTGCTAAGATATAACTCAGTGTTTTTTTTCCTAAACACTTAAAAAATATTTTTATTGAGCAAGGCATGGTGGCACTCGCCTTTACTCCCAGCATGTGGGTAGCAGAGGTAGGAGAATTGCGAGTTTGAGTCTACCTTGAGACTACATAGTGAATTCCAGGTCAGCCTGGGCTAGAATGAGAACCTACCTTTAAAAAAATTTTTTTTATGAACATATGGCTCATTTATACAATTGAGTTTTACTCAGCGGTAAAGAAAAATGAAAAGCCGGGCATGGTGGTGCACGCCTTTAATCTCAGCACTCAGGAGGTAGAGATAGGAGGATTGCTGTGAGTTCGAGGCCACCCTGAGACTCCATAGTGGGCTAGAGTGAGACCCTACCTCGAAAAACCAAAAAAAAAAAAAAAAAAAAAAAAAGAAAGGAAAACAAAGTTATGAAATTTGCAGGAAAATGGATGAATCTGGAAAGGATTATACTAAGTAAGATAACCCAGGCCCAGAAAGCCAAGCATCGCATGTTCTCTCTCATAAGTGGATCCTAGCTATAGATGATTGGACTTCAGTGTAAAAAGGAAGAAAACTCAGTAGCAAAGGCCAGTAAGCTAGAAAAGAGATATAAAGGGAAGAGAAAGGAAGGGAGGGAGGTACTTAATAGGATGGTATTGTATATATGTAAGTAGAAGAATAGGGCTGGAGAGATGGCTTAGCGGTTAAGCGCTTGCCTGTGAAGCCTAAGGACCCCGGTTCAAGGCTTGATTCCCCAGGACCCACGTTAGCCAGATGCACAAGTGGGCACACACATCTGGAGTTCGTCTGCAGTGGCTGGAAGCCCTGGCGTGCCCATTCTCTCTCTATCTGGCTCTCTCTCTGTCACTCTCAAATAAATAAATAAAAATGAACAAAAAATTAAAAAAAAAAAAAAGAAGAATAGATTAATGGGGATGAAAAGGCCCAAAGTGAGGTCAGGGGAAGAGATTGAGTAAAGGAAAGGTGGAGGGCTAATCAAAATCTAAGAGGATATAAATAAATCATATGGAATCCTACTTTTTTTGGACAATGGAACACTCAGAAGCCATAGATTGTTGCTAGAAAATTTTCAGTGCCAGGGATGGGATAACTTCCAGTGAGTTGTTGGCCAGGGAGGTCCCTGATCCCCCAAAACATTATAGGCCATTGCCCAGGCCCTTAGTTTCCCACCAGGAATAGATGCTAAGACTCTATTGCTGAAGACTCCACATACTTAAGCTGCAAGGCCACTGAGAAATCCTGCTGGAACTGAGCTGATAACCTCCTCCATGTAGACCAGCTAACAGAAAGCTGGAAGAAGACATTCTGCATGCAGTTCAATGGAAGAGAGAGAAATCACCAGTGAAAATACTCAACAGTGGACACTGCAAGCCCTATAACTGGCCAGCCAGGCCAAATGAGCCAATGGGTGCAATAGTGGCACGTCTGTCATGGTGGAAACCATGGGAGGGAAAACATCCCTGATACTGAAAACTTTTTAAAGCAGGGGTAGTCATGAGCCCTAGGGGTGTAACGTTTGCTGCTGTCTGGCTAAATGTATATACTATGCTCATCAAACTGCCCAGTAAGCACTTCTCTTAATGTTCATACCCTTATATTAATGCTACTCTCGCTTTTGGTAGAGAATCTTCTCTTTTCAGATGGCAGTGACCTTGGGATGACTCAGAAGGCATCATGATGCTATGAAGAAGTGACAGAGGAGTGCTCAGCACTGCAATATCTCTATCACATCTTCCAAGGCTCAGGGTCCATTGTGGAAGAGGTGGCAGAAAGAATGTAAGAGCCAAAGGAAGGGCTGGACCCCTTACAACGTGCTCCCCCCAGACACAAAATGGCCTGGATATCCATGACCTCACAGTGCTTGACAATACCTACACAAGATCATCAAAGTAGAAGGAAAAGATGATGACATCAAAATAAAAGAGAGACTGATTGAGATGGGGAGGGGATATGATGGAGAATGGAGTTTCAAAGGGGAAAGGGGGGGGACGGAGGGTATTACCATGGGATATTTTTTATAATCATGGAAGCTTTTAATAAAAATTTGAAAAAAAACTGTAAAGGACTATACTTCAAACCAAGGGTATGTTACCCTTAAATGTTTACCAAAAAAGAAGAATGACATGGCTGATGCTTAAGATAAAATATTAAGTAAAAAGCATAAAAGAGGAATAATTATGGAGTATTTTGTGATATGTATTTAAGGGTCTTAAAAAACATCTAAAATAAAAAGGATGACTATTACCTAGCCAAAAAAGAATTATTTATCAATTTGCACACATGCACATATGAGAGAGACAGAGGGGGATGGGGAGGGAAGAGAGAAGAAAAAGGGAGGGAGGAAGAACAGGCACAGCAGGGTCTGTTAACACTGCAAATAATGAATTCAGATGCAAGTACCACCTTGTGATTCTTGCAGTATTGGGGACTGAACCCAGGGTGGCAGGTTTTGCAAGCAAGTAGCTTTAATTGTTAAGCCATCTCCTCAACCCTATTTTTTTTTCTTGAGAAAAGTCTATACTATGTAGCCCAGGGTTGCCTTAAACTTAAAATCTTGCCTCAGCCTTCCAAGTGCTAGGATTACAATTGTGTGCCATCATGCCTGAATCCTTTTTAAAAGGTTTTGTGTGTATATGTGTGTATAATGTGTGTATGAATGGTGGCATACATTTTTGTTGTTGTTGTTTTTTGAGATAGGGTTTAACTCTAGCCCAGAGGTCAGAAAACAACCTCAAGGTTTGGTTCCTGAGTTCCACTTAAAAAAAAAAAAAAATATATATATATATATATATATATATATATATATTTATATATATATATATTTATGGGCTGGAGATTTATGGCTTAGCAGTTAAGGTGTTAGCCTGTGAAGCCTAAGGACCCATGTTCAACTCTCCAGGTCCTATGTAAGCCAGATGCACAAAGTGACACTAGTGTGCAAGGTTATGCACAAGGTGGCACACACAGCTAGAGTTCAATTGCAGTGGCTGGAGGCCCTGGTGTGCCCATTCTCTCTCTCTCTCATAAGAAAAATATATGTAAGCAGAGAGACAGACAGAATGGGCATGCCAGAGCCTCTAGCCACTGCAAACGAACTCCATATGCATGTGCCACTTTGTGTATCTGGCTTTATGTGGGTACTTGGGAATCAAACTGGGGCCATTAGTTTTTGCAGGCAATCTCCTTAACTGCTGAGCCATCTTTCCAGGCCCTCACATTTTTTTTTTTTTTGTTGTTTTTTGAGATAGGGTTTAACTCTAGCCCAGGCTGACCTGGAATTCACTAGTCTCACAGTGGCCTAGAACTCATGGTGATCTTCCTACTTCTGTCTTTCTTCTGAGGGCTGGGATTAAAGGCATGCACCACCAAGCCCAGCCCCCCCCCCCCTTTTTTTTTGGTTTTCCAAGGTAGGGTCTCACTCTAGCCCAGGCTGACCTGGAATTTACTATGTAGTCTCAGGGTGGCCTCCAATTCATGGTGATCCTTCTACCTCTGCCTCCCAAGTGCTGGGATTAAAGGCATGTGTCACCATGCCCGGCTGTGGCCCCATTGTTTGTGTATGTTTATGTATATGTGCATGTACTCATATGTGTCAAGTGTGGAAGTCAGAAGACAACTTTCAGGTGTTACTCCTCACCTTCACTTCATTTGAGGCAGGGTCAAGAGGGCTCCAGGGAAGTAGCATGTAAGAAGAGTCAGAGGAACTCAGTAAAAGAGACAGAAGACATTCTAGAGATAGTCAACAGAAGAAACAAATATTTGTAGGCAGAAAACAATGGTGTCTATCTCAAGATGTTCAATGGGAAAGTTGTGTAATACAAGGCCAGGTAGGTAAGCGCTGACAATACCATGACAATCCACTGCTACACTTCAAAAATGAGTCCTTGAAGAGAACAAAGCCATGGTTTTAAGCATTCAAAGACAGATCTACTCTTAGAAAGGTCCTGAGGGAAGTTACTAGAAGCAGCAAACCCAGATAAGCTACTGTGTTTGTCCAGGAAAGAAAGGCAGCCAGAGATAAAATGAAAGGTTAGTAAATGCACTACTAGACAGAGTAGAGAGATAAGTTTCATAGACATTTGGGAATCCAAAACAACTGACAACTCATAAAGCACTAGGAAGGCAAAGGAGTGAAGAACCAAAAAATCTCCCATGGCTTATGGTTGAGGACTTGAGAGGATAAGATGGACACTGGTTGAAGATGTTACTGAATTAAATTTGTTCATTTAGAATTTGAGATGTCATTTTAAAGAAATACATACAGTTAAAGCCTAGGTGTGGTGGCATACACCTTAATCCCAGCACTCAGGAGGCTGAGGGGAGAGGATCATTTGAATTGAAGGCCAGCCTGGGACTACTGCGTGAGTTCCAAGTCAGCATGGGCTAGAGTGAGAACCTATGTCAAAAACAACACCACCAACAACAACAAACTATCCTTGAGCCTAGTGATCAAGTGTCCACTACCATTTAAGAGCCAATGAAAATCTACTCTAGATCTCGTAACCTTATTTCTCCATGCCTATACAATAAGGAAATAGCTACTGCCATGTAATATGACCTGGAATTTATGTAGAAGAAGAAAGGAGAAAGAACAGTCATCTCACCATGAAAATAACAACCACAACTCAAATGCCTGTCCATTACTGGGAGAAGATTGAGACAAAATGTTGCCTTTCAAATGATAGATCTTACATAGCAACAAAAGTATAAATGAACCACAGCTTCATGCAACACATATACATTCTGGAAACATGTTGAGTTAAAAAAAACAAAAAACTGTAAGCCCAAGATTATGGTATAGCATTTTGATAAAATTCAGTTTTAAAACTGCATTGTTTATGAACACATACATATCTACTAAGATTTTTTTGAGATAGGGTCTCACTCTAACCCAGTCTGACCTGAAATTCACTATGTAGTCTTAGGGTGGCCTCAAACTCATGGCAATCCTCCTACCTCTGCCTCCTACGTGCTGGGAATAAAAGCATGCGCCACCATGCTGGGCTCCACTAAGACATTTTAAAAAGCAAGTGAATAAGAAATACAAAATTCACAAAAATTTAGGATAGTGTCTATATGGCAAGGACAAAGGAATTGGGAAAGTAGCACGTAAGTGGCTTCAACAGCATTAAAAACATCCTGCTGGCTGGAGAGATGGCTTAGTGGTTAAGCGCTTGCCTGTGAAGCCTAAGGACCCCGGTTCGAGGCTCGATTCCCCAGGACCCAAGTTAGCCAGATGCACAAGGGGGGGGGCACACATCTGGAGTTTGTTTGCAGTGGCTGGAGGCCCTGGCGCACCCATTCTCTCTCTCTCTCCCTCTTTCTCTCTCTGTTGCTCTCAAATAAATAAATAAACATGATTTAAATATTTGAGAAAAAAAAAACATCCTGCTTCTTTGAATGGGTACCAGATTTACTTTGTAACATATACCTTACATATACATTGTGCTCTCCATGTCTTTTTTTGTAGCGCTAGATTTCAAATCTGCTTTATATTAAATATACATTATTAATATACATGTATATGTCAAACATAAGTTCCTTTAAAAAGCCATCTAACTTTTAGGCTGGAGGGATGGCTTAGCGGTTAAGGCATTTGCCTACAAAGCCAAAGGACCCAGGTTCGATCCCCCAGGACTCACGTTAGCCAGATGTACGGGGGGAGGGGGAAGGATGCAAGCATTTGGAGTTTGTAGTGGTTGGAGGCTCTGGAAAGCCCATTCTTTCTCTCTCTCTCTCTCTCTCTCTCTCCCCTTCAAATAAACAAATAAATAAAAAAAATTTAAAAAGCTATCTAACTTTTAAGAATACTCTTATAGGCCAAAGGCAAATTTTCATCCTTAAGGATGATTCCTCTCTAATATAACAGTATCCTCATTTTTTGAAATCTTACCAAATATTCAAAAGTACTTTACATACAAGATCACAAGATGGCATGACCAGTGTCATTTTTCCATCAACCTTTCCAATAATCCTGTTAAGTAACTATGATTTAACATACACCTGCTTACAGGGAAAACAAGCCAGGCATTTTAATGGATTGAAATGTAAAAGAAAATGCACAAGCTACAAGATGAAAAAGCAGTACAAGAATATACAGAATATGGAAAGAGACTCTTAGATATATAAAAAAATATATTACCATTAACAAAACCCAATATTAATGAGAAGGTCCCTGAGAGTAAAGAATCAGAAATGAGAGACGGGCGTGGTGGCGCACGCCTTTAATCCCAGCACTCGAGAGGCAGAGGTAGGAGAAACACCAGGAATTCGAGGCCACCCTGAGACTACATAGTGAATTCCAGGTCAGCCTGAGCTAGAGTGAGACCCTACTATTAAGGCCCCCCAAAAAGAATCAGAAATGTAACTATAAATTATAAAAGGCATGACATAATCATACATTAAAAAAATATATTTGTTGGAGCCGGGTGTGGTGGTGCATGCCTTTAATCCCAGTACTTGGGAGGCAGAGGTAGGAGGATTGCTGTTAGTTTGAGGCCACCTTGAGACTACATAGTGAAGTCCTGGTCAGCCTGGGCTAGAGTGAGACCCTACCTCGAAAAACCAAAAAAAAAAAAAAAAAAAAATTATTGGGAAGAGTCCCAGCAGTAATAGTTTTACAATATACTGAGACTTCATCAAATACTCAAAGCAAAAGATACTTACAAAGTCGTCTCCCGAGTCGGCTCCCATAGAAGCAACTGATTCCTTGCTCACAGACCGTGAGATCCTTGTAGCACCCCCTGGCCTCTGAGTGACAGCAGTCTCTTCCGCAATTTTCTTCTTTAGTTTTGCAAACATTTTTGCTGTGTGGCTATCCTGCATGGAGGACCAACTCTGAACTAATGCAGCAGTCCTCAATGACTGGGATTCAGAAAGGAGTGCCTAAAAAGGTTCACACATCCGAGCTAGCTGCATTCCCACTTAAATGTGGGCCGTGGACTTATGACAACACATTATCTATAGATCAGATGAAAGAGATAGCTCCAAGTTAAACATTGCAAAGATTTCACATTTTGTTTGTTATGCTATGCTTCAGGTTTCAAAAGCCAATTTCGTAACATAAATGTACATGAAGTAGAACAATTATTAAACATTTAAAAGCAGTCAGGTGCTTTACATGCATCTACAGATAAGGAAATTCAGCCTCAAAGGGAAGTGGCAGAACTAGTATTTGAACACAGAACTCTCTGACTCACAAATCTCAACTTTTTTTTTTTTTTTTTTTGTAGACCACACTGGCAATGGCACATGACACATATAGTAAAACCTCTCAGGTTAACATCACACACTATGATGTAATGCTTCTAAATCCTTCTTTCAACAATGGCTTAGTGTTTCTCTTTAAGTCAAAGGCACAAACGTATGTAACTCAACACCTGGGTTTCAATCAGGTGTGTCCAAGGGGATGGGAAGGGGAATCATAACCCAGAAAAAGCAGGCAACCAGATAATTATACTGTATTTGTACCAGATACCTTTTAACTTTTCCTGGAAATGCTGTATGGTTTTATTTGACTTTGATTAAAAAAAAAAAAAAAAAACCTTGTGATAATTCGTTTTGTCTTTGGAGTTTAAAAATGTTTCCTCTCTAATGGTACAGAAAACACTAACATTCTGTTCCAACTTTAAAATTTTCATGTTTTGTTGAGGATATATTTTAAGATGGGCAAATGATTTCTTATCATTTCAAACCATCCATTAAGTTTGTAAAATTCTTCAAAAACTTTACCCCCAATATTCTGTAAACCTTTTACTCACCTATCTCATCTATTAGATTTAAAACAGTCTGGAAGTCAAAGCATTCTGCCCTGTGTGAAAACAAAGATACAGTGGGTTGGATATGTCAAATGTAAGACCAAAATGTTCAGCGGGGATAGGGCAAGAGACCTTGAAGGAGTAGGAGACAAGGGAGGATTAGGTGGAATAATAAAACTTGTCACTAGCACAGTTCAGCAGGATAATCTCTGAATCTTTGACCTAAGGGCTTCCCAGACAGCAGAAAAGAAAGACTCGCTCACTGCAGTAGATGCCTTGGCACAACAACTTGAACTGAGAATAAGGTTTCCAAGAAACAATATTTATTTCTCAGTGGATTCTGACACACACAGTTTACCTGGCCAGACCCTAAGTTATGTCTGGTCCCGGAGCCTTGATTCGCGCTCAGAAAGACGACAGGAAAGTTGAGTGAAAGACAAGCTTCAGGTTCCTGCCACCTCACAGTTTGGATCCCACCCCCTCAGCCTCCCTCCAGACAGCCACGCCCTTGCTTGGACTGTCAAAAGGCTGGAGGGACCCAACCTGTACTTGACAGCAGGGAAACTGAGCTCCAGTAAAGAGTGACTTCGTTAAGGTCGCGCACAGAGGAAGTCCGGAACCTCTAGGCTCCAGCCTCCCAGGCCGGGGCAGTGGCCTCCACCCTCACCCTAGTCCTTTCGGCACTCCGGTCCCGCCCCCATTCCCTCGAGGTCTTCAGTCAGGCCCGTCAGTGGCGACCTATCTGCGGACGGACCGAAGCCACCGTCCGTCCCCGGAGCCCCCGCTCGCGCACCTGCCGCTCTCGGGGCAGCCGGCAGAGCCCCGCCTCCTGGGCCTCCAGTAAGTGCCAGCCGCGTCACCAGCCCCCACCGCGGGCTGCCCAGCCGAGCGGCGACCCGGAACCGCACGGCCTCCTGGCGCGCCGGAAGTGACGTCCGCACGCAAGCGCCCTTCGGCGTCGATCGAGCTAGGTTGGTGGAGGCGGTAGGGCCGAAGCGGCTGGAGGCTGCGGGCGTCAGTCTGGCACTCCTTCGGGCTGGCCCGCCACGTCAGCGAGTGGCCCGGCGGCAGACAACCGGACTGCGAGGCCCATTGCCTGTCCTTGAAAGGAGCCGGGTTAGTTGCAGGAGACCCGGCGCCATCCCGTTTCCCGCTGCACTAGCTGCTGCCTCGTCATTGTGTTCCAGGGACGGCTCTGGCTGCACAAACTGCAACTGGCACCTTGCACGTTATGACCAGTAGGGCTTTTTTTTTTTTTTTTAATCTCCCTCAGTAGTCCAGGCTGACCTCGAACTCTCAGTAGTCCTCCTACTTCAGCCTTCCAAGTGTTGGGATTAAAGGCAAAGGCCTCCCCACACCCAGCCTGTGTTTTAACTTTAGCGTCTGACCTCTCCATTAAACGAACTTACATGTACAACTCAAAGAAGTTTCTTGAACCTTATCCTAGTTTCATAAGGCACTGATGTAGTCACTTAACAGTAACTTCCTTATGACAGATGAATAAAGTCTGAAGGTGGTGGTGTGGAGGACACTGCCTTGTTGAAAGACATTGTCCATATTTCCATAACTGCTAAGTCAAGTCACCGAATCTATCAATTTTTCCACATTAAAGTAACATTAGTTCCTGCTTCAGACCTGACACCAGCCCGAGTAAGATGATTCCATTGGATTATTCCACTCTTCCTTGCACTTGTCCCAGTTCTGACCACCAGGAGCAAAACAGAGAAAAAGCAAAACTCTCAGTTTACAAAGTAGAATTGTAAACATGAACCCATAACCCCCCAAGACAGTTGAAAGTAATTCAGGTGTTGCCGGGTGTGTGGGGCACACCTTTAATTCCAGGACTTGGGAGACAGAGGTAGGAGGATTGCCGTAAGTTTCTGGCCACCCTGAGCTAGAGTGAGACACGACCTCGAAAAACAAAACAAACAAACAAACAAAAAAAGGTAACTCAGATGTTATCTGGACAAAGGAAATAACACTTTTTTTTTAATCAACGACACTGAAAAAAGAATCCAAAGTTATAAGCAAATAATGTTTATTTTTATATTGATGATACACTTAATATATATGTGGATTCAAAATACAAAATTCATTTACAAGAGTTCACACTTGATGAATGTATTCACATTCCTAGAGAACATTTATCAATGCAAAAATTCTTTTAATACACAGACAACAAAACCCAAATATTCTGTAATGCTGTTATTAATAAACATTGAAACGTTTTACTTTCCATCTTATAATTAAGTGCCTTCTAGGTGTTAGGCACTGTATAACAGGAAGAAAATATGAGAAAGCCTAAGGAATCTGTTCTGAGAATCACAGTGTTTACTCTGGAATTCTTGTAATGAAGTAGTGAAAGGCTCGCTACCTTTAATGACAGGTCACATACATAAGATAAACTCAAGAAAATAAAATATTTCAAAAACCCAGTTTCTACAATCTATGAAGTACTAACTGTAGCAGACAAAAGCTGGAAAGGAACAAAACAAAGACATTCTTAAAGAGAATTAATGGCTTAAGCAATTTAGAAACACCAACAGACTAGACTTTTACAACACCACAAATGTTCAAGACAAATTATATTGACGATATAACTTTCCCCCTTTGTCAATGTAGTAAATAGCCCCTTCAAAATGTATTCCACTGATAACACAAAAACTAATGAATCCAGTACACTAACAGCTGAGTTATTGGGTTTTGTTCTAAAGTATAACTCCCAATATGGAAATTTAAATACAAATGAACAAGACAGTCTCAAGGATTACAGTGATCTTTGAATAGCTAGGAGGCAACCAAAATAGCTTCATTATTTGCACAACAAATTAGCAGCACTTGGATAAAGATTGTTACATGTAAATTACTGTGCTTCGATCTCTTGAAGAGAGCTAATAAATATAATCCCTATAGGATTACAGTTCTATAACATTTTAGTTACAGACAAGCACAATTTTTAAAAAAGTATTTCACACCACTAGAAAATCAAGTGTCATTTCTGTTATGTTTTCAACAAGTGCATTTCTGCCTAATATAATGTAGACAACAGGCTCAACCATTATTTTCAGGGTAAAAAGGATCATCAAACATACTTTTTAAAACCCCTACTTGATTAACCTTTAGTGATACTTTGGAATAAAAAAAAAAAAAAGCTACTGAACCTTAGATGGAAACTGCTTGGGAAATAACAAAGTTGCTTGAAATTACAAAAATCTTTAGAAGGAAGAGTAAAATGACTTCTGGCTGCTTCATTGATTCAATGACTAATGCAAATGCTGTCTATACTGGTGTTACACAATGAAGATGACCTATCCAGAGAAATCCTTTCACTTGTAATCTCTACTAAGAACATGTAAGGACACTGTATCTGCATTTCCCATGATGTAAATGTGAACTTTCTACCTCAACTGGAAGAACCATCCAAAGTGATAGAGCTCTTTGGTGGCTGAACATCAAGGTTTTATTAAAAATAAAAGTAGGAAAAAGAAGGATATGGTCTGTGTGGCAAAGGGAATGCATCTATGTAACAATAGAAAGCCACAAAAAAATTAAGTTCTAAATTATTGTACTGAACTTCAGAATATAGTATAATATAATAAATGAGTTTTTAAAAAATCCATTCTTCAGGAAGTGGTAATAAGATTTCATACTGTGCTGCACTTTAAATATTTTTCCTGAAGATTTTTTTTTTTTTTTTTTTTTTTTTGAGGTTAGGGTCTCACTCTGACCCAGGATGGCCTGGAATTCACTATGTAGTCTCAGGGTGGCCTTGAACTCACGGTGATCCTCCTACCTCTGCCTCCCGAGTGCTGGGATTAAAGGCGTGCACAACCACGCCCGGCTTTTCTGCCTCCCGAGTGCTGGGATTAAAGGCGTGCGCCACCACGCCCGGCTCTGAAGATTTTTAAATACATCATACTGTATACTTTTAACTTAGAAAAAAATAGCTAATATCATGCAAAGGAGGGTGGATACAAGAGGTTGAAAAAATACAGTGGTATCTCTCTGGCTTGAAAATATTTACTTGGGGATTTTCTTATGTCATCATTTCACATTTTACAATAGTTATTCACACTAGATGTTTGAAAAAATTTATGCTTCAAATTGTATTGTTTACAAAGCATCTTCAGTGGACATTCACAGAAATTTCAAACGAGAAAAAAAACAAGTGATACACAGAAGAATGTAAACACCCTTTCCCTGTTTAAGGAGACTAGCTAAAATTCCTTTCCACCCTTAGAAAGTGACATAACTCAACTCATTAACTTTCATTTCATAAGCCTATGAAAAAAGTGAAAACATGAAATTAGCAATTACTTCCATAAACAATATTACATCTAAAAATGTGATTGTCTTTAGGATGCAAAGTAGAACTGTCCTCTAAAACAGGAAAAATACTTACAATTTGTAATCTGTTCTGTGACCAAATTCAGTCGTAACTGAATCTATAAAATGGAATCTATTCAGATGTTTAAAAATCATACTGTATTGAGAGTCTGATAACTACTTTAGAAATTAACTTTAAAAACTACAAAATAATATTTAAAATTAAGAAATGGTGTTATATAAGTAACAATGTGTATAAAAATGGAATTCACTGATTTTAGCTCAAGAACACATTCATATTTACAGAATTCTAAATATTTCCATGGCACCAGATTAGTTATACTTAATACATTTATACTTAACTAATTACATATCCTCCTAATCTTAACTCCCTTCCTGTCAAAGGTAATTGATCCTATTTACAAACCAATTACTTTACCTAAAATACAAGGCATATTTAAAATTAAGTGTCTGTGTTCAAAACACAGTGACGAAGTTTGGTATTATGTTTTGAAGGCCTAGTTTGAGAAAGATGAAATGTGTTTTTATTACTTATGAATAAGTGGCCCCAGTATCCAGGAAAGATAGGGGAAGTAGCAGGAATAGGCATAGACCAATCATATGTAAGAGTGCAGGAGAACGAGGGCAAAGAGCCTGTCTTTCTTAGCAATTTCTACGTTACTCAACTACAAAGTTACCAGCTTTACTAGAGTCAGAACGTACATCCCAATGTCAGTCTTAACTACTGAACTTAAAAAAGAAAAAGTGCATGTGTGTGTGCATGTGGTACATGGCCAGTGGACAACCTTGGGTGTCATTCCTCCAGCATTTTTACATGGATTCTGGGGATTCAACTCTGATCCACATGCAAGCATTTTACTAGCTCTGAACCTCTACTTTGCTTTTTATTGCTATGCTCAAGTTAATGTTCACATTGGGCCTGAGTCAGTTTCACTAATTTTATTTTCAGTTCCAGTAATTTTAAATAGCTTATTATCTGCTCTGCTATAAACCAACTACAAATTAAGAAAAAAAGATATGGTTGCTGAAACAACGTAACATTACACCCTCTAAGTATTTTTCAATTTCTCAAAACTAACACATCACTACATTTTAATATTATTTCACGAAAAATATAATTGTGATGTTATTTTAGCAGTATAATTGTAAAGTGTTATGAATAGTTGCCTATTTTATCAAAAATACAATTGGGAGGCAACTGTAGTATTTTGGAGGTGGCAAAACTGACTCCTGAACTAGTTTCTCTCTTTAAGATACTTTAATGTTGGGCTAGGTGTGGTGGTTTAATCCCAGCATTCGGAAGGCAGAGGAAGGAGAACTGCTGTGAATTTGAGGCCAGACTGGAGCTACAGAGTGAGTTTTGGGTCAGCCTGAGCTAAAGTGAGACCCTACCTTAACCCACCCCCACCCCCTGATAAAATGGATAGTTTAATGTTGACTAACATAGATTAAATATTTTAAAGAATGGGATAAGTTACTTTGCAGTTTTATTTTATCCTGCACAAAATAATTGCTCTTTAATTTTTGCAGTGAATGTATTACAGTGTATATATCATTTACATTCACTTATGCAAATAGACATGTCAGCTGAAGGATGGGAGTTATCAAACGATACTCTGCAATATCCATACATTCACAAATTGGGACAGTACATACTTTCTATTATTTTCCCTTCTTCAGCCCTATCATCATGGCTTCAAGGCCCAGGATTTTTGTTTTGTTTTGTTTTTAAAGACAGTGTCTCATTTAGCTCATGCTAGCCTCAACCTCCCTATGTTAGTAGCAGCTGGCCTTGGGCTCCTGATTCTCCTGCTTCCACCTGCTAAGTGTTGGGATTATAGATATGGGCCTCCATGCCCAGTGAAAGGCGTAGGTTTTCTATAGCCTCTCATACATACAGTACTAGGAAATCTACTTTATGCATGAATCTATGGCCAAACTGTAGACTCAGAGACTGAGAAATATAAGTGCAGGCATCTGGCTCACTGGGAGCATTGCAGTCCCTATTAAGAAAAATTTGTATCTGGAGAACCCAAGGCAGAGCTACATGAAATCACACAGCAGCTGCAAATATGCAGATTGACAACCTCCTCTTCCTCACTGAATCCTAATCCACCTGGGTTAGGCCTTCCTTAGCTACCACTCCTTTTCCTACCTCACAGAGACACGTATTAAACAAGGCATATTGATAAAAGTTATTCAAGAATTATCACTTTCCAACTTAAAGGATATATTCCTATTTTCAAATGTGATCGAAGTAATTTTTTGATACACTGAATTAAGCCACAATATAAATAATTTACTACTCAGTAATAATAATCAAAAAGAAAGTATAGCTTAAGACCTTGCTGGTGTCTCAGTTTCACATACTTAGGGTTTTAAGATTTCTATCATTAACTTAATTCAAGTTTGTAGATGACTTCAAACTTAAAAGCGTGCAGCTTTTTGCTAACATCTTCATGGCCTAATTTCAACTCCAAATGAGCTTATTTTATCTCAACACAAGCCCCTCAAAATAGAGGACTGTGGATGAGATCCAGCCACAACCTAATTATAGCAGCATGAACAATGCCACTAGGATGTCCTCATAGAACTTAAATAAATTCAACCCACAATGGGTATGGGTATATAATATACACATACCACATCATTGCATACCAAGATATTTACAAATATGTACACATATATACAGAAAGTATACAGATATTTAATATAGCATCACAAAAATATACACATGCCATTAAAAATGAGAATTTCAAATAAATACGATCAAAAAAGAGCCCTCAACCTAAATACTCTTATTCTCACACTAAACATCATGGAAGATTAAAAAAAAGCACCTCCCAAATCACCAGGAGACTCAAGGCATTCATATTCACATCAAATCTTTTAATAACAAGGTGTGGGCAGATGGTTCTGAATTACTGGCAGTGGCCAAAGTTGCAGTCCCTGGCACCTCACTTTCAGTCTGGAAATGTTCTCTGGTGATCAAGCTGATTGTAAGTCCCTGCGGGTAACTAAGTACAAGATTCTTTAACGGGGATGAAATCACTTCTCAGATAAAGAGTTACTAAACCATACAGAACAGAGAAGAATGCTAGCGAAAGTGTTATAGTTGACACTTGAATCTGATTGGTCATTTTCCTTTTACATTAATTAAATCCAGGATGACAACAATTATTTAGGAAATTCTACTATATGGGGAAAATTGAGGACAGTAGCCACAATGGAAGGGAAACAAAACAAAACAAAACCCAGAGTCTACATCAGCAAAACATCAAACACAGTTGGGTTATAGTTTTCATGTTCAACTTGGTTAAAAATATAAAGGGCACAAAAGTTCTGTGCTTTAAGTTTCTAAGAGCAGTACTTTCAAGGAAGAAAACACATACATAGACTGTATCCTGACTAAAAGAAAAAAAATTGATATAATTAGTAAATATATGCTAGAGGTGACTGTTTCACTGGCTTGAATATTTGTGATATGAGGAACTGAAATCACAGCTTTACATTTGCTCCACAAGCACTCTCCACTGAACCTCATCCCCAGCTGATTAGAAGAATATTTGATAAAGTAGGAAAAAAATCACAGCCTTTTGTTCCAAAATATACATCTCTAACAATTTCTTTCTTGTTCATTATAGAAAACAGTTTGAGCCATGTGGGAGACTGGGCTGAGATAAGGAGATCTGAGTTTTTATAGCTCTCATCAGATAGTCATAGCTTTTGAAATCTTAGCTTTCTTTGCTATAAAACAGAGAAGGTGCCTAGGTGTGGTGGCACACATCTTTAATCCCAGCACTCAGGAGGCAGAGGTAGGAGGATCACCGTGAGTTTGAGGCCAGCCTGAGACTACACAGTGAATTCCAAGTCAGCCTGGACCAGAGTGACACTCTACCTCGAAAAACTGAAAAACAAACAAAACAAAACAAAACAAAACAACAACAAAAAAACACGGAGAAGGTGGTTGTTTGCTTTACAAACTTCAGGAATATTCAGGCGGGTGTGGTGGCGCACACCTTTAATCCCAGCACTCGGAAGGCAGAGGTAGGATCCCTGTGAGTTTGAGGCCACCCTGAATTCCAGGTCAGCCTGGGCTACCGTGAAATCCTACCTCAAAAAACAAAACAAAACAAAAAGAAACATACAGATAAAGAAAATTCCATTGTGCTTCACTTTATTTAGTGGATAACTAACTTTTTGCAATCTGTTTATTCTTTCTTTCTTTTTTTTTTTTTGAGGTAGGGTCTCACTCTGGCCCAGACTGACCTGGAACTCACTATGTAGTCTCAGGGTGGCCTCAAACTCACGGCGATCCTCTTACCTCTGCCTCCCGAGTGCTGGGATTAAAGGCAGTGTGCCACTATGCCCGGTACTTCTTGCAATCTGATTTACCAGATGCACAAGGTAGTGCATGCATCTGAGTTTATCTACAGTGGCTAGAGGACCTGGTGCACCCATTCTCTCTCAAATAAATATATAAAATTTAAAAAAGAAATTGCTTTTCAAAAAAGAAACAGAAATTGTTATAGTCTCAAAGAGAGATTTTAAACAGAAACAGAATTTTAAAACAGATTGTTGTTTTTAATCCCAATATTTAAATTTTTATGAATTTTAAGATTAAATTAGGAATTAACCAAAATTATTTTTTTCAAGGTAGGGTCTCACTTTAGCCCAGGCTGACCTGGAATTCACTGAGTAGCCTCAGGGTGGCTTCAAACTCATGCAATCCTCCTATCTCTGCCTCCTGAGTGCTGGGATTAAAGGCATGTGCCACCACACCCTGCTTGTGTCTTTTTTTTTTTTTTTTTTTTGAGATAGGATATCACTGTGTAGTTTATGCAGGACTCAACCATTCTCCTTCCAGTGTTGGGATTACAAGTATGTGCCACAATGCTGGACCCCCAAAACAGAGATCTGTCTATCTATCTTTCTTCTTTATTTTTATTTTATTTTATTTATCTTTTGCAGTGCTGGGAATGGAACCCAGGGCTTTTTGAGTATGCTAGGCAAGTGTTCCACCATAAACTACATCCTCAGCCCCTAAGGCCAGGATTTTTATCTCCATTGCTTGCTTTACCAATACTGTGAAGAAAACATACAGCACAGTGGCAATGCAATAAGCATTTCTTAGAAAGTACAAATGAAACAGTTTAGGACTTTCTTTTTTTTTTTGGTTTTTCGAGGTAGGGTCTCACTCTGGCCCAGGCTGACCTAGAATTCACTATGTAGTCTCAGGGTGGCCTTGAACTCATGGCGATCCTCCTAACTCTGCCCTCCAAGTGCTGGGATTAAAGGCATGCGCCACCACGCCCGGCACAATTTAGGACTTTCTAACAGTTTTGCTCTCAAAAGATTCAAGGTGACTTTGGTTAACTTTATTTTTTGAGTCAAACTGTCACCATGTAGCGCAGGCAACATAAGAATTTGAAATCCTCCTGACTCCCAAGTGCTGGGATCACAGGCGTGCAGTAGTACACCCAGCCCACAATTTTTTTCCTTTCTCAAAAAAAAAAAAAAAATATATATATATATATAATATAGTATATATTTTCATCTGTGTCTGTGTGTATAGGTGCACCAGGACCTCCTGCCACTGCAAATAAATGCCAGAAGCTTGTGCCACTTTTTGCATCTGATGTAAATGGTTTTCTTGGGAATTGAATCAGGTTGTCAGGCTTTGCAAACAATTGCCTTTAAATTGCCATCTTTCCAGCCCCAACAATTCCCTCTTTCTTTTTCCAATGTGTATGCTAGGCAAATGCTTTATCACTGAGCTACACCCTTAGCCTTTGGTCCACCTTAGATCTTTAACTATAAATTAGGAATTACCTTAACTCAAGGGGCCATGTCATAATCTGAGTTTCCATTGTATTTTTTTTGTGTGTGTATGTGTGCGGTGCATGAGTATTATGTGTGGGTATGTCCACATGTGTAGGCCAGAATGTCTTACTCTATTGTTTTCCATCATATTATTTGACGCAGAGTCTCTAGTTGAACCCAGAGCTCACCAATTTGTTAAGGCTAGCTAGCCAGTGAGGCTGAGTGATTTCCTTTCTCCATATCCCGGTGCAGGGATTATATGCATGTTTTTACCATGCCTAGCATTTATGTGTGTTCTGGGACTGAACTCAGGTCTTCATACTTGTGTAGCAAGTGTTTTACACACTGAGTCAGTCCTCCATTGTGTGTGTGTGTTTCTTTTCTTTTCTTCTCTTTCTTTTTTTTTTTTTTTTTGGTTTTTCGAGGTAGGGTCTCACTCTAGCTGACCTGATTCCCTATGTAATCTCAGGTTGGCGTTGAACTCATGGTGATCCTCCTACCTCTGCCTCCTACCTCTGCTGGAATTAAAGGCATGAGCCACCAAACCCAGCATGTGTGTTTTTTTTTAAGACAGATATTTCTGATCATGAAGGCTCTAATTCATTTTCCTTTGTGTGTGTGTGACTGTGGATATGTATGTGGCATGCTACATGCATGGAGGTCAGAGGACAACCTTGGGTGCTGGTCTCTGCCAACCATTGTTTGAGGCAGGGTCACTTGTTCAGTGCTGTGTACACCAAGATAGTCTGCAAGCTTCCAGGGATTCTCTCATCTCTCCATAGGTGTGCTTGGATTACAGAGGTGTGCAACCATGTCTGGCTTTATGTGTGTGCTGGGCACAGCAAGCACTTTACCCATGAAGCCCTCTCCCCAGCCAGAAAGCTCTAATTTCTTCAGGCCAGTATGTTAATTTTGAAAATGTCTAAGTCAGACATAGCTATTTTCTTAAACAGTCTCATTAAACAAAATCTAGAAAAGAATGTTATATATGCTAAAAACATAGAAATGAACTTTCCTGGTAGCAATGTTAAAAAAATATTCTTAAAACCAAAAATCCAAACTGTAGAATCATAGAAATGGGAAGGACATTGGGACATCCACTGTTTTACATAAAAAGGCACTAAGAAGCAAAGACACAAAGCACTGGTCAAACGGCATCATGGTAGTTAGTTTCTAGGAAAGACAGGATTAGAATTCAGTTCTCAGTTCTCAGACCAGTGGCCTGTATGCTTAGCATGCTTAGCAGGTGAGGAGAAAGCTCAGGATAGTATCTTTTGAAATATCAGAGAATAGGGTAATGTGTGTTGATAGGCACAGAATTTCAGGGCAATTGGAACAAGAGGCCAGATGACTAATGACAGTCTACAGCTACAGTCCAGGTGAATGCTAGCACTGTTAGGAAAAGAAAAGTATAACATTTATGAAAACACTAAAAAAAAAAAAAAAAAAAAAAAGGGGCAGCAGTCTTTTAAAATATGAAAAAAATATTCTAACTTACAGACTTTATGAAATCAACAGACAACTGGTACAGACATGGGCATAACTTACACCTACTAATGTTTCCCTAGGGACTTAGGAAACAGACGCTGAAAGTAATGACCTCATTTCCCTTGGGATGACTATAGACAGACTGTGAACCTATGCAAAAAATTAGGCTTCAGAAGGCTTTCTGATTCATAGATTTTTGAATTTAAATGCCATGCAACCAAAAAAGAGGGGGAGAAGAAATCTTCAAAGCTAGTGCCTGTGAAATTATAAAGGGGAGGAAAGGTAATAGTACACAAAATTCTACATATTATTTACTGAATCCTACTTAAAATATATCTTGGAGGTTTTAACATCTTATTTCCAAACTGTCAGAGCAAAATCAAGCCACATTTTAATTTCTTTCTTTTTTTGTTTTTTCAAGGCAGGGTCTCACTCTAGCTCAGGCTAACCTGGAATTCACTATGTAGTCTCAGAGTGGCCTTGAACTCAAGGCGATCCTCCTACCTCTGCCTCCCAAGTGCTGGGATTAAAGCTGTGCACCACCACGCCTGGCCCCAGATTTTAATTTCTTAACACCTAGTTTTCCTTAACATTTGATAGCATCTCTGACATTGAAGTCTCAAAAACTTAAGCAAAAAGATTAGAAATTGCAATATACCAAGACATTAATCAAGACATTTTTTAAAACTTCAGCTCATTAACAAAGTGTTTAAAGTAGACCTCATACTGCAGACATTGTAGCATTATGAAACCAGCAACCTGGTTTTTGGATGAAAATATTAGTATTTTTCTTTGCATTTCCAGCATTCAAAGGCTTCCAAAAAAATAGGCAAACAAATTTCATGATAACATAGTACTAAAACATTCTATGTAACATTAATCATCTGAAAGTTCTAACTAAAGGTTTAATTTTAAACAGATTCTAAAATTGTGACAGTATTTAAAGGAATTCAATGATTTTAAGAACTGCCTTCATACTTTAAAAAAAGAAACAACTTTTCCTACCTATTAACTTGGAATAAAAAGAAATATTGTAGAAGGACCCTGGTCTTGATTTTCAGTAGTCCACGCTGGCCAGTTTCACCACTATGAACAATTAGATATTTTCCAAATTCAGATTTTTAAGGTCCAAGTATGTATATTAGATTTTTCCCATTATGCAAAAATAAAAATTTATTCTTCTCAGGGTGAGAATAGTGACTGTTGGGTGTAAGATTACATGTTGGAGGCAGGTATCCAATGTCAAAACCCAAAACTAAAAATTCCAAGATTCACATTTTAAAAGACTTTGAAAGATTGTACTTTAAAACAGTTACCCTAAAAGTTTGAGCTTCTTTTTTCAGTTTGCTTTTAAAGTGGTGGTTGTAAATTAAAAAATAAAAACTAAGTAACACACTATGTCTCTGCAATTACATTAGAAAACTGCACCATTTAAAATCTGTGGAAAATGAAAAACTTTCAACAAGAAGGTTTGGTTTTAATAGTCATCTATGGCATTTTCAAAAAAGACATTTCGAACATCCAGAATGGATGCTAATTCCAAAATGTGCTTCTGAAGATGGGGGTTCTCCACAGTTTCATCCCTTGGCAGTTGTGGATAGGATTCTGGATAATTTCGTGTTTCCTGGTAATAAAGAGATGTCAAATGTTACATTCTAATGGAAGAAAATTATACATGCAAATATAGTACTAGGGAGTTAACAACCTAAGATTTATTTTCCTTCATATTAGAAAAATAACTATTGTTAATATATTTGTTACTTTGTTTGGTTTTTTTTTTGCTTTTGTTTCTTGAGACACGGTCTTGCTATATAGCCCTGGCTAACCTCTAACACATGGGAATACTCCTCCACAAGTCCTCCAAGTGCAGGAATCACTGGCACCTACCAACAATGCAGACGAATGTATTTGTTGAACATGTTGAGTTTTTAACACTTGACAATTGTGACCTCTAAAAATAACATCATATGGGTTATCCTGATATGTTTACTTAGTAAGTTATTTCAAATATTGGCAAGGGTCTATCACTGATGGACCCTGTGTGCTGTTATCTAAAACCATCCAAGTACTGGACGAAGGGAAGCCTAGCACATATGTAATCTCAGCCCGTTATGTGTTTTGTGAATACATGCTGCAGTAGAAATCAAAGTGGAGGGACAAGGTACAATGAGAAGCACTAAAAGTCAAATTAATGGACCTTATTGTTTATATTAAGGGAGGCATTAAAAATGACTGTGACTGGGAAAACAGCTCAATGGGTAAAGTGCTTGCTGTGCAATCAATCCTGACAGCTTGAGCTCAGAATCTCAGAACCCACGTAAAGCTGGACATACAGCACAAGTGTCAAAACCAGCACACGTATAGGAAGATGGGATACAGAAACAGGAGAATCCCAAAGCTTGCAGGCCAGCTATCCTGACAAGTGCAACTGTGAACAGGAGAGACCCAACCTCAAAGCAAAGTGGAAGATGAGAACTGACAAAGTTGCCCTCTGACCTCCACACACACACTGTCCTAAGTGTGCTCACATTTACTCATGAACATACATATACAAGACTGTGAGATAAGGAAGAACAAAGGACCCTGACTAGCCGTAGCAATCCTAAGCATAAAAAACAATGCTGGAGGCATAACAGGATTATACCACAGAGCCACTATGAAAAACTAATATAATATTGGCACAAACACAAATAAGTAGAACAATGGAATATACAACCCAGAAATAAACCCAGGTTAAAAAAAAGCTCAAAAAAGTAATAAACTTAAAAGCTTCTGCACACAAAAAAATGAAAGAAACAGCAGATGAAGAGACAGCCTACAAAATGGGAGAAAATCTGCCAACTATACAAACAACAGAGGATTGACATCTAGAATCTATAAAGAGGGCTGGAGAGATGGCTTAGCGGTTAAGCGCTTGCTTGTGAAGCCTAAGGACCCCAGTTTGAGGCTTGATAACTTAGGACCCATGTTAGCCAGATGCACAAGGGGCACATGTGTCTGGAGTTCCTTTGCAGTGGCTAGAAGCCCTGGCATGCCCATTCTCTCTCTCTCTCTCTATTTGCCTTTCTCTCTTTATGTCTGTCGTTCTCAAATAAGCAAAAATAAACAAAAAATGAGAATCTATAAAGAACTCCAAAAATTAAGTACCAAAGAGCCAAATAACCTAAACAATAAATGGGCTAATGTAGTGAAATGTAAATTTAAAATTGCTTTGAGAGTCCATTTCAACCTAATAAGAAAGGCTATCATGCCGGGTGTGGTGGCGCACACCTTTAATCCCAGCACTTGGGAGGCAGAGGTAGGAGGATTACCATGAGTTTGAGGCCACCCTGAGACTCCATAGTGAATTCCAGGTCAGTCTGAGCTACAGTGAGACCCTACCTCGGAAAACCGGAAAAAAAAAAGGCTATCATCAAAAACAAACAAAAATTCCAGATGTTGTGGTGCACACCTTTAATCCAAGAACTCAGGAGGCAGAAGCCAGAGGATTGCCATGAGTTGGAGGCCAGCCTGAAACTACAGTGTGAGTTCCAGATCAATGTGGGCTAGAATGAGACCCTACTTAAAAAAAAAAAAAAAAAAAGAATAAATATTGCCAAGGAAGAAGAATGCTTATACATTGCTGAATGGATGTCAGTATAGCAGTTCCTTAAAAGCCCAAAACTAGATCTACCATATGATCTAGTTATACCTCTCCTGGGTATATACCCAAAGAATTCTAAGTTAGGATACCAGAGATACTCATGCAGCCATTTTTACTGCTGCACTATTCATAATAGACAAGATATGAAACCAGCCTAGATATCAACTAACAAATGAGTAGATAAAGAAAATGTGTTACAAACAAAATGGAATTTGATTCAACTGTAAAGAAGAATGAAATGGATAGAACTGAAGATCCATTCTTTTAAGTAAAATATGCAGAATCCCGATTTAAATTTGACTATGAGAGAGGATGACAGCTAAACACACCAGGGAGTGGGTAACAAGAGAGGATAATGGAATGTCATGAAAGTAGAAGGGGGAGATTATTTGAAGAAAAAATGGTTCAGCAAGAAGGCAAGACTGAGCACAAAGAGAAGCAGTAGGGAATGAATAAGAACAAAGTGCCATGATACATGTGTGTGAAGATGTCACCATGAAATGCATCTTTGTATGCTAGGAAAAAAATTAATTATAAAAAAATGACCAAGCAGGCGTGATGGTACACACCGTTAATCCCAGTACTTGGGAGGCAGAGGAAGGAGGACTGCTGTGAGTTCGAGGCCACCCTGAGATTACACAGTGAATTCCAGATCAGCCTGGGCTAGAGTGAAACCTTGGGGGGGAGGGGAGAAACCAAGCTGGGTGTGGTGGTACATACCTTTAATTCCAGCAGTTGAGAGGCAGAGGTAGGAGGATTGCTGTGAGTTCAAGGCCAGCCTGGGATTACAAAGTGAATACAAAATGAGTTTCAGGTCAGCTGGGATAGAGTAAGACCTTACTTCAAAAAACCAAAAAAAAAAAAAAAAAAAAAAAAAAAAGACAAAACAAGACCAAGATTTCAGGAGCAGGTGACTGAAAGAAATTGGGAGCTCTAATGAGAGAAAAAAAAGGAAGTGAAAGACATAATTTGGAGACAGTATTAAAATTTGGTTTTTCAGCAATGCCTGGTGGTGCATGCCTTTAATCCCAGCTCTTGTGAGGCAGAGGTAGGAGGATCACTGTCAGTGCAAGGCCAGTCTGAGACTACAGAGTGAGTTATAGGTCACCTGGGCTAGAGTGAGACCCTATATCACAAAAACAAAAATAAACAAACAAAAAAGCTTGATTTTTAAAAAAGATTTATTTATTTGGGTTTTCTGAGGTAGGGTTTCACGCTAGCTCAGGCTGACCTAGAATTCACTATGTAGCCTCAGGGTGGCCTGGCCTTAAAGATCTTTTTAAATTATTTATTTATTTGGGAGAGAGAGAGAATGAGGATGGGTATGTCAGGGTCTCCAGACGCTACAAATGAACTCCAGATGCATGTGCCACTTGTGCATCTGTCTTACGTGGATCCTGGGGAATTGAACCTAAGTCCTTTGGTTTTGCAGGTGAGCACCTTAACTGCTAAGCCTCCAGCCTCAAAAGCTTGAATTTTTAAAAACCATCTTTAAACCGGGCGTGGTGGCACATGCCTTTAATCCCAGCACTTGGGAGGCAGAGGTAGGAGGACTGCAGTGAGTTAAAAGCCAGCCTAAGACTACATAGCGAATTCGAGGTCAGCCTGGGCTAGAGCAAGACCCTACCTCAAAAAAAAAAAAAAAAAAAAAAATCAGCCAGGCGTGGTGGCGTAGGCCTTTAATCCCAGCACTCCACATGGGAGGCAGAGGCAGGAGGAGTACTGAGAGAGTTTGAGGCCATCCTGAGACTACATACATAGTGAATTCCAGGTCAGCCTGGGCTTACAGTGAGACCCTACCTTGAAAAACAAACAAACAAATGAAAAATTTATTTATTTGCGTGCAGAGGTGGGGGAAGAAAGACAAAAGAGAGAGAATGGTTACACCTGGACCTCTTGCCACTGCAAATGAACTCCAGATGCATGCACCACTTTGTGCATCTGGCTTTATGTAGGTACTGGGGAATTGAACCTGGGCAGTCGGGCCTTGCAAGTAAGTGCCTTTAACTGCTGAGCCATTTCTCCAGCCCAAAGCTTGATATTTTACATGAGTGAATAGGGTAATATTGTATAAGCAGAATCCAAAAATTCAAGGTTATATTATCTCCTCTTTTTTTTTTTTTTTTTTTTTGTTGTTGTAGGGTCTCACTCTAGCTCAGGCTGACCTGGAATTCACTGTCGTCTCAGGGTGGCCTCGAACTCTTGGTGACCCTGCTACCTCTGTCTCCCAAGTGCTGGAATTAAAGGCATGCACCACCACGGCCGGCATTTTCAAGGTTATATCTCAAAAGACCTACTTATGGCTTACTGTTAAGAATGCTTGCGTGCCGGGCGTGGTGGCGCACGCCTTTAATCCCAGCACTCGGGAGGCAGAGGTAGGAGGATTGCTGTGAGTTCGAGGCCACCCTGAGACTCCATAGTGAATTCCAGGTCAGCCTGAGCTAGAGTGAGACCCTACCTCGAAAAACTAAAAAAAAAAAAAAAAAAAAAAAAGAATGCTTGCCAGGCTGGAGAGATGGCTTAATGGCTATTAAAAACCCATAAGAAGGGAAGAAGAGATAGCTTAATGGTTAAGGCACTTGCCTGTGAAGCCTAAGAACCCACGTTTGATTTCCCAGTACTCATGCAAACCAGATGCCCAAGGTGGTATATGAATGTGGAGTTCATTTACAGTGGCTAGAGGACCTGGTGTATCCAGTTTCTCTCTCTCAAATAAATTAATAAAAATACTTTTTAGCTGGGTGTGGTGGTACATGCCTTTAATCCCAGCACTCAGGAGGCACAGGTATGATGATCCTGAGTTTGAGGCCACCCTGAGACTACAATACTGAATTCCAGGTCAACCTGGACTGGAGTGAGACCCTACCTCGAAAAACAAAAAATAAATAATTTTTTTTAAACCTGTAAGAATTGCTGGAGAGATGAGTTAGCAGTCAAGGCACTTGCTTGCAAAGCCTAAGAACCTAGGTTCAATTCCCCAGTATACAGGTAAGCCAGATACAGAAGGTGGCACATGCATCTAGAGTTCATTTGAAGTGGCTGGAGGTCTTGGTATGCCCATTCTCCCTGTCTGTCTATCTCTTTCTCCCGCCCCCCTCTCAAATAAGTAAATAAATAAAATATTAAAAAGTATTTTTAAAAATCCATAAGAACAGTGTTATCTAGATATATGACTTCATAGAACAAAAAGATAGAACTAAATCAACAAAGACTTGGAGTCTGGGAGATGGATCAGTGGTTAAAAGTGTATGCTTGCAAGCCTGCCGCCTGAGTTCAACTCCATAGCACTCACATAAAGCCAGATACAAAGTAAAAGTGGCCCATGCATCTGGGGTTCATTTGCAGTGGCAAAACATCCAGGTGTGGAGGAGGGGAGGGAAATACCATGGTTTATAGTCTGTAATTATAGAAGTTGTCAATAAAACATATATATATTAAAAAAAAAATTCAGGTGTGCCCATACGCACAAACATATGTGCACGTGCAAATAAATACCCTGGGCAGGAGGGATGGCTTAGCAGTTAAGGCGTTTGCTTGCAAAGCCAAACGACCTTGGTTCAATTCCCCAGGACCCACGTTAGCCAGATGCACAAGGGGGCGCACACATCTGGAGTTCGTTTGCAGAGGCTGGAGGCCTTGGTGCGCCCATTCGCTCACTCTCTCTCTTTCTATGTTAAATAAATAAATAAATAAATGAAAATAAAATATTTAAAAAAACTTTCAACCCTATTCACAAAGAAGAGATAAAGTAAAACTTGTAAAAAGGTGTTCAACCTCAATATTAGCAAAGGAAGTAAAAATCAAAATCATAAGGACGGATGACTTTATTTTTATTTTTATTTTTTTCGAGGTAGGGTATCACTTTGGCTCAGGCTGACCTGGAATTAACTATGTTGTCTCAGGGTGGCCTCGAACTCACAGCACTCATCCTACCTCTGCCTCCCGAGTGCTGGGATTAAAGGCATGCGCCACCACACCAGGCAGGACTGATGACTTTATACCCACTCGACTCACATAAAACATAAAGTATGGTTCCAACACATGGTAGTAGAGAAGGATCAGAGTGCAGAAATTCCTACACATTCCATGCTAGAGCATGAGTTTAAAATGAAGAACATTGCTTAGAAAATAGTTTGGGGCTGAAGAGATGGCACAGTGGTTAAAGGCACTTCTTGGTAAAGCCTCTGGGCCCAGGTTTGATTTCCCAGTACCCACATAAAGCTGGATGTCAAAGTGGCACATGTGACTGGAGTTTATGTGCAGCAGCAAGAGGCTCTGGTGAGCAGATTCTCTCTGACTTTCACTGACCCCCCCCCCCCAACACACACACACACACACAAAATTAGAGGGCTGGAGAGATGGCTTAGCAGTTAAGTGCTTGCCTGTGAAGCCAAAGGATCCTGGTTTGAGGCTCGATTCCCCAGGACCCACGCAGCCAGATGCACAAGGGGGCACATGCATTTGGAGTTCGTTTGCACTGGCTGAAGGCCCTGGTACACCCATTCTCTCTCTACCTGCCTCTTTCTCTCTTTGTCGCTCTCAAATAAACAAATAAGCAAAAAATAATTAGAAAAAGTTTGGCATTACTTAATAAAGTTTGCTTATGTATTTGACATTATAATTTGGCTGTTAGGTATATATCCTAGAGAAAAATTTATATATGTATACCAGGAAAATGATAGAAGAATTTCAAAATGGTATTATTTATACAATAATGAAACTTGGAAGTAATCCAAATTTCCACTATCAGTGAACTAATACTAATTTGTGACATATAGTATAGTCAAATGCTCTGAATTACACAGTCAAAATTAATGAATGATTTGAGGCCAGTCTAAGCTATAGAGTGAGTTCCTGGACTAGGAGACCCTGCCTTGGAAAAAATCAAACAACCAAACCAAACCAAATCAAATCAAATCAAAACAAAACAAAAAACAGAATCAATGAATAAAAGCTATAATCATCAACATGGCTCAATCTCAGGAACATTTAGACATATGTATGTATGTATTTTTCTGGTAGTGCTGTGGACTGAACCCAGGGCCTTATGCATACGAGGCAAGCATTTTCCCACAGCGATATCTATAGCCCCCCAGAACATAATACTGACTGAAAACAAGAAAAAAAAAAAAAAAGATTTTATCAGTATGTTGGGCAGAAATACAAATAAATATGACAAGGTTTAACAAAAGGTAAATAATTTTAACACTCAGGATATTGGTTGCATTTGAGAATGAGAAAGATTAGGAAGGACCTATAAAGGTCCTCAAAGATAGTGAAAATTCTCTCCTTTCCTTTGTTGAGTATTCTAGCCGGATGCTCTTGCCTCAGCCTCTAGTGATAGGATTACAGGCATGTAACACTCTGCCCACATATTATTAATATTTACACTGTACATTTTACTTTAGTATAGTTTTGGGTCTCAGACTTTATTTAATGTGAGTAAAGTAAAGTACATGACTCTTGAATATGAAGGCAAACCTGATCTTGAACACTTTGCCTACCCGAAAGATCTTGTGCATCCTCATGGTGGCTGAGCAGAAGATAAATCTTGTGAGAAGCAAGCGAAGAAATTCATCTCCAAAAAACTGGAGAAATGCCTGATCTGCAGAGGAGAAAAGGGACAGTAAAAGGAAGCTACATGGCAATGACACTTCAAGAGGGAAGAAAGTTCAGAAGAGCCTTTTGGACTTTCCCACCTGGGACAAATACCTTTAAGACTCCAAACAACTTAAAGTAGGTAACCATTTTAAGCCATTATAGTATGCATTATCAAGTGTGCAAGTAGATTCATAGGGTACCTATTGAACGTGAATGGGTCAGTAGCTGGGCAATATCGCGGTTGATTTTTCGAAGATATTCTTGACACTTTTCCCATAGGCCTCTACGCATGCTTGATAATCCAGAGACAAACAGGAAGGCCATTAGAGGGTTGTTCAAAAAAAGAGTGAACAGGCTACCTCGTTGAGATTGATCTGTAATAACAAACACATTACATAACAGAGAACAGTTCTGCAAAATGTTAAGAACATGTGAGGAATATTTTAATATCTGATAGTGTATACAATTAAAGCGGTCATTAAATTTCAATTCAACAATGCAAATTCTTCATGAAACTATGGAAACATATCCAGGTATATTATCTCCTGTTGAATAAAGTTAAATAGAGCTTAGTACACTTAAGAGAAAAGAAAATTAATTATATTCCTTACTATTTTAACCCTGAAGTAACCTATTTCATCCAAATGTGGCAAGTGTTGACTAATGGACTGTCCATGGCCTGTATGATAAACAATGGATCTACCAGTCTACCAGTCTTTTTCATTCTCCTTTGTTAGTTTCTCTTTCTTGGTCTACATCTTCCCCTGCCCCCACCCCCAAGGGTTTCACTCTAGCCCAGGCTGACCTGAAATTCACTATGGAGTCTCAGGGTGTCCTCAAACTCCCGACGATCCTCCTACCTCTGCCTCCTGAGTGCTGGGATTTAAGGCATGCATCACCACGGCCGGCTTTGTGTGTGTGTGTGTGTGTATGTGTGTGAGAGAGAGAGAGAGAGAGAGAGAGAGAGACAGAGAGAGAGAGAGAGAGAGAGACAGGGTCTCATGTATCCTAGGTTAGGCTTGGCCTTGCTAAGTAACTATAGATAACCTTGAACTCTTGATCTTCCTGTCTCTACCTCCCAAGTACTGAATTTACATGCATGAGCCACATTTGACTCTCTGCCTAGCTCTTAAGCAGTTTTCCTGTTTTGGGCCCTAACACTACTGACCTCACCAACTTTTATGATTTTTTGAAAGAATATTTTTACTAAAAAAAAAAAATATATATATATATATGTATATATATATATATATATATATATATATAATTTATTTGCAAGGAGAGAGAGAGAGAGAGAGAGAGAGAGAGAGAGAGAGAGAGAATGGGCACACCAGGGCCTCTAGCTGCTACAAAGGAACTTCATTTAGACACATGCACTACTTTGTGCATCTGGCCCTACATAGGTACAGGGGAATGGAACCCGGGTCATTAGGCTTTGCAGAAAAGTCATCTTAATAACCACTGAGCCAACTCTGCAGCCCCAACTGCTGTGATTTTCATTATCACTATGATACTACTGCTTCCTAATTCTTTAGGACTAAGATTGAACTCCATACTTCCAGCTCTGTGGGTCCTGTAATCTGCTGGAAACAAAAAGACTGTGATGGTTCCAACCTGAGATGCACTATGAATGTACACTAGACTCTAAGGCCTTGGTATGAAAAGGCATGCTGTTAACACTTATTTCACCTATTTCTTTTTCTTAAAAATGGGGATCCTAGAAAATTTAAAAAAAAAAATGTAACGTACCCATTTTTACTGGATAGCATTGCTTGAGACCTCTGCATTCAACTTCATTCTCAAAGGAAATTCAAGCTTCAGTATGTCAACACTAACAGCAAATGCTTTCCCCTTTAGTTCTCTAAACCACATTTCTCATCGAGTTTCACTATTGCTACTAACACGAAAGCCACTGGATGTACATTCTTGTCATTTTGCTCTTTCTGCCTCTCATACCCAGTCCTGCTGTCTCAATGGGCTTATTCCATCACTGTTGAGCTCCAGCACCATCGTTTCTCTACTTCCATCAGTGCCCCTTTCCAATTCATTCTCTGAGGTAAACTGAATGTTCTTTTATGTTTCTCTTCTGTTTACAATCTTTCACTGGTAGCGCATACTCTTTTGCTTGAATCACATCACAAATCTTAAGGATTTTTATCAGCCACACAATCTCAAACTCTATCCTCCAACCAGAGGAAACGAACTTCTTCAAGTGTTTCTTTCACAAGCTCTTAGCTCAGGGTCATAGCACACAGTTTCTCTGCTGACAGAGCCACTCTTGTTTAGTCACTCCTTACCTTCACTCAACTCTATGTGCCCATGTTGTCCACTTTAGATATCATCTCATCCCTTTGTTACACTCACACATCCTGGTTATGGTACTTGCCTGTTAGGTATATCTATCTTTGACTAGACATTAACTCTATGAGAAACATAACATATTATCAGATCCAATATATCCCCAGTGCCTAGCACATTGCCCAGGAAATAAATGTTGAAAATCAAACAAAAAACTATTTGTTGAATGAATAAAATAAGCCTTGGCTAATGGTGGTGGAACTACAGGCTGCAGACACTGAATGGGTAAGAACCTTGTCTGATGCTTCTTCACTAATGCACCTGTTCCTTCCATGTCCACAGAAGCAAACCTTCTGCAGAGGTCAGGAGAAGTGATGCCCCCAAGTAAATCCAAAATGTTTCTCAAAATAGAATTTTGAATTTGTTTAGGTAGTTGTATTTGCATAAAGACAGGACACTGGGGTAAAAGTGTTAAGGACATGTATCATAACAAGGTATATTAACATCAATGTAAACATGTATAGAGGCCTTTCTAGGTACCTAGCATTACTGTGTAAGGCAGGGAGAATATTATTTCTATTTGATAGATGAAGTAACAGAAGCACAGAATGGCTGAGTAACTTTCCAAGGTCACACAGACAGTAAGTGGCTAGGTAGCCTCCAAAGTCTAAGTCTCCTCCTCTACACACTGAAGTCTTTCTTGCAGACCAAAACATCTTGGTATGAACCCATCTGACCATGTAATTTTAAATGAAGCTATATCAGGACAGTATGACAACATTCTCCAGTAGATGGAAGGCCTATACTCCTCCAGAAACAATGAGAAATGATGAAAATATACTCCAAGCAGGAGAATTTTACCGTTGTTTGAAGGTAAGTTCTATCCCCTACAAATTTGGCATCTGGATTATGAACTTAGTGTTGCTACATGAATTTCCTTGTTAAACAGATGAACTTACCTTAAAACAACGGTGAAAGTCTCCAGCTTCTCTCAGGCATTCAAATGCTGACCATCACTTCCTGTGTCAAACTATGTCAGCAGACAGGACTTCTGGCTGGGAAGTAGCAGTAAAATGCCATCTCCCACAGAGAGACATCAGCACTATTCACAGTCAGGGAGATAGTGAAAGAGTGACAAGTACCACTAAGACAGTGTTAAGGTTTGCTCAGTAATTTTACCTAGGAAACGACTGGGAGTTAGACTTAGGTTTTATATGTTACCTACTAAGAACAAATCACTAAGGGCAAAAGGCTTTCACTTTGTAGCTACCAAAGAAATGGCCCAAACTAACTTGTCCTACTGGTAGACTTGGAAGAAATTCATTTATTTTAAAAGAACAAGATAGAAATAAAAGGGAGGGAGAGAGAGAGAGAGAGAGAGAGAGAGAGACCCTTTAAGTTGTGCCAGTTGGATTACCCTCACTCTTAGACACAAGCTAAGTAGTTTCCTTATAAAACATGTAACCAAAGATGTAGAAAACCATGCTGTATGGATATGATAAGCAAACCAAACCAAACACCTGTGAAACAAATTTTCAAATGTATAAATTCTGAGTTCTCCAACAGCAAAGGACCGAACCACTTCTTTCTCAGAAATGAATTACCTCAAAGCCTAATGATAGAACATTAAGGAAGCCTAGTTGTTGGCAATGCTTCTTGGTACATTTCAGGTTGATATTTGCTACATTAAACACCATATATCCAGGCTGAATCACAATGGGAGACAAAAATGAAGACCAGTATTTTTTCATTTGTAACTTTTGGATGTAACAGGCACTGAGAGAACATACCTTGTAAAGCTTTTGGATATGCTGTAGGAGAAAGCAAGCAGACCAATGGCTGTCCAAACAAGTTTGTGAAATTCTGTAACATATAAGAATTTAAGGGTTTTATTAAAGATATGACCAATGGTAATTCCTTAGTAATTTCCCAAAACACGGCACTGATTTATTAATTGGGTTCTTCAATTTATTTTCTAAAAATATATTTATTTATTTTCAAGGAGAGAGAGAAAGAAAGACAGAGAGAATGAGAATGAGAATGAGAATAAATGAATGGGCATGCCACGGACTCTTACTACTACAAACTCCAGACACATGCGCCACTTTGTGCATCTGGCTTTATGTGGGTACTGGGGAATCAGACCCAGGCTGTCAGGCTTTGCAAGCAAGTGCCTTTAACCACTGGGCCATCTTCCTAGCCCTGGTTCAGCAGTTATAGATACATGAGTCACATCTCGATATCAGGCAAACAGCCAGCTGTGGTGGAGCACGCCTTTAATCCCAGCATTCAGGAAGCCAAGGTGGGAGGATCACCATGAGTTTGAGGCCACCTAGAGACTACATAGTGAATTTCAGGTCAGCCTGAGCTAGAGTGAGACCCTACCTCAGGAAAAAACAAAAAACAAACCAAGTAAATAAAATAAAATAAAGACATAATAAACTGGACATGGTGGCACGCATCTTTAATCCCAGAACTCAGGAGGCAGAGGTAGGAGGATTGCTGTGAGTTTGAGGCCAGCCTGAGACTACATAACGAGTGAATTCCAGGTCAGCCTGGGATAGAAATAAGACCTTATCTTAAAAAAACAAACAAACAAACAAACAAAAAACTAAAATAAAGGCATATACGTGACTGTAGCTTATTGGTAGATACAGGTCACTTGGCTGTCTACCCAAGAGGCCATTCCATTGGACATCATACACTGTTACACCAGGGTAAATTTTCCAAGGAGGAGGATCTGGCTGTCAACCTGAAAGGCTCCAATCTCTGACTTGCTCGTATTTAAGAACTGGAACCATCTCTTTTTAAGGTTCACAGCAAAAGGATACACTCTGTGTGCTGTGCCAACTATAGCAAGAATTAAGGTGACACTCAAAGTACAAAGCAGAGTATTTTGCATAATTCAGGACACCATTTCCCTAATGCAGATCTACGTGGAAAAAAATGTAATTAAAACATCATCGTAAACCATTTGGTAAAATAAGACAAAATTTCTACAAGTAAACTGAGTATGAAAAAATGTTTTAAATACTAATAAATGGTGTAAAAAATAGGGGAGCTGGCGAGATGGCTCAGTGGATAAAACACTTGGCACTCAAGCCCCAGTACTTGAATTTGACCCCAAACCCCACATGAAAGTCAGAAACTGTGATGGGTGGTGGAGACAGGAGAATTCACCCTCCACATGCTCAGGTTCACAAGGAGTGCACTGAAGAACAAGAGAACTAGAGAAATCCTGCTTCACATGAGGTGGAAAGGTGAAGATTGACCTGAAAGTTGTCCTCTGACCTCCACGTGTGTGTGCATGCACATAACCCAAAGTAAATAAATAACATTAAAAAAAAAAAACTAAACAAAAGGAGGGCTGGGGAAATGGTGTAGTGGTTAAGGTGTTTGCCTGTGAAGCCTAAGGACCCCGGTTCGATTTCCCAGGATCCACGTAAGCCAATGCACAAGGGGGTGCATGCATCTGGAGTTCGCTTGCAGTGCCTAGAGGGCCTGGCATGTCCATTTTCTCTTTCTCTCTCTCTCTCAAATAAATAAATACATACGTAAGTCTCAGGGTGGCCTTGATCCTCCTACCTCTGCCTCCCAATTGCTGGGATTAAAGGTGTGGACCACCCACACCCGGCTCTCACCTGGCTTTTTATGTGAGTGCTAGGGATTATACTCAGGTACTCAGGTTGTGCAGTAAGTACTAGTACAGATGGAACCATGCCCTCAGTTCCATACTAATTAAAATTTGACCCAACCTCAATAAAAATAGCCCTTCAACAGAAAAAGATCATGTTAAAATTTCATATGGAAAAATTAGATTAGTAAGGAAAGAAAACAGAAAAACAGAGGAGGAACTAGATGCCAGATATTACTTAAAAACTTCAGCAAAGAAAATATGTGGCACTAGGAAGAGCATCAATGGAACAGAATGAAAGTCCAGAACAGACCCAAAACATTTAAGATTTTTTTTGCCATAGTGAAGTGACAGCAGAATGGTTAGAAAAACTAGATGGGGGCTGGAGAGATGGCTTAGTGGTTAAGTGCTCGCCTGCAAAGCCAAAGGACCCAGGTTTGATTCCCCAAGACTCACATAAGCCAGATGGCTGGAGATGGCTGGAGGCCCTGGAGCACCATTCTCTCTTTTTGCTTCTTTCTCTCTCTCAAATAAATAAAAATAAAAATAATTTTTTTAAAAAGAGAAAAACTAGAAGGCTACATGGGGGGGGGGTCTCCATAATGTACACCATCTATCAATAAATTTCAAATAAATAATTTAAATGTACAAAATAAAGCAAAAAAAAGTAGTGACCAAAACTATAGAAAGAATTATTTTTGTGATATAGAATATGTCAACCACTGTCATAAAAAAAAATCAAGTCTATGCATAGGAAAAACCCCATATAGTCACAAATGACTATAATCCCAGCACTAGGGAGGTAGAGGCAGAACAATCAGGAGTTTAAGGTCAGCCTGGAAAACAGAAAATTCCTTTGTCTCCATAAAAATAAAAGCCAGGCCTTACAACGTGGCACCCAGATACAAAATGGCCTGGATATCCATGACCTCACAGTGCCTGACACTACCTACACAAGACCATCATAATAGGAGGAAAAGATCATGACACCAAAATAAAAGAGAGACTGATCGAGAGGGGGAAGGGATATGATGGAGAATGGAGTTTCAAAGAGGAAAGTGGGGGGAGGGAGAGCACTACCAGGGGATATTGTTTACAGTCATGGAAGTTGTTAATAAAAAAAATAGAAAAAAAGAAAAGAAAAAAATAGTAAAAATAAAAGCCAGGTATGGTGGTACATGCCTTTAATTCCAGATATAGGAGGATCACTATGAGTTCAATGCCACCCTGAGACTACATAGTGAATTCCAGGTCAGCCTGAGCTAGAGTGAAACCCTACCTCAAAAAAACCCAAAATAAATAAATAAATAAATGAAATAAAAATAAAGGAAGAAAGAAAGGAAGGAGAGAAAGAAGAAAACAGCTGAGCATGTTGGTACACACAGTTAATCCCAGGAGTTTCTCAGTGAAATAAACATTTAAATATAATAAATACCCCTAAATTCTAAATTGTTTTTACCTATTGATATTCATAGCATCTACATATGAGTGTTTTTCCCCACATTCTTACCAGCAAGAATCTTCTCAAACTTTTGTAAGTTTTGTTAAACTGACATATTAAAGATGGCATTTTAGCATAGCTTTGCTATTATCCTCATTACCAGCAACGTTTGGGTCTTTTTGTATATTTAAAGCAATATAGTCATATAAAGATCCTGAGTCACACATACCTCCCTCAAACAAATGAATAAATAAATAAAATATATTTTAAAAACCAGAGTAAATAGATGTTTCTTAGCCATGAAGTTGCTTTTGAGTTGTGGAAGGAAGGGCCAACATAAACGAGGACATTTTTATTAAAATAAAATTCTCTCAAAAAAAAAAAAAAAAAAAGGATACTGATGCTCAATGATTAAAGGTGCTTACTTGCAAAAGTGTGCTGGCCCAGGTTTGATTCCCCAGTACGCAAGTAAAGCCAAATGCACCAAAGTGGTGCTTACGCCAGGCGTGGTGGCGCATGCCTTTAATCCAGCATTCCGGAGGCAGAGGTAGGAGGATCACTGTGAGTTTGAGGCCACCTGAGACTCCTTAGTGAATCCCAGGTCAGCCTGGGCCAGAGTGAGACCCTACCTCAAAAAACCAAGAAAAAAAAAAAGTGGGGCTTACATCTGGAGTTTGTTTGCAGTGGTAATGGACACTAGCACACCCATACATTCTTTTTTTAAAAAAAATTATTTATTTATTTGAGAGCAACAGACAGAGACAGAGACAGAGACAAGGAGGCAGAGAGAGAGAGAGAGAGAGAATGGGTGCACCAGGGCCTCCAGCCACTGCAAACGATCTCCAGACATGTGTGCCTCCTTGTGCATCTGGCTAATGTGGGTCCTGGAGAATGGAACCTTGAACCGGGATCCTTAGGCTTCACAGGCAAGTGCTTAACCACTAAGCCATCTCTCCAGCCCCCATACATTCTTTGTTTGTTTGTTTATTTATTTATTTTTAATTTATTTGAGAGCAACAGACAGAGAGAGAAAGAGGCAGATAGATAGAGGGAGAATGGGTATGCCAGGGCCTCCAGCCACTGCAAACGAACTCCAGATGCATGTGCCACCTTATGCATCTGGCTTACGTGGGTCCTGAGGAATCGAGCCTTGAACTGGAGTCCTTAGGCTTCACAGGCAAACACTTAACCACTAAGCTATCTCTCCAGCCCCCATACGTTCTTTCTATTTTCTCCCCATGCAAATAAAAAGAAAAAAAAATTTTCTATAAAAATGAATTAGCGCCGGGCGTGGTGGCACACGCCTTTAATCCCAGCACTCGGGAGGCAGAGGTAGGAGGATCGCCTTGAGTTCGAGGCCACCCGGAAACACCATAGTGAATTCCAGGTCAGCCTGGGCTAGAGTGAGACCCCACCTCGAAAAACCAAAAAAAAAAAAAAAAGAATTAGGCCAGGCACAGTGGCACATGCCTTTAATCCCAACACTTGGGAGGCAGTGGGGAGGATTGCCATGAGTTTCAGGACAACTCCAGGTCAACCTAGGCTAGAGAAAGACCCTACCTTAAACAAACAAACAAGCAACTGAATTAGGGTTGGAGAGATGGCTTAGCAGCTAAGGCATTTGCCTGCAAAGCCAAAGGACCCAGGTTCGATTCCCCAGGACCCATGTAAGCCAGATGCACAAGGTGGTACATGTATTTGGAGTGTTTTTTTTTTGGGGGGGGGGTTTCAAGGTAGGGTCTCACTCTAGTCCAGGCTGACCTGGAATTCACTATGGAGTCTCAGAGTGGCCTTGAACTCACAGTGATCCTCCTACCTCTGCCTCCCGAGTGCTGCGATTAAAGGCGTGTGCCACCACGCCCGGTTTGGAGTTCTTTTGCAGTGGCTGACAACCCTGGTGTGTCCATTCTCTCTGTCTCTGCCCCCCTCAAATAAATAAATAAATAAATACTTAAAAAAATGAATTAGACAGTGGTTCAGAAAAAAAGACATGAAAATTTCAGTGTCAGGGTAGGATAACTTCCAGTATTGGTCAGGGAGACCCCTGAAGCCCTGAAAACATTACATGCTATTGCCAAGGCCCTAGATGGCAATACCCTATTGCTAAACACTCCACATGCTTGGGCTGCAGTTCACTGAGAAATCAAGCTGGAGCTGAACTGGAAGCATCCTTCCTGTTGACCAGCTGTAAAGCTGCTGGAATGAGCTATGCACCCTATAGGGGGAGAAAAGTCATCAATGTTCTTAACCAGCAGGGCACCCAGCCAAGCCAAATGTGCCAACTGGTGCCATGGTAGCTGTGGTGGTTTGATTCAGGTGTCTCCCATAAGCTTATGTGTAATGGGGCTGGAGAGATGGCGTAGCAGTTAAGGCACGTGCCTGCAAAGTCTAAGGGCCCAGGTTCGATTCTCCAGGTCCCACGTAAGCTAGATGCACATGGTGGCGCATGCGTCTGGAGTTCCTCTGCAGTGGCTAGAGGCCCTGGTGCGCCCATTGTCTTGCTCTCTCTCCTACACCCTTTTCCTTGTCTCTAATAAATAAATAAAAATAAAAATGAAATAAATAAAAAAAAACCCTATGTGTTCTGAATGCTAGGTTCCCAGCTGATGGAGATTTGGGAATTAATGCCTCCTGGAAGCAGTGTATTGTTGGGGGTGGGCTTATGGGTGTTATAGCTGGTTTCCCCTTGCCAGTGTTTGGCACATTCTCCTATTCCTGTTGTCTACCTGATGTTGGCCAGGGGATGATGTCCACCCTCTGCTCATGCCATCGTTTTCCCCTGTAAACCAAAATAAACCCTTTTTCCCCAAAAGCTGCTCTTGGTCAGGTGGTTTCTGCCAGCAATGTGAACCTGACTGCATTGGCTTGTCTGTTATGGGAGAAACCAACTGGTCTCTGATTGGACTTGAGGCTGGCTCCAAAGGAGGGAATTCCTGCCTGGTGCTGAAAACTTAATGAAAAGCCTATGGTTGGGGAGGCCAAAAGCCTTGGGGGAGGGGCCTACTTTGTCTAGATAAATGGACATATTATACCCACTAAACTACCCTCTAAACACTTATGTTTATGCCCATTTTTTTTTTTTTTTTGAGGTAGGGTCTCACTCTAGCTCAGGTCGACCTAGAATTCACTATGTAGACTCAGGGTGGCCTCGAACTCACGGCAATCCTCCTACCTCTGCCTCCCAAGTGCTGGGGTTAAAGGTGTGAACTAAGGTCAAGGGAGGAAGGTTAATTGGTAAGTTACTTCAATAATTCAAGTGAGTATTGCAGTGGAGGTGCTGAGATTTTGAACATGTAATTAGAGCCAAGAGGGTTTTCTAAAATGAATGTGGGACAGGAAAGAAGGAAAATAACATCAAGCATGAGATCAAGACTTTTGGCTGAGGCAACTGTACAAGCATAACAGCTAATCACTGCAACGAGGAGGCTAGAGGGAGAAGAGCTCTATAGAGTAGGTAGATGATTATAAGTACAGCTGTACAGAGAAGTCTAGCCTGGACACCATACTCTTGTACACAACAAGCATAGATACAGTAATTCAAGTCTTGAAAGCCATGGCCTTGGGGGGATGACTAGTAAGTAAGGGCACTTGCTACACAAGCACAAAGACCTGACTTCAATCCCCAGCAGCCACATAAACATCCAAGTATGCCCATACATGCCTGTAACCTCAACTGTGAGATAGGTGGGGACAGGAGAATCTCTGTGGCTTGTTGCTCTGCCAGTCTGATCAAAAAAGGGTAGAGACTTTGATTCAAAGAAACAACACAGAAGAACAAATGATAGAAGAGAACACACAAGTTTCTACTCTGGCCTCTAACATGCACACATGAGGTAGGTGTATCTACACACACTCCCACACAATACACACACACAATACCACACATTATACACACACCTCCTAAGAAAAAGTCATAAAACTAGATAAAACCAGGGGAGATCAGCTATGGCTGGAAAATAAGAGGAACAGGATAGAACCCAGGGACACTCACAAGGCAGGTCCAGGAAATGAGGACAACTGTCTATGGCAACAAGAAAAGGGCATAGACATGATCTATCTGCCCACATCAAAAGTGGAATTTTGTTCCCCTCCTCCTGAGGTAGCATTTCACTCTAGCTCAGGCTGACCTGAAATTCACTATGTAGTCTCATGGTGATCCTCCTACCTCTAGCTCCCAAGTGCTGGGATTAAAGATGTGCACCACCACGCTCGGCTGGAAGCACTATTCCCCCCACCCCGCCTCGGGTAGGGTTTCACTCTAGCCCAGGCTGACCTGGAATCCACTATGAAGTCTCAGGGTGGCCTCAAACTCGTAGTGATCCTCCTACCTCTGCCTCCCGAGTGCTGGGATTAAAGGCGTGCACCACCACGCCTGGCTTTGGAATCATGTTTTTTGATATAGGGTCTCACTCTGAAGCCTAGGCTGACCTAAAACTTACTTTTAGTCCAGCCTAGGCTTGAACTTGCAGCAATCTTCCTACATCAAACTGCTAAGGATGGAATTACAGGTTTGAGTCACCATGCTTGGCTAGTACACTAACTTCTGCAAGGACAGATAGGTTTGTGTCCTGCTCTGATTCCTGTTGCCTAGACATTCTTCACTGCATGGCTCAAGATGTTTGTCCAAGCCAATTTAATTTTTTAGAGATGTATGGGCTATCCAAAGGAAATCATACAAGCTGCGCTGTTGGAGAGCACAGCCCTACCTAAATGTGCTGACAGGAGCTTTACAGTGCAAAGCACCTCAACCTGAATGTTTGCGATGGCAAAGCTAATAAACATATGCTAATGAAAGTTTGGGATGCAGTGCTTCTTTCTCCCAATCTGATAAGGAGTTTGTCCTAGTAGTTGCAGGTGGCAAAGCCCTGCTGGCCAGCTTACTTGCCTTTCTGTAAATATCTGCTCAGTCTCAAAACAACACAGTAAGTATTCTTGTGAGAAGGTACTCCTACGGTAATCTATGCTGTGCTAATAGTAAGTAATGAGCTTTTGCAAGATGGATAACAACACAGTGGGGGCTGGAGAGATGGCTCAGCAGTTAAGGCACTTGCCTGAAAAGCCTAACAACCAGAATTCAATTCCCCAGTACCCACGTAAAGCCAAATGCACAAGGCTACGCACATGTCTGGCATTCATTTACAGTGGCTGAGGTCCTGGCGTGCCCTTTCTCTATTTTTCTCTTTCTCACTCTCTCTCCAATAAATATATAGATAAAATATTTAAAAAAAAATAGCGGGCTAAGGCCCAGCACCTCTGTCCTTGGGCACAGAGTCCCATGGTTCTTCCATTTTCAAATTAGCCAATGAATCATACACGTTTACTTAAACCATGCCCTCCTTTACTGGATTTTCCAGACTCTGCTGTATGTGAATGGATCACTAGACCTGGTGCTTCATCCCTTAAATCCCACCACTTGAGAAGCTGAAGTATGAGGATCACCATGAGTTTGAGGCCAGTTTGGGCTACAGTGAGTTTCAATGTGAAACATAACAAAAATCCTTTCTAGTATTCCACAGTTGTTCTGGACATCAGAATACTGAATTTTAAGATTACATCTCAATACATAAATGAGTAAGGGCATTTTTAATGATGCACAAAGGGTAATGATTCTTTTTAAGGTCATCATCCAGTATTCATTCTATACTTAAACAGTACCATGGAAATGACAAACACATACGCTGAATGGTATTCGTGAAATTATAAAAGGTAGGAGCCAATAATGCCCAACCAGACTGAGAGAATACAGGATTAGCAAACTATTCTAAATGTGTAGAATATATACATATTAAATATCTACACCCTGGAGTTTCATACATCCATCAAAATGCAACACCGACTCCCTTTTAGTCACAAGGACCTGGAATGCATCTTGTGAACTCTAAAGACACAGGGACTCTTCTGGCTTGACAAGGTTAAGTAAGCTAACTTCCAAACCTTTTCCTTCAGTCACCTCCAACTCTCTTCCATAACCCTTCTTCCCCATGCACACATACACACAGATTTAAGGAAGCACACAGTTAACTTTTCCTAAAAATAAAAATTCTAACATTAAACTTGACAAAATGGGTAGCAAGAAATGTCTTAAAAATTTTAAGGTGGGTTAAATGCTTTTGAAATTTAGAACATAACTTAAAAAATAAAACTAAACATGAAAATAACATGAACAAACATATACTTGGGATCAGCATTCTTGGCTACCAGCCAATCTGTTACTCCCCTGTTGCTTCTCCAATTTCTACATTCACATGAACATCCATGACAGAAATAGCTTTAAGTGGAGGATCTGAACACCCAGCATATGTCTGAACATTATACAAAAGACTAAAGATTGTGTTTCCCTTTTCCTATAAATTACTACAGGCTGAAATTCTAATAATCAACGTTAAATGTTTGGCTACTGGAATTCTTTTAAGGATCACTGAAAAGCATTGTTTCAATAGCAAAACATTAAAAAAGGATATGGGAGTTAGATGACTACCACTTGCTTAAACATTCAGGGTCATTCTTTCCTGATTATCACAAATTCTTTTGCAAAACTAAGTATATGAAAAACAATATGTTGATATTCAATGTTTATTGTCATCGTGTGAGACAGGTTTGATTTTTAACTACAGAAGCTAGGTGTGCAGAGAGGAAAACAAATCACCCATGAATCTCTACTTCTATAAAAGAAAATTACTCTGGGTTATATAACAAAAATAAACCTCCCACCAGATATCTTGGAAATCTTGAATATTTTTTTCCTGCAGGAGGATTTATTATTTTCCACTGAGAGTCCATTCATGCGTTTTCTTCTTGTTTCTATTCATAGCACCAGATCCTGACTAGCATGCACAACCTCAAAAGAAAAGAAACACTAAATACATACTGAAAATTGAATAGGTAAAACAAAGCATAAATGAAAAGGCATACAGTAAGAGCAGGAGCCTGGGTTGTTGCCATAGTCTAGCATGTGCACTAGGTCTCCTGGAACTCACCTTGTAAGCCACACTATTGGAGGAGTCCACAATGATGAACAGGGGCTTCCTTGTGAATGGATACAGATCTCCGGGATGAAGGCTGGGGAAAAAACAGTCAGCAATTGAGTAACTACAATGGTCAAATCTCAGAAATCATACTCTACAGTTTGGTGAACCAATAGTTTTAAATCACAGTACTGAGAGAAAATCGAAGACTGATTAAGGAATAGAAAAAAAAATTCTGCATGTACTAGGAGAATCAAATTGATTCTAACTGAAGAAAAGGTCAGAGACAATTACTATTCAACAATGTCTACATAAGTCTGTGCAGGGGCATGTAGTCCCAGAATTTGAGGGGGCTGAGAGCAGAGTCTTGAATCCAAGAGTTCAAGCGAAATGTGGGTAACATACACAGTAATACCAAAAAAACAAAAACCTACTAAAGCTGGACTGGCTCAATAGTTAAAGGTACTTGCTTGCAAAGCCTGTTAGCCTGGGTTTGATTCCCTAGCACCTGCATAAAGCAAGATCCACAAAGTGGTGCATGTATCTGGAGTTCATTTCCAGTGCAAGAAGACCTGGAACACCTATACTCTCTCACTCTACTACCCTTGCCAATAAATAAATAAAAACAAAAGACAAAGCTAAGAACTATATCCTTAAAACAATGACTACATTCGTAGCATCAAAACCCCTGCTTCACTTAAAAATGCTTATTTGTTTATTCACTTATGAAAGAGAAAGTATGAATGGTCACATCAGAAGCTACTGCCACTGTAAAAAACGCCAGATGCTGGGCTGGGGAAATGGCTTAGTGGTTAAGGTGCTTGCTTGTGAAGCCCAAGGACCCAGATTTTATTCCCCAGTACCCACGTCAGCCAGATGCACAAGGTGGAACATGTGTCTGGAGTTTGTTTACAGTGGCTGGAGGCCCTGGTGTGCCCATTGTCTACCTTCCTCTTCCTGTTTCTCTCTCTCTTCCTCCCTTACTCTCTCAAATAATCTATCTATATACATATACCCTCCAGATGCATGTCCCACCTTGTGCATCTGGCTTTTCGTGGGTACTGTGGAATCAAACACAGGTTGTCGGCTTTCCAAGCAAATGCCTTTGTTTTCCAAGGTAGGGTCTCACTCTAGACCAGGCTCACCTGGAATTGACTATGCAGTCTGTCAGGGTGGACTTGAACTCAAAGTAATCCCTCCTACCTCTGCCTCCCCATGGTTGAGATTAAAGCAAATGACTTGTTTTTTAAATATTTTATTTATTCATTTATTTATTAGTGAGAGAAAGAGAGAGAGAGAAAATGGGCACACCAGGGCCTCCAACCACTGCAAAGGAACTTCAGATGCATGTGCCACCTTGTGCGTCTGGTTTATGTGGGTACTGAACCTGAGTCCTTAGGTTTTGCAGGAAAGCACCTTAACTGCTAAACCATCTTTCCAATCACCCTGCTTCACATTTAAAAGCTCCTAAGAACATGATTTGGAAACAACATATAATAATATAATTTTATGTATATTTCAGTAACTTAAAAATTCTTTTGAAGCTTTTTATTATTTTAGGTTACATCTTAATATCACAGATAAGGAGGGAAACCTTTGACTGTTCCTTATGCCTCCTTGTACATTTTCACTAAAATCACATGGGGTGACTAGAATATGCAATGTATGATTGCAAACCACTGCTACGTTTCTGGTACTCATGCTCTCTCCATGGCACTGAGGATAGTACACACAAATTATCAACATAAATACAAATATACATACATAAAATGTCATTTTGCTGAGCAATTATTAAATAATAATTATCTGATAATGAATTTCAAATATATATTTTTATATTGTGCTAAATTGTATATATTAAAGGTATACAAGATTGATTTGACATACATATGTCTGTAACACCACAATGATTTGACATACGTATTTATGTCATATACACATTATGTAGTGATTACCATGTTCAGGTGAAACGATATATCCAAAGCCTGTATTTGTGTCTGTCAAGTTCTTTTACCAATGTTCAAGGAAGCAATACACAATTTAACTCACAGCTGAGTTTCTATTGTTTGACAACATCTCACCATTTTCTATAATCCTGAGTCTCTGGCAACCATTGTTCCTTTGTTTCTAAGTATGATTTTTTAGAAATTCTACATGTCAGTGAAACTATGCAGCATTTATCATTTTGAATTTGGCATATTTCACTTAATGTCCTCTAGGTTCACACATGTCACAAATAGCAGGATTTCCTTCTTTTCTTCATGACCCATTAATATTTCTTTTTAAATATTTTTTTAAAAATAAGTATATAGAATATACAATATACAGTTTTTATTGAATACATTTTATTTATTTATTTATTTATGTATTTATTTATTTATTTGAGAGAGAGAGAGAGACAGAAAGATGCAGACAGAGAGGATGAATGAGCGTGCCAGGACCTCTAGCCACTGCAAACAAACTCCAGATGCACGCACCACCTTGTGCATCTGGCTTATGTGGGTAATGGGCAATAAAACCTGGGTCCTTGGCTTAACCATTAAGCCATCTCTCCTCTCAAGGACTCAGTATTTGTATGGGCATATGCACAAAATGTCAAACAGTTTGACCATCTCCATATATTAGCTTTTGTGAATGATATTAAAAACAATATGATGATACAGATATGTCTTTGACATATTTCACTTAATGACATAATTTCATTTCCTTTAGATATACTCACTGGTTTACAGTGGCTCCATTTATTTTTATGTTTTTTCAAGGTAGGGTTTCACTCTAGCCCAAGCTGACCTGGAATTCATTCTATATTCTCAGGGTGGCCTCGAACTCATGATCCTCCTACCTCTGCCTCCTGAGTGCTGGGTGCTGGGATTAAAGGCATGCACCACCACATCTGGCTTATTTTTAACTATTTTTTTTTTAAATGAAAGAGAGAGAGAGAAAGAGAGCAAGAGGGAGAGCAAGACAGAAAGAGAGAACTGTCATGCCAGGGCCTTAGCGACTGCAAATAAACTCCAGATGTGTACACCTTCTGTGCACGTGCCACCTGTGTGCATGCGTCACTTTGTGCATCTGGTTTATGTGGGATTTGGGGAGTCGAACCTGGGTCCTTAGGCTTTGCAGGCAAGCACCTTAACTGCTAAGCCATCTCTCCAGCCCTACTTTAAAAAATATATATATATATATATATATTTTTTTTTTTTTTGGTTTTTCGAGGTAGAGTCTCACTCTAGCTCAGGCTGACCTGGAATTCACTATGGAGTCTCAGGGTGCCCTCGAACTTACGGCGATCCTCCTACCTCTGCCTCCCGAATGCTGGGATTAAAGGCGTGCGCCACCACATCCGGCTAAAATATTTATTTTTATTTATTAGAGAGAGAGAAAGAGATAATGGGCACACGAGGGCCTCTAGCCACTGCAAACAAACTCCAGACGCATGTGCCACCTTGTACATCTGGCTTATGTGGGTCCTGGGGAGTCGAACCTTAGTCCTTTGGCTTTGTAGGCAAGTGCCTTAACCACTAAGCCATCTCTCAAGCCCTCTTTAACTTTTTGAGGAACCTTCTAATAGTTTTCCATGATAACTGCCCCAATTTACATTTACATTTCCACCCAATGTCAGGTCTACATGGGCTCACTGTTCTTTCTCACCAACACTTGTGGCTTTTTGTTGTTGTTGTTGTTGTTGTTTTGTTTTGTTTTTTCGAGGTAGGGTCTTGCTCTAGACCAGACTCACCTGGAATTCACTGGGTACTCTCAGTGTGGCCTTAAACTCACAGCAATTCGCCTACATCTGCCTCCCAAGGGCTGGGATCAAAGGTGTGTGCCGCCACGCCCAGCTGTCTTTTTTTTTCTTTTCAAAAATTTATTTTTTTATTAATAACTTCCATGATTATAAAAAAATATCCCATGGTAATACCCTCCCTCCCCCCCACTTTCCCCTCTGAACCTCCATTCTCCCCATCTTAATCAGTCTCTCTTTTATTTTGACGTCATGATCTTTTCCTCCTATTATGATGGTCTTGTGTAGGTAGTGTTAGGCACTGTGAGGTCATGGATATCCAGGCCATTTTGTGTCTGGGGGAGCACGTTGTAAGGAGTCCTACCCTTCCTTTGGCTCTTACATTCTTTTTGCCACCTCTTGTCTTTTGATAACAGCCATTCCAATAAAGTTTTAATTTGTTTAAATTTGAGAAATTTAATTTGCGTAATTTAATTGAGAGTTTAATTTCTCTAATGATGACTGTTTTTGGGTACATTTTCACATATTTGTTAGAAAAAGAACAAAATAGCCAGGCGTGGTGGCACACGCCTTTGATCCCAGCACTGGCTAGGCAGAGGTAGGAGGATCACCATGAGTTTAAGGCTGCCCTGAGAATACAGACTGAATTCTAGGTCAGCCTGAGCCAGAGTGAGACCCTATCTCAAAGAAAAAAGAAAAAAGAAAAGCAAACTAAGCCAGGCATGGTAGCACATGCTTTTTTGTTTGTTTGTTTGTTTGTTTGTTCTTTCAAGGTAGGGTCTCACTCTGGCTCAGGCTGACCTGGAATTCACTATGTAGGCTTAGGGTGGCCTCAAACTCATGGTGTTCCTTCTACACGCCTGGCTGTAGCACATGCTTTTAATTCCAGCAACCAGGAGGCAGAGGTAGGAGGATTACTGTGAGTCTGAGGTCAGCCTGGAACTATAGAGAGTTAGTAATTAAAAAAGAAAGAAAGAAAAAATAGCAAACCTGGGGCTGCAGATGTCTCAGAAGTAAAAGACCCTTGTTTGCAAAGTGACAAAAACACCTATAATCTCAATGCACCTACAGCAATGGGAGACAGAGCCAGGAGAATCCTCAACTTTGTAAAGAGCAGCAGCAAGAGTGGATGGAGAAGAGAAACTTCCCAGAGTTGTCCTCTGACCGTCACACACACACGGAGTATCAGGCACGCATCTATACTTAAACACACACACACTCTAAAAATAGGAGAGAAAGCAAGCTTTCATAGAGGATTACATGTAAGTGTTATTAACAGTAGTCTACAAAGAATCTCTTCTGGTACAAAAAAACATTAATCTTAATATTTTCTCTCTTTTTAGAGAGAAAGACAGAGAATTGGTGTGCCAGGAACTCAGCCACTGAAATTGGACTCCAGATACTTGCGTCACCTAGTGGGCATGTGTGACCTTGCACTAGTGCATCTAGCTAACATGGGATCTGGAGGGCCAAACATGGGTCCTTAAGACTTTGCAAGCAAGCGCCTTAACCGCTAAGCCATCTCTTCAGCCCTATCTTAATTTTTCTAAAGCGAGAGCTATGATTCCTAGGATAAAAGTAGACACTAGAGTACATACCAGTGCATTTCCTTGTGGGACTGATTTCGTTTGTGGATTGCATCTCCATTTATAATATCCCGGTTACTATTAGTAAGTACACCTCCAAAATCGTAAGGCCCTACAAAAACAAAGGGAAGAATCCTAGAATTCAACTGGAGGGTAGCACTGATCTAATGTTCAGATGTAAAAGTACCATATAAGTATCCCATTGATATAAGTATAAGATAATTTTAAAACATATAAATAACTTTAAATTTTAAAATTGTATTAAAGTCAATAGTAAAATGATTTTAGCATGTTGCATATTTCGACATTATAAATAATCATTTAAGTATTCACCAATTTCTTCAAAGAGAATATAATGAGAAACAAAACAAGAATCTCTAGCATCCCATCAATTTGGGGAGTGAGGGCTGGAGAGATGGCTTAGTGGTTAAGGCACTTGCATATGAAGCCTAAGGACCCAGGTTCAATTCTCCAGTACCCATGTAAGCCAGATGCACAAGTTAGTGCATGAGTCTGTAGTTCATTTGCAGTGGTTACAGGCCCCGGTGCACCCATTTTCTCTTTCTATCTCTGCCTGTTTCAATCTCTTAAATAAATAAAGGTTAAGAAAACATTAAGAAAAATTTGGAGAGCGAAAAGGTATGGAGACCTTGGATGTTCAAAATAACATTTACATTGCAAAAAATATTTAAATCTCCTCACAAAATTACTTTAAAAAGAAAGCTGCAGCCGGGCATGGTGGTGCATGCCTTTAATCCCAGCACAGTAGAAGGGTTGCTGTGAGTTCAAGGCTACCCTGAGACTACACAGTGAATTCCAGGTCAGCCTGGGCTAGAGCAAGACCCTACCACAAAAAAAAAAAAAAAAAAAAGAAAGCTACAGGGGCTGGACAGAAGACTTAGCAGTTAAGGTGCTTGCCTGAGAAGCCTAAGGACCCATGTTCGACTCCCCAGATTCCACGTAAGCCAGATGTACAAGATGGTGCATGCTCAAAGGCTGTGCATGCATCTGGAGTTTGACTGCAGTAGCTGGAGGCCCTGGTATGCCAACTCTCTCTCTCATTAAAAAAAGAGAAAGGGGGACTGGAGAGATGGCTTAGTGGTTAAGCACTTGCCTGTGAAGCCTAAGGACCCCGGTTCGAGGCTCGATTCCCCAGGACCCATGTTAGCTAGATGCACAAGGGGGCGCATGCGTCTGGAGTTGTTTGCAGTGGCTGGAGGCCCTGGCGCGCCCATTCTCTCTCTCTCTCTCTCTGCCTCTCTCTCTCTCTCTCTGTCTGTTGCTCTCAAATAAATAAATAAAATAAATAAACAAAAAAGAGAAAGGTACAAACTATAATCTTAATCTTTTACATATTTCCTGAGTTGGGATCTCATTCTAGCTCAGGCTGACCTGGAATTCACTCTGCAGTCTCAGGGTGGCCTGAAACTCATGGAGATCCTCCTACCTTTGCTTCCAAGTGCTGGGATTAAAGGTGTGAGCTACCACGACTGGCTTTAATCTTTTACATGTAATTTTTTTTACACATATATTATTATCTTTATGGGCTGCAGTTGTGTTTATGTTGCCCAGACTGGTCTTAAAACTCCTGGGTATCAGTAAACCTCCTCCTGCCTCAGCTTCTCAAGCAGCTGGGCATACAGGAGCACAGCACTGCATCTGATCCAGTGAATATCTTTTTTTTTTTTTTCTGAGGTAGGGTCTCACTCTAGCCCAGGCTGACCTGGAATTCACTATGGAGTCTCAGGGTGGCCTCGAACTCACAGCAATCCTCCTACCTCTGCCTCCCAGTGCTGGGATTAAAGGCATGTGCCACCATGCCCAGCAAATATCTTAAATGAGCTACTATTCATTATAAAGTTTAAAGAAAAATTTGAATGGGACTTGAAAATTCTCTTCACCATTATAAAAAAAATGTACTGACAAATTTCAGTATGTGAAAAATTCAATTATTATCACCAATATATCAACCACTTTAGTTTTGATTTTAATGTTACCCCTTTCCCACTGGTCACAAGAATTAGCTAACTTTTGTTTAAATTGAACAACAATTTCAACTTGTGAGATGTTCAGATAATCTCTGTGAAAGAACCATTCAGTTATCACCTACAATAACTTGGAAAATTTGAAATAAGGGCTCCATATGCAAAGAGAGACCCAGAAACCAGACGTAATATATAAACAGAGGTGTATTTTAAATTTTATTTATTTGAGAGACAGCAAGTGAAACAGGCAGAAAGAGAGAGAGAGAGAGAGAAAGAGAGAGAGAGAACGCACGAGAGCGAGCAAGCGCACACCAGGGCATCCAACTGCTATAAACAAACTCCAGATGCGTGCACCCCTTGTAAAAGGCATATTTTTAAATAACATTAATGACTTTTAAATTAAAAACTAATGCAGTTTATGGTATTGTACTACCTTTTTTTCCAATGCAAGGGATTAAACTCAGGGCCTTGTGCATGCTAGGCAAGTGCTCTACCACAGAGCTATGTCCCCATCCCCTTGCATCACTTTTAATTCTCAGTGTTGTATTATATCCCTTTCAAACATTACTGCAATGCAAAGACGATCAGATTTGATATTTGTTTTCTTTTTAACATTTTAAGAGAATTTGCAGGCCATGCAAGGAAGATGGTAGGGACATGCATTTTATAAAGGAATGCAGATTTCAACAAACAGATGAGGAGGAAAATGTTGAAAAATGTTAAATTCTTTTTCCCCGAAGATTTAATTTCTTTATTTACATCCAAGATACTCATTTACTCTGGCCAACTTTTGGACTTATATATTCTGAAGTATTTAAGGTTTTATTCTGAAATAGCATCCCAATATCGCACAGATTGAATCCATAAAAAAATTAAAAGGACTGAAAATAAAATCATAACAAGGACTTGAACTTTCACAGTTACAAAAGTACACTGATTTCTACGAAGACTTTCAGCCAGAATGTAGCCGCTGATCAGATCCCCAATGCACTGAAAGCTTAGAACAATTCAATGATGTGAGGTAAATTGTTAGCTGGCAAATGCTACCATTATTTTCAATGTCAAAACATCAAACTCCACATGCGTATATCCACATATAACTTTAGCAAATTTGATAGTGAAGTATGTATTTAATATATGAATTGTCTAGTGATTTTTGGACTTCAAGGTATAATAGTTAGGCAAGAAAAATTGTCAGGGCTATCTGCAAGGTTGTCACCTTAACAAATAGAATAAGTTTTAAATTTGAAAGCTTTTTAAGGAAGCTTAAGGGGGTCTCTGGGCTGTGGGCCATTGTCTTGTAGAAAATAAAGAGAATTCAAGCCCTGCTCACGATGGGGAGCATTCCTTTATTGTACCTTCACTATCAGAACGACCTGTGGGAAAAATGCCAGTGGCTGACAGGTAAATCAGAAGCACACTATTGGCAGGCAGCTCCTGAAATTAAAGAAAATCACAGATACAAAACCACACACAGGAGAACAACAGAGTTATTATTCAAAGGTCAGGATACTGTAGAAATATAGGGGAAACAATGAAATTTAACATACTGTTATTTCCAAAAGAAAAGTCATTCCTGCTGGTTACAACCTAAAACTAGCTACATAGCAAAGGTTAATTGTAAATGTATAATGTGTAACTGTTACCAAAAGTTGGAAAGACCAAATCCTGCTTCACACACACACACACACACACACACACACACACACACACACAAAAAAAAAAACCAACAAAACTAAACTAAACAACCATTATTTAGAGAAAAATTTCTGGAAATGAAGAGTGCTCTAAAAGGCAAACTCCCTCTACCTCTTTATCTATTCTTTGAGGTAGGGTCTTGTGATAGAGCTCAGGCTCCCCTTGTACTTGTTTTGTTAAGTAGCCCAGGAAGGTCTCCAACTCAAGATCCTCCTGCCCAAATTTTGGGATTATAGGCATGTGGCCACACTGTGGTATAACAAGGTCAAAATGACCCCTAGAACTCCCTGAACACATAAATGATATACAATCTGCTCCAGTTTCACTTTGCACTCACTGTTAAACATAAGATAATATTCTGAAGTCCTGGAGAGAGGAGAATAATTAATCAATATTCTTATTAACTAATGATAGAAAAAATTTCACATGATAAGCAACTACCTTTCTAAAAATAGCTATAATTGGGGTCATTATTCACAAAGCAATTTTAAATATCTATATTTTACCTAAACACTTACTTCCAATATCTGGATAGTGACTCTATAAGTCCATCAAATGCACACTATCCATTATATAACAATTCCTTGGGCTGGAGAGATAGCTTAGCGATTAAGTGCACTTTCTTGCAAAGCCTGAGGGCCTGGGGTTTAATTTCCCAGTACCCATGTTAAGCCAGATGAACAAAGTGGCGCATGCGTCTGGAGTTGGTTTGCAGCAGCAGGAGGCCTTGGCATGCCCATACTCATTCACTCTAGCTCTTTGCCTGTCCCTCTTTCTCAAACATATATATGTATGCATACACATATAAAGGTCCTGGGTCACACATACCTTAAAAGATGCTGCTAAGAATGTGTAGAGTTGGCTGAAGGTTGGTTTGTAGAGCAGATACTTGTGGGGGTTTTCTCGTCTTGTAGGCTTGTCACCTGATTCCTACATTTACACACCGAAAACAATACACAGAAGTGATATTGGACAGATGAATTATCAACATCTACTATCCCTTTCCTTTCTACCAAATATCGAAATTCTACTCACTATACTAAGATCATGCTTATCAAGGTCTCAATGTCTCATCAATTCTTTTTGTTTGTTTACAAATAAGAACTCATTATGTAGCTTAGGCTGGTCTCAAACTTGTGACAATCCTTCTGACTCTGCTGGGATTACAGACATGACCCATCATGCCTGGTGCTAGAAAGTCCTTTATTCACATTCATGTACCCCATGAGAAGCAGAAGTAGCAAGAGCTACAACACTGGCAAATGTGAGGAAAAAAAATCACCTGCATTCCTGGTTTATTCATCTGGGAAGCTAAATTCATTGGCTCCCTTTCCAGGGCTTGTAACATCCGGAACATGTCAACAGTTAACTCACTGAATTTAACCTATAAGAAAAACAAACCTGGTCATTAGTGTAATGGGCAGAACTTCTGGTCTTTTTTTTTTTTCCCCCGAGGTAGGGTCTCACTCTAGCTCAGGCTGACCTGAAATTCACTATGGAGTCTCAGGACGGCCTCAAACTCACGGCACTCCTCCTACCTCTGCCTTCCCAGTGCTAGGATTAAAGGCGTGCACCACCACGCCCGGCTGAACTTCTGGTCTTTAATTACATTATTTATTCTTGCATATTTTTCTTGTATACTTGATAACAGGTGATATTTTAGTCTCTAATATTTCATTATGAAGTTTTGTTCGTTTTTGTTTTTCAAGGTAGGGTCTAGCTCTAGTGGAGGCAGACCTGGAATTCACTATGTAATCTCAAGGTGGCCTTGAACTCCTCCTTCTGCCTCTTGAGTGCTGAAATTAAAGGCATGTGCCACCACACCTGGCTTTCATTATGAATTTTTTCACATGAACTGTGCACAGACATATGATCACCATATGATATACATGACTTGTTCAGGCTTGCTCCATCACGTTTCTCCTTCTATCCACATCCCCATTGATCTACCAATTTCTTTATGTATTTTTAAAACAGCAACAAGTCAGCCAGGCGTGGTGGCGCACGCCTTTAATCCCAGCACTCGGGAGGCAGAGGTAGGAGGATCGCCGTGAGTTCGAGGCCATTCTGAGACTCCATAGTGAATTCCAGGTCAGCCTGGGCTAGAGTGAGACCCTACCTCGAAAAACCAAAAGAACAAAACAAAACAAAAAAAACCCAGCAACAAAAAAGAGGTATAAAAACATGGGTCCTGATATGGACAGATTCCCTACTGGTTAGAGTACTTGCTTGCAAAACCTGACAACCTGGGTTTGATTCCCCAGCACCCATGTAAAGCCAGAAACACGAAGTGATGCATGTGTCTGGAGTTCATTTGCAGTTGCAAAAGACCCTGATGCTCCCATACTCACATCTCTCTCCCTTTCTCACTCTCTTTTCCACCCCCCTTCCCTTGCAAATAAATAAATAAAAATATTTTTTAAAAGCATGGGTCCTACAAAACATGCTAACTTTTAGCTATGATGAGAATATTGTTTAGACTCATTTCTAATTTCTCGAGGACTTTTTGGCACTACACAATATTTTAGACTGCATCCTTTTCCATTTTCTTTTATATATTTTATATATTTTTATTTACTTATTTGAGAGAGAGAGAATGGGTACACCAGAGCCTCTTGACACTGAAAACTTCAGATGCATGCACCTGTGCCACTCTGCGTATCTGGCTTTATGTGGGCACTTGGAATCAAACCTGGACTGTCAGGCTTTGGAAACAAGTGCCTGTAACCATGAAGCCATTGCACCAGTCCACAAAACTATTTAGTTAAGATGAATATCTGTGTATGAAGATTATTCACTGGAGGCCAGGTATGGTGGCAAATGCCTTTAACCCCAGCACTTGGGAGGTGGAGGTGTGAGGAGCACTGTGAATTTGAGGCCAGTCTGAGACTGCATAGTAAATTCCAGCTTTGGGCTAGAGCTTGGGCTAGAGTGAAACCCTACTTTGAAAAATGAAACAACAAAATTTTTCACTGGAGTTTCAAAATATAACTCATTTACACACACACACACACACACACACACACACACACACACACTATGGTGTTACGGTGTTGGTTATAAAAATCCAGGGTCGCTGACAGAAAACTGGAAGAAGCCATTCTGCATGTAGTTCAATGGGAGAGAGAGAAATCACCAGTGAAGATACTCATCAGTGGATACTGCAAGCCTTACAATTGGCCAGCCAGGCCAAATGAGCCAACAGGTGCAATAGTGGCACGTCTGTTATGGGGGAAACCAACTGCCCTCTAATTGGACTGGAGGCCTGCTCCATGGGAAGGGAATACATCCCTGATACTGAAAACTTAAAACAGGGGTAGTCATAAGCCCTAGGGGTGTAATGTCTGCTGTTGTCTGGCCAAATGTATATACTATGCTTATCAAACTGCCCAGTAAGCACTTCTCTTAATGTTCACACCCTTATATTAATGCTACTCTCACTTTTGGTAGAGAATCTTCTCTTTTCAGATGGCAGTGACCTTGGGATGACTCAGAAGGTATCATGGTGATGGAAAGAAATGACTGCAGTGCACAGTACTGCAATATCTGTATCACACCTTCCAAAGCTCAGGGTCTAATGCTGAAGAGGTGGCGGAAAGAATGTAAGAGCCAAAGGAAGGGCAGGACTCCATAAAACATGATCCCTCCAGACACAAAATGGCCTTGATATCCATGACCTCACAGTGCCTGACACTACCTACACAAGACCATCATAAGAGGAGGAAAAGATCAAGACATCAAAAGTAAAAGAGAGACTGATTGAGATGGGGAGGGGATATGATGGAGAGTGGAGTTTCAAAGGGGTCAGTGGGGGGAGGGAGGGTATCACCATGGGGTATTTTTTTATAATCATGGAAGTTGTTAATAAAAATTTTTTTTAAAAAGCCAGGGTCTTATGCATGTCAGATAAGCATTCTATCACTGAGCCACACACCAGTCATATTTTCATATTTAATACCTTTCTGAAGACTAATAAAACTTTTGATTTTCAACCATTCACAGAGCAAAAGCATAAATAAGGAAATTCTAAATACATTTAATCTTTCAACATAGAACTGCACTTCCTAAAATGTGCTATGACTATCCCAAATTCTCACATATTTATCAACTACTACCACTACACAATAGAATGAAAGAAGCCCTCCTATACTTTAGGATCAATGACCTGTCTGTCCTTTCACTGTCTAAAATGAGTCATGTAATAAGAGCACATGTTCTAGGGTAAAACAGCTCTATAAGAATAATTACAGGGCCACATTGTGCAGCCCAGGCTGGCCTCAACTCCTACTTCTCCCTTCATGTCCTACGGATGCAACAAGCATGTGCCACAGTACCTGACTTCTCATAATTGTTCCAAGGAGCAAACTCTATATGCAGCAGAATTACAAGTTCTAATTTTAGTCTGGTTTTGTTGTTGTTTGCCTGGTTTCCTTTTTTCTTTTTGAAACAGGGTCTTACTATATAACCCTGGCTGGCCTAAAACCCACTATGTAGCCCAGACTGGCAACAAACTCACAGCAATCCTTCTGACTTTACCTTCCAAGTGCTTGGATTACAGGCATGTGCCACACATCCAGCAGACCTACTCCTTAAAATGTTTGTTTTCATGCCATTAGAGGACATACATTCCACAGTATAAGCCTGCTGGTGCTCACCTGACCACTCATGCCAGGCACCCTCGGACTTTCATACTCCCTGTTCCCAAGACTGCACCAATTTCCTTCAGTCCTGCAGCTCAACACTCATTAGCACCCTCAACCTCATAGATGCCAGACTGGCCACAAACTAGCCATTTAGCCAAGGATAAACTTGAACTTCTCATCTTCCCACCTCTACCTCCAAAGTGCTGAGATTATAGGCATGCTGCCAGCATATCACACTTGCTGTATGCAGTGCTGGGGACTTTGTGCATGTTAGGGAAGAACTCTTATCCCCTGAGCTACATAACAAATTATACTAGCTGTACTTTCTAAGGAAATTTTTTATTTATTATTTAATTATTATTATTATTTACTTATTTTGGGTTTTCAAAGTGGGGTCTCACTCTAGCCCAGGCTTACCTGGAATTCACTATGTAGTCTCAGGGTAGTCTTGAACTCATGGTGATCCTCCTACCTTTGCATCCCAAGTGCTGGGACTAAAAGCATGTGCCACCACACACAGCCCAAATCAAATCGTCTGTACTTTCTAGACAACCTTACAGTTCTATTTTGTTTTGTTGGTTTTTTAGTTTCTTATTTATTTTTATTTTTTCCTAAGGTAGAGTTTCGCTGTAGCCCAGGCTGACTATGTAGTCTCAGGGTGACCTTGAACTCACAGTGATCCACCTACCTCTGCCTCCTGAGTGATGGGATTAAAGGCATGCACCACCATAACCGGCTTTCTTTTTTGTTTTGGTTTAGTTTGGTTTTGATTTCTCGGGGTAGGGTCTCACTCTAGCCCAGGCTGACCTGGAATTCACTCTGTATTCTCAGGGTGGGCTTGAACTCAAGGTGATCCTCCTGTCTCTGTCTCCCGAAGTGCTGGGATTAAAGGCATGCACCACCTCTTTTTTGTATTTTGATGTTATTTTTTATTTTATTATTTTTCAGTTATCAATGTGCTTTGCTCACACCACCTTCTGAGAGGATCATTTTGTGTGTAGTTGTGCAGAACAGATTTGAGACCATATGGGGTGATAAACTGTTAGGAAATTTGCAGTAATCTTGATAAATGATAGTAATAGCTTGTGATAATAATAGAGCTGTAAACTGGGCATGGTGGCGCATGCCTTCAATCCCAGCACTTAGGTGGCAGAGGTAGGAGGATCACATTGAGTTCAAGCCCACCCTGAGAATACAGAGTGAATTCCAGGTCAGCCTGGGCTAGAGTGAGACCTTACCTTGAGAAACCAAAACCAAACCAACAAGAAAGCCAGTTATGGTGGAGCATGCCTTTAATCCCATCACTCAGGAGGCAGTGGTAGGTGGATCACTGGGAATTCAAGGTCACCCTGAGACTACATAGTGAATTCCAGGTCAGCCTGGGCTAAAGAGCAATATCCTACCTTGAGAAACAAAACAAAACAAAACAAAACTACAAAAAAGTGGGCTGGAGAGATGCCTAGTGGTTAAGGTGCTTGCCTGCAAAGCCTAAGGACCCTGGTTCAATTCCCCAGTACCTACATAAGCCAGATGCCCAAGGTGGCACATGCATACGGAGGCCCTGTGTATTCATTTCTCACTCTCTCGCTCAAATATATGTATATTTTTCTTTTCTTCTCCTTCTTTCTTTTTTTGTTTCTTTGGTTTTTCAAGGTAGGGTCTCACTCTAGCTCAGGCTGACCTGGAATTCACTATGTAGTCTCAGGGTGGCCTTGAACTCATGGCAATCCTCTTACCTCTGCCACCCGAGGGCTGGGATTAAAGGCGTGTGCCACCATGCCCAGCTTCAAATGTATATATTTTTAAATACAGGGCTGAGGAGATGGCTTAGCGGTTAAGATGCTTGCCTACAAAGCCAAAGCATCTAGGTTCGATTCCCTAGAACCCGTGTAAGTCAGATACACAAACAAGGTGGTGCTTGCATCTGGAGTTTGTTTGCAGTGGCTGGAGGACCTGTGTGGCCATTCTCTTTCTTTCTGCCTCTTTCTCTCTCAAATAAATAAAAAAATAAAAATAAAATGTTTTTAAAAAATACAAAAAAGAGGGCTGGAAAGATAGCTCAGAGGTTAAGGTGCTTGCCTGCAAAGCCTAAGGACTGGGGGTTTGATTCTCCAGTACCCACATAAAGCTGGATGCACAAGGTGACACATGCGTTTGGCTTTCAGTTGGACTGGCTAGAGGCCCTGGCACACCTGTTCTCTCTCTCCCTGTCTGTTTTCTTTTTGTATTTCTGTCTCTCTCTGCTTGCAAATAAATAGACTATCTATCTATCTATCTATCTATCTATCTATCTATCTATCTATACATACATACATACATACATACATACATATATATTTTTTGGTTTTTTCAAGGTAGGGTCTCACTCTAGCCCAGGCTGACCTGGAATTCACTATGGAGTCTCAGGGTGGCCTTGAACTCACGGTGATCCTCCTACTTGTGCGTCCTGAGTGCTGGGATTAAAGGCACGCGCCACCATGCCCAGCCAAAAATAATTTTTTAAAATTATAAAAGAGACATGTAAGTAGCAATGGTTTAGTTTGTAAGAAGGGAATTAGTGGGAACTGAAAGATAAAGGAGAGTAATGGAGATTGATATGGTCAAAATACATTATATATATTCTCAAAAATAAAATAAACAATACCAAAAAAAATAAATTATTCTCTCAGAGGTGGGGAAATAGCTCAGTGGATAAAGCACTTGCTGTACAAGCATAAATATCAGAGTTCAGATCCTCAGACCCCAAAGAAAAGGCTGAATGCTGTAAACCCAGCATACCTACCTGCAAGAAGGAAGACAGAGATAGAATTGCCTAGAAACTCTTGGACCAGTGAGCTTGTTGAAAAGTGGGGAATAATAAACGACCCCAAATTAGGCGAAAGGCAAGGATAGACAGCTAAAGTTAAAATCCTCTGACCTCCAGTGATGTGCAGTGGCATGAGTAAGTCAGCACTCAAACATAAACACACAGACTGTGGTGGTTTGATTCAGGTGTCCCCCATAAACTTAGGTGTTCTGAATGCTAAGTTCCCACCTAATGGAGGAGGGAGTATATTGTTGAGGGCAGGCTGATGGGTATTATAGCCAATGTCCCCTTGCCAGTGTTTGGCACACTTTCCTGTTGTTACTGTCCACCTGATGTCGGCCAGGAATGATGTCCACCCTCTGCTCATGCCATTGTTTTCCCTTGCCATCATGGAGCTTGCCCTCAAGTCTGCAAGCAAAAATAAACCTTTTTTTCCCCAAAAGCTGCTCTTGATTGGGTGATTTCAGCCACCAATGCCAACCTGACTACAACAGTAAAGTTGGTAGCAGAGGAGTGGAATTGCTGCTAGACACCTGACTGTGTGGCTTTGGCTTTTTGAAGCTGATTTTCAAGAGAAATGTGAAAGGATTTGAAATCTTGGCCTCAGAGATGCCTTGCAGTGCTGTTAAGTACAGTTTGATGAACTATTCTGATCAGAGTTGAAAGACCTAAATGTAGTAAGAATTATGGACTGTGAAGTTTAGCTTGCGAGAAAGAGCTTTGCCTGGACTGGGTTAGAGGCAGTTGGTGTGAGAGGTTTGCTATTATGCCCATGTCCTGAGAACTTGTGCAGGGTTGCTTTGTGTAGAAACAGACTGAAATGGCAAAGAAAAATGAAATCGTTGGGCCAAAACTGCTGCCCGTTCAGCTGCAATTGTGTGAGAGGTTACAACTATTGAGATTGGGCCAGCTAATCTGCATTGAGACAATAGAAAAGATGCAAAGTCTTTTGAAGGGGCCTGAATGCTGAAGGAGTGTCCTGTTCTTCAAAGTCTGCTTTATTCCGCCCTGGATTAACAAATTGGCATCCCACCTGGTATTATGGAGTATAATAAATGCAGGAGGGTACTGGACTCAGGGCTGGAGAGATGGCTTAGTGGTTAGGATGCATGCCTGCAAAGCCAAAGGATCCAGATTCAATTCCCCAGTACCCACATACGCCAGATTCATAAGGGGGCGCATGCGTCTGGAGTTCATCTACAGTGGCAATAGGCCCTAACGCGCCCATTCTCTCTCTATCTCCTCTCTCTTTCTCTCTTTCTGCTTATAAATAAATAAATAGAATTATCGGACTTGGAGATTTTCTTACTGACTAGAGTTGTTGGACAGTAGTATTAAACAAAAAGATTTCTAAGACTGGAGAGATGGCTTAGCAGTTAAAATCCTTGCCTGTGAAGCCTAAGGACCCAGGTCCGACTCTCCAAATCCCACATAAGCTAGGCGCACAAGGTGACGCAAGCACGCAAAGTTGCACATGCGCACCAGGTGGCACAAGTGTCTGCAGTTCAATTACAGCGGCTGGAGGTCCTGGTGCATTCTCTCTCTCTCTCTAGCATACATACACATACATATATACAGAGAGAATATATATATATATATAAACATATATATGTGCTAGAGAGAGGATATGTGTATGTGTGTATATACATATATGTATAAAAGGCCAGTCTGTTGGGCTTGCCTTAAAAAAAGAGAAAAAGAAAAAAATTTCTAGCTGTCAAAATTATAACAAAGAAGTACTCCATAACCAAAGATCTTGAAGCTAGAATTAAAAGCATGCACCACCACTCTCAGCTTAACCTATTATTTTTAAAAATGAAAACTATAATAAATTTAAAAATGGAATGAACTTCTGCTTCAATGCTATGAAGTACTATGAAGAATTAACCAAAAATAGTGTGACTAAGAACAACAAACCGGGGATAGAATATAAATGTTCCAGGAAGGAAGATCAATGGATTGAGGAAGTAGAGAGAACAGCAGAAAGGGAAGTAGTCCTTCAGCAGCTGGACCCTTCTCTCTGAGAAAAGTTAACAGTTTTGAGTGGTGAGACAAAAAGGAAACAATAAAGCTAGGCATAGTGGCTCATGCTTTTAATTCCAGCACTTGGGAGGCTGAGGTGGGACTACCTGTGAGTGCAAGAGCGACTTGAGCCAGAGTGTGTTCCAGGTCAGCCTGGGAGAAAATAAGATCCTGCCTCAAACAAACAGAAACAATAAAGATAATAGCAGACCTCAACAAAAGAGAAAACAAAGACAAGGGGAAAAAAAATAGATCATTAGATGTCAAGGCCTTATGGAAGGCTATAATCCTGGAAGTCAACATGATATTAGAATAATAGATAAATGTGGGCTGGAGAGATGACATCTAAGGACCCATGTTCAATTCTTCATATCCCACGTAAGCTGGACGCAAAAGATGACACAAGTATACAAGGTCACACATGTACACAAGGTAATGCATGTAGAGTTCAATTATAGTGGCTGGAGGTCCTGGAATATCAATTCATTCTCTCTCTCTCAAAAAAAAAAAAAAAAAGTAAATGCAACAAAAGAATCAAACTCAAGCATGTATGAGCAAAGATTTATGATAAAAGTGACATTACAACATGGTAGAGAAAAGGCAGGCCTAATTTGTGATGCTAGATCTGCTAAAATACACATGGAAATTCTCATCTTTTATATTTTATTTTTATTTATTTATTTGAGAGAGAGGAAGCAAGGGAGAAAGAGGCAAATGGAGAATGAGCGCGGTAGAGCCTCCAGCCACTGCAAATGAACTCTAGATGCATGTACCACCTTGTGCATCTGGTTTACGTGAGTCCTGGTGTGTTGAATCTAGGTCTATGGGCTTTGCAGGCAAACATCTTAACCGCTAAGCCATCTCTCCAGCCTCTTTTTTTTTGTTTTTTGAGGTAGGGTCTCACACTAGCTCAGACTGACCTGGAATTCACTATGGAGTCTCAGGGTGGCCTTGAACTCTCAGTGATCCTCCTATCTCTGCCTCCCAAGTACTGGGATTAAAGGCTTGTGCTACCATGCCTGGCTTTTTTTTTTTTTTTTTGAGGCAGGGTCTCACTCTAGCCCAGGCTGACCTCGAATTCACTATGTAGTCTTAGGCTAGCCTAGAACTCATTGCAATCCTCCTCCTATCTCTGCCTCCCAAGTGCTAGGATTGAAGGCATGCACCATCATGCCCAGCTTAAAATATTTTTATCTATTCCTTCATCTTAAAAAAAAATTTTTTTTTTGGTTTGTTTTTGTTTTTTGAGATAGGGTCTCATTCTAGCGAAGGCTGACCAGGAATTCACCATGAAGTCTCAGGGTGGCCTTGAACTCACAGCTATCCACCTACCCCAGCCTCCTAAGTGCTAGGATTAAAGGCATGTGACACCACGCCTGGCTTATTTATTTGAGAGAGAAGAAGAGACAGATAGAGAAAGAAAATGGTTGTGCCAGGGCCTCCAGCCACTGCTAATGAACTCCAGACATATGTGTCACCTTGTGCATCTGGCTTACATGAGCTTTGGTGAATTCAGCCCTCCATTAAGTTTTGTTTTGTTTTTGGTGTTTTTACAGTAGAGTTTCACTCTAACTCAGGCTGACATGGAATTCACTATGTAGTCTCAGGGTGGCCTTGAACTCATAGTGATCCTCCTACCTCTGCCTCCCAACTGCTGTGATTAACAGTGTGAACCACCAGGCCCAGCCCCCAATAAAATTTCAATTCACTTTTTTTTTTTTCTTTTTTGAGGTAGGGTCTCACTCTAGCCCAGGCTGACCTGGAATTCACTGTGGAGTCTCAGGGTGGCCTCGAACTCACAGCAATCCTCCTACCTCTGCCTCCCAAGTGCTGGGATTAAAGGCGTGCGCCACCACGCCCAGCCTCAATTCACATTTCTTTGATTAGTAAAATATTCTTTGGATAAAAATGTGAAAAAAATTTAACTCTCCAATAATATAACTAAACATGAACATGTTAAAAAAATCTGTCCAGTTAGGATACACCTATCACTAAAAATATTTTAATATAGAAATTTGAAAAATAGCTGGGCATGGCGGTGTATGCCTTTAATCCTAGCACTCAAGAGGCAGAGGTAGAAGGATGGGTGAGTTTGAGGGAAGCCTGGGACTACAGACTGAGTTACAAGTTAGCCTGGACTAGTATGGTACCCTGCCTCAAAACAAACACACACAAAACAAAGAAAAAAAAATGACTATAAAATTTAAAACTTTTTTTTTTGTTTATTTTATTTATTTATTTATTTGAGAGCAACAGACAGAGCGAGAAAGAGGCAGAGAGAGAGAGACACAGAGAGAATGGGCGCACCAGGGCCTCCAGCCACTGCAAACGAACTCCAGACGCATGCGCCCCCTTGTGCAACTGGCTAATGTGGGTCCTGAGGAGTTGAGCCTCGAACCAGGGTCCTTAGGCTTCACAGGCAAGCGCTTAACCGCTAAGCCATCTCTCCAGCCCGACTATAAAATTTAAAATGGTGTCAGTATGGTGGCTCAGACCTTTAAACCCAGCATTCCAGAGGCTAAAGTAGGAGGATAACTGAGAGTTTGAGACCAGCCTAGGCTACAGAATGAGTTCCAGGTGAGCTTGAACTAGCATGAGATTCTGCCTGAAAAAAATAAAAATAAAAAAAAATAAAGCAATAAATGGAAAATTATTAGAAAATGACAGATGTTAAGGTAGGAATCAACATTCAAACATACACGAAACAGATGACTTTCTGATATTCAGTAGATTTTACTAAAGTACATTTCATTTCTAGTGTATTAAATCCTCATCTTCACATGAGTTTTGTCATTAAAATATTTGAAGTTCACTTTTGACAAATGTATTTTCAAAACAGCTCTTCTTCCTCCTTTTGGCTGATTGGAGAAATAATATGTGGAAAGTTTAGACAGTTTACAAAATTGTAAGCAAGGGATTAGGAGATGATTCAGCAGTTAAATGCACTTGCTTGCAAGCCTGTCAGCCCAAGTTTGATTTCCCAGGACCCATATAAACCTGGATGCAAGGGGGCACGGATGCCTGTGGTCACACAGTGCCTATGGCAATGGAAGGAAGAGTCAGGAGAACCTGGAAGCTCACATGGCAGCTAGATTGGCGCATGCAGCAGCAAAACAAAAGACCCTGTCTCAAAGAAGGTGAAAGGAGAGGACAACCATCTGCAGGGTGTCCTCAGACCTCCAGATGTGTGCTGTGGCATGTGGCTGCGTGTGTACACACACACACACACACACACACACACACACACACAAAGTTGTATAAAAGAAGATAAAAATCAATTATAAGTCATATAAACAAACAAGCTTTTTGGATATTGATGAATTTTTTTCCTTTTCCCTTACCCTTTACCTTTTCTTTTCTTTTCCTTCGTTTTTCAAGGTAGGCTCTCCCTCTAGTCCAGATTAACATGGAATTCACTATGTAGTCTCAGGGTGGCCCCGAACTCATGGTGATCCTCCTACCTCTGCCTCCCAAGTGCTGGAATTAATGGCATGTGCCACCATAGCTCTTGCTAGGATTTTGTCTGAGTGCACACATTTTAACATATGATATCACTACAAATATATTTTCATTTACCATGTCCCAAGAATCTTCTTATGTCATTAAAAATTCTTTAATTTTTTTTTTTTTTTTTGTTCTTTTTGGATTTTGAGGTAGGGTCTCACCCTAGCCCAGGCTGACCTGGAATTCACTATGAGGTCTCAAGGTGGCCTCAAACTCAGTGATCCTCCAATGTCTACCTATGGGTGCCACCACACCTGGACAAAAATTCTTTCTTTAAAAAAAAACAAAAAACATTTTGGGCCCTGGAGAGATGGCTTAGCAGTTAAGGCACTTGCGTGTGAAACCTAAGGACCCAGGTTCAATTCCCCAGGACCCACACAAGCCAGATGCACATGGTGGCACATGTATATGGAGTTTGTTTACAGTGCGTAGAGGCCCTGGCATGCCCATCCTCTCTCTCTAATAAATAAATAAAAATAAAATATTAGAGAAAATATATTTTATTTATTTGCAAGCAGAGAGGTAGAAAAGGAGAGGGAGGGATAAGGTGTGCCAGAACCTCCCGCCACTGGAAATGAACTCCAGAAGCACACACCACTTTGTGCATCTGGTTTTATATGAGTACTGGAGATTTGAAACTGGACCAACAGGCTTTGCAAGCAAGCACCTTCAACCACTGAGCCATCACTCCATCCCTAAAAATTGTTTTTAACCATTTATGTGTCAAATATATTTCATATATGAAAATGGCATTATGTATTAAATCATTTTCTCATTCATGTTAGGATATTTAACAGGAATGAATTCCATGATTATTTAAAACCTTTTGCAAAGTTATGTGTAATTCATTCACAGTTCTTTACCTGATTATTACAATTACCAATAATGAGTGCATCAGCCAAAGACAACTGTCCAACAATCATGCCCTGCTCCAGCAAGGGGGCTCCTGTTTCGGCAAGACGATTGGAGGTGATAACAATGGTATTATCATCATTTAATACCATTACAGGGTCCGCCTAAAGAAAAAGCAGGAGGTTAATGTTAAGACAACAAACACATCAATAGTTATTTCTCCTTTTGAGACCATATACACACCATAAAAACATATACCACAGTACCATTTACCTAGCCATGATTACAAAACCTTTCCTCTCAAAAACTAAAGATAAGCTAAGTATGGTGATACACACCTTTAATCCCAGCACTTGGGAGGCAGAGGTGGGAGGATTGCTGTGAGTTTGAGGCCAGCCTGGGCTATGAGACCCTACCTTGAAAACATTAAAAAAAAAAAAAAAACAAAAAAAAACAAAACTAACCTCAATGAAAGCTGCTACTTCTTGAAGCACCAAGTTCCACTCCACTTGATCTTCAGTGTTAAAGCGATGAGTATAATCTTCAATTTCATCAGACAATTCCTGATATTAAAACACTAGTTATTAAGAACCGCCATACAAATATGTAGCTAGATTGTAATACTCTTAACAGAAAGTAACATAGTTAAGTATAATTCTTTTCAATGCTCAACCCTAACTATAACTAAAAACAATGAAAACCACATGTTTAATTCTAAATCAAAAATTTCAGAACAGCATGCATCAAATAAAAATTTTATAAACATTGAGGGCTGGCTTAGCAATTAAGGCATTTGCTTGCACAGCCAAAGGTCCCAGGACCCACATGAGCCAGATGCACAAGGTGGCACATGTGTCTGGAGTTCATTTGCAGTGGCTGGTGGCCCAGGCATGCCCATTCGCCCCCCACAAATAAATAAATAAATAAATACAATATTAAAAAAAGTTTGCCAGTCCGGTGTCAAATCTTTAGCATCTATAAATGCAGATGCAAAATGTGGTGTGAGCACACATCTGGCATTTGTTCACAGTAGCCAGAGACCTTGGTATGCACATGAGCATACACACACACATACGATGCACAATATGAATATAAATTGTCAATAAAAAGTAATAAAACTGCTGAATGGGCTAGAGAGATGGCTTAGTGATTAAGGAGCTTGCCAGCAAAGCTGAACTACCCAAGTTCGATTCCCCAGTTCCCATATAAAACCAGATGCACAAAGTGGTGCATACATTTGGAGTTTGTTTTCAGTGGCTGGAGGCCCTGGCATGCCTATTTTGTCTCTTCTATCTATCTCTGCTTACAAATAAATAAATAAAAATATTTTTTAAACTTTTAAAAAATGTTTATTTATTTGTGAGAGGGAGAATGGACATGCCAGGGCTTCTAGCTGCCACAAACTAACTCCAGAGGCATGCGCCACCTTGTGCATCTGGCTTATGTGGGTCCTGGGAAAATCAATTGAACCTGAGTCCTTTGGCTTTGTAGGCAAGCACCTTAACCACTAAGCTACCTCTCCAGCCCAAAATATTTTTTTAAAAAGGGCTGGAGTGATGGCCTGGGCTAGAATGAGAGCCTACCTTGAAAAACAAACAACAATAAAGTAAGGACTAGAGAGATTGCTTAGTGGTTAAGGCACTTACCTGCAAAGCCTAAGGACCCAGGTTCAATTCCCCAGTACCCACATAAGCCAGATACACAAGTCTGGAGGCCCTGGTGTGCCCATATTCTCTCTCAACTAAGTAATATTTTTTTAAAAAAAAGGGTAAAAAACTAAAGGGCTGGAGAGATGGCTGAGTAGTTAAGGTGCTTGCCTGAAAAGCCAAAGGACCTAGATTTGATTCCCTAGGACCCACATAAGCCAGATAAACAAGGTGGCACATGTATCTGGAGTTTCTTTGCAGCAGCTGGAGGCCCTGGTGTGACCACTTTCTCTCTCTCTCAAATAAATTTTAAAAAAATAAGAAAAAATAAAAGTTAAATAATGAACTTTACAAACATTGACTTCCTACTCAGTGCTATATCTGCAATAAATTTATATAGACAAGTGACTGAAAGGAGCAATCACAAAATTTTAACATTTATCAAATACTTCCTGATTTTCTTTGAGTCCAAAATATGAAGGTGTTTGCCATCAAATCAATCAATCAATGAAATTTTCCAATAAAAACCTTTGGGCACAGGGCATCCAGAATTTATCATTCAACAGGTATAGTTGTTAAGGTTTCCCGAATGCTATTAACTTTTTTTTTAAGAATTAAAAAAAAAAATTAGGTACTTATTGAGAGAGACAAGAGGGACAGAATGGGAATGCCAGGGCCTCCAGTTGCTGCAAACAAACTCCAGATGCATGCATCATCTTGTGCATCTGGCTCACGTGGGTCCTGGGGAATGGAGCCTGGGTCCTTTGGCTTTGCAGACAAGTACCTTAACCACTGAGCAATCTCTCTAGCCCAGCTGTTAATTTTTAACTACCTAAGGGATTGAGGGATAGAGCAGCAACAACACTCTTAAATTGTGATAATCTTGACTATCAACATGTCTGGATTGAGCAGTATGTAGGTGGTTAGGAAAGCACATCTATGGATAAGTCTGTGAGAGGACACAGTGAGTAGTCCAGTATTATGAGTGGTCTCATCCACAGAAGGGATTCAATACGTCTGTGAGAGTAGAACATGAGTGCTCCAGAATTATGAACGATCTCATCCACAGAAGGGATTCAATACGTCTGTGAGAGGAGACTGTGAATGCTCCAGAATTATAAACGATCTCATCCACATAAGGGATTCAAAACTTTAATATATTTACCTTTACCAGATCCTTCACAACATCCATCTTGTTGAGAAGAAGACAAACCACTATAAATCTTGCATAGTATCGTAGCTTCTTAACTACCAATTCAGGTCTGTAGCAGATAAAATAAAAGTTAGTCATTAGTTTAAGATAGAACACATGCTTTTGAAATTTTTCTAACATTTTGATGGCTTTTAAAACCTCATCAATTTTTGTATGGTTAAAAAATTTCCACATCAGGGCTGGAGAGATAGATGGCTTAGCGGTTAAGCACTTGCCTGTGAAGCCTAAGAACCGCGGTTCAAGGCTCGATTCCTCAGGACCCACATTACCCAGATGCACAAGGGGGCCCATGCATCTGGAGTTCGTTTGCGTGGCTGGAAGCCCTTGCACGCCCATTCTCTCTCTCTCTATACCTCTTTGTCTGTCTGTTGCTCTCAAATAAATAAATAAAATAAACAAAATATTTAAAAAAATTTCCACATCAAACCACGCTGGCCTTAGCTAGGCATGGTCATGCATGTCTTTAATCCCAGCAAGGATGCAAGGTCAAGTACTGACTTTGAGGCCAACTCAGGCTACATGAGACCCTGTCTCCAAAAAGGAAAAGAAAAGAAAAAAAAAAAAGCACAAAACATATATTCTTTCAAATGCTTTTCTTTGGTTTGGGGTTTAAGGTAGGGTTTTCCCTCTAGTCCAGGCTAGGCTCAAACTCACAGCGACTTTCCTACCTCTGCTTCCTGAGTGCTGGGATTAAAGGTATATACCACCTCACCCAGTTTAAACACATTTTTTTTTTACACAACGATTAAGTCACAATTCATATATTCATTAATTCAGCAAAAATCTACTGAGAACTACATTTTAAAAGGACAATGATTAAAATAGAGAGACCAGTGGTGCATGCCTTTAATCCCAGCACTCGGGAGGCAGAGGGAGAAGGACTGCCGTGTGTTCACAGCCACCCTGAGACTACATAGTGAATTCCAGGTCAGCCTGGGCTAGAGTGAGACCCTACTTCGAAAAACCAAAAAAAAAAAAAAAAGACAGAAAGACCAAAACTCTTCTTTACAGACCTTACAGGAAGAGAAGCAAGTAAAATATAGATGACTCAAATGAACTCATAATACAGTGGAATAAATATAATGACAAGAGAAATAAAACATACTACTTGAGGCCTGCTGTGGATTGAGTCTCAAATGTCCCCCCATAAGCTTACACATCTGAACACTTAGACCACAGCTTATATTGGTTACACTGGTTTTGGGATGCTGGCAGAAGTAGGCCATTGAGGGAAGGGCTTGACAGTAACTGACCCCACTTCTGCCAAAGCTCCCTACTTCCTGCCAATGTGATGGAACCACAGAGGTTCTTGCTGCTCCCATCATCATATCTTCTCTACTATAATGGACTATATAACCTAACAAACTGAGAACCACAATGAATTCTCCCTCTCTTATTATGTTGCTTCTTTCAGGTATTTTACAATGATGAGAAAGTGTAAGAATAGTCCCACAGGACTGGATAGTGAGTGAGAAAATGCTTCCTGGAGAAAGTAGTAAGCTTTTACAAATATATATGGCTCATTTGGTCAAGTGCCTGCCTTGCAAGCATGAGAATGGGAGTTTCACCCCCGAGAACCCATGTAAAAAACCGCACATGGTTGCATGTACTTGAGATCCAATCACTGGGGGAGATGGAAACAGGTGGATCCTTGGGGCTCCCTAGCCAGCCTGTCTAGCCTACTTGGTAAGCTCCAGGCCAGTGAGAGACCTTATCTCAAAATCAAGGTGTAGTGTGCCTGAGCAACACAAGAGGTTGTCCTCTGGCCTCCACACACATCCACAAACACATGTGCACACTCACATACACTGGAGTCTAGACAGCTGTCAAAGGGATCATTATGTCAACATAAAGGGTAAAAGTAGTGAAGTTTTTGTGTTAATTAAAGTAGGCATTATGAATCTAAAACTGAAAGCTTTAGAATTTCAGAGTGGTGATGTTAAGGAGGGAGTAACTGACAAATCCAGACCACCACTAAGCTTTTGCACAATGGGTTGGCATTTGGTTCTCACTTGTCCCAAAGCAAGAGATTTTGTCATCCTCGCTCCAAATAATCCACTAGTCAACAGCAAAGGAAACAATTCAGATGTGTTTGCTGCTGAAGGAGAAAGTGATTACAATAAATCAAAGTCTTGGGTCTTAAGCAAGGGGCCCAAGGCCTATTTCCCTCCTGGCATATTAGAAAATACAGAAAAGTGAGCTTCAAAAAGCATTTTGCTATTGCTTGAAATAGCTCTCTTCATTCATTCATATATATATATATATATATATATATATATATTGTTTGTTTGTTTGTTTTTGCTTTTGTTTTTGTTTTTTAGGCAGGGTCTCATTCTAGCCCAGGCTGACCTGGAGCTCACTCGGTAACCCAAGCTGGCCTCAATTCACAACAATCCTACCTCAGCATCTGGAATGCTGGAATTAAATGCAAGTGCCACCACATCTGACTCTATGTGTGTACTTTTAATACTGATAAAGTGTTACACAATTATTTGCAGTTTTTAGAAGCATAACTTATTTCATCAAAAATTAATACAATTTAGCTGCGTGTAAAGGCACACCTGTAATTACATACCTGTAATCCCAGTACTTGGGAGGTTGAGGTAGAAGGATCACCATGAGTTCAAGGCCAGCTTGGGCTTGGGCTACAGTGTGAAAACTGTCTCAAACAAAAACAAGACAAAAAAAAAAAAAAAAAAAAAAAAGTTCGGCATGGTGGCACACAACGAATCCCAGTACTGGATAGGGAGAGGTAGGAAGATTGCTATGAATTCAAGGCCAACCTGGGACTGTACATGAATTCCAGGTCATCCTGGGCTAAATCTCATCTAGAAACACAGACAGAAAGAGGAGGAAAAAAAAAAAAAAAAAAGCCAAGCCCAAGAAGCCAGACACTAATAATCCCAGCACTTGGGAGGCAAAGGTAGGAGGATCACTGGGACCTCAGGGGTACAATTAGTGTGTCAGTTCAGTCTGTGCTACAGTGAGACCCTGTCTGCCTAAAAAAAAAAAAAAAAAAAGGCAAATTGAATAATCTGAATGGGAAAAAGAATTAAGGCTAGAGGAAAAGCACAAATGGAGCTTTTTTTTTTTTTGAGGTAGGATCATGTTCTGGCCCAGGCTGGCCTCAAACTCACAGCTATCCACCTACCTCTGGCTCCTGAGTGCTGGGATTAAAGGCATGCACCACCATGCCCAGCACTGATGGAGCTTTAACAGAGGATGAAAGAAGGAAGGACGGACAAGAAATGACTTCAGCATCTACACATTGGGCCATGTCAAAGCAAACTCCCCTAGACAAGTCTGCACAAGATGTGTGAGGGAACAAAAGAATTTATCAGAGGAAAATATTCTCAAAAATGTAACTGTTTAGGGCTGGAAAGATGGATTATCGGTTAAGCACTTGCCTGTGAAGCCTAAGAACCCTGGTTCGAGGCTCGATTCCCCAGGACCCAAGTAAGCCAGATGCACAAGGTGGTGCATGCATCTGGAGTTCGTTTGCGGTGGCTGGAGGCCCTGGCGTGCCCATTCTCTCTCTCTCTCTCTCTATTGCTCTCAAATAAATGAATAAAAATAAACAAAAAAAAATTTTTTAAATATCATTGTTTAGCTAGAAAGCTTAACAATAGTCAACCATGGTAGTCTCAGGAAAAACAACAAAACTGTGCTATTTCTACTATAGTTAAGAAAATACAGGGCAGGGGAGATGGCTCAGAAACACATTTTTTTTTTACACAACGATTAAGTCACAATTCATATATTCATTAATTCAGCAAAAATCTACTGAGAACTACATTTTAAAAGGACAATGATTAAAATAGAGAGACCAGTGGTGCATGCCTTTAATCCCAGCACTCGGGAGGCAGAGGTAAGAGGATCGCCGTGTGTTCACAGCCACCCTGAGACTACATAGTGAATTCCAGGTCAGCCTGGGCTAGAGTGAGACCCTACTTCGAAAAAACCAAAAAAAAAAAAAAAAAGACAGAAAGACCAAAACTCTTCTTTACAGACCTTACAGGAAGAGAAGCAAGTAAAATATAGATGACTCAAATGAACTCATAATATAGTGGAATAAATATAATGACAAGAGAAATAAAACATACTACTTGAGGCCTGCTGTGGATTGAGTCTCAAATGTCCCCCCATAAGCTTACACATCTGAACACTTAGACCACAGCTTATATTGGTTACACTGGTTTTGGGATGCTGGCAGAAGTAGGCCATTGAGGGAAGGGCTTGACAGTAACTGACCCCACTTCTGCCAAAGCTCCCTACTTCCTGCCAATGTGATGGAACCACAGAGGTTCTTGCTGCTCCCATCATCATATCTTCTCTACTATAATGGACTATATAACCTAACAAACTGAGAACCACAATGAATTCTCCCTCTCTTATTATGTTGCTTCTTTCAGGTATTTTACAATGATGAGAAAGTGTAAGAATAGTCCCACAGGACTGGATAGTGAGTGAGAAAATGCTTCCTGGAGAAAGTAGTAAGCTTTTACAAATATATATGGCTCATTTGGTCAAGTGCCTGCCTTGCAAGCATGAGAATGGGAGTTTCACCCCCGAGAACCCATGTAAAAAAACCGCACATGGTTGCATGTACTTGAGATCCAATCACTGGGGGAGATGGAAACAGGTGGATCCTTGGGGCTCCCTAGCCAGCCTGTCTAGCCTACTTGGTAAGCTCCAGGCCAGTGAGAGACCTTATCTCAAAATCAAGGTGTAGTGTGCCTGAGCAACACAAGAGGTTGTCCTCTGGCCTCCACACACATCCACAAACACATGTGCACACTCACACACACTGGAGTCTAGACAGCTGTCAAAGGGATCATTATGTCAACATAAAGGGTAAAAGTAGTGAAGTTTTTGTGTTAATTAAAGTAGGCATTATGAATCTAAAACTGAAAGCTTTAGAATTTCAGAGTGGTGATGTTAAGGAGGGAGTAACTGACAAATCCAGACCACCACTAAGCTTTTGCACAATGGGTTGGCATTTGGTTCTCACTTGTCCCAAAGCAAGAGATTTTGTCATCCTCGCTCCAAATAATCCACTAGTCAACAGCAAAGGAAACAATTCAGATGTGTTTGCTGCTGAAGGAGAAAGTGATTACAATAAATCAAAGTCTTGGGTCTTAAGCAAGGGGCCCAAGGCCTATTTCCCTCCTGGCATATTAGAAAATACAGAAAAGTGAGCTTCAAAAAGCATTTTGCTATTGCTTGAAATAGCTCTCTTCATTCATTCATATATATATATATATATATATACATATATATAGTTTGTTTGTTTGTTTTTGCTTTTGTTTTTGTTTTTTAGGCAGGGTCTCATTCTAGCCCAAGCTGACCTGGAGCTCACTCGGTAACCCAAGCTGGCCTCAATTCACAACAATCCTACCTCAGCATCTGGAATGCTGGAATTAAATGCAAGTGCCACCACATCTGACTCTATGTGTGTACTTTTAATACTGATAAAGTGTTACACAATTATTTGCAGTTTTTAGAAGCATAACTTATTTCATCAAAAATTAATACAATTTAGCTGCGTGTAAAGGCACACCTGTAATTACATACCTGTAATCCCAGTACTTGGGAGGTTGAGGTAGAAGGATCACCATGAGTTCAAGGCCAGCTTGGGCTTGGGCTACAGTGTGAAAACTGTCTCAAACAAAAACAAGACAAAAAAAAAAAAAAAAAAAAAGTTCGGCATGGTGGCACACAACGAATCCCAGTACTGGATAGGGAGAGGTAGGAAGATTGCTATGAATTCAAGGCCAACCTGGGACTGTACATGAATTCCAGGTCATCCTGGGCTAAATCTCATCTAGAAACACAGACAGAAAGAGGAGGAAAAAAAAAAAAAAATCCAAGCCCAAGAAGCCAGACACTAATAATCCCAGCACTTGGGAGGCAAAGGTAGGAGGATCACTGGGACCTCAGGGGTACAATTAGTGTGTCAGTTCAGTCTGTGCTACAGTGAGACCCTGTCTGCCTAAAAAAAAAAAAAAAAAAGGCAAATTGAATAATCTGAATGGGAAAAAGAATTAAGGCTAGAGGAAAAGCACAAATGGAGCTTTTTTTTTTTTTGAGGTAGGATCATGTTCTGGCCCAGGCTGGCCTCAAACTCACAGCTATCCACCTACCTCTGGCTCCTGAGTGCTGGGATTAAAGGCATGCACCACCATGCCCAGCACTGATGGAGCTTTAACAGAGGATGAAAGAAGGAAGGACGGACAAGAAATGACTTCAGCATCTACACATTGGGCCATGTCAAAGCAAACTCCCCTAGACAAGTCTGCACAAGATGTGTGAGGGAAGAAAAGAATTTATCAGAGGAAAATATTCTCAAAAATGTAACTGTTTAGGGCTGGAAAGATGGATTATCGGTTAAGCACTTGCCTGTGAAGCCTAAGAACCCTGGTTCGAGGCTCGATTCCCCAGGACCCAAGTAAGCCAGATGCACAAGGTGGTGCATGCATCTGGAGTTCGTTTGCGGTGGCTGGAGGCCCTGGCGTGCCCATTCTCTCTCTCTCTCTCTCTATTGCTCTCAAATAAATGAATAAAAATAAACAAAAAAAATTTTTTAAATATCATTGTTTAGCTAGAAAGCTTAACAATAGTCAACCATGGTAGTCTCAGGAAAAACAACAAAACTGTGCTATTTCTACTATAGTTAAGAAAATACAGGGCAGGGGAGATGGCTCAGCAATTAAATATACTTGCTTACAAAGCCTGATAGCCTGCCTGGGCGTGGTGGTGCACACCTTTAATCCCAGCACTGGGAGGCAGAGGTAGGAGGATCACTGTGAGTTCGAGGCCACCCTGAGACTCCATAGTGAATTCCAGGTCAGCCTAGGCTAGAGTGAGAGCCTACCTCGAAAAAACCAAAAAAAAAAAAAACAAAAAAACAAAAAAAACCCAACAAAGCCTGATAGCCTAGGGATCAATTCACCAATATCCATGCAAGCCAGATGCACAAAGTGATGCATGTGTAGAGTTAGTTTGCAATGGCTAGAGGCCCTAGTGCACCCATTCCCCCCTCTTCTCTCTCTCAAATAAACACAATAAATACAATCTTTTCTCTACATAATGACTGTGAGTCCTGTTGCTGGGAATAGGGAAAATCTAGACAATCTGTGTTAGAATGTTCTTCAACAATTCTTGGAATATTAGCAACCAAAAATCTCCAGCAAGCCAGGCGTGGAGGTGCACACCTTTAATCCCAGTACTCGGGAGGTAGAGGTAGGAGGATTGCCGTGAGTTCGAGGCCACCCTGAGAATACAGAGTGAATTCCAGGTCAACCTGGACCAGAGTGAGACCCTACCTCAGAAAAACAAACAAACAACAAACAAACAAAAAAAAAACCCACAACTCCAGCAGGTCCCGATTTCTTCCACAGATCCATCCTCATCTGAAATCTGTAATCTGTAATCCACCTATATCCCCGATGTCTACAACTGCATTAGAAGATAATACTCTGAAAGAAAAAATAGAATATCACCTTTCTTTTCTTCCTCTCTCATCTGAACATCTACCATACCCAGATATTTCACATGTGTTCAGTGATTCCAAGTGACTCTGGTTGAACTGTGGGACTTAATCAGGTATAAGTCACACTTGTAATCTCAGCATGCAGAAGGAGAAGGAAGGCAGAAGGACTACCATGAGGTCAAGCCAGAGTGAGACCTCACCTCAAAAAATACACAAAAGGGAACTGGAGAGATGGATCAGTGGCTAAAGGCACTTGCTTGAAAAGCCTGTCAGCTGAGTTTGAATCTCCAGTACCCAGAAGCGCAAAGTAGCACATAAACCTAGAGTTCCTTTGTAGTGACAAGAGGTAATGGCAGGCACGTTGTCTTTCTCTCTACTCATAAATAAATAAAACAAACAAATAAATAAACAAATATTTAAAATCAAACTAAAAAAAAAACAGTAGAGCTACACAACTAACACACTAGTGGGTTTACAATCGAAAATTCAAACAGCACTAGCAATCTTCTCTCTCATCCTACTAGATAGTTCTCCACAGGCTATTGACAGTGTACGAGTAAAGATTACATAGGCTAAAAAGAACAGAGCTAAGCCTCACTTTGTAGTCGTTTTTTCCCCTACTACAAAACCTGTTTGGCCAAGATCTGTTGCGAAGCAATCATATTAACCCCTCATTTCTGCTGTAGCTCTACGTGGCATTGTGACACATGTCATAACATCTACAGAAATGCCTCAGTTAACATATACCTGTATATGTGCTACATAGCCTGTACACAGGTGTCCAATGTAGCCTATTAAATGAATAAAAGTTATAAAACATGCAGCAGGTGTAGTGGTTCACACTTTTTTTTTCTTGGTTTGTTTTTCGAGGCAGATTATCACTCTAGGCTGACCTGGAATTCACTATATAGTCTCAGAGCGGTCTCAAACTCATGGCGATCCTCCTACCTCTGCCTCCCCAGTGCTGGGATTAAAGGCATGCACCACCACATCCACCTTCTTGTAATTTGTTTTTATGACACAGAGAGAGAGAGCACCAGGGCCCGCAGCCACTGCAATTGAACTCCAGATGCATGTGCCACCTTGTGCACATGTGTTACCTTGTGCACTGTGTCACCTTAGTGGCTCACACTTTGAATCCTAGCACGAGAGAGGTAGAGGTGGGATGAGTGCCATGAGTTCAAGGACAATACTACACAGCGAGTTCCAGGTCAACTGGGACTAGAGTGAGACCCTACCTTTGAAAAAAACAAAACAAGGGCTGAAGAGATGGCTTAGTGATTAAGGCGTTTGACTACAAAGCCTAAGAACTAAGGTTCGATTTCCCAGCACCCACATAAGCCACAAAAACAAGTTGTCACATGCGTCTGGAGTTCATTTGTAGTGGCTGGAGGCCCTGGCACACCTATTTCTCTCTCTCCTCTCTGCCTTTTTCTCTGTCTCTTTCAAATATATAAAACAAAAAAGCCTGAGGACCCCAAGTTCAATTCCCCAGTCCCCAAGTAAGCCAGATGCACAAAGAGGCACATGCACCTGAAGTATGTTTGCAGTGGCAAGAGGCCCTGGCGTGCCCATTCTCCCTTCCTCCCTCCCTAGCTTATTCCCTTCCTCCTTCCCTCTCTCTCTCTGCTTACAAATGAATAAATAATTCTTTAAAAAAAAATTTTTTTAAACCGGGCGTGGTGGCGCATGCCTTTAATCCCAGCACTCGGGAGGCAGAGGTAGGAGGATCGCCATGAGTTCCAGGCCACCCTGAGACTCCACAGTGAATTCAAGGTCAGCCTGGGCTAGAGTGAGACACTACTTTGAAAAACAAAAACGAAAACAAAAACAAAAAAGAAAAGATTTTTTTTTCTGCATGATTTCCACATGAATGAGAGATGCTGAATTTTTTGTCTTCACCTTTCTGAAAGAACAGTTGACACATACCTGTCCTCTTTATTGACCTGAGAATAATATGACCTCTGTCTGATGGCAGAGTAGAAGGAGAAAGCCTCATTCAGATAACTGGTCTCGGATGTGCGTAAGCTATGGAGGAAAAAAATTAATATAATCAAAACTGAAACCTTTCACACTTGCTCCATATTGCTCTATTCCTCAACACAGGGGATGGAATAATTGCTCTAAATTTGAGTCAGCAAAGCAATAATCATATTACCCTTCAATTGTCTCACAATAACAATAATAGGGCTGGAGAGATGGCTTAGTGGTTAAGTTGCTTACCTGTAAAGTATAAGGACCCATGTTTGACTCTCCAGATCCTGTGTATGCCAGATGCATAAGGTGGTACATGCATCTGGAGTTCAGTTGCAATGGATGGAGACCCTGGCACAACAATTCTCTCAATCTTCTGTGATGCCAAATGAGAGTCAGTAGTCAACACTCTCTACAAAAGGCCTCTCCAAACAGCATTCCACCTGGGTATATAGGCCTGGATAGCAAGACTTTCTATGACCTTCCTCAAATCCATTGTCACTTGAACTTTGGCCCATTTTTAAGCTTTTTTTCCTCACAAAATAACTCATTCATATTATTCTTCAGGGGATGCTACTGGGTTGTTTTCTCTGATAGCTCTGATTAACAAGGAACTTTTAACAACATGTTCTAGCAAAGAAAGCGATTTGGGTGGTGGCAATCTGCATGACATGCCAACCTTAGGAAAATGAGACTTTTTTTGCCTCTTAATTTACAAATGGCTCACACCTTGATGTTACTTTGTCATGAGGTTTAGAAGGTACTTTATTTTTATTTCCTTGACTCAGAAGATGGGAATATACAGAGCTGCTGCTCTAAGAATGTCTTCATGTCTCTCATATAACACATCCCTACAAAGATATCTTTATTTTATTTTATTTTATTTTAGGATTTTCAAGGTAGGGTCTCCCTCTAGCCCAGGCTGACCTGGAATTCACTCTGTAATCAGAGTGGCCTTGAACTACTGGTGAGCCTTCTACCTCAGCCTCCCAGTGCTGGGATTAAAGGTTTGCACCCCCACACTCCGAGCCAAGATCATTTAAGTATCTTGTAATCAAGGAGTTATGATATGTTAAGCTATGTCTCTCGTATTACCAAGAAAAATGAAGCCACAGGAATCCTAGCACGAGAGAGGTAGAGGTGGGATGAGTGCCATGAGTTCAAGGACAATACTACACAGCGAGTTCCAGGTCAACTGGGACTAGAGTGAGACCCTACCTTTGAAAAAAACAAAACAAGGGCTGAAGAGATGGCTTAGTGATTAAGGCGTTTGACTACAAAGCCTAAGAACTAAGGTTCGATTTCCCAGCACCCACATAAGCCACAAAAACAAGTTGTCACATGCGTCTGGAGTTCATTTGTAGTGGCTGGAGGCCCTGGCACACCTATTTCTCTCTCTCCTCTCTGCCTTTTTCTCTGTCTCTTTCAAATATATAAAACAAAAAAGCCTGAGGACCCCAAGTTCAATTCCCCAGTCCCCAAGTAAGCCAGATGCACAAAGAGGCACATGCACCTGAAGTATGTTTGCAGTGGCAAGAGGCCCTGGCGTGCCCATTCTCCCTTCCTCCCTCCCTAGCTTATTCCCTTCCTCCTTCCCTCTCTCTCTCTGCTTACAAATGAATAAATAATTCTTTAAAAAAAATTTTTTTTAAACCGGGCGTGGTGGCGCATGCCTTTAATCCCAGCACTCGGGAGGCAGAGGTAGGAGGATCGCCATGAGTTCCAGGCCACCCTGAGACTCCACAGTGAATTCAAGGTCAGCCTGGGCTAGAGTGAGACACTACTTTGAAAAACAAAAACGAAAACAAAAACAAAAAAGAAAAGATTTTTTTTTCTGCATGATTTCCACATGAATGAGAGATGCTGAATTTTTTGTCTTCACCTTTCTGAAAGAACAGTTGACACATACCTGTCCTCTTTATTGACCTGAGAATAATATGACCTCTGTCTGATGGCAGAGTAGAAGGAGAAAGCCTCATTCAGATAACTGGTCTCGGATGTGCGTAAGCTATGGAGGAAAAAAATTAATATAATCAAAACTGAAACCTTTCACACTTGCTCCATATTGCTCTATTCCTCAACACAGGGGATGGAATAATTGCTCTAAATTTGAGTCAGCAAAGCAATAATCATATTACCCTTCAATTGTCTCACAATAACAATAATAGGGCTGGAGAGATGGCTTAGTGGTTAAGTTGCTTACCTGTAAAGTATAAGGACCCATGTTTGACTCTCCAGATCCTGTGTATGCCAGATGCATAAGGTGGTACATGCATCTGGAGTTCAGTTGCAATGGATGGAGACCCTGGCACAACAATTCTCTCAATCTTCTGTGATGCCAAATGAGAGTCAGTAGTCAACACTCTCTACAAAAGGCCTCTCCAAACAGCATTCCACCTGGGTATATAGGCCTGGATAGCAAGACTTTCTATGACCTTCCTCAAATCCATTGTCACTTGAACTTTGGCCCATTTTTAAGCTTTTTTTCCTCACAAAATAACTCATTCATATTATTCTTCAGGGGATGCTACTGGGTTGTTTTCTCTGATAGCTCTGATTAACAAGGAACTTTTAACAACATGTTCTAGCAAAGAAAGCGATTTGGGTGGTGGCAATCTGCATGACATGCCAACCTTAGGAAAATGAGGACTTTTTTTGCCTCTTAATTTACAAATGGCTCACACCTTGATGTTACTTTGTCATGAGGTTTAGAAGGTACTTTATTTTTATTTCCTTGACTCAGAAGATGGGAATATACAGATGCTGCTGCTCTAAGAATGTCTTCATGTCTCTCATATAACACATCCTACAAAGATATCTTTATTTTATTTTATTTTATTTTAGGATTTTCAAGGTAGGGTCTCCCTCTAGCCCAGGCTGACCTGGAATTCACTCTGTAATCAGAGTGGCCTTGAACTACTGGTGATCCTTCTACCTCAGCCTCCCAAGTGCTGGGATTAAAGGTGTGCACCACCACACCCAGCCAAGATCATTTTAAGTATCTTGTGAATCAAGGGAGTTATGATATGTTAAGCTATGTCTCTACGTATTACCAAGAAAAAGTGAAGCCACAGGAACAATAAACTTATTTAGAATTAATCATGTACTTATAAAAACCAAACTGTTTAAAAGAACCCTTGAAGCAAGTAATACTGCTAAGACGATGCTTCATGGCCAGTCTGGTCTGAACCAGATTATGTTCATAACTCATTGTCTTCCCTACTGCATGTCCTGTTTTTTAAATCAGGGAAGCATTTTATTCTTTCCATAAGCAATCTACTTACTAGTAGTGGTAGTACAGCTGCCCAATCTTGGAAGCAATTTCCCCTATTTGCCACCGCTTCAAGCCATATCGATTATCCAAGACTTGTCTGTTTAGACAGGAGACAAAAGATAGAAATTAAATACTATGAATTTTAAAAATAACCATATCAGTAAATTCAGTAGAATAAATACTATTCAATTAAAAAGAGAGAAAAGAAATACTATTCATTAGCAAAACTTGTAAATTTCTCATGAGATTTCAACATAACCATTCAACTGCATTTTTAAATGTATATATGTATGTATGTATGTATGTATGTATGTATCTATCTATCTATCTATCCATCTATCTATCTAATGGTTTTGAGACAACATCTCATGTAGCCCAGGCTGGACTCAAGCTTTCTATGTTGTTAAGGATGACCTTAAACTTCTCATTCCCCAGCTTTCATCTCCCAAGTGCCACATCCAACTAATAGGATAGTTCTCAAGTATCTTTGATAGCCACACATAGTGGTTCACTCCTGTAATCCCAGCACTAGAGAGCCTGAGGCAGAAGAATCACAATGAGTTTGAGGCCAGCTTGAGTTAGAGTGAGACCTCACCTCAAAAGACAGGGGAAAAAAGTTGAGATATGAAATAGTACTCTGCTCTCCTTGCAAATAAATAAATAAAAATATTATAAAAGAACAAAAAAATAAAATAGTACTCTGAGCTACCTATGTTCATGAAAATTAGAAGGAATACCATTGCCAAATAGCAATGGCCAATAAACATATTTATTTTAGAATGTGTTTTAGAATGAAACCATGGATCATTAAGCCCACATTAATCTGGGCCACTTCAGATATAATGGTGTCTTAGAAAAATTCCAGAGGGTCAGGCCTTTGATCTCAGCACTCAGGAGACTGAGGTAGGAGGACTGCCATGAGTTCCAGGTCAGCCAGAGCTAAAATGAGACCCTGCTGGAAGAAAGTAAGGAAGGAGGGAGGGAGGGAATGGAAGGAAAGGAAGGAAGGAGTGAATGGAAGGAGACAGAGGAAGGAAGAAAGGAGAGAGAGAGGCTGGAGAGATGGCTAAGTGGTTAAGGCACTTGCCTGCCAAGCCTAATGACCCAAGTTCAATGCCCCAGTACCCACATAAGCCAGATGCACAGACTGGCACGTGCTTCTGGAGTTTATCTGCAGTGGCTGGAGGCCCTGGTGCACCCATACTCTCTCTTGGGTCTCTCTTTCTCTCTCTGCTTGCAAATAAATAAGTTTAAAAAAAGAAAGGAAGGAAGGAAGAAGGTGCCTGGCATAGTGGCACATGCCTTTAATCCTAGCATTCAGGAGGCAGAGGTAAGAGAACTGACCTGAGTTTGAGGCCACCCTGAGACTACATAGTAAATTCTAGGTAAGCCTAGGCTAGAGCAATACCATACCTTGAAAAACAACCAAATAAACAAAAACGAAAAAAAAATTGGGGCCTGGAGAGATGACTCAGCACTTGCTTGTAATGCCTGACAGCCAGGGTTCAATTTACCAGTACCCACATAAAGCCAGACACACAAAGTGGCACATGCAATTGGAGTTTATTTGCAGTGTCAAGAAGCCTTGATGTGCCATTCTCTCTCTCTGCTTTCAAATAGATCATTTGCAATGGCAAGAGGCCCTGGCATGCCCACTCCTCTCTCTCCGCTTGCAAATAAATAAATAATATTAAAAAAAAGTCACAGAGAAACACAGTTTAAAAATCTAACATACGGGCTGGTGAAATGGCTTAGTGGTTAAGGCATTTGCCTGTGAAGCCTAAGGATCCCGGTTCGATTCCTCAGGACCCACGTAAGCCAGATGCACAAGGGGGCACATGCGCCTGGAGTTCATTTGCAGTGGCTGAAGGCCCTGGCGCACCCAGACACTCTTTCTCTCTATCTGCCTCTCTCTGTCTCTCAAATAAATGAATAAATAAATATTTACAAAAAATCTAACATAGGAAAAAATTGTTTTCATTTGGGACATAAACATGAAATACATTATGTTAAAAATATCAAGATAGGCTGGAGAGATGGCTTAGTTGTGAAGGTGTTTGTTTGCTTGCAAAGCCAAAGGATCTCCGTTCGACACTCTAGGACCCATGTAAGCCAGATGCACAAGAGGGCACATGCATCTAGAGTTCGTTTGCAGTGGCTGGAGACCCTTGCACACCCATTCTCATTCTTTCTCTCTCTCTCTCAAATAAATTATATATACATACATACATACATACATACATACATATATATATATATTCCCCCTTAAAGTAACAAGATAAAAAAGCACTGAAGCTGGGTGTGGTAGCGCACACCTTTAATCCCCACTTGGGAGGCAGAGGTAGGAGGAGCACTGTGAGATCAAGGCACCCTGAGATGACATAGTGAATTCCAGGTCAGCCTGGACTACAACAAGATCCTAACTTGAAAAACCAAAAAAATTAAAAAAGAAGAAAAATGCACTGAGTTTGTCCAAGGTCTTAACAGTGGCTAATATATAAAATAGGCCTTGACTCTTCATTTTCCTTTAACTACAAATCCCCTTACCGATGCTGCTGCTGGAACTTCCAGAGTTTGGTGTAAACATCAAAAGTTCTTCCAAAGTAAGACTGCCACTGCTTCTGTCCGTACTGCGGTAAATCTCTGTAACAGTAAGAAGTATATGTTAACTTCAAATCTCTTCTGCTGTTGGAAAGCTAAGTCTTATGATCCTGCAAGTAGATGTGTTTTTAAATCTTTACATTCAGGTTTTCTTTTATTAAAAAAGTTTTCAGGGATTTGGGCAACAACCAGAGAGGCGCGGGGTCAGAAAGCTCCCGGGTGATGCCCCCAAGATTAACAATGGATACCCAGAAGGATGTCCAACCCCCAAAGCAGCAGCCAATGATCTATATATGTAGAGACTGTCACACGGAAAATGAAATCAAATCCAGGGATCCATTCAGATGTAGAGAGTGTGGATACATAATAATGTACAAGAAAAGGACTAAAAGATTGGTTGTTTTTGATGTTCAATGAAACTGAAAATACAGAAGTGTCTTAATTTGTCTCATTAATGTTTTCCATTATTGTATAGCCTTTGGGTTAATGTACTTATGAGTACCACTATATATGTATAATTTCATTTAAAAATGAGATTGTACTTTAATACTCTGTACAAAGAAATTTTGGTTCACTGTGACTTTTAATTTATTATATAATCTGGCATACAATGAGGAACAAAATTGCTTCTCTAATTAAAAAAAAAAAAAAAGTTCTCATTTTTTAGAGCCGGGCATGGTGGCACACACCTTTAATTCCAGCACTCAGGAGGCAGAGGTAGGAGGATCGCCATGAGTTCAAGGCCACCCTGAGACTACAGAGTGAATTCCAGGTTAGCCCGGGCTAGAGTGAGACCCAACCTTGAAAAGAAAAAAAAAAAAAGTTCTCATTTTTGGAGCAAAAATACAGCTCTAGGGTCCAGGACACTTTTCCTGATCTCCTCACTAAGTGACAGCTCATTCTTAGTGATCTTTACAAATGTCTTTCTCAATAAGGATTCTACACTTAATCACTCTCAGGTGCTATAGAGCATGTGCTGACCCAACTGTTTATCCCCTTTTGGTAGAAGGAAAATATATACTCCTATCCTTGGGCCATGTTACTTGTGGTACATGTCTTTCAAAAACTCCCTACCAAATGAATATTGGGCCTAGCCATATTACCTTGTTTTTGGCCAATGGCATGTTATTTATCTACACCATGTCTGAGAAACCATTTCAACACTTCACCTTCTCTCCCCAGTCTAAGTCTGACTGCTCTACAACCTGCAGTACACAGAAAACACATTTAATGGAGTCCGACCAGCACTATAGACAACTTATAGCTAACATGGAGTTAGAAATAAATCCTTATTATATCAGGGCACTAACATTTTGGGATATTTGTTGTAGCAGCCTTACTTAGAAAAAACTAGTATAAAATCTTTTAGCAGGAGCAGGTTAAATCCATAACACACACACACATACATGACTCTGACATTAGGACTGATGAGCAAGTAACTGTTACCAAAGGCTATAATGCAGTGGTAAAATTGTATCTGCCTCCACCAACTTGAAATGCAGACAATGTGACTAACGAACTTGAGGATTTATACAAGGCAAAAACAGTGAATTGCACTTTAATGAAGTACTACAAAAAAAAGGTGGAATCAGCAAAGAAGTGGCTGATAATCAGTTAAAAGGGAACAGAGAAAATCCATGAGTTCAAGAGCGTTTAGGACCAATAGATACAACAATTTCTAATACGTAGCTATAAAAGACATAATTAAGACAGGCATGGTGATACATGTCCATAATCCTAGCACTCACGAGGTATCACAAGTTTGAGAGTAGTCTGGGCTACACATAGGAAGACCCTATAAATAAACAAACCCCTCACCCACACTCAATGGAGAAGTGCTACCAAAAATGCTTCTGAAGACTTGGTCTTTGGGCTCCTACCCAGTTGAAGTCTATGAATAAGTGAAGACTATACATTGTTATAGGGGACAAAAAAGATAAGGCAAAGGACCCTAAGGACTTGGCTATCTGATAGTCTTGATAAATGCATGGTATCTGTCATGAAGTCTAACAGAGATAGACATATCTCAAAAAGGGGGGGGGGGACTAGGGGAGATAACTTAGCAGTTAAGGTGTTTGCCTACAAAGCCAAAGGACCCAGGCTCAATTCCACAGGACCCACGTTAGCCAGATGCACAAGGGGTTGCACACATCTAGAGTTCGTTTGCAATGGCTGGAGGCCCTGGCATGCCCATTCTCTCTCTCCCCTCTTTCTCTGTCAAATAAATAAATATTAAAAAAAAAAAAAAACTGTGAGCATGGCTTGTGGCACTAACTTGAATCAAACAGGCAATTGAATTTCTCCAGAATTGTACTGTGAAAAGTCTGCTTTATAAAGGAGCAATAGCCACTCGTTGATGAGTATAGTACACTGCTCGTCTTCAAACTATCAGCTCTTTTTCTTTTTTTTTTATTGGTTTTTCGAGGTAGAATCTCACTCTAGCTCAGGCTGACCTGGAATTCAGTATGTAGTCTCAAGGTGGCCTCAAACTCAGGGTGCTCCTCCTCGGACTCCCGAGTGCTGGGATTAAATGCATGGGCCACCATGTCTGGCAGCTCATTTTTTTTTTTTAAACAAGTACTTATCAAATGTGTCAATCTTTACTTTTTTTTTTTGTTTGTTTGTTTTGTTTTTCCAGGTGGAGTCTCGCTCTAGCCCAGGCTGACCTGGAATTCACTATGTAATCTCAGGGTGGCCTTGAACTCAGGGCAATCTTTTTACCTCTGCCTTTTAAGTACTGGGATTAAAGGCCTGCGCCACCCCACCAGGTCAATCTTTACTTTTATGGTTGGTGTTAATGTGTAGCAGATTATGTCCAAGTAACAGTTGTTTGTTTTCTATTTGTTTGTTTGTTTGTTTGGTTGGTTTTTTGAGGTAGGGTCTCACTCTAGCCCAGGCAGACCTGGAATTCACTCTGTATTCTCAGAGTGACCTTGAACTCATGGTGATCCTCCTACCTCTGCCTCCCGCATTCTGGGGTTAAAGGTGTGCGACCCCACACCTGGCTTCAAGTAATAGTTTTGAGTCTGAAATGTCCCCGACAGGTACATGTTTTGAATGATTGGTCCCCTGCTTGTGGCACTATTTTGAAAGTTGTAGAATCTTTAGGAGTTGGAGTTTGCCTGGAGGTAACAGATCTCTTGGGGCAAGCTTTGAAGGCTGTGCTGCCCCTGGTTCCGGTCAGTCTTCATGTGAGCAAGCCAGTTTCCTCATCTCTGGCTGCATGGATGAAGACACTTGCATCCTGCCTCACCCTGTTACAATGGACAGACCCATTTGAAAACATCTATCCTCCCTTGTAGGCAGACCTGAAATAGAGATCATAGATTTTCCCTCCAGTTTGAGTCTCAGATCTATCGCTTTCTCTTTTCTTTGTTTTTGTTTTTTGTTTTTTGGAGGTAGGGTCTCACTCTAGCCCAGGCTGACCTGGAATTCACTATGTAGTTTCAGGGTGGCCTTGAACTCACAGTGATCCTCCTACCTCTGCCTCCCGAGTGCTGGGATTAAAGGTGTGCACCACCACGCAGGGCTGAGTCTCAGATCTTTGTTCTGTTCCATAGTCTGCGTTGGTACTTCCTCATAAACATTTTATTACTATAGTTTTATAATAAAGGTAGCATGTTTCTTATTTTTCAGCTTTAGATATTCTTAATTCTTTGTGTTTGTGCTTGAACATAAATTTTTTTAAAATCAACTCAAAAATTTAAAACAAATTTATTTAATTAAAAGAGAAAGAGGAGGCTGGAGAGAAGGCTTAGCAGTTAAGGCGCCTGCCTGAAAAGCCTAAGGACCCATGTTCGATCTCTCTCCAGATCCCTTGTAAGCCAGATACACAAAAGGCGATGCAAGCACAAGGTCGCACATGCCCACTAGGTGACACAAGTATTTGGAGTTAGATTTTAGTGGCTGAGGATCTGGTGCTCCAATTATTTCTCTCTCTCTAAAAAATACAAAGAGAAAGAGAGGGAGAGAGAGGAAGAGAAAAAGAGGTTAAGCTTGCTGGGACCTCTGGCCACTGCAAATAAACTCCAGGCACATGTGCCACCTTGTGTATCTATCTGGCTTTATGTGGGCACTGCTGGGGAAATTGAACCTGGAACCACAGGCTTTGCAAGTGAGTGCTAAGCCATCTCCCCAGCCCTCAACTTATACAAAAAAAAAAAAAAAAAAAAAAAAAAAAATCTTGAGAGCAATGCCTGCTGTTGTCTGGCTAAATACCTATATTATGCTCACCAAACTACACTATACCCACTTTTCTCAATGTTCATACCCACATATTAATGCTACCCTCACTTTTGATTAGAGAAGTTTCTCTTTTCAGATGGTGGTGACCACTGGGAAAACTCAAAAGGCAACATAGTGATGAGAAGTAACAGTGAAGTGTTCATCACTGAGACATCTCTATCATCACCTTCCAAGGCTCAGGGTCCATTGCAGAAGAGGTGGTAGAAAGAATGTAAGAGCCAAAGAAAGGGTAGGACTCCTTACAATGCAATCTTCTGGACACAAAATGGCCTGGATATCCATGACCTTGTAGTGCCTGGCACTACCTACACAAAACCCTCATAATAGAAGAAAAAGATGATGACATCAAAATAAAAGAAACTAATTGGGAGGGAGAGAGGATATGATGGAGGATTTGTGAGAGGGAAAGTGGGGAAGGGGAGGGAATTATCATGGTTTATTGCCTATAATTATGAAAGCTGTCAATATAAAAGTTTAAAAAAAAAAGCCCCGGCATGCTGGCACATGTCTTTAATTCCAGCACTTGGGAGGCAGAGGTAGGAAGACCACCCTGAGTTCAAGGCCACCCTGAGACTACATAGTGAATTCCAGATCAGCCTGGACTAGAGTGAGATCCTACCTTGAAAAACAAAAAAAAAAAAAGGTTAAAAAATCTTCACTGAGGGCTGGAGAGATGGCTTAGTAGTTAAGGCGCTTGCCCAGGTTCGAGTCCCCAGGACCCACATTAGCCAGGTAGCACATGCGTCTGGAGTTCGTTTGCAGTGGCTGGATGCCCTGGTGCACCCATTCTCTCTCTTCCCCTCTCCCCATCTTCACTGAGTTCTAATGGGAACAGAACAAATTTGGACAACTGAGAAACTGTTTTTAAAATAATTCTGAGTATCAACCATATCTCATGCCATTTATGCAGAAATACTGTCATTAAACTTATGACTTTTCCCACAAATATAGTTTCAAAAAAAGTAAAATATTATTTTATTTATTTATTTAACAGAAAGAAAGAGGCACACAGAAAGAGAGAGTATGAGTGCACTAGGGCCTCCTGCCACTGCAAATGAACTCCAGATGCATGTACCACTTTGTGCATCTGGCTTTACATGTACATACTAGGGAATCGAACACAGACCATCAGACTTTGCAAGCAAGTACCTTTTAACTAATGAGCCATTTCTCCAGCCTAAATTTGAACTTTAAAAGAAAAAATACATAAGATACATACATACATACATACATATATTCACTCTGAGACTACATAGTGAATTCCAGGTCAGCCAAGGCATGATGTTAGGCCTAGAGTGAGACCCGACGTCAAAAAGCTCTGTGTGTGTGTGTGTGTGTGTGTGTGTGTGTGTGTGTGTGTATGTGTATATATATATAGAGAGAGAGAGAGAGGGAGGGTGGGAAGGAAGGAAGAAGAAGGGGGGAAATGGGCATATCAGAGCCTCTAGCCATTACAAACTAGCTCCAGATGCATGTACCACCTTGTGCATCTAGCTTTATGAGGGTACTGGGGAACCAAACCTGGGCCCTTAGCTTTGCAGACAAGTGCTTTAACCATTGAGCCATCTCTCCAGCCCCAACTTTGAACTTTTGATCCTTTTATATCTACCTCCCAAGTGCTGGGATGACAGGTGTGAATCACCACGCTCAGTTTATGTGGTGCTGGTGTTGCAACCTAGGACTTTCTGCAAGCCAGGCAAGCACTACACTGAACTACATCCCCAACCCAAACTCTAATAGTTTTTATTATTATTCTGATAAGTACTATCCAATTAAATGCTTCTAATTGTATAGTATTTGAATGATATCTCAATAAAATGATTCTTTAAAAATATTTTATTTATTTACTTATTTAAGAGAGAGAGGCAGATAGGAAGAGACATAGAATGGGCGTATCAGGGGCACCAGCCACTGTAAACATTGCATGCACCACCCCACCTTGTGCATCTGGCTTACATTGATACTGGGGAACTGATCCTGGGTCCTTAGGCTTCACATGCAAGTGCCTTAACCACTTAGCCATCTCTCCAGTGCTGATTTTTTTTTTTTGAGATAGGGTCTTACACTAGCCCAGGCTGACCTGGAACTCAGAGCAATCGTCCTACTTCTACTTCCCAAATGCTAGGATTAAAGGTGTGCAACCCCATGCCTAGTGCCATAAAATAATTCTTTAAATAAACTGAGGCCCAGTAGAGGTCTGTAACCTAGCTATCTAGGAGGCTGAGGCAAGAGGGCTGAAAGTTCAAGAGCTGCTTGGGCTACAAAGTTGAATTCAGTGCCGTGTGCAGTGGCACACTCTTTTAATCCAGCACTCAGGGGGCAGAGGTAGAAGGATCGCCATGAGTTCAAGACCACTCTTACCAACCTTTGGAAAATAGTAAGTAATACTACTATTTGTTTATCTGACATTCTAATAATATGTTGAAATCGATCGTCTAATCTTAAGACTTGAGAGAGTGAAGGTAAAGTGTGTGTTTGGTGTTGGGTGCAGAAGAGACAAACACTCTTTACTATTTTTATATACTTTACCTTCACTCTCTCAAGTCTTAAGGTTGGTAAGAAATACATGCATCACCTAATGGATCACTTGAAAAAAGTTCAACAAAGAGGTTACAATGGAGAGAACAGAAAGAGACAAGGAAAGCCAACAAAGAAGGCTGAAGCACCAGGCTCAGGCCTGCTGCAGCCAGGAGGGGGCAGTGAGCAGCTGAGGTGTCACACTTTGCCCTGCCCTCCAGGCTCCTGTTGGTGCAATGAAACCTACTAGTGCAGCCCATAGTTAGCCTACCAGGGTAAAGCAGAGTTTCAAAACAGGTAGTCTGGACAGACAAACTCCCAGTATCCAGCTCAATGAGTCATACAACAGAAAGAAATCTGGAACCTGGACAATGTGAAAGGAACCAGCCTAAAAAAGTTACAAATGAAAAGTGTTGTTTCAAATGTAATCAACTAGCCGGGCGTGGTGGTGCATGCCTTTAATCCCAGCACTCAGGGAGGCAGAGGTAGGAGGATCGCTGAGAGTTTGAGGCCACCCTGAGACTACACAGTGAATTCCAGGTCAGCCTGGGCTAGAGTGAGACCCTACCTCGAAAAAAAAAAAAAAATCAAATGTAATCAACTACCAATTTATATACAGGAACAATTCCCTCCCCATGACCATCTCAAATGCCAAACCCTTAGGCGGTTATGTTACCTTCTGAGGCACAGAGAAAGGAAGAGAGATGGAACAGGAGGACTAAAAGAGGACTGTGGCGGCGGGGGGGAGTAGGACAAGCAGTAAGGGGGAAAGACAATTTTTTTCATTAAAAAGACTAGGTAAGTGTAGTAACACCCAGTTTACTGGAAGTTCAGCACTGGGGATGCTGAGGAAGGAGGATTATCATAAGTTAGTGGCAAGCCTAAGCTACAGTTCACAACAATTAGAGTTAGAGAGATACCTCAGTGGTAAAAGGCACTCCCTTACAAAGACAATGGGCCAAAGTTTAATTTTCCAATACCCACATAAAGCCACATGCACAAAGTGGCAAATGAACCTGAAGTTTGTCTGCAGTGGTAAGAGGACTTGACATGCCCATTCTTTGTCTCTCCCAAATAAATAAATAGATAAATAAAAATACAATAAAACAACAATTTTAGGTCATATATCAGAACTTACACATTCATAACAACAAGAACAAGACAAAGTGAGAGGACAAATAAGTTGGAAAAATTTTAAATTATGATGGCTAAAGTACAACTTCATTGGAAGAGGTAAAAACTGCATTTGTAAAATGCCTCCCTATGATACTCATTTTTAAAAAAAATTTTTTTCTTTATTTACTTGAGAGAGAAAATGAGGCATACAAAGAAAGAGAGAGAGAGAATGGGTTGCCAGGGCTTCCAGGCCCTGCAAACAAACTCCAGACGTATGCGCCACCTTATGCATCTGGCTTACATGGGCCCTGGGGAATCAAACCTAAGTCTTTAGGCTTCGTAGGCAAACGCCTTAACCACTAAGCAATCTCTCCAGCCCAACTTATGATTTTCTATTATTCTGTAATTATACAAACCTTCACGTGGGCTTAGTTAATAGCTTAGTGGTTAAGTCACTTGCCTGCAAAGCCAAAGGACCCAGGTTCAATTCCCGAGAACCCATGTAAAGCCAGATGCACAAGGTGGTGAATGCACCTAGAGTTTGTTTACAGTGGCTGGATGCCCTGGTGTGCCCATTCTCTCTATCTGCCTCTTTCTTATAAATAATAAATAAATTAATTAAAAGTTCATGAGATAGAGAGATGGCTCAGTGATTAAAAGATGCTTGTTTCCAAATCCTGATGGCCCAGGTTTGATTCCCCAGTACCCATGTAAAGCCAGATGCAGAGAAGGTGGCACACGCATCTAGAGTTCACTTATAGGGGCAAGAAGCCATGGTGTACATACCTCCAGGGCTGCTAGTCATTGCAAAGAACTCCAGATGTGTGTGTCACTTTGTGCATCTGGCTTATGTGGGTTCTGGGGAATCAAACCTGGGTACTTAGGTTTCACAGGCAAGTGCCTTAACCACTAAGCCATCTATCCAGCCCAATTTTTATTCTATCAGATATATCTGAAGGATTTTAGCATTTATTTATTTATTTATTTATTTATTTATTTTAGGTAGGGTTTCGCTCTAGCTCAGGCTGACCTGGAATTCACTATATAGTCTCAGGGTAGCCCCGAACTCATGGTGATCCTCCTACCTCTGCCTCCCAAGTGCTGAGATTAAAGGTGTATGCCATAACACTTAGCCCTAAGATTTTAGCATACTTTTGCCAGATTGTTTTCTAGTCATATATTTCTCTTAAATAAATAAAAATATTTTCTTTATTTTTATTTATTTATTTGAAGAGTGACACAGAGAGAGAGACAGAGACAGAGAAAATGGGTGCACCAGGGCCTCCAGCTACTGCAAATGAATTCCTGACATATGCACCTCCTTGTGCATCTGGCTTACATGGGTCCTGGGGAATTGAGCCTAGAAGAAGGGTCCTTAGGCTCCACAGGCAAGCGCTTAACCTCTAAGCCATCTCTCCAGCCCAGTTATATCACTACCTTATTGTACAAAACAGCTCTTTTAAAAATATTTTATTGGATCCCGGTGTGGTGACACACTCCCTTAATCCCAGGCCTCAGGAGGCAGAGGTAGGAGGACTGCCATGAATTCAAGGCCACCCTGAGACTATATAGTTAATTTCAGGTCAGCCTGGGCTAGAGTGAGACCCTACCTCAGAAAACCAAAAAATAAAAAATAAAAAAATTCTGTACTAGTAACTTCCATGAATATAAACAATATAACGTATCATAATCCCCTCTTAACCACTGTCCTTTTTTCCCCCCTCCTGTTGCAGACAGGGTCACATTGCTGGCAAAAATCACCTGACCAGGGCTGGAGGGATGGCTTAGCAGTTAAGGCATTTGCCTGCAAAGCCTAAGGACCCATGTTAACCAGATGCACAAGGTGGTGCACGCGTCTGGAATCAGTTTGCAGTGGCTAGAGGCCCTGGTGGGCCCATTCTCACACACACTCTCTTTCTCTATCAAATACATAAATAAATAAATAAAAATCACCCGACCAAGAGCAGCTTGGGGGGAAAAAAAAGGTTTATTTTGGCTTACAGACTCAAGGGAAAGCTCCATGATGGCAGGGGAAGAAGATGGCATGAGCAGAGGGTGGACATCATTCCCTGGCCAACATCAGGTGGACAACAGCAACAGGAGAGTGTGCCAAACACTGGCAAGGGGACACTGGCTGTAATATCCATAATCCCACCCCCAACAACACATTGCCTCCAGAAGGTGTTAATTCCCAAATCTCCCTCGGCTGGGAACCTAGCATTCAGAACATGTAAACTTATGGTGGAGACCTGAATCAAACCACCACACATCCCTAATTAATAAAGTTTATGGAGGACACCTAAGTTTATGAGGGCCACCTGAATTAAACCAACACACCTCCCAAGCCCTCTCCACTGAATTTTGCAAGTAGTCTCTCTTCTATTTTGGTGTCATCATTTGAGAGTTCTCTGTATGTGTGTGTGTTCTCATGTGTAGGTACACATGTGTACAGACGTGATATAGATGTGTGTGGAGGCCAGAGGCTGTCTTCTTCAATCACTCTCCACTTTATTTACTGAGGCAGAGTCTCTCACTTGACAGAGGACTCTGGGATTTGGCTCCTCTATCTAGTTTATCATCTTGCCCTAGAGATCAGCTGTCCCATCTCCTGGAATTAATCTGGGTGCATTTACCTGGGTGCTGAGGATCCAAAATCGAGTTTTCACTGGTGTTTCATTCACAGACCCATTTCCCTAGCCCCAAAATTGAGTCTTAAAAATTAATTTCTTAAAGCCGAGCGTGGTATTGCACACCTTTAATCCCAGCACTCAGAGGCAGAGTTAGGAGGATCACTGTGAGTTCAAGGGCAACCTGGCACTACACAGTGAATTCCAGGTCAGCATGGGATAGAGTGAGACCCTATCTCAAAAAAAAAAAAAAAAAAGTAATTTCTTGGGCTGAAGAGATGGCTTAGCAGTTAAGGCACTTGGCTACAAAGCCTAAGAACCCAGGTTGGATTACCCAGGACCCATGTAAGCCAGATGCACAAGGTGGTGCATGTGTCTGGAGTTTATCTGCAGCGGCTAGAGGCCCTGGTGCACCTATTCTCTCTCTCAAATAATTAAATAAAATATTTAATTAAAAAGTCATTTAAAATGAATTTCTTGGGGCTGGAAAGATGGCTCAGTGGTTAGTGTGACTGCCTGCAAAGCCTAAGGAGCTAGGTTCAGTTCCCCAGTGCCACGTAAAGCCAGATGCACAAGGTAGCATGTGTACCTGTCTCCATGTTTAAAGTGCTGGGATTATAGATGTGTGTCACCACACCTGTTTTATGTGATATTAAAGATAAAACTCAGGGCTTGTTCATCCAAGGCACTGGGCCACATTTCCAGCTACAAAACTGAGCTTTATTTGTGGGTTTTACAGTGCTCAATATGTATAATGTGATTGTGCCACTATATCTCTCTGCTTTGCTAATTTTTATGATTCTGGCTATCTTATAAATCAGCAAAAGGGCTAGACAGATGGTCCAGTGGTTCATGCCTGTGAAGCCTAAGGATCCAGGGTCAATACTCCAGGTCCCATGTAAGCCAGATGTACATGGTGGCACATGCATCTGGAGTTCATTTGCACCCATTCTCATTCTCTTTGCTGATTGTGGTGACACATACCTTTAATCCCAGTACTTGGAAGGCAAAGGAAGGAGGATCATCATGAGTTCGAGGCCAGTCTGAAACTACATAGTGAATTCCAGGTCAACCTGGGCTAGAGTGAAACCCTACCTAGAAAAATAAATAAATAAATCAGCAAAACATGGTAGAGGAGCAAATATGGATTTTGTCAGTGGGCTGTTGTTGTTGTTGTTGTTATTATTATTTTGTGAGGTAAGGTCTCGTTCTAGCCCAGGCTGACCTAGAATTCACTATGTAGTAGTTTCAGGTTGGCCTCGAACTCAATCTCCTGAGAGCTGGGATTAAAGTTGTGCGCCATCATGCCCAGTTTGTAGCTGGATTTTATCAGCTAACATTTTTTTTTATTGTTTTGGGTTTTCGAGGTAGGGTCTCACTCTAGCCCAGGCTGAGCTGGAATTCACTATGTAGTCTCAGGCTGGCCTCGAACTCTCGGCGATCCACCTACCTCTGCTTCCCGAGTGCTGGGATTAAAGGCGTGTGTCACCACACCCAGCTTTCAGCTAACTTTTTTGCTGGGGGCCTAGTCTGGCTATGTTGCCCAGGCTGATCTCAAACTCCTAGGCTCAAGTAGTCCTGATCCTGCCATCTCAGCCTCCTGAGGAGCAGGGACCACAGGCATCAAGTGTAAGGCTTCATTAACTTTTGTTACATAGCAAATCACTTCAAAACCCAGCTGTGGCTGGGCATGGTGGTGGCACACACCTTTAATCCCAGCACTCAGGAGGCAGAGGTGGGCAGATCACTATGAGTTTGAGGCCACTCTGAGACTACATAGTGAGTTCCAGGTCAGCCTTAGCTACAGTGAAACGCTACCTCAAAAAGCAAGCAAAACCCATTTATTGGCCAGTCATTCTGTGGGTTGGCAGTTTGAGCTGGGTTCAGGCAGCTGTAGTGTTTTCTTGGTCTCAGCCAGATCTCACTCAAGCAACTCCATGGCCTCCCTCAGATGTCCAGTAGCTACTACTCAGGTCCTGCTGCTCATGTGTGCCTCATCAGCTGGGAACCGAGCCTGGTTCAATAACATGAGCTTATCTGCAAGGGTCCGAAGAGCTGCCAGAAAGACTAATCAGTTAATTCTTCTATGTTGTCTAGGCTGGCCTCAAACTCCTGGACTTAAGTGATCCTCCCTCTCTGGACAAGCACTGATGTGTTTAGTTTTTTCCTTTTCAAGCCTGCATGGTCTCTCCCTGTACCACTCTGGCCAAAGCAAATCTCTCCGCCAACTGCGGACACGTTGCAAGAAGAGAACATTAAATTCAGAGGCATCAATATAGGGAAGGCAATCATCTACAAGTAGTACTGGAAATCTTATTTACCTCCCCCTCTCTTTCCTCCTTTCCTCCCTCGCTCTTCAATTATAGTGACTCATGTAATTTCTATATTGATGAAAAATACCCCTTTTAACCAGTTACAGAACCAACAGAATCATGCCTGACATGTTATAATTGGTATAGCTTATTTCATGTACTTGTAAACTTAAATCAGATTTCCGATAGCTATGTATCATTTCCCTTCAGGAAAGATGAAGGCACTTGTCTGTTGCCTCCATCCACCATCTCTGGGTTTACAGTTCCACATTGCTCCTCCTCACATAGTAAACTGGCTCCTGAAGCACTCCCTGAGGAGAAGGTAAAATGTACACACCCCAAAGGCTACAAACAAGGCTGTGGAGCTAGAGTATTTGTCCTAGCAGAAAGGTTTTGAAGGATGGTCAAGGTGCAGACACATTTATTTTCCAACTGAAAACAACCTAAAAGTTTCAGAAAACAAAAATACTAAAATAAACAAAGCAGAAGTTAAAAAAGGAAAAACACAATTCTTGCTTCTAACCTTAATTTTTTTCTCCTTCTTACCCCCCACTTGTAGTGAAAGGAATCAAACTCAGGGCCCTGTAAGTATTAGGCAAGCACTTTGCCACTGACCTATTATACCCTAAGGGTTCCTTTATTCTAATCCCCACAATCAGCCACTGGTAATATGATTTTTTTTCTTTTTTTTTTCTCTTTTTTTTTTTGGTTTTTAGAGGTAGAGTCTCACTCTAGCCCAGGCTGAGCTGGAATTCACTCTGTATTCTCAGGGTGGCCTCGAACTCACAGCAATTCTCCTACCTCTGCCTCCCGAGTGCTGGGATTAAAGACGTGCACCACCACACCCGGCTAGTAAGATGATTTTTTAGGGTTGTAGTTGAGATAGAGCACTTGTCTTCCATGCTCAAGAGCTTGGTTTCAATCCCTAGTATTATTAAGAAAGAGAAAAAGAGGGAAAGAAAAAGAGAAGGAAAGAAGGAATAAAGAAAAAAATGCATGATTCAATGGCATGTGTATGTTTTTCTGTTCTCTTACTAAATAACCTACATATAATGCTATACAACATCTTTTAAAATTTAATTATCACCAAGTTCATTTGATGTATATAGGATTGAATCAAGTTACTCTGTATAAAAGTAATATATAATGAAACAATTTAACCACTATCTGATAGGCAGTTATATCCTTTTATTACAAAAATGCTACAGTAAGTATCTTTATGGGAGATAAGGCAGCCAGCAAAGGGAGGATGGGGGAGAGGGTGGCAAATTTGAACAAAGTATAATGACATATATATAAAATACCATAGCCAACCTCTTACCTTATATACTGACTTTAGGGCTGGAGAGATGGCTTAGTGGCTAAGGTGCCTGTCTAGAAAGCCAAAGGACCCAAGTTCAATTTCCCAGGACCCACACCAAACCAGATGCATAAAGTGGTGCATGCGTCTGGAGTTCATTTGCAGTGGCTGGAGGACCTGGCACACACCCATTCTCTATCTGCCTCTTTCTCTTTTTCTGTCTCTTTCTCAAATAAATAATTTTTTTAAAAATTGGGGCTAAAGAGATGGCTTAGCACTTAAGGCGTTTGCCTGCAAAGCTAAAGGATCCTGGTTCGATTCTCCAGGACCCATGTAAGCCAGATGCACAAGGGAGAGCATGCATCTGGAGTTTGTTTGCACTGGCTGGAGGCCCTGGCATGCCCATTCTCTCTCTCTCTGCTTCTTTCTCTCAAATAAATAAATAAAATATATTTTAAAATAACTTTAAAAATTAATTTAAAAATCTTTATATTAGTCAAGCTGAATGGTTAACATGATATGAATATAAAGGAGATTTCTATAAGCGGAGGTGAAGAAGGGAGAAGTACAGCATTTCTGTACCACATGTTAGGGCGAATGGTAAACAAGTACAATGTGCCCAGCATGGTGGTACAATAACGTAGAGGTACCTAGTATATTGGCACACAACTATAATCCCAGAGCTCAGGATGCAGAGGCCAAAGGATCATTCGTTTAAATCTATCCCAGGGTTACATAGTGAAATCCTGTCTCAAACAAAAACAAAACCAATGAAGCAAACAAAATTAACAAGAAGAAAAAGGAAAGCAAAATGTTTTCCTGTCTAAAATTTCACACAAAGCAATAAACAGCTAGTAACTATATTTTAAATTCACTTTCATTACTCTTATGATAACCAGAAATTCACTCCAGATTACCAAAGTAGGTTTAACTATAGACATTAGTTTGCCATATGTATTGCAAATTTTCATTTCTGTGTGCCTAGATCTCTAGCGAGGCTGCACTTGGGAAGGTCTGGTGAAAGCTGCTGCCAGCCTCCCTGAGATGCTTCTTAAAAAGCTGCTGTTGCTAGGAAGCTCATTATTACATAAAAGCATTTATCAGTACTATCAAGTTTCTAGCAACTGACAATCACTGGGTACTTCTTTCAAGACAATATAAAGTCTCGGGCTGGAGAGATGGCTTAGCGGTTAAGCGCTTGGCTGTGAAGCCTAAGGACCCCGGTTCGAGGCTCAATTCCTCAGGACCCACGTTAGCCAGATGCACAAGGGGGTGCACGCGTCTGGAGTTTGTATGCAGTGGCTGGAGGCCCTGGCACGCCCATTCTCTCTCTCTCTCTGCCTCTTTCTCTCTCTGTCGCTCTCAAATAAATAAATAAAAATAAACCAAAAAAAATTTTAAAAAAGATAATATAAAGTCTTTTGACAAAATTTCAAGGCAGCATTGCATCAAGTTGCATTGAGTTTCTTAAACTGACCATTTTTTTTAAAGAGTACATTATTTATTTTATATTTATTTACATGCAGAGAGACACAAAGAAGAGAGACAGATACAGAATGGGTGAGACAGGACCTGTAGCCACTACACAAACTCCAGATGCATGCACCACTTTGTACATCTGACTTTACGTGGATACTAGGGAATCAAGCTCAGGTCCTTAGGCTTTGCAAGTAAACACTAACTATTACTTAACTATTGAGCCATCTCTCCAGGGGCCCCCCTTTTTGTTTTTTCAAGGTAGGGACTCACTCTAGCTGAGGCTGACCTGGAATTCACTCTGTAGTCTCAGGTGGCCTCGAACTCTCAGCGATCCTCCTACCTCTGCCTCTTGAGAGCTGGGATTAAAGCATGAGCTACCACACCCGGCTTCCAATTTTTATTTATTTATTGATTTTTCAAGGTAGGGTTTCACTCTAACCCAGGCTGACCTGCAATTCACTACAACGTCTCAGGGCAGCCTTGAACTCATAACGATCCACCTTATCTCTGCCTCATGAATTCTGGGATTAAAGGTGTGCCACACCCGGCTCATTGTCGTATTTTCAAAAAACAGTTTTTTTTGAGGCAGGGTCTCACTCTACCCCAGGCTCATCTAGAACTTACTCTGTAGACCCAGGCTGGTCTCAAACTCACAGTGATCCTCCTACCTTTGTCTCTCAAGTACTGGAATTAAAGGTGTGCATCACCACAAACAGGAAAAAAAAAAAAAAAAAAAAATTTGTTCCCCTTCCCATCTCTTTCCCATTTCCCTTCCCTTTTGCCCCTTCCCCCTATAGCCTCCTTCCATTTTCACATTGAATGGTTCCTTTTTTTCTCTCCCTCCCTTCCCATGACCTCTCATTCTTCTATCTCCAACCACAGGCTTAAATATTCTCACACCCTTATTTACACATATACAAACATTAAAAGTTAAGATCCACATGACAGAAAACATGCAATTTTCATTTTTCTGGGTCTAGGTTATCTCACTTAGCATATTGTTTCCAGATCCATCCATTTTCCCACAAATTTCATAACTTGGTGTTTTTTATATCTGAGTAATATTCCATTGTGTATTTGTACTACATTTTTTTTGGTGAATCTTTCAACTTCTTTTTTTATTTTTAAAGATTGTTTTATTCTTTTTTTATTAACAACTTCCATGATTGTAAAAAATATCCCATGGTAATACCCTCCCCTCACCCCACTTTCCCCTTTGAAACTCCATTCTCCATCATATCCAGTGTGTACTACATTTTTATATCCAGTTATCAGTTGATAAACATCTAGGTTGATTTCTTAGCTACTGTGAGTAAAGTAGCAATGAATATGGATGTGCAAATATCTCTATGCTGGATATCAAGTCATTTGAGTATATTCCAAACATAGGTTACAGCTGGGTCATATGGTAATTCAATTTTTTACCTTTATGAGAACCCTTCACACTGGTTTCCATAACAGCTATACCATAAAGCAACAAATTTACTAAATCTCACTGATACATCCTTGTCAAGGGAGAACACAGAACTACAACTACTGTTTATTCCATGGGTATATAATTAAGGTGCCCAGCAGAAAGCCTTATAGGAGAAAGGCATTTTGTATGACACTAAAAAGTATATCAAGGGCCGGGCTTGGTGGTGGACGCCTCTAATCCCAGCACTTGAGAAGCAGAGGTAGGAGGATTGCTGTGAGTTCGAGGCCACCTTGAGACAACATAGTGAATTCCAGGTCAGCCTGAGCTAAAGCAAGACGCTACCTTAAAAAACAACAACAACAAAAAGTACATCAAAAGGTGACTTAAAATTCTAAGACAAGTTTCCCAACAGTAAGTGATAATATACAAGTATTTTCTAATTTATGCCATCAATGCAGGTTATATTTTCTATGCTACATTCCTCAAAAGAATTCAGAACATTTATCATTCTAGTCTAAAGAATCAGCTGTAAAGCAGTTTACAAAACATTTTTTTTTTGAATTCTCTATGATCAACTTTTTTTCTTTTTTCCCCTTTTCATCTTTACTGACAACCTCCACACATAAACACTGATCAGGCTTTTCCTAATAAGACATATCACAGATGCTGATATTCAAATCACCATGATTAGAGCAAAAAAAATAACAAAGGTATATTATAGTTTTAGCAAATGCTTCCTTCTCATGTTCAGAGCTTGGCACTAGTTTTAATCATGAATGTATCATTTAGTCATTATTACTGCCAGTCAAGATGGGGAAATTAATGATGCATAGAATTAAATTAAATGGGGCTCTGAGAATTACCCTGTAAGTTAAATGACATTATATATCATTCTGCAAAGACATAGATGTATGCTGACTGCTCATCTTCTTTTTCTGAGACTTTAGACAGTGGAAGTATGACACTGATCTCTATTTTTAAATCCTCAGTGCTATCAGTAAAAGTCAGGAACTATGGGAAGAGATGCAGCACAAATGATTAAACTTCATACTCTGAGATGTTTCAAACATGACAATGAGACGTCAAAAGTCTGGAAATTTCTTTCAAGTTTTTTAAACCCACTATCACTTGAACTAGCTAAGATCACAGATGCCCACAATACCTAAATCCAAGGGTAGTAGACACTCTTTAGCCCTCCTTATGTCAGTTCTCTGCAGTACAACTGTTCCATACATCCTTACCACTTATAATTTTTGTTTGTACAACCCCTTTCGCTGGCTTCTCCAGAAACATTTGCCACTTTGTGCATCTGCTTTATGTGGGCACTGGGGGTTGGCAGGCTTTGCGAGCAAGCACCTTTAACCACTGAGCGAGCCCTTTCATTGGCTTCTCTTTCCTTAGTCTGTTTTTTTTTTTGTTGTTGTTGTTGTTGTTGTTTTCGAGGTAGGGTCTCACTCTAGCCCAGGCTGACCTGGAATTTACTCTGTATTCTCAGGGTGGCCTCAAACTCATGGTGATCCTCCTTCCTCTGCCTCCTGAGTGCTGGGATTAAAGGCATGTGCCACCACATCCAGCCCTTACTCTGCTTCTTTTTAATTAATTATTTATTAGAGACAGAGAGAAGGACAGAGAAAGAGTGAGAATGGGCATGCCAGGGCCTCTAGCCACTGCAAACAAACTCCAGATGCCTGCACCACCATGTGCATCTGGCTTATGTGGGACCTGGAGAATCGAACCTGGGTCCTTAGGCTTCACAGGCAAGGGCCTTAACCACTAAGACATCTCTCCCACCCCTTAGTGTTTTTTAAATGCTTAGTGTCTCGACAGTATGTGTTTGTGTACATGAATGAACACTCACTCTCTCTGTTACTCTCTCTCTCTCTCTTACTTGCTTGGGCTTTCTGTGACCAGAAAGCTAGGACTTAAATCTAAATCTTCCAACTCCCAATCCAATGCTCTCTCTTTTCTACCATATGCAATAACAATCTAGATTTTATTTTCCTTTCTTCCCTTTCAGGACTGGGGATTGGACCCAGGGCATCAAACATGGTAGGCAAACACTCTATTACTGATTGTATCTACAGCCCTAGATTTTCTTAAACTAGCAAAGTTCTTTTCCGGGAGGAAATTCTACTCCCCAGGTCAGAGGATGCTACTGATCTTCAACCAAACTGTGGTCAAAAGCCAAGGAGTGTACTTACTTCTTGAGTCAGGCTTTGGTCAAGAAGCATACAGCCCATTCATATATTCTTTTTTTTTTTTTTTTTTTTTTTTTTTTTTTTGGTTTTTCGAGGTAGGGTCTCACTCTAGCCCAGGCTGACCTGGAATTCACTATGGAGTCTCAGGGTGGCCTCGAACTCAAGGTAATCCTCCTACCTCTGCCTCCCGAGTGCTGGGACTAAAGGCATGGCCACTACGCCTGAGGGACATGTTCAAACCATGTTCCCATATTCATGTATACACCAGACAAAATGATATTTGATACTAACAAAGCCAAGTCCAACATTTCCTTGTTTACTACAAGCACTAAAAAAAAATAAATTTGTGGCAGGGTGTGGTGCCACACACCTTTAATCCCAGCACTTGGGAAACAGAGGTAGGAGGATTGCCATGAGTTTGAGTCCACCCTGGGACTATACAGTGAATTCCAGGTCAGCTTTGGCTGGAGTGAAACCCTACCTCTAAAAACCAAAAAATAAAAATAAATAAATCTGTGTATATGTGTATGCATGGCAGTGTCTCTTGCTGAAGCAAAGGAATGCTAGAAGCATACATGTGGGTGGCTGGGGATAAACACAGGCCACCAGGCTTTATAGGGGTAAACACAGGCCACCAGGCTTTATAAGCAAACACCTTTAACTACTGAGCCATGTCCTCGGAAACCTAGGGCCAGCATTTTTTTTATACCCATCTGTATGTGTAGTTTTAAATCTTAGGTATAAAATGTGTGATGGGTAGTTTTGATTGTCAACAGGGTTTAGGATCACCTAGGAGATACATCTCTGGGTGTGTCTGGCAGGCTGTTTCCAGAAAGGTGGGGTTTTATTTTTTTGTTTATTTTTGCATCTGTGTATGTATAGTATATGTGGTGTTTGTGGTGTATGTATGTATATGTGCAGATACATGGGCCCAGGGCATGTGTTCAAAGGTCAGAGCAGAATGTCAAATATCCCTCCCTCTATTGATTATCCTCATGTTCCTTGAGACTGTGTCTCTTTCTGATTCCACAGCTTACCATTTCTTCACAAGCCCTAACAATTCTCAAGTTTCTGCTTCCAACAGGACTGGGGCCACAGGAGTGTGTTACTATGCCCACTTGTGTATGTAGGTACTAAGCAATCAAACTCAGGTGATCCCAAGTACCCCACAGGCCCTCATGCTTGCATCAGAAGAGCTCTTAACTGCTGAGCTATTTCTCCAGATGCAGGTGGAAAAAGCATCTTCAATTTGGATGGCATAATTTTAGGGGCCAGGTCCTACACTTAATAAAAAGGAGAAAACAAGTGGAGTACCAGTGTTTATTCTCTGCTTCCTGACCAGCCACCTCACAATCCTGTCACCATACCTTCCTGCCATGACAACACTTCAAAGGTACACGGCTGTATCTTCAAACTGTGAGTCAAGCCTTAAGCTGATTTTGCCAGATATTTTGTCACAGTAACAAGAAAAATAAGTAAGTGAATCAGTAAGTTTGAAAGTTGTTGAGGGTGTGTGGCAGAAGAGAATGCTTGAATGATGTCCTCTATCAATTCATTTGCTCACTGACAAATTAGCACAGCTTTTGATGGAATGAGAGAGGAAACACTGCAAGTATCTGAATCAGGGAGGCTACTTGTTTCTCTTTGTATCTTGCACACAGTGTAGTCCAGTACCTGGAATGGTGCTGGCACATAAAAAGTACTTATGTGCAACATTCATCCCTAATAGTGATGTATCGTGTGGAATAACTCTCAATACAGCTCTGTGCTTCAATTTATTCTAAGTCAAATAAAGCTAAGGAATGATACCTCCTCCTGAGGATTAGCTCAAGAGAAGGCATAAAAATGTTAGATCTAGGGCTGGAGAGATGGTTTAGTGGTTAAGGAACTTGCCTGCAAAGCCTAAAGACCCAGGTTCAATTCCCCAGCACCCGTGTAAAGCCAGATGCACAAAGTGGCAAAGGCATCTGGAGTTTGTCCACAGTAACTAGAGGCCCTGGCATTCCTATTCTCTCTCTCTTTTTTTTTTTTTTTTTTTTGGTTTTTCGAGGTAGGGTCTCACTCTGGCCCAGGCTGACCTGGAATTCACTATTGGTGTCTCAGGGTAGCCTCGAACTCACTGCGATCCTCCTACCTCTGCCTCCCGAGTGCTGGGATTAAAGGCGTGTACCACCACGCCCGGCTCCTATTCTCTCTTGTTTTCTCTCTCTCTGCTTGCAACTAAATAAATTAAAAAAATTTTTAAGTGTTAGATCTAGACACATAGCTACTAATAACTATATTTTACAATGTTACCTTGCACATACAAAAGAAGTTGTCAGATATTTTTATCTTCTGCATGTGCTATAATGTATGCTGTGTAGTGTGTGCGTGTGTGTGTGTGCACGTAGCAGTCAGAGAATGACCTTGGGTGTCAATCTTTGCCTTCCACCTCATTTGAGGCAGTGTCCTATTTGCTGCTACATTCAGCAGACTAGCTGGCCTTGGAATTTCCAGAGATTCTCCCATCTTTGCTTCCCACCATACCTTGAGTGTTGGGATTTCATACACTTGAAACATTATGGGGTTCTGGGGTGGGGGGAACTCGGGTTCTCATGCTTGTACAACAATTACTTAACCCACTGAGCAATCTTGTTTTGTTTTTACAGTAAAGATCTCACTATGTTGCCCAGGCTGGTATAAACTCTTGTGTTTAAGCAGCCCTTCCTTCCTCAGTCTCCCAAGTAGGTGAAACCACAGGTGTGTCCTACTATGCCCAGCTCTGCTGCAATCTTAAATTCATGCTTCTTCAGAGGTTTGGCCTCATTGTCCTGGCAAATGCCATTGCCTATCTTGTAGAGGAGTTCCACAGATGTAGGTTCTTCTGAGAAGCAAGACAACACAGGAAAGAAGGAAGCCAAAGGCTTCCATGTTTAGAGTCAAGCTCTCATTGGTATTTGGGTTTTTCACTCCTATATTGAGGAGTAAGCTTTTTGTTTGCAGCAGCACTTCCCAAGTGATAATGCAGGTATGTCCAACATGTAACACTGTGACCCAAAGTCACCTACATAGTTCATGTTCAAGAACTACATGATTGGGCTACAGAGACAGCTCAGCAGATAAAGGCACTTGCTTGCAAAGTGTGCCAAGCCCAGATTCAATTTCCCAGCATCCACATAAAGCCAGATGCAAAGTTGCATTTGTTTGTAATGGCAAGAGACCCGAGAGTGCTCATTCTCACACACACACACACAAACACACACACACGAATGTTTTGCTTTTTTTTTTAAATCTCATATTTTCAGTAGGTGTATGATTTTACTGCATTGAGTCACCCCCATAGCTACTGTGGGCCACAGGTACTATAGTGCATTCATTAACATAAGATGTTCAGTATCTGGCAAAGCTTTGGTTTTTTTTCTCTACAGAACTGATAAACACTGTGAGGGTGTTTGGAGGATTTCTGTCCTTCTTTTCTTTTCTTTTCTTTTTTGGGGGGGGGGGGGAGGTTGTTTTTCCAAGTAGGATCTCACTCCAGCCCAGTCTGACCTGGAACTTATTCTATAGTCCCAGGCAGGTTTTGAACTCACAGTGATCATTCTACCTCTGCCTCCCAAGTGCTGGGATTAAAGGCGTGTCCCACCATGCTTAGAGGATTTAACAGATTCTTCGTTTTCTCACTATGCTTTTCCTGGAAGATCTTAAAAACTACAGATACTCTTCCTCTAACTGATCTAGCTTCCAGCAACAATTTAAGAAAAGATGTTCCATCTTCCCTTATGCTCAGACATGTTAATTAAGATCTTACAGGAGCTGACTTGTCAGGCCAAGTTATTCCGACCTTTGATAGTTAAAAGAAACTATAAGGGACAGAGCATTCTGATTTTATATTTTGGCGTAGCATTTAAACCACAGAGTTTAGCCGGGTGTGGTGGCGCACGCCTTTAATCCCAGCACTCGGGAGGCAGAGGTAGGAGGATCACCATGAGTTCGAGGCCACCCTGAGAATACAGAGTGAATTCCAGATCAGCCTGGGCTAGAGTGAGACCCTATCTTGAAAAACAAACAAACAAACAACAACAACAAACCACAGAGTTTGATAGATCCTGGAGAAGTAGTGGCAGCATGGCTTTCAGTGTCTCCAGAAGCCATCCCCAAACTGACCAACCAACCAGACAACATGTGCAGCAAGACTAATTTTGAAGGCTGAATTATTTACCCTCAAAGTACCCATGTTGAAGTTCTAACCTCACCGCTCAGTACCTTCAAACATGAGCCCTGTAGAGTAGACTCTAATAAAACAGTTGATTTAAGCCGGGCGTGGTGGCGCACGCCTTTAATCCCAGCACTCGGGAGGCAGAGGTAGGAGGATCGCCATGAGTTCAAGGCCACCCTGAGACTCCATAGTGAATTCCAGGTCAGCCTGGGCTAGAGTGAGACCCTACCTCGAAAAACCAAAAAAAAAAAAAAAAAAAACAGTTGATTTGTGTCCTTATAAGAGATCAAGACATATAGAGAAATGCCAGACACCTAAGTATACATGTTGTCTGTGTTAGGATACTGTGAGAGAGCAGCCAACTGCAAGCAAGTAGAAAGCCTCAGAAGACATGAATTGTGATAACACATTGATCTTGGACTTCTAAAATCTAGAACTGTGAGAAAAATAAATGCCTGTTATTTATGGCACCCAACCTCTGGTACTTTGTTATGGTGGCCCTAGCAAATGAACATACGAAATGATAAGGTACCTGACAAATCCCAGTATACACACAGCAACAGCTTAAGGATCACATGCTGTCAGCTTGTATAATAGGAGAATTTAAAAAGCAAGTGGAGACGTGTGATAGAGCAGTGAAGATGACCCCAGTTTAGCCAATATGGATTCACCAGAGAACAGGGTGGGCCACTCTGAGAAACTAAACCAGGAATCATTTTGTCTGATCCAATGCCACACATGCTACCAAGCACCAGAAATGTGTCCAGTCTGAACTGAGATGCACACAGACGTACAATAGTCAGTACATTTGAAAGACTTAGTATCAAAAAGGAACAAAAAATGCCTCAGTAATTTTTCTATATTGATTACATGTTAAGTAGAGTTTTTGACATATTAAATTAAATTAAATGTCATTAATTTTTCCCTTTAAATGAGCTAGAAAACCTGACATTGTATTTGTGGCTCATATTTAATCTATCTTTCTTCCTTTCTCTCTCTCTCTCTTTTTTCCCCCCTTTGAGGTAGGGTCTTGCTGTAGCCCAGGCTGTCCTTGAACTCACGAAGATTCTCCTACCTCTGCCTCCCAAGTGCTGGGATTAAAGGTGTGTGCTACCAAACTCAGCTCCTTCACCCCCTCTCCCCCGAGATATGGTCTTGCTATGTATCCCTGTTTTGCTGGCCTGGACCAGGCTGGCTTTAAATGTTTGGTGATCGTCCTGCCTCTGCTTCCCAAGTGCTAGGATTACAGGCATGCATCACCACCATGCCCAGATCAAATCAATTTTCTAAGTCAATGCCTTTCTGGACCATGTAATCAAGATGTCCAGTGCATTCCGGTGGCTACCTACTACAAATGCAAATCTGGTTCTTTTGAGCAGTAGGTCACATGAAATGAAAGCATGTCTAACAAGCATGTACAGAGGATAATCTCTGAAATAGCATATTATTAGTGTTTAGAACTTCTCTACAAGAATTTTTTTTTTCCCCTGTGGAAGAGAAGGAGGTAGAAGAAGCAAGGAAGTAGGGGAAGAAAGGAAAGATGAGAAAGGGAGCAAACTGTTCATTTCTCAATCATCCTCTTTTCTTTTCTTTTCTTTTTTTTTTTTTTAAGAAATAAGGGCATCATAAAAACAGGCCACTGAAGGAAGTATTACAGCTACTCCTTCAATTTAAAGATTAAGAACTTATTTAGTTTCTGTAATTCTTTTTTACCAAAGACCATTCTAACTTCACTTAGGTGCAATTCTCAGCTGGGGAAGAACATCTATCCATCACCTCACACCCTACTCTTCCAAGGCTGGTTTGTGTATGCAGAGTGAAATTCTTAAGGACTCAGAGAGGCCTCTCCTTGTCAAAGCACCACAAGTAACCATTATCAGTGGAAGGCACAACTGCATTTCTCACACACAGGCCTGGAAATGCAGCCTTCTATAATCCTACAAAATATTCAGCTATGCTGCCACAGTCTTAGTCACCATGGCAACCAAAAACCCTTCAAGCACACTTGGGCTCTTGATCTTTTGCTGACAACAGTCAAAGCTTTTTCAAATATTATTCTCACTTCATTACTATTGTAACTACAAGCAAGCACTATAGGGAAGAAATATGTTGAATAGTGCTGAGAATGGCACACATGTCTCCTCTACCACTATGTGGAACTCCAAGGAAAACACACACAACTGACAAAGAGCATTTTGCAACCAAGTTTAACACTGAACCAAGAACACTTACTTGTCAGTAAAGAGAGAAGACACACAGCAAACACTGGGAGAAAATCAGTCTCTTAGAAGAAAGAGATCAAACCAGCACTAAGCACAAATTGTCCCACAAAGGAACTTGGGGGATACAGAAGATTAATGTGCTTTGTTTTTAAAGGAGTCTCGTGATATGATCCACTGGACTCAATTGATCATCCTGCCTCAATCTCCCAGGTAGACAAGACTACAAGTGTACACCATCATGCCTGGTACCAAAGAATCACTTAATACAGGATGTCTGGTTTAAAACAATAAGATCAAAGCCAGGTGTGGTGGCGCACGCCTTTAATCCCAGCACTCAGGAGGCAGAGGTGGGAGGACTGCTATGAGTTCAAGGCCACCCTGAGACTATGCAGTGAATTCCAGGTCAGCCTGAGCTAGAGTGAGACCTTACCTCAAAGATATTAGACCAGAATGGCTCCATTTTTGAACTCTGATCACCATTTTACAATACTGAGTTTCTGTTGCATAGAAGTGGCCCAGTCTATCATTCTCAATTACAAAACAATGTATAAATTGTTGTTTCCCTGAAATGGCTCAAATCATCTATATAACTGTCGCTTCCTTGAAGTAGTCCAGGCTCCTGAGGCAAAATGTCCTGCAACAGAAGAATTCCAATGACCCCTCTGCTCCTAAAAGAACTCCCTAGTCTGTAAGAGAAGCTGTTCTCAGCCTGCCTGGCCAGAGCCCTTCTCAGCTTTCTGGAATACAGCTTATCTCAGCTATTGAGCAGTCTTTTCTCTGGTTTCATTCTCTGCTCATTCCCACCAGTGTTTTCTTAACAAAAGACATGTATAAATATTTTCATGTTAGATACAGATATAAAATAATAACCAGCTATTAAAATAGAACAAATTTGCTGGGCGTGGTGGCGCACACCTTTAATCCCAGCTCTCGGGAGGCAGAGGTAAGAGGAATGCCATGAGTTCGAGGCCACCCTGAGACTCCATAGTGAATTTGAGGTCAGCTTGGGCTAGAGTGAGACCTTACCTCGAAAAAAAATAAAATATAAAAAAAAAATAGAACGAATTTTCTTAAAAGGAAAAGGTGAGCTTGAGATGTAGTTTACGTATAGAAATTCTTGCCTAGCATGCATCAGGTGTGTCAGGGTAGATCCCCAGAACCACAAAGACAAAAAAAAAGGATGGGGTTCAAAACACTAACCTCACTATAAATCAGAGGCCTATGTGGCCCAGTAGGCTCACTACAGCTGACTGAATCCTCTAACATAAAACCCAAAATTGTTCCGAGATCTGTACTTTACTCACCAGAGACCCACTTCTTTTCTCTGTAGAGATAATTAGTGCTTATTTACATTGAAGATCACATAAAACAATAGAAATGAATACCTGGTGGATTTGTTTATCTCCTCTTGCAGGTAAAAGATCCAAAGCCATCATTACTAGTATTGTCACACTGTACAATGTCGCTTTATGAAGACACTACTCTGCATCCCAGGTGGTGATTCAGACACTACATATCAAACATGCACCAACTGACTTTCTGACTCAGTGAAGAAGATGAACTACAAATTTCCTCTGTCCTACTGACTACTTCAGAGCACAAAAGGAAAAAAGATCAAATTCCTAGCTGTGTAGTTTTAATTATTCAGGAATTAAACAGAAATCAGTATCTAAGGATAATATTATACTCTTATTGACAATAAACAGTAGTAAAAGTTCGATTTTACATAATTTCTCATTGTATTTGAACAAGTATGTCCCATCTTTTGACATTGTAACATGACATTGTCATCTACAAATATGTTGTGCCATATGCCATGTTCACAGCTATCCTGGGTATCATGTGGCCTGTGGGCAGAAGGTTTGAATTGGACTTTTTATTATTCATAAAGGCATAAATTTATCCTATAGTTACTTTAAAAGTAATTGTTAAAAACACCTCTTATAGTTAAAAACGAACCTAAAATCAAAACAAGAGTCTATTTGATCTGGGAATATTTCTCTACAAAATCATGGTAAACAATATGCCAGGCAATGGTGGCACATGCCTGCACCCTAACATTCTGGAGGCTAAGGGAGGAAGATCACAGGCTCCTTGTTGTTCTGGACTATATAAGAACCTATCACACAGAAAGAAGGTATGGTGTTGTAGCTCAGTTATAAAGCACTTGACTAAGCATATGCAAGGCCAGTGTACCCTTCTCCATCACATCACCCTATGTTCAACAAAACTATGTACATAAAAGTCCATACCATTATTAGTCCTAATATCCAAAAGCACAATATAACTCAATAAACAAATCTTTTCCATGAACTATTAATAATAAAAGGAATGAAGTGGTAATATATTTTGCACACAGATGAACCTCAAAAACATTAAGTGAAAGAAGTCAGTTATGGGCTGGTGAAATGGCTTAGCCGTTAAGGTGTTTTTCTGTGAAGCCTAAGGACCCCAGTCCGATTCCCTAGGACCCACATTAAGCCAGATGCACAAGAGGGTGCATGCCTCTGGAGTTTGTTTACAGTGGCTTAAGGCCCTGGAGCACCCATTCTCTCTATCTGCCTCTCTTTCTCTCTCAAATAAATAAATAAAATATTTTTTAAAACGTCAGTTATAAAAAACAGAATATATATTCTTTGATTCTGCTTACATAAAAATATGCAAATCCATAGAGACTAAAAGCAAATTAATGGTTGCCACAAGTTAAGGGAATGAAGCTCACTGCTAATAAGTATTATGTTTCTTTTGCAGGTGATTAAAATGTTCTAAAATTATACTATGGGGATAGTTTCACAACTATAAGCATACTAGATCATTTAATTGGGAACTCTGAGCAGCTATATAAATACAGAACATGGCTCTATAAAGCTGAAGGGGAAGAAAGGAGGATGAAGAGCAGGAGTGATGAGAGCTGTTATAGAAATATTCATACTTTGGGGGTCTGAGAGCCCAGGATCCAGGAGGTACACAGGGATTTTCATGTAGCTTTCAAATGCCTTCTACTCTCAAAATCTATAGTCCTATGGCATTTATTTACCTTCAATAGGCACACAGTTATGTGGGAAATACACACAGTATAAATGCAAACTCAAACTAATAATATGCATTGGGTTTTGGGTTGCTTTTTTTTTTTTAATGAAAGAGAGTGACAGAAACAGAGAGAACTGGTGCACTAGGGCCTGCAGCCACTTTAAGCGAACTCCAGACATGTGTGCCACCTTGTGCACATGTGCAAATTTGTGCATGCATCACCTTGCAAATGAATTACATGGGAACTGGGGAGTGGAACATGGGTCCATAGGCGTTGCAGGCAAGCACCTTAACTGCTAAGCCATCTCTACATCTCTCTTTTTTTTTGTTTAATATAAATAATTTCCCATGGGGACTGGAGAGATGGCTCAGTGGTTAAAGGTGCTCATTTGCAAAGACTGTTGGTCAGGGTTTTATTCTCCAGTACCCATGTAATGGCAAATGTATTAAGTGACTAATGTGTCTGGAGTTCATTGTCAATTAAAAAAAAAAGAAAAGATCTTAGAGCAGAGTATGAGCAATAGGAACACTATGTTTAAATTCCCTCCTGTAACAGAAACTTATAGCATGCAAGACATAATGATAAACAGGGTTAAACAGGGTTCTGCTACGACAGGCATCTTATTTGAATGTAGGAGACATGAAAGCATATAAAGAAAGTAATATGAAGATAAGATATGCATTATGAAGAACATTAAATGAACACAGGGATACGAGAAAGGCTGAAAGGGAAGCTTCAGATAGGATAGTCACTGAAGAGTCATTGATAAGCATGTATGTCCTTTACAACTGTAAGCCTACTTGTTTGTTTGCTTTAAAAATGAAAAACTACACCTTTAATCCCAGCAGAGGTAGGAGGTAGGAGTTCGAGACCACCCTGAGACTACAGACTGAATTTCAGGTCATCCTGGGCTAGAGTGACACCCTACCTTGAAAAACAAAAAAATAAAACAACAACAAAAAAATGAAGCTTAGGAACAAAGATTGCATTTGCACTAGAGATAAACTGTAAATGTTAATAACTATCTTTACAATTATCCAATGTGGTAGTTTGAATATATTCAAGTATTCAGTGTTTTATCAGCCTGTAGTTTGGATCTGCAGCCACCTGCTGGAGGTGGTATCACTGGTGGTGATCTTAGGGTCCAGCCCTAAGGTGTGGTAGTGGATTTGAGATTCCAATCTAAAGGCAAAGTGTGCCTAGCTGGAGTGACTGAAGTGTGCTGTATTGTGTGGCTTTAGGCTTGTGCTTCTCTCTCTGCTAGGACCTGTAAGGGCAAACCAGCATCTCCTGCCATTATGGAACTTCCCCTGGATCTGTAAGCTTAAATAAATATCCCTTCCTCCATACCTGTGCCTGGTCTGAAAGTTCATCTCAGTGGACCTGAAGCTGTCTGCTATGTCCACTTGTATATAATTTTCAAGTATAAAACCTGTTGACCCTCAATATTTTATCTAATGTATTAAGTTGTTTGAGACTATAACTAAACTAAAAGGAAGTGAATATCCTAAAAATCTATAGGTCTAAATACCGAGCTAGATCACTTAGATAAAACAGTGCAAAACTATTTACGCAATATACATAAGACTATCACAAGCACAGTTTGGCAAAAGTATTGATGACCTCAGTAGCCAGTTTGCAGAGTGCAAACACAGATCAAAGACCAATAACCTCATTCAGGACACTCCCTTGTTACTTTAGTCAATAGGTATTTTACCCTAAAAAATAGATGATTCCTAATTATGACACCAATATGTATCCAGTAACACAAACATTTATTTAAAAAGAATAAGAGAGCTGGGCGTGGTGGCACATACCTTTAATCCCAGCACTCGGGAGGCAGAGGTAGGAGGATCACAAAGAGTTTGAGGATACCCTGAGACTACATAGTGAATTCTAGGTCAGCCTGGACTAGAGTGAGACCCTACTTTGAAAAAAAAAATTAAAAAATAAAAATAAATAAACAGAAAAAGAATAAGAGAAGTAAATAAATGTATATAGCTGCAACAGAAGGCTCAGCATTCAAGCACATTTATATTCCTTATCTACTTTGACCTCAGGATCCTAATATACAAAATCAAATGCCAGTCAGGTATAGTATACATACTGTATATAAAGACATCTAACAAAACAACAAACAATATCTAACCAGCATAGCTTTATTCAATTTGAGTAAAACAATGTGTTTTTCCTCCTTTTCTATTGACTGAGTAGAGGGACACACCTCCCCTTGACACAGAGAAATGCTGCCAGTGGGACTGCCTCATGCAGCATCATGTAGCATTGGCTGCTCAGATGCCCTAAGGAAGCTACATGGCAACTCAGCTACTCGCTGCAAAGTGCAACTGGCTCCAGAGGACAGTATTCCAGCCACAGCTGTTCCAAAATAGCTTGTCCCAGACCCTGGCCATCACATATCTAAGGGAACCTAGATGGTGCTATAGCTATTTTTACCTAGGCCAGAGGGGGAAGCACTTTCCTTGATGGCCCTGCAGAAAACCTGTGACTGGTGTAAAAACAGCCCTTTTGAGCATGAAGGTCTGCTGTGATTGGTATAAGTACTCTTCCCTATGAGAAGGCTGTTTGGCTCACTTTTACAAATCACTAAGATAGCGTCTTGTGCTACTCCCTCATGTTACAACATTAGGCTCAAGAGAAGGTTCCTCTCAAAAAGAAAAAAAGTTTTGTTTTGGTTTTGGCTTTGGTTTTTCGAGTTAGGGTGTCACTGTAGTCCATCACTATGTAATCTCAAAGTGGCCTTGAACTCACAGTGATCCTCCTACCTCTGCCTCCCAAGTGCTGGGATTAAAGGTGTGCGCCACCAGGCCTGGCTTATTGTTTTGTTAAAGAAAAAAAAAAAAAAAGAGAGGTAATTTTGGGGCTGGGGAGATTGCTTAGTGGTTACCGTGCTTGCCTGTGAAGCCCAAGAACTTCTGTTCAAATCCTCCAGATCCCACATATAGCCAGAAGCAGCAGTGACACACACATGCAATGCTATGCATGTCCACAAGGGGGGGCACATGCATCTGGAGTTCGTTCAAGAGGTTGAAAGGCCCTGGTGCACCCATTCTCTCTCTCTGCCTCCCTCTCAAAAAAATAAATAAAATAAAAAGGTTATTTTTCACGTGGTGTTTCATGCCGATTTTTTAGTTGTTATCATTTATGGAGTGGACTTAGCTGGTAACAAAAAGGGTGGTGGCAGTAACTAGATGGAGTGGCCAGCACAGAAACAATGAAGTGCAGAGGCAGCTGAGACAATGAGGGCTGTGAGAAGCTGAGAGACTCCAGGATCTGCTTGCTAAGAGCTCTAGGGAGCTGCCCAGCTTTAAGGAACAAAGGTTTCAGATACTCTGGGCCCAAGAGCTGAAATACTTGTTGTTTAAGGGCTCGGGGTCCCAGCACTTGAGGCCAGTTCTAAGACTTGAACATTAATAAATACTGCTTACTGCTATCTGCTACACTGTTCACTGCTGCTGGAAGCAGAGGTTAATCATAGTTACCAAGTACAGACTGGGTAAATGGCAGCAAAAGCCCAGAGCTACAAACCTCCAACTTGACTGCCTAATCGGTAGCTTCTAAAGGCTGGAGCAATAGGCTCTAATCTTGTAAGCTTTCAGGGACTCTCTAGACCTTTTTTTTTTTTTTTTTTTTTCTTTTAAAGAAAGGTCTCTATCTAGCCTAGCCTGGCCTCAAACTCAGTAATCCTCCTACCTTACATCATGAGTGCTATGATTAGAAGTGTGAGCCACCACATTTAGATACAATCACTTCTAATATATATATTTATATATATAAAATTCAATGGTCTAGGTCCATATCATCCTGAACACACCCAATGTTGTCTGATTTCAGATGCTAAGCAAGATTAGGTCTGGTTAGTACATGGATAGGAGATATCTTCTGGAAACATGTCACAAGTAAGCCAGGGGAAAAAAAAAAGGAGAACTAGAGAAAAGTTTAAAGAATTAAGAAACCACTAACCTTAATCCATTGAACAGCTGCTTGGATTTATCCAGAAGGTAACAGAAGTCTGTGACTGTTTTCCGCTCTCCCTGTGGGATATCATCTTCAGCACCTCCAGAAGACATGATTTCTTTCAGAGCAAATTCAGTCCTATACAGAAAACATATGCTCAGTTTCTCACTTACTAAAATAAAGACAAATAGGTCCTAGTTGAACCATCTAATAGCATTTCCCCCAAGATATATAGAATTCTTCTGATTGTACTCAACTCATCAAAATAACTGTAGTATGCTGGGCATGGTGGCACAAGCCTTTAATCCAGGCACTTGGGAGGATGGGCCATGAATTTGAGGCCAGTCTGCAACTGCAGAGTGGATCTATGTCAGCCTGGGCTAAAGTGAGACACTACTTCAAAAAAAAAAAAAAAAAAAAACACGAAATAAATAAAGTGTAAAATGGTGTTGGAAAACAGAAAATCTCACATTGTTAGTGGGAATAAACACTGGTAGGATCATATGGAAAGAATTGTCAGCTCAGCTGTAACACATTAGACTAGCAAACAGGCCTTGGGTTTGGTACCCAAGCACTAAGAGAAAATTTTAAAAGGAAGTATATGGAAAGCAATTTTTATAACACACTTTTATCTAATAAGCATAGTTTGAATCGCTCTTCTGTTCTAGACCCTTGGTATGGTCAACAATCTAACAGTGACCTTTTTCAGCTATTTGCCCATTTGATCCTGTGAATACGAGCTAGAAAAGATAGTACAAATGAAAATGCCTTCTATATATCTCATTATCTCACAGCATTCAAAGACTGAAGACAACCTAATAAGCCCAAAGAAGGGACGAAGTAAACATTTCATAGTGGACTAATCACTACACATACACTGTCACTAACTTACACTTCTGTCTAAGAAGTTGAAGCCAGTTGCCTGCTTGTAATCATAACACTTGGAAGGCTGAGACAGGAGTATCAGAAGTTCAAGATCAACCTCAATGTGATAGTTAATCTAGGTTGTCAATTTGACAGATTTATAATCAACCTTGGAAACAAGTATTTCAACAGATCTATGAAAGATTTCCTAGATTAAGTTAACTGAGGTGTGAAGACCATGGGCTGGGGTCCTGGACTGAGTGAAAAGGAGAAAGCAAGATGAGTATCAAAATTCATTTCTATTTCCTGACAAAGAAGCTCCTGCCACCACCATGCCTTCCCCGCTATGATAGACTGTAGTTTAGAACTGTAAAGTGAAATCAACCCTTCTTCCCATAAGTTACAGCTTATCAGGGCTTTTTGTTTTTGTTTTTCAAGGTAGGGCTGCACTCTGGTCCAGGCTGATCTGGAATTAACTATGCAATCTCAGGGTGGCCTAACTCTGCCTTCCAAGTGCTGGGATTAAAGGCATGCACCATCACACCCGGCTTGTCAAGGATTTGATCACAGGAACAAGAGAAGTAACTAATACACTTGGCTTCATAGTGAGTTCCAGGCCAGCCTGGGCTACAGGAGACCCTTTCTCAAACAAAACAAAAAAAAATTTTTTTTTTCTTTTTTTGGTTTTTCAAGGTAGGGTTTCACTCTAGTCCAGGCTGAGCTGCAATTTTCTATGAACTCACGCCAATCCTCCTACCTCTCTCTGCCTCCCGAGTGCTGGGATTAAAGGTGTGCGCCACCTCAAATATCTATCAAAACAAAATTTTTTTTAATGAGGCAATGAAGGCTGGAGAGATGGCTTAATGGTTAAGGTGCTTGGCTACAAAGCCTTAGGACCCAAGTTCAAATCCCCAGGACCCACTTAAGCCAGATGTACCAAGTGGATACATATGTCTGGAGTTCATTTGCAGTAGCTAGAGGTCCTGGCATGCCCATTCTCTCTAACTTTCTCTCTATCTCTCTCAAATGAATAAAAAAAAAATTAAAAAGAGTAAATAAAAATGAAGCAATGAGCCAGGCATGGTGGTGCATGCCTTTAATCCCAGCACTCAGGAGGCAGAGGTAGGAGGACCACTGTAAATTCAAGGCCAGCCTGAGACAACATAGTGAATTCCAGGTCAGCCTGGGCTAGAGTGAGACCCTACCTCGACAAACCAAAAAAAAAGCCAATGAGTATAAAAGAAATATAAAGGAGGGGGCCTGGAGAGACAGCTAAGTAGTTAAGGCATTTGCCTGCAAAGCTAAAGGATCACAGTTTGACTCTCCAGGACCCACGTAAGTCAGATGCACAAAAGGGCGCATGAGTCCGGAGTTCGTTTGCAGTGGCTGGAAGCCCTGGTGTGCCTATTCTCTCTCTCTCTCTGCCTCTTTTTCTCTCTCAAGTAAATAAATATATGTTTTAAAAAATGAAATACAGAGATGCTGAAATGAAAGTGTTCAGTGCAGGGGGCTACCAGAGGGGAGACAAAGGAGGGTAGTGGGAAGGGATTATGACGGGAAGGGATTAAGACAATGATAAATTTTATATATGTACTGGGGTAGTCAATAAAAGTTAAAAATAAATAAACTCTATTTTGGGAAATAGCTCAGTAGGCAAAAGTGCTTCCCACCCAAGCATGAAGGCTTAAGACAGCCTGGGAAGGCCTGAGTTTGATTCCCAGCACCCATGCTAAAACCTGAGCATGGCCAAACATGCCTGTAACCCCAGTCCTGTGGGGAGTGGAGCCAGAAGAATTGCTGGGGCTCACTGGTCAGTGAGTATGAACAAAAATGGCAGCTTCATGCCAGGCGTGGTGGCGCACACCTTTAATCCCAGCACTCGAGTGGCAAAGGTAGGAGGATCGCCACGAGTTCGAGGCCACCCTGAGACTACATAGTGAATTCCAGGTCAGCCTGGACTACAGTGAAACCCTACCTCAAAAAACTAAAAAAAAATAATAATCATAAATAAATAAAGGCAGCTTCAGATTCAGTGAAACTCCATCCCAAGGAAAAAGCAGAAGAGCAATAGAGGAAGACTCGAACATCCTCCTCTGGCCTCTGCACATGTGCATGGGGCAAGTGTATCTATACACACACATGTGTAAACCACACAACACACCTACCACACATACTAGACACAAAAAAAACCTGTACTTTATTAAATCCAAACTATCTCCATATGTAATCAATTATATTGACCAGTAGTGTTTTTTTTGTTTTCTTTTTTTTTTTTGTTTTTTTTTCGAGATAGGGTCTCACCCTGGCCCAGGCTGACCTGGAATTCACTATGTAGTCTCAGGGTGGCCTTGAACTCACAGCGATCCTCCTACCTCTGCCTCCAGAGTGCTGGGATTAAAGGAGTGCACCACCACGCCCAGCGACCAGTAGTTTTTTTTAAAGGTAAACTATAGAGGCTGGAAGGTGGCTCAACGGTTAAAGACAATTTCTTACATTGCCTGCCAGCCCAGATGTACAGCTACCTATGTGAAATCAAATTCATTTACAGTGGCAAGAGAACCTGATACACCTATACACACATGCAAATAAGTTTTTTTAAAAATTAAAAAGGTAGGATATACTATACTTAACAGGTAGGGGGTGCTGAAGGGATGGCTCATTGTACTCCCTGAGTACCAAGTGCTTGCTGCCCAAGCATGAGGATTTGACTTCAGAATCTAAGCACCCACATAAAATGCCAGACATGGTGGTACACACTGTAATACCGTGCTGGTAGGCAGAGACTGGAAATATCTAGGGCTCACTGTCAGCCAGTCTACCAGTATCAATGAGTTCTAGGTTTAGCAAGAAACCCTGTTCCAAAGATAAAAGTGGAGAGCTACTGAGAAAGACACCCAAAGTTGATCTCTGGCTCCCATTTGCACAAGCACACGCACACGCAGATGTACATTACACACACACACACACACACACACACACACACACCTCAAAGGACAGAAACCTTTGAAACAACACAGGGGAATTTGGTCCCAATGTAGGGTAGAAAAAATGGGCAAAGTGGACAAGACCACAGTTAAGGGTGTGGCACAGTTCTTCTGGTGAGTATTTTTCTCTCCAACAATGCCTGGCAATGAAGTTTCAAGGTAGGAAAACTGTAAGCAAACCTGGAGCTGTGAAGGGGCTTCAGGGAGACACAGGGTGTCACTGGAGCCAATTGGTGGGGAAGTCATTTTCAACAGCCATGGACTTGGGGGGGGGGGTGGGAGGTGATCTTGGAAAATGCTGTACCTGGGAAGGCAGTCCATACTGTACTATAATGGATCTTGAACCTAGAAAGTCCTCTCCTAGACACAAGACTAGAAACTTCCCCTTTCGTTTTAAAGGCACAATCCAGGCTGTGGCTTTCCTCACTCTATCTCATATTCTCACTAGCAAAGGATGCTAATGACCCCAGGAGATGAGCTCAAAGAAGGGGAAAAAAACGTTTAAAAAACAAACACGTTCAATAAGGGAAAGACATTAGTAATAAAACAGAAATTGTCATTATGAAGCAAATAAAAATACTAGGTAAAGATTTGGAGAGATGGCTCAGAGGTTAAGACATTTGTCTACAAAACTGAATGACCCTGGTTCTATTCCCCGGGATCCATATAAAGCTAGATGTGCAAAGTGGCACATGCCTCTGGAGTTCATTTAGCAGTGGCCCTGGTGATGCCATTCTCTCTGTCTCTTTCTGCTTGCAAATAAATAAATTTAAAAAATACTAGGTTGAAAAGCAAAAAGGATACAATTGGACAAATGAATAATCTAAAAACACGAAGTTTAAAGTTCTTTGCCAAAAGAAATCAGAAACAAAAAATTCAAAGGTAAAGAGACTTAATTAGTGTGTGTGTGTGTGTGTGTGTGTGTGTGTGTGTGTGTGTAAAACAAACAGGGGAGAAGTCTTTCTAGGAATAATGAAGAAAAAAAATAGTAAGACCTTAAAGTGAAGGGGCTGAAAGAATACATACATACATGAAGGAAATAATTCCAGCGCTAGAAGTATCAAAGTAAAACTTAAAAACTCCTGACACTTCCTCTCACTTTTCCTGAAGAGTTCAGTTTACAGCCATTAGATGCACACCACACCTGCACGGGTGCTCTACTGCAAGCCATGCACGTGAGGAAACCATCCACCCAAGGGTGACTTGTTCAGGAAGCTGGAGCCCCAGCAGCTCAGTGCTGGGTATCTGGGAGGGGAGACCTGGGTGGAGTTGAGGAAAGCCTGAGCTCCTTGGAGAATATTATATTAACAAAGTACAGGAAGCACAAGATGATCTGAAATATCTCATAGAAAAACAAAATGGCGACTGAAGAGATGGGTTAGCAGTTAAGGTGTTTGCCTGTGAAGGTTCAATTCTTCAGTACCCACATAAGCCTGATGAACATGGTGCTGTATGCGTCTGGAGTTTGTTTGCAGTGGCTAGAGGCCCTGGCATGACATCTTTCATGTCTAATAAAAAAATAACTAAAATAATTTTGTTTGTTTGTTTCTTGCTTTTTGAGGTAGGGTTTCACTCTAGCCCAGGCTAACCTGGCATTCACTATGTAGTATCAGGTTGGCCTTGAACTCAAGGTGATCCTCCTACCTCTGCCTCCCAAGTGCTGGGATTAAAGGCGTGCGCCACTACACCTGGCATTTTTGGTTTCTTGAGGTAGGATCTTACTCTAGCCTAGGCTGACCTGGAATTTACTATGTAATCTCAGGGTGGCCTCAAACTCATAGCAGTCCTCCTACCTGTGCTTCCCAAATGCTGGGATTAAAAGCATGAACCACCATGCCTGGCAAAATAAAATATTTTTTTAAACTTCATATATGCAAAGGCCATATTGCCATCACGCATTTTACACAGCACAAACTCAGTAAATGCTTTCGGTGGCTTCTTTTAAAATTATTTTTATTATTTTTATTTATTTGGACAGAGAGGGAAAGAGAGATAGAATGTACATGCCAAGGCCTCTAGCCACTGCAAACAAATTCCAGATGCATGCGCCACCTTGTCCATCTGGCTTACGTGTGTACTGGGGAATTGAACCCAGGTCCTTAGGCTTTGCAGGAAGCCCCTTAACTGCTAAACCATCTCTCCAGCCCCCAAATAAAATATTTTTAAATTTTTTTAATTTAAGCCAGGCATGGTGGTGCACGCATTTAATCCCAGCACTTGGGAGGCAGAGGTAGGAGGATCACTGTGAGTTTGAGGCCACCCTGAGATTTATGTAGTGAATTCCAGGTCAGCCAGAGCTAGAGTGAAACCTTACCTCGAAAAAAAATTAATTTATTTATTTGAGTGGGGAGCAGATATAGAGAAAGGGTGCACCAGAGCCTCCAGCTACTGCAGACAAACTCCAGATGCATGCACTACCTTATGCATCTGGCTTATGTGGGTCCTGGGGACTTGAACATGGGTCCTTTGGCTTTGCAGGCAAGTGCTTTAACAGCTAAGCCATCTCTCCAGGCCTTTGAGAAAGCCAGACACACAAGGTGATGCATTCACACAAGACAGTGCACATGTCTGGAGTTCGACTGCAGTGGCTAGAGGCCCTGCCAATTCCCTCTCTCTCACTCTCTCTCTTTCTCTTTCATAAAAAAAAAATTAAAAAGAAAGTAAATGCTCAAAGAATAGTGGAGACATGCCAAAAGGACATAAGCTCCAGTTTGAAGGAGATCTTATTGCCAAACAGGAAAATTTTAGCTCAACACAAACAATGACAACAACAGATTCTAACCTACTGAGTGAAACAAGAAATCATGGAGCAGAGTTGGGGATGTAGCACACTTGGTAGAGTGCCTGCTGAGCATGCACCAGGCCCTGTGTTCAATCCATGTCCCAACTGCATAAACCAGGCATGGTGGTACATACCTGAAACTGTGGCACTTGGGGAGGTGGGGGTGAAAGAAGATCAGAAGTCCAATGTCATCCTTAGCTACATATCAAGTTCAAGGGCTGAGCTACAGGAGACACTGTTGGGAGAGGGAGGGGAATAGAAGGGATGGGATGGGATGGGAGGAGACGAAAGACAGCTAGATTCCATGACACACACCTGTAATTCCAGCAACTTAGGAGGCTGAAGTGGGTCACGAGTTTGAAACCAACCGTGCCAACACTGTAAGACCCTGTCTCAACGACAATAAAGGAGAAATATGACAATCAATTTGAACATTCAAGTGAAATAGACAAATACTGAACAAAGCACTTTTTCTTAAACTTGCATCAAAAAGAATGAGAAGGGTTGGAGAAAGATGGCTTAGAGGTTAAGGTGCTTGCCTGCAAAGCCAAAGGACCCACATAAGACAGATGCACAAAGTGGTGCATGCACCTGGAGTTCGTTTGTGCTGGGTGAAGGGCCTAGCATGCCCAATCTCTCCCTCCCTCCCTCTCTACCTCTTTCTCTCTCTTAAATTAATAAATAAAATTTTGAAAAAGGAACCAGAAAATGTAATAGGTCTGTCTACTAAAGAAATTGACACCTTCAACTGAAAGCAAACCCCTGATGAAAACTGCAGGGCCAGACAGCTTCATCAGCAAATTACACAGAACATATAAAAAAGAAAACATGCCAATCTTAAACAACCTCTTAACAAAATATGAAAGGAGGACCATTTCTCCAACTCATTTCATGATGTCATCATAACTGATAGCCAAAGCTAAAAAGAATATCACAAAAAAGGAAAATTAGAGGCCATTCTAACTAATGAATATAGATATGAATACACTAAACCAAGTGTTAGCAGATTCAGCAATATATAAAAATGACATGACAAAACTGAGCTTATTTTAGAACTGCTGGGTTGATTTGGTATTTGAAAATTAACTACTGTAATCACTTACCACACAAGTAAAATGAAGGGGGGAAATCTTATGTTGAGTGCTCAACAGATGTGGAGCACACATTTGGTAAAAATTTAAAATCAACTTGCAAGGGGAAAAAAAAGCTCAGGAAATTAGGAACAGAAAGAAAAAAAAATCTTGTATTCATAGAGAACATGAAGGCTGAGGATGTAGCACAACGGGTGGAATGTTTGCCCAGCATGCATTAGGCACAGGGTTTGATCCCCAGCACTGCATAAAACCAGTGTGGTGGCCCATGCCAATAATCCTGGATAATAAACACTGGAGAGGGGGAGTCAGGAAGATCAGAAGCTCAAGGTTATCATTCACTACTCAGTGAGTACAAGGCCAGATTAAGATATGAGAGACAGACTATGGTTCACATTGGCAAAATCAACATGAAGAATATTGAAATGATGGCAAGAACCATACTTTGTGGTGAAATGCTGGTATTATTTCCTATGACCTCTGATACAACTTTTTGTTTTGACTGTTTTTGCTGCTCTTCAAGGCAGATATCACTACAGCCTAGGACTGTCTATATTTGGAGATATCCTGCCTCAGCCTCCTGTGTGCTAGGATTACACCTGTATGCAATCATGACCACCAAGCAATTTTTAACTAAGTCATGTAACGTCTCCATCACAGGGACTGCAGAGACAGCCTAGTTGGTAAAGTACTTTCCCAGTAAGCAGAATACCTAAGTTTGATCCCCAGTACTACCTGAACCAGGCATGGTGATGCACGCTTGTGATCCCTGCATTGCCTTAACGTAGACAGGAGGATCCCAGGGGTTTGCTGGCCAGCCAGTCTAGTCTAATTGGTGAGCTCTAGGCCAGTAACAGACAGTGTCTCAAAAAAGGTGGACAGCCTATGCAAGTTTCAAGTCAGTCTGGGCTACAGTTCTCACACTTTCTTGTAAAAAACAAAACAAAACAAAAACCGTAGATGAATCTAATAAAGTGCTGGGTAAAAGACAGTAGACACAAAGACTACATTCTATATGATTTAAAGACAAAGTATACAAAACCTAGTATTTGGTAGATTGTTCAGTCTAGTGGATACTTTTATATAATGAATATTCACATACTTTTCAGACAGCAGTACTCTTGAATAGAAAGACCTCAAAAGAAAAACGAAAGAAAGGAAAGGAGGGAGGAAGGGAGGAGGAAAACTACCAGACTCATGGTTTTACAAGCGAGTTTATCAAATGCTCTGGGTTTTGTTGTTTGATTTGTTTTGAGACAGGGCTAGGTAGCCCAGGCTGGCCTCAAACTTGTGTGCCACCATATTCAGCTTCCTTTGCTGGTTTTTCCTTGAAGTTTCAGTCTTTTCATACATATTTGGTTGAATTAGTTTGGAAAATATGTATGGTGATCAAACAGAGATCAAAAAATTTAAACCAGCTAAAAAATATGTATGGAGATCAAACAGCAGAGAGGATGAGAAGCAGACGGGTAACCACATCATATTGATAAGAATAATAGTAGAAAACACAGACAGATTTTTGTGGGCTGAATTTTATCTCCCCAAAACCACACTGAAGGGCTGGATAGATGGCTCAGCAGTTAAAGACGCTTGTTTGCAAAGCATGCCACCCCAGATTCCATTCCCCAGTACCCATGTAAAGCCAGATGCACATCCCTGATAACTATGAACATGGTTTGATTGGGAAATAGCTTTTGCAGATGTAAGTTCAGAGGAAGTAATCCTGCAGTAGAGTGGGTTCTTCATCCAATGTGACTACTGTCTTCACAGTAGACAGAGGGAAGATGACAGCCATGTGAACAGAGCCACAGGCTGGAGTTATGCAACAGCTAAGTTGGAGAACACCAAGGACACTAGCAGCTGCCAGAAGTGAACAGAGAGGCGGAACAGATTCTCCCTCTATGGCCATCTGAGGAATCAATGCTACAGCACCTTAATTTTGGAATCTGGCTCCTGAACTGTGAAAGCATGCATTTCCCTTGTTTTAACCTGTACAGCTTGTCATTTCTCTTTTTAGTTCTAATTTGCATTTCTCTGGCAACTAATAAAATTCCGTGCCCTTTCCTTTGTTATGGCAAGCTTAGAAAACTGATACACAGATATAATAGACATAAGAGCCCAAGCACAGATTACAAAATGAGCAAAACAGCCATGAGTGAGGACAACTGCTCCAAGATTTGTTCAGCTAAATAGAGAAAATTTGGCAAATTATTAACCTGTCTTTTCACATTTTTTTTTTCTTTCCAAGGTAGGGTCCATTCTAGCCAAGGCTGAACTCACTCTGTATTCCAAACCTGGCCTTGAATTCGCAGAGGTGCTCCTACCAATGCCTCCCCGGTGCTGGGATTAGAGCAATGCACCACCATAGCTGGTTTAAATTTTTTTTAGTTTTTTATTATTTACTTATTTGAGAAAGACAAACAGCAAAAGGCAGAGAGAGCATGAGACAGAATGGGCACACCAGGACCTCCAGCCACTGCAAATGAACTCCAAACTCATGTACCACCATATGCAGCTGGCTTACATGGATACTAGGGAATCAAACCTGGGTGCTTAACCTTTGCGGACAAGCACCTTAATGGCTAAACCATCTCTCCAGCCCTACTTTTTTTTTTTTTTTTTAAATAGGAAGTCTTTCAAGAAAAAAAAAACCTGCTACTCTCAATTTAACTCTGACTGAGGGATCAGCAAGTTTGAAAGGAATCGGGACAGAAAATGATGTGTCTGTCTGGATGACAAAGCATGACAGAACACAAAGCACAGTCATAACAGCAGTGAGAAGCATCTTGGACAGGATAGAGAAGATGGAGCATTCCTGTCCTAACACTAATTAGCTATGTGATGGAAAACAAAACAACAACAAAACTACTCACCACTTTCAGTCAATACACAAACTTAAGCAATTTGCTTTGCATATTGGACCTCAGATAACCAGTAAATGATCATCAGGTGTGAAAGAGGCTCGAAAGACTACATAATGTGTATCACCATCATTACTGTCTAGCAATTAGGGATATTTCAAAACAAGGAATATTGCTTCAAAAGGAAAACAGGCTGAAAGAAATATGGAAGTACATAGCTGGGCGTGGTGGCACATGCCTTTAGTCCCAGCACTCGAGAGGCAGAGGTAGGATTGCCATGAGTTCGAGGTCACCCTGAGACTACAGAGTGAATTCCAGGTCAGCCTTGGCTAGAGTGAGACCCTATCTCAAAAAACCAAAAAAGAAAACAAAACAAAACAGCAAAAGGAATATGGTAGTACACAGGAAATAAAATGAAGGTATATAAAAATTTCATTCCGGACCAAAGAACTCCCAGAAAGAGGGCTGGAGAGATGGCTCAGTGGATAAAAGATTTTGCTTGCAAAGCCTGATGGGCTGCATTTAATTCCCCAGTACCCACATAGAATCAGATGCACAATGTGGTGCATATATCCACAGTTCTCTTATTGTGGCAGGAGGCTCTGGTGCACCCATATCCACATGTCTACACCTTTGTCTCTGTCTCAAATAAATAAATTTTTTTTAATTAAAAAAACCTCATTCTCTCTCTCCTCTTTCTCCCTCTGTCAAATAAATAAATAAATAATATTTTTAAAATTTTAATTTACTTTTATTTATTTATTTGAGAGTGACAGAGAGAAAGAGGCAGATAGAGAGAGAGAGAGAATGTGCGTGCCAGGGCCTCCAGCTACGCAAACGAACTCCAGACGTGTGCGCCCCCTTGTGCATCTGGCTAACGTGGGTCCTGGGGAATCGAGCCTCGAACTGGGGTCCTTAGGCTTCACAGGCAAGTGCTTAACCGCTAAGCCATCTCTCCAGCCCAAATAATATTTTTTTTAAAAAACCTCATTCTGACAAGGAGTGGATATTCACAGAAATCCCATCCTAAGAGATCATTTTCTTAGAGCCAGGTTCCTAAAACGGTACATCAAGAAATAGGGATGGAGAGATGGCTTAATAGTTAAGGCATTTGACTACGAAGCCAAAGAACCCAGCTTTGATTCCCTAGGACCCATGTCAGCTACATGCACAAGGTGGTACGTATGTCTGGAGTTCGTTTACAGTGGCTGAAGGCCCTGGTGTGCCCATTTTCTCTCTCTTTCTCTCTCTGTGCCTCTTTCTATCTCACTCTCAAACAAAATTTTAAAAAAGAAATAGATTGTGTATAATTATGCACAAACATGAATATCACATTTTCTTTTCTTTTGTTTGTCTGTTTTTGTTTTTTCAAGGTAGGATCTCAATCTAGCCCAAGATGACCTGGAACTTACTCTAGTCCCAGGAGGGCCTTGAACTCACAGTGATCCTCCTATGTCTGCCTCCACAGTACTGGGATTAAAGGTGTATGCCACCATGCCTGGCAAACAGCACGTTTTTCAACTACAAAAATGTAATATTAGTAATATCTTTTTCAGAAAGTCATTAAACAATAAAATGGGTTATATGAAGACTGCCCGTTAAACAGTAGATTGCCTGCAAAGCCAAAAGACACAGGTTCGATTCCCCAGGATCCATGTAATCCAGATGCAAAAGGTGGTGCACGCATCTGGAGTTCATTTATAGCAGCTGCAGGCCTTGAATGCCCAATCTCTCTCTCTCCCTCTCTATCTGGCTGCCCACCCAAATAAATAAATAATTTTTTTAAGAGTGCACTTAGGCTCATGTAATTTTGTGGAAGAGGGAGCAGAAAGAATGTAAGAGCCATAGGATGGGAGGGAATATCCAGATGCATTGCCCCACACCCTGACACACACAATGATTGACTGCTGCTCTCACAACTCATAACCCACAACCCCATGGTGAATACCAGCATTCTTGCTGAGGAGGGCCCTCATTGGCATGGGGGCAGAGAAGAGGGAAATGATGGTACCAACACATGATGTACGTATCCATACAAAATTTGTACTTTTCCAGGCATGGTGGCGCACACCTTTAATCCCAGCACTCAGGAGGCAGAGGTAGGAGGATAGCCATGAGTTCAAGGTCACCCTGAGACTACATAGTGAATTCCAGGTTAGCCTGGGCCAGAGTGAGACCCTACCTCGAAAAACAAACAAAAAAAATCTACTTTTTTAATAAAAAGGAGAAACAAGTATACTTAAAAGCCAGGCATGGTGGCATATACCTTTAATCCCAGCACCTGGCAGGCAAGAGGTAGGAGGATCACTGTGAGTTCAAGACCTGAGACTACAGTTCTAGATCACCTGAGCTAGAGTGAGAACCTACCTTGAGAAACAAACAACAAATTCATTTAAAAAACAGAACACAAGTCAGGCGTGGTGGTGCATGTCTTTAATCCCAGTGCTTGGGAGGCAGAGGTAGGTGCATCACCATGAGTTCGAGGCCACCCTGAGACTACATAGGGAATTTCAGATCAGCCTGGACTACAGCAAGACCCTACCTCGAAAAATCAAAAACAAAAACAGAACACAAACTGAATAATACCAAATACCAAAAAAAATGTTGGGGATGTGTGCATGGGGTGGGGGGAGGATGATGCATTTGCCATATTCGGTATGGAAGAATAAGAAGCTATGCTTAGTACAGATGGTATTCTTAGAATGTGAACCAATGACAGAACTCCAAAACTGGTCCTCATCAGAGTGTGAGCTTCTTCATGCACCAAGGAGAGCATAAAATTATCATGAATTATGCAAAAACTATTCTCTAAAAAAGAATACTTTTGCTGGCTTATTCCAACATGCCCTTAAAGTTAAATTAAGTTAGTTGTGATAGTTTCACACCTGTAGTCCAGGCACATCAGTGGTAGAGGCAGGAAGATTAAGGTGTTCACGGTTAGCCTCGGTTACATAGTAAATTTTTGACCAACCTGGGATACATGAAACCCTGTCTCAAAACACTAAAAGAACAGCCATAAAAAAATACATATATATGGATGGAGCCAGGTGTGGTGGCATACATCTTTAATCCCAGCACTTGGGAGGCAGAGGTAGGAGGATCACCATGAGTTTGAAGCCACCCTGAGACTACACAGTGAATTCCAGGTCAGCCTGGAATAGAGTGAGACCCTACCTCAAAAACCAAAAGAAAGAAAAAAAAAATATATATATATATATATATGTGTGTGTGTGTGTGTGTGTGTGTGTGTGTGTGTATATATGGATGGATCTGGAAATTATATTAAGGGAGGAAACAAAGAATCAGAAAGACGAAATAATTCATACTGCATGTTTTCTCTCATATGCAGATGCTAGCTTCTAGTTTTTATATATGTATATTCATGTGTCACTGTGGCTATAGGCGATAGATCTAGAAAGACCATGAGACGGGAAAAAGAGGTTTTAAGGAAGGAAGGTGGAGAGAATAAGCAAACACAAATGACATGAAAGTAGAAAGGAGGATACTGAGGGTGGAAGGGTGGAAGTGGGAGTGTGGCAGAGATGGAAGAGAAAAGCAAGGGAGGAGGACCAACCAAAAAAAAAGTATTATGAGGGCTGGAGAGATGGCTTAGCAGTTAAGGCACTTGCTTGCAAAACCTAAGGTTCCAGGAGTAATTCCCCATGTAAACCAGATGCACAAGGTGGTACATGCATCTGGAGTTCATTTGCAATACCTGGAGGCCCTGGTGCACCCATTCTCTCTCTATCTCTCTCTTCTTCTTCTTCTTCTTCTTTTTTTTTTTTTTTCAATGTAGGGTCTCACTCTAGCTCAAGTTGACCTGGAATTCACTATGTAGTCTCAGGGTGCCCTCAAATTCATGGTGATCTTCCTACCTCTGCCTCCCAAGTGCTGGGATTAAAGGCATGTTCCACCACACCTGGCTGCCACTTTCTCTCAAATAAATAAAATACTTTAAAAATATATTTTTATTTATTTTATTTGACAGAGAAAGAAAGAGAGAGAGAGGGAGAATGGGCATGCCAGGGCCTCCAGCCACTGCAAAGGAACTCCAGAAGCATGCGTCCCCTTGTGCATCTAGCTAATGTGTGTCCTGGGGAACTGAACCTGCATCCTTTGGCTTTGCAGGCAAACGCCGTAACTGCTAAGCAATCCCTCCAGCCCATAAAATACTTTTTTTTAAGTATTATGAAAATGTCACAAGGAGGAGCTAAAGAGATAACTAAGTTGATATGCTGCTTGCTAGGCAAGCATAATGGACTGAGCTCAGATCTCCAACAGCCATACCAAATGGCAGGCATGGTGACATGTACCTGTAACACCAGCACTGGGGATGCAGAAGTATCCCTAGGGTCATTGGCTAACTAGCCTAGCCAATCAGTGTGTTCTAGGTTCAGTGAGAGACCATGTCTCCAAAATTAAAGTGAAGAGCACCTGAGGAAAACATCTGACCCCTTTCATTCACACCGACCTACATGCATACACACACACACGCACCCCATACATGTTAAAAATATTTTTTAATTTAATTTTATTTTTTTGTTCATTCTTATTTATTTATTTGAGAGTGACAGAGAGAGAGAAAGAGGCAGAGAGAGAAAGAGAGAAAATGGGCGCGCCAGGGCCTCCAGCCTCTGCAAACGACCTCCAGATGCGTGCGCCCCCTTGTGCATCTGGCTAATGAGGGTCCTGGGCAACCGAGCCTCAAACCAGGGTCCTTAAGCTTCACAGGCAAGCGCTCAACCACTAAGCCATCTCTCCAGTCCTTAAAAATATTTTTTTTTTTTTTTTTTTTTTTTTTTGGTTTTTCGAGGTAGGGTCTCACTCTAGCTCAGGCTGACCTGGAATTCACTCTGTAGTCTCAGGGTGGCCTCGAACTCTCGGCGATCCTCCTACCTCTGCCTCCCGAGTGCTGGGATTAAAGGCGTGCGCCACCACGCCCGGCTTCTTAAAAATATTTTTAATTAATTTATTTGCAAGGAGAGAGAGAATGAGAATGGGTGCGACAGGGCTTCGAAGCACTGCAAACAAAGTCCTGATTCATGCCATGCATCTGGCTTTTCATGGGTTCTGGAAAATCGAACCCAGCATTACAGGCAAGTGTCTTAATGAAAGAACCAGCTCTCCAGCCCAAAAAAACAAAATTTAAAAATGCCACAAGGAAGCAGGGTGTGGTGGCACATGCCTTTAATCCCAGCACTCGGGAGGCAGAGGCAGGAGGATCGCTGTGAGTTCGAGGCCACCCTGAGACTCCATAGTGAATTCCAGGTCAGCCTGGGCTAGAGTGAGACCCTACCTCAAAAAACCAAAAAAAATAAAATAAAATAAGCCACAAGGAAACCGGTTAATGAGTATCCCAATTAAAATAAATGTAAATAAACAGATAGATAAATGCAAGAAAAAAGTTAAATTGCAGGTTGTAATTGGAAGAAAAATCCAGGGGCTCAAGCTTGCCATGATCAGTGCATAAAGAGGTGTGGGCTGGGGTGTTGTAAGAGCATGTGCTTATGTATCATTCAGCCACCAAATGTGGAGAAAAACTTGCTTTTCCAACACAAAAAATATGCAAATTCCAACATAAATTTACTTGAGACCCAGCCCACAGGAAGTGCTGCAATAAAAGCAAAGGCAGATGATGGCACCAAGTGGGCAAAGCAGAGTGAGGAGAGCCAGGTGGGGGCTGGTCAACAAGAACAATGCTCTTCCTACTGTCTGCCAGAGCATCTTCCCAGTTCAGTCAGGTAGGCTGCCTTGGGACTATTCTACTGAACTAGGCTGATGCGCTGGAGGTGCTGAGGGGAAGGAACATTCAGGGCGCACTTGAGGCGGGGGAATGTGCGCCTTTATCGACGCAAGAAAAAAAGGGGGAAAAAAAAGGCCAACTCAGAAGGCAAGAAATTGGAGCTTGAAGAGAGGTTTTATGCTACCATTTTTTCTATTGTCCTACTAACTTCATTAAGGATTATTCTGATGTATAAAAAGAGCAACCAAGGGCTGGAGAGATGGCTTAGCTGTTAAGCGCTTGCCTGTGAAGCCTAAGGACCCCGGTTCGAGGTTCGATTCCCCAGGACCCACATTAGCCAGATGCACAAGGGGGCGCATGCCTCTGGAGTTCGTTTGCAGTGGCTGGAGGCCCTAGAGTGCCCATTCTCTCTCTCTCTGCCTCTTTCTCTCTCTGTGTCGCTCTCAAATAAAAATAAAAACAAAACAAACAAAAAGAGAGCAACCAAGCAAAGAAACTACAAATGAGTATAAATGAAGGAATAAAGCAGGAAAAATGAAAAAGAAGAAAAAATAGTACCTGAACATTGAAAATTTATTCCTATGATTATTCTTTTATACCTTTTTTTTTGTTTTTGGTTTTTTTTTTTAAAGGTAGGGTCTCGCTCTAGCCCAGGTTAACATAGAATTAAATTCACTATGTAGTCTCAGGGTAGCCTGAAACTCACAGCGATTCTCCTACCTCTGCCTCCCGAGTGCTGGCATTAAAGGCAAGTGCCACCACAGGCAGCAATTTTATACCTGTTTTGATGAAAAATGAACATAAGAATTTACCATCTTGATCATGAAGTATACACTTTCAGTGGCATTAAATACATTCATGCAGCTGTGAAACCATTGCCACCATCAGCTCCTTGACTCAACTCATCTAATAAAACTAAAATTCTGAGGCTGGCTTCACAAGCATGAATACTTGAGTGCGATCCACGTAAAAACAGACGCATGCCTGTAATCCCAGCACTGGGGAAGCTGAGACAGGAGCTCAATGGCCAGCCAGTCTAGCCTACTTGGTTGAGCTCCAAGCCAATGAAAGACCCTGTCTCAAAGAGGTGTACAGAATACCTGAGGACTGACACCCAGAGCTGTCCTCCACATGAATGTGCACATGCATGCAACTGCACATAGACATACATGCACACCAAACACACATGCAAACAAACCCTGAAATTCTACACCCATTAAATAATAACTCCGCTTTGCCTCTTCCCACCAGACCCTGGCAACCACCATTCTATTTTATGTCTCTAGGACTGTGACTGCTTTCAATTGCTCCCTACCAGTAGAATCAATTTGTTTGGTTGCATTTCATTCTCAAAGGTAATACATGGAATATCTTGTATCAGTGCTTCCTTTTTAAAAAGGCTGAATAATACTCCACTGTGTGTATACATACAGTTCATACATAATTACTTTGCACAATTATGCAATGACATTTAAAGAATAGCTGTAACAGCGCCGGGCGTGGTGGCGCATGCCTTTAATCCCAGCACTCGGGAGGCAGAGGTAGGAGGAGGATTGCTGTGAGTTCGAGGCCATCCTGAGACTCCATAGTGAATTCCAGGTCAGCCTGGGCCAGAATGAGACCCTACATTGAAAAACCAAAATAAAAATAAACAAATAAAGAATAACTGTAACAAATCAAATTAAGATTATAGAATTAATATCTTGGAAAGTTGCATCCTCCCTAATGGGAAAAGGCAAACAGCCTGCTCTCTGTTGTTCCAAATGGTCTCATCTCCTTGACTCTTTTCTTAATTTTTTTCTACTTTTTAAATACATTTTATGTATTTGAGAAAGAGATAAGCAGAGAGAGGATGGGCACACCAGGGCCTTCAGCCACTGCAAACAAACTCCAGATGCATGTACCACCTTGTGCATCTGGATTATGTAGGTTCTGGAGAATCGAGCCAGGATCCTTTGGCTTTGCAGGCAAACAACTTAAGCACTAAGCCATCTCACCAGCCCTTTCTTTTTCTTTTTCTTTTTTTTAAGAAAGAGAGAAACAGGGAGAAACAGCCACTGCAATTGAACTCCAGACGTTTGTGCCACCTAGTGCATGTGTGAGACCTTGTGCTTGCATCACCTTTGTGCAACTGGATTACATGGGATCTGGAAAGAAATCAAACATGGGTCCTTAGGCTTCACAGACAAGTGCCTTTACTGCTAAGCCATAAGCCATCTCTCCAGCCCTCCTTGACTCTTTTTTTTTTTTTTTTGGTTTTTTGAGTTAGGGTCTTGCTCTAGCCCAGGCTGACCTGGAATTCACTATGGATCCTCAGGGTGGCCTCGAACTCACGGCGATCCTCCTACCTCTGCCTACCGAGTGCTGGGATTAAAGGCGTGCGCCACCACGACCGGCTCCCTCCTTGACTCTTTTAAAATGTACTCTCTTTTCTCTTGTTTTTAGGATAAATATTTCCTATGTATGTCTTTCAGTGGCAAAAAGTGAAACAATACCCTACAAATTCTAGGCTTGGGTTTATGCTGGTCCCTAAAACAGTGTGCCTCATATTATGTAGTTTAAAGACAAATACAAATTCAAGGTAGAAAAGACAGACCTAGTCAGTCATCACAAAGGATCATAGGTATTCAAGACACATGCAAGAACTATGAAGCAAATGGGTCAGAAAACAGAAATGCACACATGGTACAAAGTATCCAAGCTATGAACCATACAGACTAATGCTAGGTAATAGAACCACATCAGCCTCCTGCTAACAATTCATAAAACCCATGTGCAGTACAAGCGGCACACATGTGTTATAATTTGGTGGGTAGAAGCCACACCATGTTGTATAAGCTAAGCTCAAGCAACCAGGGGTGGGTCTGCACATACCTGCCAACAGGGATTATGCAGTTCCATTTAAACAACCACTGGATCCGGGCATGGTGGTACATGACTACAATCCCAGCACTTGGGAGGCTGAGCCAGAGGGATGGTATATTTGAGGGCTGCCTGAGCTACATAAAGCAAATGAACAAGCAGCCATTAGGTAGCAGACATAGCTCAGTGACAAAGCTTTTGGCCTAACATGGGAAAGGCTCTAGGGTTCAGTGTTCAGAAACACACAGAGCCATTTATTCGTAACACAAAAATTCAAGATGTACAAGCAAGAGCCTCTAAGAGGACATTTCTCCTACTTGGTATGAAAAGCAACTCAGGCCATAAAGATGTCTCCTTATTCAATAAAAAACATGACAGAAGGAACAGCTGAAGCCAGTGTGTGCAATATAAATTAAGACATGAAACTAATTTGCACCCCCCATAGCAATTCTTCAACAAACAATGAAAGAAGGCTGTAAGTCATGCAAATGTTTATACCTGATTGGTACTAAGCAGAATGAAAAAAAAAAATACTACAAAAAAGGGCTGGGGAAATGGTTAGTGGTTAAAGGCTCTTGCTTATAAACCTGCCAACATAACTTTGATCTTCCCCAACACCCTTGCAATGCAGAACATAAAGTGGTACACGCATATGTGATCTCAATGTGCCTATGGCAGTACTCCAGGGATGGAGCTGCCTGGCCAGCTAGTCTGGTGCACATTGAGAGACCCTGTCTCAAAGAAAGTAGGGCAGGATAATACACTGAGGTTGTCCTTTGACCTCCTCAGTATGCTGTGGCACATTTGAACCTACACACACATTATTTTTTTAAAAATTAAAGAAACAGGACTGGACAGATGGCTCAGTGGTTAAGGTGCTTGCCTGAAAAACCTAAAAGCACAAGTTCAATTCCCCAGTACAAAGCCAGGCACACAAAGGGGCACATGCATCTGGAGTTTGTTTGCATGGTTAGAGGCCCTGGCATGCCCATTCTTTGTGTGTCTCTCTGCTTGCAAATAAATAAAGTATTAAAAAATTAAAAGCCGGGACTAGAGAGATGGCTTAGCGGTTAAGGCATTTGCCTGCAAAGCCAAAGGACCCCAGTATGATTTCCCAGGGCCCACATAAGCCAGATGGACAAGGGGGCACACGTGTCTGGAGTTAATTTGTAGCGGCTGGAGGCCCTGGTACGCCCATTCTCATTCTCCCTGTCTCTGCCTCTTTCTCTCTCTCTCAATTCTGAATTCCTAAATTGCATGTTTCAGGGTTGGAGATGTAGCTCAATGATAAGAGTGCTTGCTTAGTGTGCACAAGGCCCTGCATTTAATCTCAAGCACTTCCCTATCCCCTCCCAAAAAACCAGCTTATTTCCCATGCAGTAAGCTAGAAACAGAAGAATACAGTATTCTCCAAAAGAGAAAGAAAAGTTACTATTTAGGCAGTTATGTTTTCTTCTGGCAATTCAACATTTTATTTATCCAGTAATATACTGACTTCACGTTGTGATTTTTTTTTTTTTACCCGAGGTAGGGTCTCACTCTAGACCAGGCTGACCTGGAATTCACTATGTAGTCTCAGGGTGGCCTCAAACTCACAGAATCCTCCTACCTCTGCCTCCCTCCCGAGTGCTGGGACTAAAGGTATGTACCAACCATGCCCAGCGATTTCACTTTTTGACTACAATGAATAATGCTGCTGTAAAAAACTGTGTAAACCTTTTTCTACATATATTTACATTCATTTCTCTCAGGTATATACTGCATAGATATGCTGAGTCATAACTTGATGTTTAACTTGAGATGAACTATCAAACCATTTTCAGAAATACATGCATTATTCACACATGCAGTCATATATGACACATGATGTTCCTCCATATCCTCAGCAGCACCTGTCATTATCTCTTGGACTCCAGCATCCTGTGGACATGAAGCCCATCTCCTTTGGTTCTGATCTGCATCTCCCTCGATGCTAACACCACTGAGCATCTCTTCAGGTACTTAATGGACCTTGACATTATTTCCTCTAAAGGAATATCAACCCAGATCCTTTGATAGTCTTTTAAATGAGTTACTGTCTTTTTATTATAGAGCTGTAAGAATTTATTATGTATCCTATATAACAGTACTTTACAGGAAATTTACAAATACTTTGTTTTTTGCTTTTGCTTCCACCCCCACCCCTCAGTTTTACGAGGTAGAGTCTTGCTCTAGCCCAGGGTAACCTGGAATTCACTATGTAGTCTCAGGCTGGTCTTGAGCTCACAGTGATCCGCCTACCTCAGCCACCTCAGTGCTGGGATGAAAGTAATAAAAACAGCATGGTACTGGCACAAAAACAGACATGTGGATTAATGGAATACAATAAAGAACCCAAATGTAAACCCAAGCAGCTATATCCATCTGAGTTTTGACAAAAATGTCAAAAATGCTCACTGAAGACAACATCTTTAACCAGTGGTGCTGGGACACTGGATAGCTATATGAAGAAGGATGAAAATTGATCCTTATCTCTCTCCATGCACAGGGACTTTAAACTGCTATTGGAAAAAGTAGGGGAAACACTAAGATTTTGGCATAGGCAACAATTTTCTGAATATAACCCCAGTTGCTCACGAAGTAAAACCACTAATCAACCACTGGGACCTTATGAAATTAAAAGGCTCTTGTGCAGCAATGGGTGCCGTGAATAGAGCAAAGAGGCAATCTACAGAATAAGAGAAAATTTTTGCCTCTGACAGAGGATTAATATCCAGTATATACAAAGAACTCAAAAACCTAAATAAGAAATCAGAGGCTAGAGGGCTTGATAGATTGCTCAACGGTTAAGGCACTGACCTATAAAACCTAATGACCTGGGTTTGATTCCCCAGTACCCATGTAAAGCCAGATGCACAAAGTCGAGCATGCATCTGGAGTTCATTTGTAATGGCTAGAGGCCCTGGAGTGCCCATTCTTTCTCTTTTTCTGTCTCTTCTTTCTTTCCCTGTCTCCTTGCAAACAAATAAAGTACTTTTATAAAGAAAAAAAAAAAAAAAAGCCAGGCATGGTGGCACACGCCTTTAATCCCAGCACTCAGGAGGCAGAAGTAGAAGGATTGCCATGAGTTCGAGGCCACCCTGAGACTACATAGTGAATTCCAGGTCAGCCTGAGCTAGCGTGAGACCCTACCTTGAAAAACCAAAAACAAAAGATAGAAAGAAAAAGAAATCAGGGGCTGCAGACATGGCTCAGTGGTTAAGGTGCTTGCCTGCAAAGCCTAAAACCCCAGGTTCAATTCCCCAGCACCCCCACAAAGCCAGATGCACAGTGGCACATGCACCTGGAGTTTATTTGCAGTGGCTAGAGGCCCTGGTGTATCCATTCTCTTTCTCTCTCTCCTATATCTCTCTGCTTGCAAATAAATTTTTTTAAAAAAATCAAACAACCCAATCAAAACATGGGCTAGGGGCCTGGCATGGTGGTGCATACCTTTAATTCCAGCACTTGGGAGGCAGAGGTAGGAGGGTTGCTGTGAGTTTGAGGCCACGCTGAGAGTACATAGTGAATTCCAGGTCAGCCTAGGCTAGAGTGAGACCCTACCTCGAAAAACTAAAACCAAGACTGAAGAGATGGAAGAGCGGTTAAGGTGCTTGCCTGCATAGCCAAAGGACCCAGGTTCGACTCCCCAGGACCCAAGTAAGTCAGATGCACACATCTGAAGTTTGTTTACAGTGGCGGGAGGCCTTGGTGTGCCCATTCTCTCTCTCCCCCCCCCACCCCCGCCTATTTCTGTAGCTCTCTCTCAAATAAATAAATAAAAATAAAATATAAAAAAAAGAAAAACTAAAACCGAAACCAAATACAAACAAACAAAAAAGGAGGCTTAGAGATCTGAATAGAGATCTCAAAAGATGGCCTATAAGTATGTTCTATATCCTTAGCCATCAGGAAAATGCAAATTAAAACTACTTTGAGATTCTACCTCGCTCCTGTCAAATTGGCTATTATCAAGAAAACAAATGACAATAAATGTTGGCAAGGGTATAAGAAGAGAGGAATCCTTCTATATTGTTGGTGGGAATGTAAACTGATACAGCAATTGTGGAAACTGGTGTGAAGATTCCTCAGACAGTTAAAAATAGACTTAACATATAGCCTAGCTATACCACTCCTTGGTATACACCTAAGGACAATACTCATTACTTTAGAGATACGTGCTCATCCATGCTTATTGCTGTTCTATTCATAATAGCTAGAAAATGAAACCAGTCTAGATACCCTTCAATTGATGAATTGTAAATAAAAATGTCATACATTTACACAATGGAGTTTTAGTCAGCAGTAAAGAAAATGAGATTATGAAATTTCCAGAAAAATAGATGGATCTGGAAATGATTATTCTAAGTGATGTAACACAAGCCCAGAAAATCAAATGCCGCACATTCTCTCTCATATGTGGATCCTAACTACAAATGTTTAGATTTGTATGTGAGTTGGAGTAAAAGTCAGTAGTAGAGGCCAGGAAAGTACAAAGGGACTAATAAGGGATGGAGGAGAGGGGAGGACTTAAGGGAGGATCAGATTTCGGGGAAGGGGGGGTTGGAATGGTCTAAGTGGAGTCAGGGGAACGGACAGGGGAAACGAAGGGTGGGAGGAGAGTTAATCAAAATTTAAGACATTACGAATAAGCCATATAGAAACCTACTTCTTTGCTAACCAATAGTATATGTGTTTTAAAAAAGAGAGATTATGAGCAGAAGTATCTTACAGATGTGGATAATGGTGTACCCAAAAGCCATAGACTATTATTAGGAAAATTTCATTGCAGGGCTGGGAAGATGATTCAGCAGCTAAAGCCTGATAGCCCAGGTTTGATTCCCCAGTTCCCAGGCAAAGCCAGATGCACACAGTGACACTTGAATCTGGAGTTTGTTCACAGTGGCAGTAAGCCCTGGCACACCCCATACTCACTCTCTTTTTCTGCCTCTTTCTCAAATAATTTTTTTTTTTTTTTTTTTGAGGTAGGGTTTCATTCTAGTTCAGGCTGACCTGGAATTCAGAATATAATCACAGGGAAGTAACCACTGTTGTTCTGGCTAATGTATGCTCACCGAACTGTCATTTAAGCACTTTTTTTATGCTTATGTTAAGTTTATATCTACATATTAATGCTACTCTCACTTTTGGTTAGAAAAACTTTTTAAATGGTAGTGACCACTGTGGCGACACCACAGTGCTAAGAAGTAACACTGAAGTGCTCAGCACTAAGTGAGATATTTGTATCACAACCTCCAAGGCTCAGAGTCCATTGCAGAAGAGGTGGCAGAATGTAACAGCCAAAGGAAGAGTAGTACTGCTTACAATGCTGTCACCAAGGATAAAATAGCTTTGATATTCATGACCTCATGGTGCCTGACACTACCTACACAAGATCTTCATAACAGGAGGAAAAAATGATGGCAACAAAGTAGAAAAGAGACTAACTGGAAAGAAGAAGGGATTCAATGGAGGGTGAATTTGGGAGGGGAAAACTGAGTATGGTGAGTGGGTATTATCATGGCTTATTGTCTATACTTATGGAAGCTGTCAATAAAGTTTTTGTTTTTTGGAGGTAGGGTCTCACTCTAGCCCAGGAAAGTTTTTTTTTTTTTTAGATTTCATTTATTGATTTATTTATTTGAGAGAAAGAGAGAGAAAGAGAGAGAAAGAAAGAAAGGAAGGAAGGAAGGAAGGAAGGAGGAAGGAAGGGAAACAGGTAAGAGAATAGGTCCACCACGGCCTTCAGTTACTTACATGGGTCCTGCGGAATTGAACCTGGGTCCTTTGCCTTTGCAATAAAGTGCCTCCAGCCCAAAAGTTTTAAAAATACAATAAAATACAATTTTTGCTGTTGTGTTTTCATGATAAAAGATTCGCTTTAGCCCAAGGTGACCGGGAACTCACTCTGTAGTTCCAGGCTGGCCTCAAACTCACAGCTATCCTACTCTGCCTCCCGAGTGCTGGGATTAAAAGCATGTGACACCATGACTGGCAAAATATAAATTAAAAACAAAATTTATTAGTTTGCAAGCAGGAGGAGAGACAAAGAGGAATAAGCATGCCAGGGTCTCTTGCCATTGCTAACAAACTGCAAATGCATGTGCCATGTTGTGCATCTGGCTTTACATGGGTATTGGAGAATCAAATCCAGGCCACCAGACTTTGCAAGCAAGTGCTTTTAACCACTGAGTTATCTCCCCAGCCCTGATTGATTATATTTCTATTATTTCTTTTGGGGGAAGGAGAAGATTTACAACAGGGTCTCAGGTTATCACATCTGACCTCAAACTCACTATGTAGCTAAAGATGAACCTGAACTCCTGACCCTCCTGCCTCTGCCTCCTAAGCACGGGGCTCAGAGGTATGCACCACCATGCCCAGCTTTCTACCTGATCTTTAAATAATGTGTGCACAATTAAAAATTGGTGTTAGGACTGGGGAGATGGCTCAATGGTGGAAGGCGCTTAGTTTCAAAGCCCCAGTACCAACATGAAACCAGATACACAAAGTAGAACAGGAGTTTGGTGTTTATTTGCAGCAACACGAGACTCTGGCCTGCCCATAGTCTCCTTCCCGCCCACCCCCTTCTCTCTGCTTGCATATAAATAATTACAAATAGTTAAAATTAGCATTATCACAAAATATTGAAATGAAAAGTAGTAGTCTGTCTAAGGACAGTGGTATGCACATCCGTAATTCCAGCATACAATGAGTGCTGAGTTAGAAAGACTGAGCTGGAGGCCAGCCCGATCTACCTAGTGAGACTGTATTGCAAAATAAATAAATAAATAAATAAAAATAAAAAAGGACAGTAATCTGTTAGCTGACCTCCCCTATCACCTTCAGGTTTCCCCCAAGCAGCATGGACTTTCATCTGCTATGATCTTGCTTAAGAAGCTCAAAGTAATTGCTCAATTTATATATTTTGATGTAACAGATTTTCTGTAATGGCAAAAAAAAGAGAGAGAGAATGTAATTCTTAAATCATTAGTTCATTAGTACATAAAGTACATAAAGTATCTTTTAGTTAACTCAGTAATGAATGTTTAAATTGTGACCCTTTTTATTGCTTCATTATATCATATATACTAGGGTGTGAGGGGGAAGAGAAGGTAAGAATACAACTGAAAAAACTCTGCAGACATGTTTAATGGAAGCTGACCATACTCCTTTCAAATCTTGTTCTTCATCCCCTGACAAATAATTATCAGTCAGTTGTTAAATGCTAAGCTATTTCATCTAAACTCATAGAAAGTACCCTAACATAAAATGCCTATTTTTCTTTTATTAAAGATTTATTTTTATTTATTTATTTACTTATTTGAGACAGAGAGAGTGAGAGTGAGAATGGGCCACTGCAAACGAACTCCAGACACATGAGCCACCATGTGCATCTGGCTTATGTGGGACCTGGAGAATCGAACCTGGATCATTAGTCTTCACAGGCACACGCCTTAACCGCTAAGCCATCTCTCCAGCCTTAAATTTTTCTTTCTTCTTCTTTTTTTAAAAAATATTTTATTTATTTATTTATTTGAGAGAAAGAGGGAAACAGAGATTGAGAAGTAGAGTGAATAGGCATGCCAGGGCCTCTAGCCATTGCAAACAAACTCCACATGCATGCACCACATCATGCATCTGGCTTTACATGGGTACTGAGGAATCAAACTCTGGTGCTTGGGCTTTGCAGGCAAGCACCTTAACCACTGAGCCTTCTCTCCAGCCCCTTAAATGTCTCTTTGTCTTTATATTAGTAACTCATTCATTTAGGAAATCATATTCTTGGATCTGTGGAGGACACTACTGTTCTCGGCACTGTTCTCCTGACACAGTGCCAACTATACAAGTTCTAAGATAGTGCTAAAGAAATTCCATTTGAGGGCTGGAGAGATGGCTCAGAGGAGAAAGCACTTGTGCAACTCTGAGTACCCGAGTTTAGATCCTTAGACCCTATGTAAAAGCTGGAAGCTGATGTGGACTTCTGTAATCCTAGTGTTCTTACAACGAGAATGTTTGGGAAGCTGGCAAATGAAACAATGAGAGACAGAATGGAAGGTAAGATCTGACCCCAAAAGTTGTCCTCTGACTTCTACACATGCACTGTGGAATGAGCTGGAGAGATGGCTTAGTTAAGGCACTTGTCTGCAAAGCCTAACAACCTGGGTTTGATTCCCCAGTACCCACAAAAAGCCAAATGCAAAAAGTGGCGCATACATCCAGAGCTCGTTTGAAGCGGCTGAAGGACCTGGCACACCCTCTCTCTGTTGCTCTTCTCTCTGCTTACAAATTAATAAATTTAAAACAAAATGAAATGTTTATGTCATTATTTTACAAGGTATATCTAAAAAGATGAAGACAATATGGAAAGGTATGACAAAATTTGTAAGGGGTGTTTGTGGCAGATAGCTTTCATTTCAACCTACATGGCACCTATCTTCCTTTCTTTATGGAATTAGTGGCCTTCCATCACACATATCATCAGAAACAAAAATCCCAATGTGTGCTGGGCGTGGTGGCACACTTTAATCCCAGCACTCGGGAGGCAGAAGTAGGAGGATCACCGTGAGTTCAAGGCCACCCTGAGACTACATAGTAAATTCCAAGTCAGCCTGGACTAGAGTAAAACACTACCTCAAAAAGAAAAAAAAAAAAAAAATGAGTCATAGGGGCTAGGGAAATGGTTCAGTGGTTAAAGGCACTTGCTTGCAAAGCCTCCTGGCCTGGGTTTGATTCCCCAGTACCCACATAAAACCAGATACATAAAGTGGTGAGTGTGTCTGAAGTTTGTTTGTAGTAGCAAGAGGTCCTGGGGTGTCCATTCTCTCTCTCTCCCCTCCACCCTCTCTCTCTCTCTCCCTCTTTATCTCTTGTAAATAAATAAAAGTATTTTGTTGTTGTTGTCGTTATTGTTTTGTTTTTCCAAGTAGGGTCTTACTCTAGGTCAGGCTGACCTGGAATTCACTATGTAGTCTCAGGGTGGCCTTGAACTCTCAGCGATCCTCCTACTTCTGCCTCCCAAATGCTGGGACACACCCATCAAATAAAAGTATTTTTAAGTCATATACTTTAGACACACACACTAAAATATTGACAAAATGAAATGATACATGTCTGGGATTTGCTTCAAAATATTCACAATCAGGTGAGTAGGTGTAGATACAGATGAAATAAAATTGGCCAAGAATTCATGAGTGTTCAAGTTAGGTGAACGAGTAGGTGGGAAATAACTGCTCTATTTGATTTAAATATTTTTCATTAAAAAGGTTTGCTTTTCAGTAGACCTATAATATTGTCCCAATTTTATAAGTGTATTTCTTTCTATTCTCCTGTATATATATATATATAGAAGGACATCTGGGACAATGATCACCTTTCAACTTTCTTTGTTGAACAATCAAGTTTGTTTTGTTTTGTGTTGTGTTGTGTTGTTGTTTGGTTTTTTCTTGAGGTAAAGTGTCGCTATTGCCCAGGCAGACCTGGAACTCACTCTGTAGTCCCAAACTGGCCTCGAAATCACTACCATCTTCCTACCTCTGCCTCCTGAATGTTAGGAATAAAGGCATGCACCACCATACATACCCAGCTTAACAATCAAGGTTTTTAAAATTTTTTATCTATTTATTTATTTGTTTATTTCTTTATTTATTTGTAGTTTCTTTGAGGTAGGGTCTCACTCTGTCCCAGGCTGACCTAGAACTCACAATGTAGTCTCAGGCTGGCTTTAAACTCACAAAGATTCTGCTACCTCTCATTCCCAAGTGCTGGGATTAAAGGCATGTGCCTCCACACTTGGCTTCAAGTTATTTTCAAAAGTATTTGAGGGTCTGAAGAGATGGCTTAGCAGTTAAGCGCTTGCCTGTGAAGCCTATGAGGCTCCATTCCCCAGTACCCACATAAGCCAGATGCACAAGGTGGTGTATGCACCTGGAGTTCGTCTGCAGTGGCTGGAGGCCCTGATATGCCCATTCTTTCCCCCCCACCTCTCTCTTTCTTCTCTCTCTCTCTGTCACTCTCTACTAAATAAACTAAACTAAGTATTTGAGAAAACTGGGGCTTCTCAACTGACCTTTTAGGACAAGTAAGTCTTTATTGTGAGGATCTGCCTGGTGTATTACGTACAGGGTGTTGAGTAGCATCCCAGGTCCCTCCTACTAGATGCCATCTACTGTGACACCTAAAGCTGTATTTAGTATATCTATATGTGGTAGGCAAAATCTCCCCCATTAGGAGCCACTGCTTACTGCTTTCATACATACATTACCCCATCCCTAGGTATATCCTGAATATCCAAGATTCAACATGATACTTTCGTTCTTACTTTTTTTTTTTTTTTTCTTCAGTTTTTCGAGGTAGGGTCTCACTCTAATCCAGGCTGACCTGGAATTCACTATGTAGTCTCAGGGTGGCCTCAAACTCACGATGATCCTTCTACCTCTGCCTCCCGAGTGCTTTGATTAAAGGCGTGTGCCACCATGCCCCGCTTGTTCTTACTCTTAATCTGGGTACTCTTTTAGTTCAGACTATCTCAACTTTGTAGATGTAATGAGTTAATAAAAAAAAATGTATTGCTTCCAACACCCCTCTTCTTTCACCCATCTGGAAAATCTTAAGCTATGTGTAGCACAATAACCTTTGAGAACCAAGGAGAAATCTAAAAATGGTTATATAATCCAATGTTCTTAAAATGTATTAATTGACCTTTGGTCAAATTAAACAGCCCCCAAAGCAGAGTAACCCACATAGAGATGAAAACAGAGGATGTAACTGTCACATCGTTTCCTACCACTTAGAATGTGATCTGCAAACAGGCAGCAGGAGCATCCCCCTAAGCTTAAGGGGAGGCTCCATTGTAAATGCCCCCAAACAGGTGCTCCAAGCAAGAAAACTTTCCTGGCAAAGAGAAAAGCTTGTCTGAAGAGCCTAAGACTATAATACTAAACCAGACAGATTCAGCTTTCTGTTTCTTTTTTCACTTATCTTCTCCTTTTTTTCCTTTTCTTTCTTGTTCACTGCTTTCATGTTTTGAGGCTATTATGTCTAGCCCAGGCTGTCCTAGAACACTCTATATAGGTGAGGATGACCTCAAACCTATTATCCAATCTCTACCTCCCAACTGCTCAGATTACAGGCATGCACCACAATGCCTGGTTTGTGATGCTGGGGATTGAACTCACAGTTTAGTTCATTCTAGGCATGCCCTCTGCCCCCTGAACTACATCCCTAGCCCAATTTTTTCATGGGTATGTGTGTAGTGTGCATGTACATATTTCTCAGGTGAGCAAGTGCACATGTGTGTGCAGTGGGACTATAAGTATGTGCCACCATACCAAGAATTTAAAAAATATTTTATTTTTATTTGAGAGAGAGAGAGAAAAAAAAGAGAGAGAGAGAATGAGAATGGGAATGCCAAGGCATCCAGCCACTGCAAACAAACTCCAGAAACATGCACCACCTTGTGCATCCGGCTTATGTGGGTCCTGGGGAATCAAACCTGGGTTCTTTGGCTTTGAAGGTAAGCCCTTTAACCGCTATACCATCTCTCCAGCCCCTACCCCCACATACCAGGAATTTTTACATGGATACCAGGAATCAAATTCAAGCTTATGAGACATGCACTTTACTTACAGAGCTATCTCCCCTTCCCCAGCCCACAATCCCCCTTCCCTTTGGTGTGCTTTTATTTTCCAAGCTTGTGGCTCTATTTCAGGCTGACCTGGAATTCACTATGTAGTCTCAGGGTTGCCTCAAACTCACTGTGATCCTCCTACCTCAGCTTCCTGAGTAGTGGGATTAAAGGCATGCACCACCACACCCAGCCCACCCCCTTTTTGTTGAAATAAGAGTCTCACTCTGTAGCTCAGGCTGGCCTTAAACTCAGTAATCCTCCTAAATGCTTGGAATACACATGTGTGCCACCACACCCAACTAAACCTGAATGATTATGTTTAGTTATTAAAGACAGATTTCTGGCAGTTATTTATCAGGTACAATTCAGGAGGATTGAGTCTCTGTATATTTTTAAACTATCTTATCTTAGCTCTCTCTCTCTCTCTCTCTCTCTCTCTCACTTTCTCTCTCTCTTTTGGTTTTTTGAGGTAGGGTTTCACTCTAGCCCAGGCTAACCTGGAATTCACTCTATAGTCTCAGGGTGGTCTCAAACTCATAACAATCCCTCCTACTTCTGCTTCCCAAGTGCTGGGATTAAAGGCATATATCACTATACTGGGCTTTTCCTTGGATTTTTGAGGCAGGGTCTCACTCTAGCCTATAGTGATCTGGAAATCACTCTGTAGCCCAAGCTGGTCCTGAACTCATGACAATGCTCCTAGCTCAGCCTCCCTAGTGCTGGGATTAAACAGGTATGTCACCATGCCCAGAAATCTTAGTCATTTTTCACAATCAGTTCCACTTAAAATCCAGTCTTGGGGCTGGAGAGATGGCTTAGTAGTTAAGGCATTTGCCTACAAAGCCAAAGGATCCCAGTTCAATTCTACAGGACCCACATAAGCCAGATGCACAACGGAACGCATGTGTCTGGAGTTCGCTTGCAGTGGCTGGAGGACCTGGTGCACCCATTCTCTCTCTCTCTCTCTCTCTCTCTCTCTCTCTCTAATAAATAAATAAAATATACTTTAAAAACATCTCATCTAAATTTCTAGTAGAAAAAAAAACAGTCTTGGGGCTGGAGAGATAACTCAATGGTTAAGGCACTCGCCTGCAAAGCCTCACTACCCTGGTTAGATTCTCCAGTACCCACATAAAGCCAGATGCACAAAGAGGTACATGCATCTGGAGTTCATTTGCAGCAACTTGAGGCCCTGGCAAGCCCAATCTCTGTCTGTCTTCTCTGTATCTCTCTGTTAGAGGGGAGGGGAGGGGAGGGGAGGGGAGGGGAGGGGAGGGGAGAAGAGAGGAAAGGAGAAGAGAGGAGAGAGAGGACTAAACCAGGCATGGTGATGCAGACTTTAATCCCAGCACTTGGGAGGCAGAGGAAGGAGGATCAATGTGAGTTCAAGGCCACCCTGAGACTACATAGTGAATTCCAGGTCAACCTGAGCTAGAGTGAGACCCTACCTCAGAAAAAAACAAAAAAGGAAAAAAAAATTGTCTAGAACAATGGCATGCCCCCCTCTTATTAACTAATTTATTTAGTTATTTGAAAGAATGAATCAGAGAGAGAGAGAGATACAGAGAAAGAGATAAAGAATGGGTACTCCAGGGCCTCTAGTCACTGCAAAAAAACTCCAGACACATGTGCCACTTTGTGCATCTGGCTTTACATGGGTACTGTAGAATCAAACCTTGTCCTTAGGCTTCGCAGGCAAGTGCCTTAACTGCTAAGCCATCTCTCCTATTTTTAATGACCATCACTCACTACATTTTACTCTTCAAAAGGGATGTAATTAAAAAGCTGAAATTCTAACACTGGAGAGATGGCTCAGCAGTTAAGGCACTTGCCTACAAAGCCAAAAGACCCATGTTCAACTCCTCAGATCCCAAGCAAGCCAGATGCACAAGGTGACACACGCACATAAGGTCACACATGCATACAAGGTGGCGCATGTGTCTGAAGTTCAATTGCAGTGGCTATAGAGGCCCTGGTGCAACAATTTTCTCTCTATCATAAAAAAAAAAAGGAATAAAGTGATTAACAGCCTTACCTAGGTAGTAGACAAATTAGTATTGAAAAGGAGAAAAAAAGCTGAAATTCTAAATATCATTCATATCACATCAACCTCCTGAAAAGACCTTTCACCAAGAATATGACATAGCCACTACCATGTCCAAGACTGTCTCCTATCATTCCTCAATCAGCTATTTTCCTTTTCTCCAGCCACAAAGGCCTCTTTGCTGCTCCATAAAAATACCACCACATGACATATTCCTGTCACATGAATGCCTCAGCATCTACTGTAACTCCAACCTCAGCTTGGAAAGCCCTTCCCCAATACCTGCATGGTTAGTTATTCATTTCACTCACACCCCTTGTCAAAGAAGTTGCCCTAACCACTCCATAGGAAACAGCCCTCCTAATACTATCTTTTTTTCCTTAAAAGTAATCATCACTATCTTATTTTATTTTACTTATTTTTTGTTTTTTTTGAGGTAGAGTGTCACTCTAGTCCATGCTGACCTGGAGTCTCAGGCTGTCCTTGAACTCATGGCGATCCTCCTACCTATGCCTCCTGAGTGCTGGGATCAAAGGTGTGCACCACCATGCCTGGCTTGACTATCTAACATAGTATACATTTATTTATTTACTGTCCCATCTCCAAATATAACACAAACCTCAGAAGGTGAGACACTGTTTTCAAATTTCCCTATCTCCAGTGTCTATAGTAGAGCATGACACATGCTCAAGCAATTCTTGGTGAAAGAATAAGCAGATATGAGGAAGTAGCTCAATGGGCAAAGTGCTTACCAAGTACCAAGCAAGCAAGAAGAGTGCAGGTCGGATCCCCAGAAACCATGTATGTGACAGCTAGGAGTGGGGCCCACCTGCAATTCCAGTTTGGGAGGCAGAAACAGAGGATCCTCAGGGCACACTGTCTACCTAGTCTAGCTGAATCACTGAGCTCTGGATTCAGAGAGAGAACTTGGCTTAAAAAAAACAAAAAAAAAAACAAAATTAAAGCCAGGCACAGCAGCACACTCCTTTAATCTCAGCCATTGGGAGGCAGAGGTAGATGGACTGCTGTGAGTTTGAGGCCAGCCTGATGCTACATACTAAATTCCAGGTCAGCCTGGGCTAGAGTGAAACCCTACCTCAGGAAAAAAAATTGAAACTGATAAAGGGAGGTACCCAATATTGACCTCTGGCCTCTACATGCATGCACACACCACAACCATGTATATATATGTGTATACAAAAAAAGTAAATTTCAGCTTTTTAAATTATAAAATGGACAAATGGAATGTATTAATTACTTGTGCATGTATGTGACAGACAGGAGTTGCTGGAATGCATCTAGCCGCTGGAGGGATCACCTCTCACAAAGTTGCCTTCCCATGGTAATGTCTTTCCCATGGTAGGCCAAACTCAGTGACTGATAGAAAACAACAGTGTACCCCTCCCACCTCAGTTTACCTTGCTTTATTTCTGAGTCCTGACTAAAAAACAGAGATAATTTGGAGCCCTCCCTTCTGGGAATTTCTATCCTGCTACTTCTAGAGAAACTCTAGTTGCAGGTTCGGTTGGACTAAGCCCCCAGTCCGCCATTCCAGCTAGATACACAACTCAGGAAGGCCGCTTAAGCTCCAGAGCTCCCTGCATAGCCAGCTAAGACTGTTGTCAGGGCTGCACCATAGCTCAGCTCTCCAGCCAATCCTGCTTCTTTCCTAGCTCTTCCACAGTGCTTGAATATAAAGGCATGCCTTAACATTCTGCACACCATATTCTGACTTCACTTCACCTTCCTGGAGACCCCAACCTGTGACACAATTAGAACAAAATACACACTTACTGTTGAAACTAAAAACCAAAACCCCAAAAGACATATCCTTATAAGACATATGGAATAGACAGGCCTACAATATGTGCTCTTTCCGCCTACAGAAACAGTTGCATAACAGTCTTCTATTTTTAGCTGGGCACAAAGCCAACAAGAACAAAAATTATTTTCCCTTGCATCCAGGTGTAACCATAGAACTAAAATTACCAGCAATGGGAAGTAATACATATAGTTTCCAGAGCTGGTCCTTAGGGAAATTAATGTGCCCTTTCCCCATCTTTTCTCCCTTTCTTTGAAAGGAAAGTGAAAATCATTTGTAGTATTGTAGGTCATGTAGATCTCGGCAATAACCCAGCAACACCTTGCAATAAGACAGAATAAGCTTGGATCTCTGTGGAGCCGTCATAATAGCCATGGATGACTTAAATTGGATTAGCACGTGAGAAAGAAATAAGTCTCTATCTTGTTTAAATTTAAGTCTCTATATGAAAAATATAAATTAAATAAATAAATAAAAATAAATCTCTATATGGTGACAGATAAAACTGCTGTCAGGGCCCTATCAACATCTCTTCCCAATATCTAACACCTGCAGGTCTCTGTAGACAGACCTTGCAGGCCACCAGTATTTCCAAGGTTGTTACACACTCCTACCCACCAGGGGAGGTTCTGAGAAATTGACCAATGGGTACAAAAACACAAAGGTTTACTTCTTTCTTTGGTCAAAGGGAATACTCTTTATTAAAAAAAAAAAAAAATATATATATATATATATATATATATATATATTTGAGAGGGAGAAAGAAGCAGGGGCGGGGGAAAGAGAGAGAATGGGCATGTGAGGGCCTCCAGCCACTATAAATGAACTCCAGATGCATGTGCCCCCCCCCCCCCTTGAGCAACTGGCTTACATGGACCCTGGAGAGTCGAACTGGGATCTTCTGGTTTTGCAGGCAAATGCCTTAACCACTAAGCCATCTCTCCAGCCCCAAAGTGAATATTCTTAGTGTTAAGCACCAGAATTTCCTGTCAGGACTGAACCCTAGTTGTCCACCTCAGGGCTTTTCCTGATGCTACACTTCTGTCTGGTTTCCAGCTGCCTCTCTCCTCCTAGTCCTACTTTCCTATTGTCCAAACCTCTTTTTAGTTAAGTCATTTTCCCATGAATCCTGTCTCAAGTTTTGTTTCTGCTCAACCCGAGAATACTGGCTGTTCCACTGTCTGGGATTCATCACAGTCAACACTTGTATATTGTTCCAAACCTTTTTTTTTTTTTTTGCATATCAAATATAGGATATTTTTAAGCAGAAATAAAATTGTACAATATAAACTATGCAACTTTCCCTTGTCACTTAAAATATATCATGGGCCACATTGCATGATATCATATATACATATATAATATATGATTAGATAAATATGAATTCATATCAATTATATGATTCATGTCAATTATATGAATATGTGAATGTATGAATAAATGAAATTAGATACAATGCATCAATCTTCTAGTTCTTCAAATGTCTATGTTTCAAGGCATAAAATATATTATTATATATACATAATCTTTATATATTAGCATATATAAATATTTTAGATATATATAAGGTTTGTATCAAAAATGTTCTTCTGGGAGCTGGGGAAATGGCTTAGAGGCTAGGATGCTTTGCCTGCAAAGACAAAGGACCTAGGTTCGATTTCCCAGAACCCACGTAAGCCAGATGCACAAGGTGGCACATGCATCTGGAGTTCATTTGCAATGGCTGGAGGCCCTTGTGTGCCCATTCTCTCTCTCTCAAATAAATAAAAATAAATAAATAAAATGTTCTTCCTTTGAATTTTGTGATTTATAGAGGCAGGAAAACAGAGAGGAGAAAGAAGAATTGAAGGTAGGTGTGGTAGCACTCTGTTTCAAAATGAAAATGGAAGGAAGGAAGAAAGGGAGGGAGGAAGGGAGAGGCGGAGGGAGGAAGGAGGAAGGGAAGAAGAGAAAGGAAGACAGGAGAATTTACAAAACTTTTTCTAGCTCCCACTTAGAAGTATGCTGTTTCTGAGAAATTTCCTTTTGTTATTGGCAAAATACATTTTGGAAATGTATGCCTATATTTCAAGGAAGAAGAGATTATAGCTATTTTATAAACCTCCAAGAATTAAAACAACTGTCAATAAGCAACAGAAATTTTGGTTATATGGGGGCTTGTGACAGTCAGTCTTACTATGGAGCCTAGGTTAGCCTCAAACCTGCTATCCTTTGATGCTTCAGCTTCCAAATGCTAGGATAACAGGCATGCATCACTGCAGCAGAAATTGCAATATTCCAACATCAATACTGAGAATATATTCATGAGACTGAGGAGATGGCTCAACGGTTATAGGAATTTGTTTACAAACATACCAGCCCAAACTCAATTCCCTAGCTAGCACCCATTTAAAGCTGGATGCAGAGTGGCACAGGCATTTATGATTTCCAGTGTTTCTCCAGAAATGGGAGGTGGAGCCAGGACAATCCCAAAACTCAGGGACCACAAAGACTGCTGGTGCACACTCAGTAACAAAACAAGAGAGACCCTGTCTCCAAAAGAAGGTAGAGCATAGGGAAATAGCTCAGTGAATAAAATGCTAGCCAGGCAAGCATGAGCACTGAAGTTTGGATCCCCAGACCCACAGAAGTGCTGGGCAGGGTATGGTGGTCTGTCTATAATCCCAACACTCAGGAAGCAGAGAGAATTCCCAGGGCAAGCTGGCTAGCTGGACTACCGGCATTGTGAGAGACCCTGCTAAGGGAAAGAGATCAAAGAAGAGCCATGACATCTACCTCTGGTCTCCATATGTCTATGCACACATGTGCCCACACATACATGCACACATACATTCACATGCAAAATAAATAAATAAATAAATACTTTTAAAAAGAAAATGGAAGGAGAGGACCAACAGCCCCAGGTTGCCTGTGCCATAGCATGTTGGTCCCCCCATCACACACACATCATACACACACACAATTTTAATAAAGAATATAAACCAAAACCAGGCATGGTGGCTCACGCCTTTAATCCCAGCACTCAGGCTGAAGTAGGAGAATCACTATGATTTTGAGGCCAATCTGAGACTACATAGTGAATTCCAGGTCAGACTGGGCTACAGTGAGACCCTACCTCAAAAAACAAACAGACAAAATTATATATATATGTATATTGATAACAGCTCCATAGTGTGCCTGTAGTTCCATATACTCAGGAGGCTGAGGGAAGAGGATGGCCTTAGCCAGGAGTTTGAGGTTACCTGCCTAGACAACACAAGGGACCCGTCTCAAAAACAAACAAATAAGCAACAAAAATTACAAACCTATTGAGAACATAAAGTACAATAATAATAATCATTTATTGGAAGGTAGTTCTCTACAAACAGAAGAGACTTGATGAATACAGTAGTGTAATACTTCTTTTCCAGAACATGCATATATTGGTACTGGTACACAAAAATCAAAACAGAAGCCTACAACCCTCATTAAATGCAAAGATTGCTTTAATCCTATTGGAAACTTTCTTTTTCCCACTTATTTTTTGTTTGTTTGTTTCATTTTTTTGTTTTTCAAGATACAGACTTGCTCTAGCCCAGGCAAATCTGGAATTCACTATGTAGTCTCAGGATAGCCTCAAACTCATGGCGATCCTCCTACCTCTGCCTCCTGAATGCTGGGATTAAAGATGTGTACCACCATGCCCAGCAAATGAAGAATTTTATTTTCTTTTTAAAATTTATTTATTAGAGAGAGTGAGAACAGCAGATAAAGAGAGAAAAGGCACACCTCGGCCTCTAGCCACTGCAAACAAACTCCAAACACATGCTCCAGCTTGTGCATCTGGCTTTACGTGTGTTGTAGTCAGGTTCGCATTGCTGGCAGCAATCACCTGACCAAGAGCAGCTTTTGGGAAAAAAGGATTTATTTGGGCTTACAGACTCGAGAGAACACTCCACAATGGCAGGGGAAAGTGATGGCACGAGCAGAGAGTGGACATCACACCCTGGCCCACATAAGGTAGACAACAAGAACAGGAGAGTGTGCCAAACACTGGCATGGGGAAACTGGCTATAACACCCATAAACCCGCCCCCAACAATACACTGCCTCCAGGAGGCTTTAATTTCCAATTGCCATCAGCTGGGGAGACTAGCCTTCAGAATATCTAAGTTTATGGGGGACACCTCAATCAAACCACCACATTCTGCCCTGGCCCCCATAAACTGATATCCATACATGTTATAAAATACAATGCATTCAGTATGACTTTAAGAGACCCCATAGTTTTTATTAATCCTAATGATGTTAAAGCATCCCCACAATCCAAGGTCTTTTAACTGAGCCATAATACCAAAAAAAAAAAAAAAAAAAAAAACATAATGGCATAGAATAAACATTCACACTGCCAAAGATGGCATTGGGCATAACAAAGAAACATTCAAAAAATACAAGATTTAAACAGAGCAAACATCAAACTCTGTAGTAGCTTCAAGTCCAACAACTCTAGCTAGTGACAAATCTCCAAGTCCAAAAATTCTAACCAGCAACAAGTCTCTGGAGTTCCAATTCTACCCTTCCAGTTAGGCTACTCACAGTCCTGGAAAACTTTATCCAGGGCTGGCAGCTCTCCTTGGCAGCCATCTTGTGGTCCTGTCATCGCCACTGGGGTCTCCAGTGCAACCCACGGTTCATCCTCATGGCCCCATGGGTTCTCCATGCAGGCATCCATCAAATCTACTACACATTGCCCATGGCCATTTCCAAAACACAAGACAGCGTGCAAACTCAATGACCCTCTCTTTCCTGCATTTCTTATAGTCCATAACACCAGGTGGGGTGCCAATCTGTTAATCCGGGCGGGGGGGGAGGGAACAAAGCAGACTTTGAAAAACAGGGCACTCCTTGAGTACTCAGGCCCCTTCCAAAGAGTATACATTCTTCCTCTTGCCCCAGTGCAGGTCAGCTGGCCCAGTCTCAAAGGTTGTGATCTCTCATATAATTGCAGCTGAAGGGACAGAAGTTTCAACACAAAGATTTCATTTTTTCCGTGCCATATCCCTCTGCACACACCAGTGCGTTTCTACACAAAGCAACCCTGCACAAGTTCTTAGGACTCAGGCATAAGAGCAAGCCTCTCACACAAACTGCTTCTAGCCCAGTCAATCAAAGTTCTTTCTCACCCTCACAAGCCAACCCTCACAGTCCATAGTTCTTACTGCATGCAGATCTTTCAACTGTGACTATAACAGTCCAGCAAGCTGTACTTACAGCACTGCAAGGCATCTTTTAGGCTAAGGTTTCAAATCCTTCCACATTCCTCTTGAAAATCAACTCCAAAAGGCCAAAACCACACAGTCAGGTGTCTAGCAGCAACCCCACTCTAGGTACCAACATCACTGTTGCAGTTAAGTCTGCACTGCAAGCAGAAATCACCTGATCAAGAGCAGCTTTGGGGAAAAAAAAATAGGGTTTATTTTGCCTTACAGACTCAAGGGGACAGTCCACGATGGCAGGAATAAACAATGGCATGAGCAGAGGATGGTGGACATCACCCCCTAGCCCACTTAAGGTGGACAACAGGAACAGGAGAGTGTACCAAACATTGTCATAGGGAAACTGGCTATAGCACCCATAAGCCCACTCCCAATAATTCACTGCCTCCAGAAGGCTTTAATTTCTAGTTGCCATCAGCTGGGAAGATTAGTATTCCCAATACCTAAGTTTATGGGGAACACCTGAATGAAACCACCACAACATGGGTACTGGGGAATCAAACCTGAGTCCTTTGGCTTTTCGGGCAAGTGCCTTAACTACTAAGCCATCTCTCCAGTGGACCCAGGGGTGATGGGGCACACCTTTAATCCCAGCACTCAGAAGGCAGAGGTAGGAGGATCACTGCGAGTATGAGGCTACTCTAAGACTACACAGTGAATTCTAGGTTAGCCTGGGCTAGATTGAGACCCTACCTAGAAAAAGTCTTGAGGGGAAACTTCATAATGGTGGAAGAAGCTGGCTCATGACATCATACATCTGTAGCAGAGAGAAAATGAAAAGGTAGAGCTCCAACTGGCTCTGAATACACCAATAGGGCTGGACTTTTCATGTCCAAAGTCCACCCCCCAGAAAACACACCTCCTCCTCTAGCAAGGCTCCACCTTAGGGTCTCACTCTAGCCCAGGCTGACAGAACTCACTCTGTAGACACAGGCTGGCCTCAAATTCATGGTGATCCTCTTACCTCGGTCCTCCTGTGTGCTGGGAATAAAGGTGTGCACCACAATGCCTGGTGTCCCTTGAAAACTTTCAATGTTATGAATCACAGATTTTAGAAGGCTAATAGCCTATACCACTTCTGAATGCTAAGACAAGGCATGGCCATAAGATGCAGACACACTGCTGGTAAACTCAGAAACAGGGGAGGTAAGATGTGAAAGAGTTACTGTGGTAGTGTTTTTCCTATTTGTGCATTCAAAGGGATGTCTCCAATCTACTTATTAAATGTTCACTCTGTCTGTGGTAATAGCTATTATGCTAAAGCAATTACACAGGCTAGAACTGGAGATGCAAGGGGGGTTGGTTGTTGTTTTAGCAGAACTCAGATAATTCCTGTGTTTGTATGGATGTGCCGTTATTCCTTAATCAGCAAGCAGATCTCCAGCATGACATGAAACTCTCCCTATTGCTCCCAACTTTTTCTGATGTAGCAAACTACACATTAAAAGGACAACAGGTGGGCTGGAGAGATGGCATAGCAGTTAATGGTACTTGCTTGCAAGGCCTGATGGCCCTGGATTCAATTCCATTCCACATAAATGATATACTTGTAATAATATAGTTCCTGGAAGTGCATTTCTTTAAAAAATTTGTGTGTGTGAGAGGGTTGTGGGAGAGAGGGAGAAAAAAAGGGGAGAGGAAGAAACAGATAGAGAGAAAGAATGAATGAATGGGCGAGATAGGGCCTCTAGCCACTGAAAACAAACTCCAGATGCATGCACCACACTGTGCATTTGGCTTTATGTGGGTACTAGGGAATTGAACCCAGGTCCTTAGGCTTTGCAGGCAAGTGCCTTAACCACTGAGTCATTTTTCCAGCCCTGGAAGTTCATTTATGAATGAATACATGTCCAAGGGGCTGGAGATATGGCTTAGCAGCTAAGGTACTTCCCTGCATAGCCAAAAGACCCAGGTTCAATTCCCTAGTACCCATGTAAAGCCATATGCACAAGTGGCCCATGTGTCTGGTCTGGAATTCATCTGCAGCAGCTGGAGGCTCTGCCATGCCCATTCTCTCTGTCTCTCTTCTTTCTCTGCTTGTAAATATATAAATAAAATAAAAATAAGAAAACGTATTTTTCAGAAGAGTATATATTCAAGCTGGGCATGGTGGTGCACGTCCTTAATCCCAGAACTGGGGAGGCAGAGGTAGGAGGAGCTCTGTGAGTTCAAGGCCAGCCTCAGACTACATAGTGAATTCCAGATCAGCCTGGGCTAGAATGAGATCCTACCTCAACAAAATAAAACAAACAAAATAATACATATTCAAGGCCAGGCATGGTGGCACACAAATGAAATCCCAACACTTAAGAAGCAGAGGCAAAAGGATCTCTGCAAGTTTGAGGCCAGTCTAATCTATACAGTGAGCAAGGCTACAGAGTTTGTCTCAATAAATAAATAAATAAATAAATAAATAAATAAATAAATAAAATAAAATAAAATAAAACAGGGGCTGGAGATTGCTCAGTGGTTAAAGGTACTTGCCTGCAAAGTCCAATGGCCTGAGTTCAATTCCCCAGAACCCACATAAAGCCAGATGCACAAAGTGGTGCATGCACCTGGAGTTCATCTGCAGTGGTATGAAGCCCTGGTGTACCAATACACAAATTCTCTCTCAAATAAACAATATATAAATGAATTACATATACTTATAGATGAGGGAAATAGAGAAAATATACACACAGATACTCCTTCAAATTACACTAATCTCAATGTAATTCCTATATAATTTTGTTATTTACAAAAAAGTGTTTTTTTCAACAAAACAAATATATACACCCATTTACCTCAGCAAAGCATAAGGATTATTAATGGAACCTCCGCTCAGGTTCTAACTGAACTTTAATGTCCAAATCTGAGGCCAAGTAGTGGAGAAGAGGAAGTTGAGGAAGTTATGACAAATTCCTTTCATTTTGGTATCCTTTTTCAAGACATGGCCTGTGCTCTTGCTCTTTTCTCTATGTTATCGAGGCTGGCAACAAACCTGTAATCCTCCAGCCTTGGCCTCCCAGGCATTAGGATTACTGGTGTGTACACACCATGGAGGTATATAGAATTCTATAACTGAACTCAATATAATATTTGTCATTTTGTATCTGGCTTATTTCATTTAGTATAGTGTCTTCAAGGTTTGTCTATATTATAACATGTCAACATTTCATTCCTTTTTATAACAGAAAATATTCAATTGTAAGTATACACCATTATTGTGTATCCATTCATACATTGATGGGCGTTTGGGTTATTCAATCTTTTGGCTATTACAAATGATGCTGCTGTATACACTGATGTACAAATCTGTTTGACTCTCTACTTTCTATTCCTTTGTTCATGAAGGGAATCTGGATTATTCCAGTGTGAGAAATGAGTAAGAGCACTGAATGGTGAGCAGGGAGGTGATGAGAAGTGCTGGGAGAACCAGTGTGCATCAAGTCATATGGGCTTGTGTGCTAAAGGAACTGAGGAGCCACTGGCGTTCTAAGCAGAGGGCTGATGAGATCTCCTGCTTCCCAGCACAATGGTCTCTTTAGTTTTCTACTGGACATCACCTTTTGAATGAAGCAAGGAAACTATGTGAGACCTGACAAGGGAGTCCTTGAATTCCATGACAATCTCCTCCTCTTCTCTATCCTCAGTATTTATTGATGGCTTCCTATCAGTCTGTTTCCTTGCTGCTTCTGCATCCATTGGATCAAAGCACTCCTCTAGGGCTGATTTTTCAGTCCTCTGCTACATGATTTCTATGACTACAGATATCTTCTATCATAAGCTCCAAATTAAAATGCCACCAGGGGACTGAAAAGATGGCTTAGCTGCTAAGGCACTTGCCTTTGTAGTCTAAGGACCCAGGTTCGATTCCCCAGCACCCACATAAAGCCAGATGCACAGGGTGGCACATGCATCTACAGTTTGTTTGCAAAGGCTCTGGCATGCCCATTCTTGCTCTAGCTATTGGCCTGTTTCTCTCTCTGTAATAATAAATAAACTTTAAAAAAATTTTAAAAATGCCACCAGGAGCCTTGCGAGATGAATCAGTGGTTAAAACTAGGTGGGAAAGCCTGCCAGTCCAGGTTCAATTGCCCAGCTACCCAATTAAATGCAGATGTAAAAGTGGTACATACAGCTGGCATTTGTTTGCAGCAACAAGAGACCCTTCACGTTGCTCATGTGAAGACATACATACACACAAATAAATAAATTTTTTAAATTAGTTTTAGGGGCTGGAGAGATGGCTCAGCAGTTAAGGCACTTATCTACAAAGCCTAAGGACCCAATTTCTATGCCCCAGTACCCATGTAAAGCCAGATGTACAAGGTGGCACATGTGTCTGGAGTTTATCTGTAGTAGCTGGAGGTCCTGGCGTGCCCATTATCTCTCTCTCTCTCTTTGTCTCTCAAAGATAAATAAAAATAAAATTAGTTTTAAAAATGATTTATTTATTTGCATGTGTGAATGTGTGTGCAGGTACACCAGGGTCTCTTGCCTCTGCAATCAAATGGCTGTTCAGCTTTATGTGGGTGGCTGGGGAATTGAACCTGGGCCATAAGACATTGCAATCAAGAACCTTTAACCACTGAACCATATCCTCAGGTCCTTAAATTCCATCTTAAACAATAAGTTGGGAGATTTTTAAAAAATTATTTATTCATTTGAGAGAGAAAGAGGCAGATATGGAGAGAGAGAATGGATGCACCAGGGCCCCCAAAACTGTAAACAAACTCCAGATGCATACACCGCCTTGTGCATCAGGCTTTACATGGGTACTGGGGAACTGAACCATGTCCTTTGGCTTTGCCGTCAAGCACCTTAATTGCTAAGCATTTCCCCAGCCAAGTAATTTTGTTTTGTTTTGTTTTTCCAAGGTAGAGTTTCACTCTAGCCCGTGTTGGCCTGGAATTCACTATGTAGTCTCAGGCTGACCGAGTGCTGGGATTAAAGTCATGTGCCACCATGCCTGGCAGAGAGAGAGAGAGAATACGTGTACAGGGCTTCCAGCTGCTACAAACAAATTCCAGATACATGTGTCACTTTGTACATAGGTCTTTACATGGGTACTAGGGAAATTGAACTCCAGTTGTTATGTTTACGGGCAAGCATCTTAACTACTGAGCCATCTCTCTAACCCTTTTTATTTCTTACATTTTTTATTATATGTGGATGTGCATGATATGTGTGTGTGTACATGGGTGTGCACATGACAGTACACATCTGAAGGTCTGAGGATAACCTCAGGATGTTGGTCCTCTTCTTCTACTTTGCTTGAGACATGGTCTCATTGTTTTTGCACCACAAGCTCCTAGATTCTCCTGCCTTGTCCTCTCTTGTTGCCGTAGGCATATTGGGATTATAGATACATATACCACTTTGTAGTGAGTGCTAGTGAATTGAACTCAAGCCAGCAGGCTTGCAAGAAAGCACCTATAACCATGGAGCCAATCACCTCAGTCCCCCAAAATAGTATTAACATCAATAATAGTAACAACTGCCGGGCGTGGCGGCGCACGCCTTTAATCCCAGCACTCGGAAGGCAGAGGTAGGAGGATCGCCATGAGTTCAAGGCCACCCTGAGACTACATAGTGAATTCCAGGTCAGCCTGGACTAGTGTGAGACCCTACCTCAAAAAACCAAAAATAATAATAATAGTAACAACTACCACCACTAAAAGTATCTTCTATATGGCAGGCACTGAAGAAATCACATTATAAATATTAGCTAAATTTACTCTCCTTACCTAACCCATTCCATGAAGTAACTTATGAGTCTAGCAATACACATGAAGTTACAATCTCAGAGAGATTAAGTAACTTTCTTATATAGCTAATGAATTATAAATATAGAATTGGAAATAGATTTAATTTCAAAATCAAATCTTTTCTTAACCAGGCATTATTGTTTCATCTTATCATTTGACTTTCTCTTCAATATTCAATTCTCTCAGGTTTTCCTAAGATTCACAAATTTTAAGGACAATTTAAGGTGAACACTGTTAACTGTATACTTGTGGCCTCTGTATTAGAGCACATTATTTTTCTAAGAATCCTAGGGCTAAATGGAAGCCACTGTTATATACTCCGACTCTAGCCTGCAGGCAGAATTTATCTAACCCATTCCAGACAGATGGGTATTTTCTATTTTTAATGACATCTAGGAAAGGAAGTTCTTGCCCACTAAATTTAAATTGTAAGCCAAAGGAAGGAAGCACATCTAATTTTATGCTCCACATAGCTACACCTTTACATATAGTTGGCAGTATGCATCCTAATAGGATTATTCCCACAAACAGAAATTACACTTACAAACTACTATCCAAAAATAAAGCCAGTCATTACAAAGGAATCCCACTGGATTCTCAGAGCTGACAAAAGTACAAAATTATTCTAGTCCAATGCACAATAGAGCAGACATTGTAACAACGGGTCTGACTATACTAAAACCCACCTCTGAGCAGGGCACAGTGGTACATGCCTTTAACTCCAGCACTCCAGAGAATGATGCAGGAGGATGACTCTAAGTTCGAGGCCAGCCGAGCTACAGTGAGTTTCAGGTCAGCATTCACCAGACTGAGAAGTGACCTGCCTTAAAACAAACAGCAAAAGAACCTCTGCAAGGAACTGGAAAATGGCAGTGTTCAAGATAATGCATGCTCTGTGGGTATAACCAAATCTTAATGGAGAAGTCTAATGAATATGCCATAAATTGAAAACATGTTAATGACTATCATTCTGCTCCTGCCATTATCACTGTAAGTTTTTAAAATATTTTATTTTTATTTATTTAAAAGAGAGAAACAGGAAGAGAGAGACAGAGAATGGGAATGCCAGGGCCTCCAGCCACTGCAAATAAACTCCAGACATATGTGCCCCCTTATGCATCTGGCTTTACATGGGTCCTGGGGAATCGAACCTGGGTCCTTTGGCTTTGCAGGCAAACACCTTAACCACTAAGCCATCTCTCCAACCCAAAATTATTTTCTTAAAGAAGTCACTGATTACACCTGACACAAAAGGTGAATTGGTCTTAAATCGAGTATTTTATCAAACTAACCATTTAAACTTGCTTGCCCTCAAAGTTGGCAGGGCTTTAATGTGACTTCTAATGAAAATAAATCCATGGTCAATTCATATTGTGAAATTAAACTGATCAGTTTAAAAATGATGAAAAGAAACTGCAAAGTAAACATGTAACTATAACTTTGATATTAAGATCTGGTACAGGGCTGGGGATATAGCTCAGTTGGTAGTGTACTTGTCTAGCAGGCACAAAACTCTGGGTTCCATCCCCAGCACCATATAATCCAGGTATGGTGATGTACACCCATAACCCCAGTACTAGGGAGGTGAAGTCAGGAGGTCACTCAAGGTCATTCTCAACTACACAGTAAGTTCAAGACTATTCTGATACATGAGACATCTCAAAATCGAATGAATAACTCAACAAATAATCTGACACAGACTAATAATAAATGCAAACTGACAAAGTCACAGCATTGTTTGTGTGATATTACAACAGTAGTGCAATATCCAAATATTCCAAAATCCTGAGTCATAGCCCAACAATCTTTTTATTTTGGCATACATATGTGCATGTTATATTATGCAAGTGTGTATGCCTGCCCACATGTGTGGGGGCACACATGTATGCACTTGTGTGTAGAGGGCAACAATTGACACTGAAAATCTTCCTCTATTACACTCTACCTTATTTACGGAGGCAGGGTCTCACTTGAACCCAGAACTTACTGAATTTTCTAGTCTAGCTAATTGGCTTGTCTTGGTGATCCTGTTTTTAGCCTCCCAAGCACTGGGAGTACAGATAGTCTGCTATGCCTGCCTGGCATGTACGTGGGAATGCTAGGGATCTAAACTCAGGTCCTCACACTTGCATGACAAGTCAGTTCTATCCACTGGCCCATCTCCCCAGTCCCATATTTTTATTTTTGTTTTGAGACAGTGTTTCACTCTGTAGCCTAGATGACCTGGAGCTCACAACAATCCTCTTGCCTCAGCTTCATGAGTGCTGCAGTTACAGGTGCGAGCCACTACATCCAGCTTCAGACACATTTTAAAATATATTTTTATTTATTCATTTGAGAGAGAGAAAGAGGAACAGAGAAAGAGAGAGACAGAGAATGGGCACACCAGGGCCTCTTGCCACTGCAAACTAACTCCAGAAGCACATGTCCCTTTGTGCATTTGGGTACTAGGGAATAGAATCTAGGCCAGCAAACTTTGCAAGCAAGTGCTTTTAACAGCTAAGCCACCATCCCCAGCCCTCAACCGTGTTTTTTTTTTTTTTGGGGGGGGGGCAATAGATCAGGGAGGATATTGGGTTTTTTGTTGCTTTCATTGTTTTGAGGGAGAGCCTTACTTTATCCCAGGCAGACTGGAACTCACTCTGTAGTCCCAGGCTGACCTCAAAGAGATACCTCAGCTTCCTAAGGCCTAGGACTAAAGGCATGCACCACCATGCCCAACTTTCCAGAACATTTTAAAAACAAATATTCAAGCCAGGTGTGGTGGCGCATGCCTTTAATCCCAGCACTCAGGAGGCAGAGAGGTAGAAGGATCGCTGTTAAGTATGAGACCACGCTGAGATTACATAGTGAATTCCAGGTCAGCCTGGGCTAGAGTAAAATCCTACCTAGAAAAAGAAAAAAAAAAAATTTATCAGAAGAAGAAAATATTGTTGGAATCTCATCAGACAAAACTATCAAATACTTTTTAAAATCTAATTTATATCATTTTCCAAAAGAAGGCATCTATTTCTATGTAAAAGAGAGAGAGAGGATTTGTGGTCCCAACAGTTCTTTTTCCCATTTGTTGTTTACTGAATGATTTGGCAATGAATTAGAATTATAAGGAGAAGGTTTTATATTGTTAAAATCTAACTTCATAACCACTGTTTAATCCACAAAGTGAAATTCTGCTACAAGCACAAAATATATACTATAGTCACCCCTAATTGACAGGGGTTCGAAGACACTCCCCTCCCCTCGGAATAGATGCCTGGAACTCTATAAATACAGTCAACACATCCCAGAACCACAAGGACACATTCTGAGAAACACATCATTAGTTCATTTCATTGATAAAGTACACTGTTACAAACTAAGGCACCTGGTGTCTCTAGGTGATATAACTCTATGAACCATTATCATAGTCTATCCTTGACAGAAATGCTATGTGGGATGTAAATGCAGTCTTCTTCTTATACATACTTATGTGTGTGTTATTTTTATTTACACATATTTATGTGTTCTTTATGATAAAGTTTAATTTATATATTAGACACTGTAAGGAATTAACAACAGAAACTATTTCAATTGTTAACAATATATGGTAATAAAATTGCCAGTGTCTCAATTTTTGCATTTGTGTCATGACTAAGTAAAATAAGGGTTACTACACTTTAAAATAAGCACTACAATACTGTGACATTCAATCTAGTTACCAGGACAGCTACTAAATTACTGGCATGTACACACTGAATTCAGGAATGATTCCCATCTTGGACTGGATAGAGCAAGAAGGTACAAAATTTCAACACACTCTGAACATTATGCAATTTAAAACTTAGCAACTGTATCTGGAATTTTCACTGCAGTATTTTCAGATTATAGACCTCAGGAACTAAAGTCATGGCAACTACAGACAAGGTGGTACTACTGAATCTCAAACTAACATCCATTTCAAATTTAAATAAAATGTCCCTTCCATCCCCCAAATTTGGACTAAACAACATAAAAATGTTGTCTTATATTTAGCCACACAATAGCAATGTTACAATAGCAGGTTCCACCCAGAACCCACTCTCTGTCATCACCTGACCTGGAGGCAGCTACATGATTCCAATTCATATTTTGCCATAAAGCAATCATATTACTCATTACAGTAAGTCACCCTTACACTCAGGATTTTTTTTTTTCCTAGCAACCTAATTAAGTGGTGACTCACATACCATAGAGCTCTTTGGAGTGCATAATTCAGTGGTTTCTACTCGACTTCAAGGCACAATGAGAGGGAAAAGGCCAGGTTACTGATGCAGAAGTGACCCAGCAGGCTTAAGTTTAATAATTTAACAGGCACTTCTCAGTTCTAAGGCCCTAAGTCTATTTTTAATTTATTTAAAGGGTCAATACTGTTTTGTTTCCTTAATAATAATGGTCTTCAAAGGACCTGGTAGTTTTTACGTTAGCTAGCAGTGAACTGATAGACCAGTGTGGAGAAGTCAGCTGGTGGTGAGAAAACCAAGGCCATCATATGCCTCTGAAATTGCAAGTAAATGACTAATGAAACAGTAATTAAGGAAAGGATCTACTTTCCTAGAAGCTAAATGCAGTCCTCTTACTTGTGCTCTAACCATACCCAACTTACTTCTCTTACCCACAAAATAAAGGAATCTGAATGAAGTGTTTCTAAAAGCTCTTTAGGTTCAAAATCCCTACATGCTGTATATTTACTGTAGAAATGAGAGATATTGTATGTAAGAAACACAGAATCAGCTGGGTATGGTGGCGCACGCCTTTAATCCCAGCACCTGGGAGGCAGAGGTAGGAGGATCACCATAAGTTTGAGGCCACCCTGAGACTACACAGTGAATTCCACGTCAGTCTGGGTTAGAGTGAGACCCTACCTCAAAAAACCAAAAAAAAAAGAGAGAGGGAAAAAAAAAATACAGAATCACAGATATTCTGGGATAATTGCTCATATATGTTTTCCCTATTTCCATTTCTGACTTTGAAAAGGAAATTGTGGGCTGAGAAGATTGCTCAGTGGTTAAAGGTACTTGTTTATAAAGCCTGCTAGCCCTGGGTTCAATTCCAAAACTACCCAAGTAAGCCAGACATAAAGTAGCATGAATGTCTGGCATTCAATTGCAGTGGTAATAAGCCCTGACCTGTGTGTATGTGCACATGTGCACACACGCACACACACACCACAGTTTTTTTTTTTAATATTATTTATTTATTTGGCATAGAGAGGGAGAGAGAAAAATGGCACACCAGTGCCTCCAGCCGATGCAAACGAACTCCAGATGTATGCGCCCCCTTGTGCATCTGGCTAAAGTGGGTCCTGGGGAATCGAACCTAGGTCCTTTGGCTTTGCAGACAAACACCTTAACCACTAAGCCATCCCTCCAGCTCACACACACAGTTTTAAAAAAGAAATTTTTTTTTTTAAAAAAGGCTGGAGGGATGGCTTAGTGGTTAAGGCACTGCCTGTGAAGCCTGAAGACCCAGGTTCGATTACCCAGTACCCACGTAAACCAGATGCACAAGGTGGCACATGCATCTGGAGTTTGTTTACAGTGGCTAGAGGCCCTGGTTCACCCATTCTTTCTCTCTTACTATCTGCCTCTTCCTCTCTCTCTCTCTCATAATAGATAAATAAAAATAAATTTAAAAAAAAAACAAAAAGAAAATTGTTGGGCTGGAGGGTGCACTCATTCTCTCTCCCTTTTTCTCTCTCTCTATGCCTCTCGCTCTCAAATAAGTAAACTAAATTAAACTAAATTAAAAAAATATATATATATATATAGGTAGATACTGATTCTACTAGATCTTAGGAAATAAAGGCAAAATTAAATATCTGAAAAGTAAAATATAAGTATCAATACAAATAAATGGTACTTCCAAAATTTAAGAAGCTTTTTTTTTTTTTTACTTTTCAAGGTAGGGTCTCACTCTGGCCCAGGCGGACCTGAAATTCACTATGTAGTCTCAGGTTGGCCTTGAACTCACAGCGATCCTCCTACCTCTGCCTCCCCAGTGCTGGGATTAAAGGTGTGCGCCACCATGCCTGGCTCCTAAGAAGCATACTTTTAATTCACTAGTCCTTTTTACTATTCTACACGTGATCTTTTAAATGTAAAGTGTCCCCTCCCTCTATCCCCAATTCCCTATAGCCTCCTGTGCTGGTAATTAAGCCTCATACTTATTCCTCAGCTGGTGCACTCTTGGGAGTGCACTCTTGGGAGGCAAAGCCTTACTGGAGGAAATGCGTTGCTGGGGGCAGGCCTTGGTTTATTTCCAGCCCCACTGGGTGTTCATAGAGAATTCACTCTCTCCACTTCCCTGCTATTATAGATGTGATGCTAGGCTGTCTGCTCTGCCATGTTTTTCCCACCATGATGAAACTTGCTCTTAAAACTGTAAACTGAGCCTGGCATGGTGGCATATGCATTTAATTCCAGCAATAGGGAGGCAGAGGTAGAAGACTGCCATGAGTTCGAGGCTGCCCTGAGGCTTCATAGTGAATTCCATACTTCAGAAAAAAAAAAAAACTGAGAGCTGAAATAAACCCTATCCTTTCCAAAAACTGCTTCTAGTCAAATGTTTAGTTCCAGCAACGAGAAAAATAACTGTTACACCATACATAACCTATCTACTCTGATCAATAACTCATTGTAAAAAAAGGTAAAATGTACATTTTGAAACAATAAAAAAAAGTCCAAATAAAAGCTTCTATCTTTACCTCAGAGTGGTCTGTGTGGCTTGGTCACTCCTGAACCTTGCACAACATATTTGAAAAGTGTCTTGATTTATGACCTTCTTTTGTTCTGTAACTATAAAAACTTCAAGAAATTGTTAACACATTAGAACACAGAATATGGAGTAACCTAAATCTGTGTTCCCTGGCCATGGTCACTCACATTTGGCTCCAGAATAAACTATCTTTTCCTCCCTTTGAGATGAGAGCTGTGTCTTTTGCGTCTACAGGTCTCACATTAGCCCAGGCTGACCTGGAATTCACTATGTACTCTCAGGCTGATCTCAAACTCACAGTGATCCTCCTACCTCTGCCTCCCAAATACTGGGATTAAAGGCATGTGCCCAGCACTGTTGGTGATGTAGAAACAAGCCAAGTACACACAGATAGAAGAATGGATAATCCTTGACAGTAATGGAATTGAACATCATAACAATGATCACGGGACAGGGGAATTCAGAAGTCAAAGTCATCCTCTGCTACATAACAAAGGTAAAGCTACCATAGTACTATATTCTGAATTTTTGTTTGGTTTTGTTTTGGTTTTGGTTTTTCGAGGTAGGGTCTCACACTAGTCCAGGCTGACCTGGAATTCACTATGTAGTCTCAGGGTGGCCTAGAACTCATGGCGATCCTCCTACCTCTGCCTCCCGAGTGCTGGGATTAAAGGCGTGCACCACCACGCCCAGCTTATTCTGAATTTTTTAAAAATTATTTTTATTTATTTGAAACAGTGAGAGAAGGAAAGAGACAGACAGACAGACAGACAGAAAGAATGGGTGCACCAGGGCTTCTAGCCACTGCAAATGAACTCCAGATACATGCGCCCCCCTTCTGCATCTGGCTTACATGGGTCCTGGGGAATTGAGCCAGATACTTTGGCTTTGCAGGCAAATGCCCTTAACCACTAATCCCTCCCACAGCCCTGAAAATTAAAAAAAAACAAAAACAAAACAAAACTCAGTTCCTAGGCCTGGTGTGGTGGACTGCTGTGAGTTCGAGCCAGCCTGAGACTACATAGTGAATTTAAAGTGAACCTGGGCTAGAGTGAGACCCTACCTCGAAAAAACAAAAAAAAGCCAGGCGTGGTGGCGCACGCCTTTAATCCCAGCACTCGGGAGGCAGAGGTAGGAGGATCGCCGTGAGTTCGAGGCCACCCTGAGACTACATAGTGAATTCCAGGTCAGCCTGGGCTAGAGTGAGACCCTACCTCGAAAAACCAAAAAAAAAAAAAAAGAAAAAACAACAAAACACACACACACACATATATATATATATGGCATTTCAGGTTTTCCTTCCCCAATTTTTTATTTATTTATGTGTTATGTGTATGGCATGCCATGGCCTTAGCTACTGCAAACAAACTCCAGACATGTGTACCACCTGTGCGCATACATCACCTTGTACGTCTTGCTTATGTGGGTTCTGGGGTGTCAATCCTGGGTCCTTAGGCTTTGCAGGCAAGTGCCTTAAGTGTTAAGCCATCTCTCCAGCCCTCTTTCCCCAATTTTTTATTATAGAAAAGTCCTTGGCTCCTGGTCAGAAGATGCCTTTCCAGCTACTATCTGGCCTTAGGTGTTCTTACTTGCAAACCTTGTACCAGGCCCAGTTGTTTTTCTGGATAGAATATACATTCTAGTTCAATAAGCTTCTATTTCTGAGACCTTGTGTCTCAAGAGCTTGGGTATAATATTCCTACTGTTCCAAAAGAGAGAGTTTGAGCAAAAGTATCCTGTGGAGGTAGATAATATTGTGCCCAGAAGCCACAGATTGTTATTAGACAAATTTCTTTGCCAGGAGTGGGATACTTTCCAGTGAATTGTTGCCCAGGGAGGTCCCTGATGCCCCCATAACAGTACAGGCTATTGCCAAGGCTCTTGGTTGCCCAACAGAACTAGATGATGGGTAGACCCTATTGCTGAAGACTCCACATGTTTTGGGTATACATCATTAAGAAATCAAGATGGAGTTGAGCTGGCAGCCTCCTCCCTGTTGACTAGCTGTCAGAATGCATTCTGTTGGAGAAGATAAGTCATCAACAGTCTTACCAGCAGTGGACCCTGCAAGCCTTATAGCTGGACAGCCAATCCACATATACCAACTGGGGCAATGGTGGCTCGTCTGGGGAAATGGGGAAAACCAACTTCTCTCTGATTGGACTTCAAGCCTGCTTCAGGAGAGGGAATTCTTGCTGGTACTGAAAACCCAATTAAAATATATGGCCAACAGGAATAGGCTCCACAGAAACCCTCATTCTGGCTATCATTGTAAAAGGTATACCACCAATAAAGAGGGAGGGAGGACAGTTCAGATAGAAGGTGGAAAAAGCTTAATTTTAACAGCAACTTTTTTTTGTTTTTTTTCAAGGTAAGGTCTCACTCTAGCCCAGGCCGATCTGAAATTCACTGACAGTCTCAGGGTGGACTTGAACTCATGGTGATCCTCTCGCCTCTGCCTCCCATGTGCTGGGATTAAAGGTGTGTGCCACCATGCCCAGCTAAGATTAACGTTAAAATCACGGACTCTGTCTGGTAAATCCTCAGGCCCAGAATTGGGTTGTCCATCAGTGAGCTGTTGGCCAGGGATACCAATGAGGCCCCCAAAACAATGCAAGCCACTACTAAAGCACTTGATTGCCTGCCAAAGCTAAAAGTAAGTCCCTACTGTTGAAGACACCACTGGCTGCGGTCACAGGACATCGGATTATCATGCTAGAATGGAACGGGAAACTAGCTCCCACCTGGCTAGTCCTCATAGTGCTGGAAAGCCCTGTGAGAGCTGCTGGAGGACAATGGGCACCAACAGCATGAGTCAGCAGGAGACCCTAAGACTATGAAATCAACTAGCCAGTCAAGAAGCACACACTTAAAAAAAAAAAAAAAAAAAGAAGTACCCACTTGTGCAATAGAGGCATGCCTTCATGGATAACCAACTGTTCTCTGATTGGACATGAGGGCTGCTCAGTGGGAGAGAATTCTTATCTAGTACTGGAAACCAAGTCATAATCCCACCGTCAGGAAACACATAAGACTCCAGAGAGAAGTCTCTAATGCTCTTTGGAAATGAACAGTGAGCTTGCACACGCACAAAAAAAAAAAAAAACCACAAAATACTCTTAAATTGGCAGACCCCTCCCCCAATTAACTCAAGCTGCTCTCACTCTTTTTTAGAGAATCTGCTTTATTTTACATGTGGAAGAGAAAACAGAGAAGAACTGAGATCCATCAATAAGGAAAGTTAGCCAACTGCCCAACATGAGATGTGACACCTCTACCACAGAGTGAAGACTTTGTCAGCCTGGACTAGAGTGAGACCCTACCTCAAAAAAAAATGAAATGCCAGGTGTGGTGGTGCACGCCTTTAATCCCAGCACTTGGGGGAGGCAGAGGTAGGAGGATTGCCATGAGTTCGAGGCCACCCTGAGAATCCATAGTGAATTCCAGGTCAGCCTGGGCTAGAGTGAGACCCTACCTCGATAAACCAAAAAAAAAAAAAAAAATTGAAATTAATTAAAATTTAACTTAAATTAAGATAAATAAAATGAAAGCCAGTGAGGTGAGGATCAGTAAGAGAAAAGGGCACATAATCTGTTTTTCCTTTCAGAAACTAACAGTTCTCCTGAAGGTGAACACATGTCTTGTCCTTGCAGTTCAGGCAGTACAATTCATAATAATATCTCTATCCTAAACACCGGAAAAATGGAACACTAAATCAAATACCCAATGCTGCAGCACTTAGTGACTTGAACCAGTGTTTTACTGTGCTAGTGAACCTGCATTCTGGGTAGGACTTGGCATAAACACCGGAAAAATGGAACACTAAATCAAATACCCAATGCTGCAGCACTTAGTGACTTGAACCAGTGTTTTACTGTGCTAATGAACCTGCATTCTGGGTAGGACTTGGAAAGAACATCTCTACTCTTCGTGGTGCCTACACACAGGGTACTTCAATGGGAATCTGAAGAATTAGGCCCTGCTTTTAGGCTAAACAGCTCCTGCACGCAGCTGGCAAGATGATGCTGGGTAAAAGCTGGGAGCTCAGCCAGAGCTGAGGGCCACAGGCTGCAATTTCTCTCTTACACAGGTCATTCAGGACTGTGTGGTTCCTCACAGCACAGTAAGGTAGCCAGGTTCCAACAGGAAGTGACCCAAGAGAAAAAGACAGAAAATTATGTGGCATTTTTATGAGCCAGTCCTGGTGTGAGCAATTACAAAGAACTGCCCTAATTAAAGGATGGGAACACAGACTTCACCAATGGAGGAAAGAATTTAAAAGTCATGGCATTAGTAGGACATATGGACTAAAAGCCACTGTGGACATCCTTGGTAAAAACAACCTGTTATACCAGTTATATATCAGAATACACCAAAGCTGATTTCTTCTTAATAATGTTGATTGGCTATTACTATATAGGGTTTTCCTGTAAGAAGCAAGGAGAGAATAAAATTTCTCTTCCCTGTGACTAAAATGAATTCAATTGTCTAGTAGCAATTATCTTCAGAATCCAATGATTTAAAAAAAAAAAAAAAAACATGGGAGGGAATACATTCCTGATACTGAAAAACAGGGTTAGTCATGAGCCCTAGGAGTATAACATCTGCTACTGTCTAGCTAAAAGTATATACTGTGCTCACCAAACTGCCCTGGGAAGCACTTCTCTTAATGTTCATACACATACATTAATGCTACTCTCTCTTTTGGTTAGACAGCCTTCTCTTTTCAGATGGCAGTGACCTTGGGATGACTCAGAAGGCACCATGGTGCCAAGAAGTGACAGGACTGCTCAGCACTGAAACATCTCAATCACACCTTCCAAGGCTCAGGGTCCATTGCGGAAGAGGTGGCAGAAAGAATGTAAGAGCCAAAGAAAGGGTAGGACTCCTTACAATGTACAAAATGGTCTGGATATCCATGACCTTGCAGTGCCTGACACTAACCTCACAAGACCATCATAATAGGAAGATGATGACATCAAAATAAAAGAGAGACTGATTGAGCAGGTGAGGGGTTATGATAGAGTGTAGTTTCAAAGGGAAAAGTGGGGGGAGGGAGGGAATTACCATGGGACATTGTTCACAATTATGAAAGTTATCAATAAAATATATGTGTATATATAAAGACTGGGTGTGGTGGCACACGCCTTTAATCCCAGCACTCAGGAGGCAGAGATAGGAGAATCAGTAAGAGTCTGAGGCCATCCTGACACTATGCAGTGAATTCTAGGTCAGCCTGGGCTAGAGTGAGATCCTACCTCGAAAAAAACAAAAAATAAATAAAATAAAACAAAATGAAAGGAAAGAAGGAAGATAAAAAGGAAATAAGGAAAACACTGTACCAAGAGCAAAAAGTGGCACATGTATATAGAGTTTATTTGCGGCAGCTAGAGGCCCTGGTGCACCCATTCTCTTTCTCTCTCTACCTCCCTCTTTCTCTCCTTGCAAATAAATAAATAAAATAATTTTTTTTAATACTGTAAGAAAAATTCTTAAGGACTTCATTTTGGGGTATGTCTCCCTACAATTTTCCTACTGTCCATGTAGTTGGACTCAGTAACTAGTCTTTGCCAGCAAAGATTCTCTATTTCTCCTACAAATTATTAAAGTCATTTCTCCTTTCTTCTCACCTTATATCACAATGATATAAAACTGGTTTTGGACAATATAGGCGTATATTCCTATTTTATAAAACTGTGGGCTGGAGAGCACTTTCTGTGGAAGCTAGCTCCAAGATCAGAAAAAGACTCTGACTGAAGTAAAAAGTTAGAAAAATGATAGACACCTGACATTCCCCTCCAGCCAATGCAGGTGAGCACACCCGGCCACAGGCAAGCATCAGAGTGCTGCATGGGCACACACACATGCATACACACTACATACACACATACTCTATAAGACTTCTCTTACCTATTGAATGTATTTTTTTTCCTTTTTCTTTTTTCTTTTTTTTTTTTTCCCGAGATAGGGTCTTGCTCTAGCCCAGGCTGACCTGGAATTCACTATGTAGTCTCAGGGTGGCCTTGAACTCATGGCAACTCTCCTACTTCAGCCTCCCAAGTATTGGGGTTAAAGGCGTGCACCATCAGGCCTGGCTAATTTTTTTTTTTTTTTTTTTTTTTTTTTTTTTTTGGTTTTTCGAGGTAGGGTCTCACTCTAGCCCAGGCTGACCTGGAATTCACTATGGAGTCTCAGGGTGGCCTCGAACTCACAGCGATCCTCCTACCTCTGCCTCCCGAGTGCTGGGATTAAAGGCGTGCGCCACCACGCCCGGCTTAATTTATTTTTTATTTACTTTTTGTGCTGGGGAATGGACCCAAGCCTTGCACATGATAAGCAGGTGCTCCACTTACTGAATTGCACACTCAGCTCTGTCAATGTCTACTTATTTACACCAGCCAGTCTGACTTTACTGAACTGATTTCTGCTGGGGGAAGCAGCCAATGACAACTATTCTAAACCTAAAACTTTCATTTTGGGGGCTGGGGAAATAGTTCAGCAGTTAAAGGCACTAGCTTATAAAGCCTCCTAGCCCAGGGTTCAAGTCCCCAGTACTCACGTAAAGCCAGATGCACAAAGTGGTACATGTGTCTGGAGTTTGTTTGCAGTCACAAGAGGTCCTGGCACATACATACTCTTTCTGTCTGTCTATCACAAATTTTAAAAAATTATAAAACCTTTATTTTGGGCAGGTATTCCTTTAAAATGTATACACTGTAACTATAATTTTGAAATTGTCACAAAACAATAAAGTCCTGACTGCTTCTTTGTAGACTTTTTTTTTTATTTTAGAGAGAGAGAGAGAGAAAATTAGCACGCCAGGGTCTTAGCCACTGCAATCGAACTCCAAAAGCTTGTGCCACCTAGTGGGCATGTGCAACTTTGTGCTTGCCTCGCCTTTGTGCATCTGGCTTACATAGGATCTGGAGAGTCAAACATGGGTCCTTAGACTTCACAGGCAAGCACCTTAACTGCTAAGCCATTGCTCCAGACCTTCTTTGTAGGCTTTTGAAGAAAGGATACTACCCAACCGGCAGCTACACTTTGGATCTGAGAAGTCCCCCCCCAAAGGCCCATGGGTTAAAGGCTTCACCCCCTAGGTTACACAATTGGGAGGTAGTATGAACTTTTAAAAGTAGGGTCTAGCTGGGTGTAGTGGCACATGACTTTAATTCCAGCACTCAGGAGGCAGAGGTAGGAGAGTCATTGTGAATTTGAAGACACCCTGAGACTCCATAGTGAATTCCAAGTCAGCCTGGGCTAGAGTGAGAACCTACCTTGAAAAAACAAACAAACAAAAAACAGTAGGGTCTGTCAGATCTGTACGTCACTGCGGCATGCCACTCAGGGGACTCTAGGACTCCAGTCTTGTCTTAATGCTCCTTGGCCGTGACGTATGCAGCTTAGCTATACCAAACATTTAGACTATGTGCTGAAAGGCCTAAAGCTAACAGGACCAATGATCATGGACTGACACTGTGAGCTAAAACAAACATTTTCACTTTGTAAGGTGATATCTCAAGAATCTGTAAAAGTAACAGAAAGCTGACTAACACAAAGGCATAGACACTTTCAAGACCTATATAATGTGTAAAGAGAAAGCTTAGGAGAAAGAAACCAAACAAAACAAAACACAGAGTAGTACTAGCATCATAGAGAAATGTTTTCACAACTGCCCAGGTTATGAAAACCCATCACCTCTCTCTCCTTTTGCTCAGCCTATGGTGAAGAAGGCCATTCTAAAGTTGACTATACAACAGCAGCAAACCCACAGTTAACAATGGAGGAGCTCTGACAGGTGTGGGGCACTTTGGGAAACCTGAGATGAAACAAGAAAGAAAGGCCATAGAAAGCCAGGTGTGGTGGTGCATGCCTTTAATCCCAGCACTTGGGAGGCAGAGGTAGGAGGATTGCCATGAATTCGAGGCCAACCTGAGACTACCTAGTGAATTCCAGACCAGCCTAAGCTAGAGTAAGACCCTACCTTAAAAAACCAAAAGAAAAAGAAAGGCCATAGATGAATTGGCTGCAACTCTAGTCAGGAAGTCATTAATGTCATCATAGAGAATGAGAACTCCCAAAATTGACAGTCAGCAAACCAGAGGCTTTGGAGACCCAGTGGCTTGTTTTAGTGTAATCTGAAGGCCTGAGGGCCATAAATGCTGATGATGTAAATTCTAGTCCAAAGACCAGAAGGCTCAAGAGCCAAAGTTTTGGTTTGAGCCCAAAATCAGGCCCAGGGCCAAATATGGGAGCTAGAGAATGGAGCCTAGTGACTATGAAGTACAATGCAATGTTTAGAGATTTAGCTGCTAGGACAGGCACTCCTCACTATCTTAAAGGGAACTGACCTTTAATAGAAAGATAGCTTCATGGGCTGGGAGTGTCACCCAGGCCCTGGGTTCAATCCCCAAAGCGGGAAAAAAGCTTGCAAATACAAATATCTTTATCCTCTCCCTTTCCAAACTCCTATCTCTGTCCCCTACTCTTGTTCATGAAGCAGGGGTAGGCACAAGCACACGCATACACAGACATTCCTTGCCCATTAGGGAAGCTGGTGCTAGAAAAAAGGAGTCTCTCCAAGGTAGATCACAGGCTCACATAACCCAGCCCTTGTGGAGACAGAAAAGTGAATCAAGCTATAGCCCAGTTTACAATCATCTCAAAGTTCATCTAGATGAGGATTCATTCCAAGTTCACTCATGTGAACCACTCATATACAGCCAGCAGGCCACAGATGACCTGCTAACAGGCTCAACCGTGCAGTGGCTGGCAGACCTCATATCCTCAACACATGGCCCTCCACATGGACTCTTACAACATGGCCTCCCTGAGAGCAAGTGAAGAGAGAAAAACAGACAAAGACAGACAGAGGGGGAGAGGAAACATTCCAGGCAGAAGCCAGTCTTTTCATAAATATATGTGTGTGCGCGCCCACGTGCGCGCGTGCGTGCGTGTATGTGTGTGTGTGTAACACCAGTCTAGATTTAGAACCACCTGGCTCCACCTCCCACAATCCTAAATGCACTGAGATTAAAGATAAATGCTCCCCAAACTCGGATGTGTTATTTAATCACCTGTTCAATATGCTATTCATGAGAAAGATGCCACAAGTCCAGCCCACACTAGAGGAGGTGGGAGTTAAGCTTCATCTCTTTCTTGTTTGTTTTTTTGTTTTGAGGTAGGGTTTCATTCTAGCCCAGGCTGACCTGGAATTCACTATGTGGTCTTAGAATGGCCTCGAACTCTTGGCGATCCTCCTACCTCTGCCTCCTGAGTGCCCGGCTTAAGTTTCATCTTTTGAAGAGAAAGACCCCAAGTAAAAACCTGAAGCTGCGGTGGACTCCTGTAATCCCAGCATGCCTAAAAAGAGATGGAATACAGACAGAAGAATTTCCTGGAAGTTGTCGGGCCAGCTAGTCTGATGAAAGACATGAACAAGAGATCCTGCCTCAAGTAAGATGGAAGGTGTGGATAGACACCCAAAATTATCCTCTAACCTCCACAAGCATGTTGTGGAACACACACATACCTGCACATACATTAATTTGTGTACACACAAAAAAAAAAATTAAAGTTTTTTTTTTTTTTTTAATGAGAAAGAGAATTGGCACGCCAGGGTAATCTTAGCCACTGCAAACAAACTCCAGACGTGTGCAACAACTTGTGCATCTGGCTTATGTGGGTTCTGGGGAGTCAAACCTAGGTTGGTAAGCTTCGCAGGCAAGCACCTTAACCACTAAGCTTTTTCTCCAGCCCAAAGACATTTTTATACATCTCTGTAAAATCACAAGGATCCAAAGAAACTCTGAGAAAAACAAAGGAACCAAATCAGGTATGGAGACACATGTGTGTAGTCCCAGCTACTCAAGGCTGAGGCAGAAGGACCCCTTGGGCAAATGAGTTCAAGATCATAGGAACATAGCAAGACATCAATGGCTATTTTATTCCATACTCCCCAGTCCTCAAGAAAAGAGAATCTTGTTTTCTTCCTCAAGGGAGGTTGTGTTTGCTTCCCAAAAACATGAACTCCTTGAGAAGATTATGCTCAGGGAAGAGTAGAGAGATGAGTGCTGCCAGACTGAAAGGTAGAGCTTGGTAAATTTCAGTCCTGCCTGGTTTACAGAGTAAGCTCCAGGCCGGCCTGAACCACAAGAATGAGATCCACAAGTAAAAAATAAAATAATAAGCCGGGTGTGGTGGCCCACGCCTTTAATCAGGGGGCAGAGGTAGGAAGATCACCATGAGTTTGAGGCCACCCTGAGAGTACAGAGTGAATTCCAGGTCAGCCTGAGCTAGAATGAGACCCTACTTCGGAAAACCAAAAAAAAAAAAAAAAAAAAGCCCACTAAAATAAAAAAAAAATGGAGCCAAATGTGGTGGCGCACACTTTTTTTAATTCCAACACTTGGGAAGCAGAGGTAGGAGGATCGCCATGAGTTCAAGGCGACCCTGAGAATACAGAGTGAATTCCAGGTCAGCCTGGGCTAGACTGAGACCCTACCTCGAAAAACAAACAAACAAACAAAAAACCTAAATAGGGCTGGGGATATGGCTCAACAGTTAAAGGCACTTGCTTGTAAAACTTGCTAGGCCAGGTTCAACTCTTCAGTACCTACATAAAGCCAGATATAAAAAGTGGCACATGCCGGGCGTGGTGGCGCACGCCTTTAATCCCAGCACTCGGGAGGCAGAGGTAGGAGGATCACTGAGAGTTCGAGGCCACCCTGAGACTACAGAGTGAATTCCAGGTCAGCCTGAGCTAGAGTGAGACCCTACCTCGAAAAACCAAAAAAAAAAAAAAAAAAAAAAAAAAAAAGTGGCACATGTGTCTGTGTTAGTTTGCAGTAGCAAGAGTCCCTGGCATACCCACACACTGACATATACATACAATCACACATATACAAATAAATAATAAAGCCAGGTATGCTGGTGCATGCTTTTAATCCTAGCACTGGGGAGGCCAGACTGGGACTACAGAGTGAGTTACAATTTAGCCTGAGCTAGAGAACCTGCCTCAAAAAAAGGAGGCTGGAGAGTTGGCTTAATGGTAAAGGCTCTTACCTGCAAAGCCTAAGGACCCAGGTTTGATTCCCCAGTACCCACATAAGCCAAATGCACAAGGTGGTGACACATGCATCTGGAGTGGCTAGAGGCCCTGGCATGCCCATTCTCTCTATCTCTATCTGCCTCTCTCCCTCTCTCTCTCATATAAATAAATAAAATACTAAAAAATAAATAAATAAATAACTCAGGCCTAAACCAGGAGTTCAAGAAACTTAAGTTTTAAAGGTAAGGAGGATCGCCATGAGTTCAAGGCCACTCTGAGATTACATAGTGAATTCCAGGTCAGCCTGGCCTAGAGTAAGACTCTACCTCGAGAAACCAAAAAAAAAGAAAGAAAGAAAGAAAGAAAGAAAGAAAGAAAGAAAGAAAGAAAGAAAGAAAGAAAAGTTAAGTGTTTTTTTTTTTGTTGTTTGATTTTTTTTTTGTTTTGTTTTGTTTTTCAAAGTAGGGTCTCACTCTAACCCAGGCTGACTCGGATGGAATTCACTCTGTATTCTCAGGGTGGATTCAAACTCACAGCAATCCTCCTAAGTGCTGAGATTAAAGGCATGTGCCACCACGCCCAGCTAAGAAACTTAATTTAAAAAACAAAAAAAACTAAAAAACAGGCAGAGGTAGGAGGATCACCGTGAGTTCGAGGCCCCCCTGAGACCACATAGTGAATTCTAGGTTAGCCTGAGCTAGAGTGAAACCCTACCTCAAAAAACAAAAAAGAAAAAAAAAGCTAAACAACAAGGGCTGGAGAGAGAAGGTATTTGCCTACAAGGCCTAAGCACGCAGGTTCAACTCCCCAGCACCAACGTAAAGCAAAATGCACAAGGTGGTACATGCATCTGGCGTTCGTGTGTAGTGGCTAGAGGTGCTGGCATGCCCATTCTCTCTCTATATATATCTACCTCTCTCTCTCTCTCAAATGGGTAAATAAATAAATAAATAAAAAGGGCTGGAGACATGGCTGTGGTTTGATTTAGGTGCCCCCAAAAACTTAGGTGTCCTGAATTCTAGGTTCTCAGCTGATGGAGATTTGGGAATTAACGCCTCCTGGAGGCAGTGTATTGTTGGGGGCGGGCTTATGGGTATTATAGCCAGTTTCCCCTCACCAGTGTTTGGCACACTCCCCTGTTGCTATTGTCCACCGAATGTTGGCGAGGAGGTGATGTCCATCCTCTGCTCATGCCATTGTTTTCCCTGCCATCATGGAGCTTCCCCTCAAGTCTGAAAGCCAAAATAAACCTTTTTTCCCACAAGCTGCTCTTGGTCAGGTGTGTTCTGCCAACAAGGTGAACCTGAGAGCAACAACGGCTTAGTGGTTAAGGTGCTTGCCTGCGAAGGCTAAGGACCTATGTTCTAATCTCCAGATCCCACATAAACCAGACACACAAAGGTGAGGCACGCACAAGGTCGCACATGCCCACTAGATGCAAGCATCTAGAGTTCGATTTCAGTGGCTGAGGCCCTGGCACACCAATTTTCTCTCTCTCCCCCTCTGTCTGGATCACTCTCTCTAAAAATAAAATATAAGGCAAAAACAAAAATTTTCAAAAATAAAGTTAAATTTTAAAATATTACATGGGCTGGAGAGATGGCTCAGCATATAAGGCACTTGCCTGCAAAGCCTAATGACCTGGGGTTCAATTCCCCAGTCCCACATAAAGCCAGATGTACAAAGTGTATGTGTCTGGACTTTGTTTGCAGTGGTTGGAGGCCCTGGTGTACCCAATACTTCATATTCTCTCTCTCTCTCTCCAGATACACACACACACACACACATATCTACTTGGCAAATAAATAAATAAATAAACAAAAAGTTACTTTTATGAACAGTTATAGGGCATAATATATAATCTATTCTCCTAGATTTGTTGCTTTCAAAACTACTTGTAGAGAGTTGTGAAGATGGCTCAGTCAATTAAGTATTTGCCAGGCAGGCAAGATGACCAGAGTTCAGATCCACAGCACACACACAAATGCCAGGTGAGCATGGCAGACCGTCCAATCTCAGCTCAGGAGGCAGAAACTAGGATCCTGAGACAAGCTGGTTAGCTAGACTAACCAAATCAGCAAGTTCTAGGTTCACATGAGAGACCCAACCTCAGTAAACAAAGTAGAGAGCAATGAAGACAACTGACATCAGCCTCTGGCCTCCACAGGCATACACAAGTGCATCAAGACATATACACACACATGAACACATACACACACAAAACATCATATATATATGCACACAACCACACACAAAAATCACATACACATATGCACACAGCCGAAAACAAGACATCACATACACATATGCACACATTCACACATGACATCACATACACATATGCACACATCCACACACAAGACATCATATACACATATGCACACATTCACACATGACATCACATACACATATGCACACATCCACACACAAGACACCATATACACATGCGCAAATCCACACACATCATACACACATATGTGCACATCCACACACAAGACATATACACATATGCACACATCCACACATAAGACATCATATATACATATGAACACAGTCACACACAATACATCATATACACATATGAACACAGTCACCCACAAGACATCATATCCACATGCACACATGCACACACAAGATATATACACATATGCGCACATCCACACACAAGACATATACACATATGCAGACATACACACATATGCATACATCCACACACAAGCCCCAAAACATTACCTTTAGTACATCTTTCTGGGTTTTGGTTTTTTTTGTTTTTACATTACTGGAGATTGAACATAGAAATTTGTGCATTCTAGGCAAGTGCTCTACCACTGAGCTATATCCCCAGTTCTACACTCTTTTCTGTTTTTTCATGTTTGTTTTTGTTTTTCAAGGCAAGGTCTAACTATAACCCAAGGTCTCATTCTGTGGCTCAGGCTGGCATTGAATTTCTATTTCAACCTCCCAAACAAGTGCTAGAATTACAGGAATGTGTCACTATACCTGGTCCAAACCTTGTTTAAATTTTTTTTTTTTTTAAATTTTAAGACATGGTCTCACTGAGTTATCTAAACTGGCCTTGAACTCACACTGTAGCCCACACTGGCAGGCCTGGAATTTTCAATCCTCCTTCCTTAGCCTGCCAAGTAGCTGAGATGACAGATTTGCACCACCAGGCTCAGCTTAGGTAATACAATACATTCTTCTGTGTTGTCTGTCTGTTTTTTTATAGCACACAGGATTGGACAAAGAGCCTCAAAAATGTTGAGCATGCTCTGGTTACACAGCCTCCCTTTCAAACAAAAGTTACACAAACAGAATCTCAAGATGTAAAATACACAAAAGCACAGCAATATTAGAAGGAATACTTGAGCTGGACATGGTGACACACCTTGAATCTGAGCACTGAGAGGCTGAGGTAGGATTGTCACCTGAATTCCAGTACAGCCTGGGCTACAGAGTGAGTTCCAGGTAAACTTGGGCTAGAGTGAGACCCTACCTTAAAAAGGGGGGGGGTGGGGCCTGAGAGATGGGTCAGCAGTTAAGGCACTTACCTACAAAGCCTAACAAGCTGGGTTCAATTCCCCAGTGCACATGTAAAGCCAGATGCACAAAGTGGCACCCACATCTGGAGATCATTTGCAGCTCTCTGTCTCAATCTCTCTCAGTGTCTTTCTCTGCTTGCAAATACATAAATAAATAAATAAATAAATAAAATTTTTTAAAAAGAAGATGACAACATTTCCTTGGAGGAATGCCCTGTTCTTGGTCTGAAGAAAAAAATAAGCAAGAAGGTTTAGAACACTTTGCAGAACCAGTAAACAAGGAAGCTATCACCATGTACTAGAGTCTGTCAGGACTTGGCAAGCCAGGCATGGTGGTACAGACCTATAATTGCAGCACTGAGGAGGCTAGGGGCAGGAGGATAAGAAATTTAAGACTACCTAGAGGGAAAGCTAATATTCTTGTCTGGCTAAATGGGTAGACATATTATACCTGTCAAACTTCCCTCTAAATGCTTATGTCTATGCCCATATATTAATGCTACTCTCACTTGGTGAGAGAAGCTTCTCTCTTTTGTTTTCTTGTTTTGTTTTGGTTTGTTTTGGTTTGGTTTTGGTTTTTCAAAGTAGGGTCTTGCTCTAGCCCAGGCTGACCTGGAATTAGTGTCAGGCTGGTCTCGAACTCAAAATCCTACCTCAGTTTCCTGAGTGCTGGGATTAAAGGCATATAGCACAATGATGCCTGGCAAGAAGCTTCTCTTTTCAGATGGTGGTGACCACCAAGGTGACTCAAAACTCAACAAAGTGCTGAAAAGAGGAGACTGGAGTGTTCAGCACGACGTAAGACATTTCTATCACACCCTCCAAGTCTCAGGGACCATTGTGGAAGAGGTGGCAGAGAGAATGAAAGAGACAAAATAAAAGAGGAGGATTTGCAACACTGTCTTCCAGACACAAAGTGACCATGGTATTCATAACCTCATGACACTACCTATAAAATGCCAGCATAATAACAGGAGCAAAATGATGACATCAAACTAGAAAATGCACACCTCTAATCCTAAAACTTGGAAGGCAGAGGTAGGAGGAATGCTGTGAGTTCAAGGCCACCCTAAGTCTACACAGTGAATTTCAGTTCAGGCTGGACTAGAGTGAGACCCTACCTCAAAAACTAAAGGACTAGAGTGAGACCCTACCTCAAAAACTAAAAACAAAGAGATGAGTTGGAAAGAAGGGTTTCAGTGCAGTGAGGGTTGGAGTAGGATAGGAGGAGATGATCATGACATATATTTGGAGGTTGTCAATAAAAAGTTTTAAAAAGCCGGGTGCAGTGGTGGTGCATGCCTTTAATCCCAGCATTTGAGAGGCAGTTGGGAGAATTACCATGAATTCGAGGCCACCCTGAGACTACATAGTGAATTCCAGGTCAGCCTGGGTTAGAGTGAAACCCTCCTTCAAAAGGGCTGGACATATGGCTCAGCAGTTAAGGTGCCTGCTTGCAAAGCAAGATGCATAAAGTGACAAATGCATCTGAAGTTCATTTACAGGCAAGATGCCCTGGCATACCCATTCTCCTTTCTCTATCCCCCCCTTGCAGATTTTATATATATATATGTGCTGGTGAGATGGCTTAGCGATTAAGGCACTTGCCTACAAAGACATAGGACCCAGGTTTGATTCCCAGGACCCACAGAAGCCAGATGCACAGAGTGGTGCATGCATCCGGAGTTCGTTTGCAGTAGCTGGAGGCCCTGGTGCTCCCATTCTCATTCTCTCTCTCTCACTGTCTCGCTCTCTCAAGTAAATAAAGACATAAAAAATTTAAATATATATATATATACATACATATATATATATACATACATATATATACATACCTATTTTAAAGTCATACACCACCACACCCAGCTAATAAAAATATTTGTAAAGTTTTTTAAAAAGGCCAGATATATTGGCTCACACCATTAATCACAGCACTTAAGAGGCAGAACTAGGATTGCCATGAGTTCAAGGCTACCCTGAGACTACATAGTGAATTCCAGGTCAGCCTGGACTATAAAGAGACCCTACCTCAAGAAAATAAATAAGTAAACCGGGCATGGTGGCGCACACCTTTAATCCCAGCGCTCAGGAGGCAGAGGTAGGAGGATCATCGTGAGTTCGAGGCTACCCTCAGACTACATAGTGAATTCCAGGTCAGCCTGGACTAGAGTGAAACCCGACCTCGAAAAAAAAAAAAAGGAATGAAATATGAGGATGAACTATGGAAAGAGCTAGGAATATTTCTTATGGACCTTACAAATAGCTTTTGTGATATTACTGCTATGAGATCCTAAATTCCTTATTTGTAACTTGCTCTAAAGTTAATCTTACAACTGTGTAATCTACCTGCTTAAGCAATGTGACTAGGCTTCCTCTGTCTTGGTACTTTTGGCCTGAACAGCACAGATGACCAATATTGACAAGCAATGTTTAGAGATGCTAACTGATCTTAGGCTATGCTCTATGCTTCTTTCCTCAGGAACGTGGTTAATTCTGAGAACAAACATACATGCAAAAAGTGCTGATCACAGCACTGAAGACAAGGTCAGTCAATATGGGCCCACAGATCCACTGAACACAAAATTGTTGCTGAGCATGGTGTTACACGCTTTTAATCCAAGTACTCGGGAGGCAGAGATATGAGGATCTCTATGAGTTTGAGGCCACCCTGAGCCTACACAGTGAATTCACAGCCATAGATAGCAACATTAGAGAAGCAGATGCAGCAGGTTTACTAATGGCTTAAACTTAACTTCTCTTCAGTCCCCCCTCCCTCAAGATGCTGCTAGAGGCAGCTAGACCACTCCTGAGTTGGGGGTACGGGAGTTAGCTCTCCCACCTCTCAGGCTCTGCTCCTAAAAGCAGTTTGCCCACTTCTAGAGGTTAGTCTTTCCTAAATCAGGGCTGTGCACCTCAAATAGGGCACTGTACATACAAAGAAATCCGCCAATTTCTCTACAGTTCGGTGAGTTTTGACAAAACAGACAGCATAATGTCCCACCATAATCAAGACACAGAATGTTGTCACATTGCCCTGTAAACTTCAAATTTCCTTACAGTCACACCTCTAGAAACCAGACTTTCTACCACTGTCTTACTTTCTCTGGAATTCTACATATGTGAGTGGAAATACTCAACATCTTTGTGGCTCACTTCTTACCCTGGACACAATAATTCTGCCATTCCTCCATGATATTATGTGCAACTTTCATTGTCAAAAAGCATATCAAGGTGATACTGACAAATGCTTAGAAAGACACAAACCACTGACTCGAGGCAGCATAAAAATTTTGAAAACACACTTAAGGCTTGAATTTATCATTTTAAACATCCCCACAAAGGGTTGGGACCTCACTTGTGAACTCTACCAAACATTCGAAGAGAAGAGCAATTAATACTAGCTTTCTACATTCTCAGAAAAATAAATAAATAAGGGAGCACTTCTCAACCCATGTGTGATGCTGATATTACCCAGACACAGACATCACAAGTAGACTGCAAACATCTCTTATAAATATATGTGTGGGGCTGGAGGGATGGCTTAGCGGTTAAGGCGCATGCCTACAAAGCCTAAGGACCCAGGTTCAATTCTCCAGGTCCCATGTAAGTCAGATCCACATGGTGGCATTTGCAGTGGCTAGAGCCCCTGGAGTGCCCATACTTTCTCTCTCTGTCTCTAAATATAAATAAATAAATAAATAAATAAATAAATAAATAGAAGCATATCAAGGGCTGAAGAGATGGCTTAGTGGTTAATGCACTTGCCTGCAAAGCCTAAGGACAGAGGTTCGATTCCCTAGTACCCATGTAAGACAGATGTCTAAGGTGGTACACGCGTCTGGAGTCCGCTTGCAGGGGCTACAGGCCCTGGCATGCCCATTCTCTCTCTCCCTCTCTCTCTCAAATAAATAAATAAAATATTTTTTTTTAAAAAAGCATGCCAATCTGGGCTTGGCGCACACCTTTAATCCCAGCACTCAAGAGGCAGAGGTAGGAGGACTGCTATGAATTCAAAGCCAGCCTTAGAGTACATAGTGAATTCCAGGTCAGCCTGGGCTACAGCAAGACCCTACCTTGAAAAAACAACCAAAAAAGAAAGAAAGAAAAGAAAAGAAACAAAGAAAGACAAACATGCCATGGGGGCTAGGAGATGGGTCAGTGGGTAAGAGCACTGGTTACACAAGCAGGAGGATCTAAAAGGGCCTGAATTTAATCCCTAGCACACCCATATAGAAGCTAGGTATAATTACACATGTTTGTAACCTTAGTCCTTGTAGGGAGGCAGAGAGATCACTGGAGCTCGCTGGTCAGCTCCAGGTTCAGTGAGACTCCATCTCAAGTAAACCAGGGAAAGACACCTGATGATCTTTGTTCTCCACACATGTGCTCAGAGGGACCATGCAACTGCACACATATACACATATGCATACACTATACATTCACAGATGATACCACATGTAACACACACATAGCATGCCATGCTATGACTTTACCACCATTTCTATTTTTTTCTCCCTGAGGCAGGGTTTCACACTAATCCAGGCTAAACTGGAACTCATTTTGTAGCTACAGGCTGGCATTTAATTCTACTTCAGCCTCTCTAGTGCTAAGAATAAAGGAATGCACTCCAGGCTTCATTGCCAATTCTTTAACCAGTTACCACTTGATGGACACTTGGTTTATTTCCAGTTTTTGGTTCTTAGGAACACACCTCTATCTGCAAAAACATGGCTATCACTTTAAAAGCTTAAGGACCTAGGTTCGATTCCCAAAGATCCATGTAAGCCAGATGCACAAGTTGGCACATGCGTCTGGAGTTCGTTTGCAGAGGCTGAAGGCCCCAGAGCGCCCATTCTCTCTCTCTCCTTCTCCCTCTCTCAGTCAGAAAGGAGGGGCTTACTGATGGTTGCTGACACCAGTAAGGGAAAGGAAAGCAGAAGACAAAAGACAGGTGTAGGGGGCCCAGATCTGAGAGAGAATAAGAGGGGAAGATATATATAGAGAGGTACATACATAAAAGAAAGCAGACGGGAGGCAGATGAGAGAGAGATTCAGAAATATATACCTTACTTGAGGAAAGATGTACAAGAGAGAAGATGCCACCTGGACTTTTTAGTGCCCAGTGGAGGGGAGGGACTTGTGGAGGTGTGACCTGTGTTCAGGGAAGTAGCCAGGCCAGCTAAATTCCCTGTTGAGTCTTAGCTAGGTGGCAAGGGGGAAGGAGATCACCTGCAAATATCTCCAATAAAAATCACTAGTTCCAGGTTGAAGAGATGGTTTAGCGGTTAAGCGCTTGCCTATGAAGCCTAGGACCCCGGGTTGAGGCTCGATTCCCCAGGACCCATGTAAGCCAGATGCACAAGGGGGTGCACGCGTCTGGAGTTTGTTTGCAGTGGCTGGAGGCCCTGGAGCACCCATTCTCTGTCTTTCTCTATCAGCCTCTTTCTCTGTCTGTCGCTCTCAAATAAATAAATAAAAATAAACAAAAAAAGAAATCACTAGTTCCAAGTTGGGCATGGTGGTGCACACCTTAATTCCAGCACTCTGGAGGCAGAAGTAGGCGGATCACCATGAGTTTGAGGCCACCCTGAGACTACATAGAGAATTCCAGGTCAGCCTGAGCTAGAGTGAGACCCTACCTCCAAAAAAAAAAATTTTTTTTAATCACAAATTCAGCTGAGCGTGTTAGCACACGCCTTTAATCCCAGAACTTGGGAGGCAGAGGTAGGAGGACTGCCATGAGTTCAAGGCCACTCTGAAAATACATAGTAAATTCCAGGTCAGACTGAACTAGAGTGAGACCTTACCTGGAAAAAAAAAAAAAATCACTAGTTCACCAAATTACACGTGGATGGGATCATTTCTTTGGTTTTTGTAGGTGCAGTGCCCTATCTGAGGTAAAAAGACATGTGTTCATGGCTGCCCAGGCAACAGAAACCATCAACACTATTTGCACTCCATGAGTATATAGTGTTACATCTAACTATAATTTTAATTTCCTTTTCCCAGTGACTAATGATGTTCAGTATCTTTACATGGAGTCATTTTCCATTCAGACAACTTCTGAAGTATCCAAATCTTTAACCACTTTTTAAAAAAATATTCTATTTGTTTATTTATTTATTTGAGAGAGAGAGAAAGAGGCATATAGAGAGAAAGAGGGAACAGGTACGCCAGGTCCTCTAGCCACTGCAAATGAACTCGATGCATGTGTCCCCTTGTTTTTTTAAATATTTTATTCATTTATTCTTTACCCACTTTTTAATCAGTTGTCTTCTTAACTCAGTCATAGAGCTCTTACAAGTTCTTTATTTTTTTTAATTTTTAATTTTTTTTTTTTTGAGGTAGGGTCTCACTCTAACCAGACTGACCTGGAACTCACTCTTTAGCTCCAGGATAACCTTGAACTCACAGCAATCCTCCTACCTTAGCTTCCCAAGTGCTGGGACTAAAGGTATGCTTGGCAAGATTTCTTTATGATCAGGTATGGTAGTGTATGCCTATAATTCTAGCACTCTAGAGAGTCAGGAAGACTGCAAGCTCAAGAACCACCCAAGCTACCTAGCATATAAAAAACAGGTTCAAGCCCAGTGTGTTGGCACACACCTTTAATCACAGCACTCGCGAGGCAGAGGTAGGAGGATCACTGTGAGTTCAAGGCCACCCTGAGATGACATAGTGAATTCCAGGTCAGCCTGGGCTAGAGTGACCCTACCTCAAAAAAACAACAACAAAAAAAAAAAACAGATGTGGCATGTGAATGTAAAAAGTCCTCCATAGGCTCACATGTTTGTGAATAAGCCTCATATTTAATTCCTAGCTGAAAGAGCCTTGCTGGAGGAGCTACAGACCTGAGGTGTATTAGTCAAGCCCCACAGGATGTTCATAGCAAACTTACTCTACTTCCTCCTGCTGATATGTGAGAATGTAAACTAGTTTTCTGCTTTTGCCAAGCTTTCCCTGCCATGATGAAACTTCCTCTCAAAACTGTAAACCAGCCTGGCACGGTCGTACACACTTTTAATCCCAGCACTCAGGAGGCTGAGGTAGGAGAACTGCCATGAGGCTCAAGGACAGCTACAAAGTGAGTTCCTGTCAGCCTCCCATTCCACAAAAAAAAAAAAAAAAAAAAAAAAAACCCGTAAGCTGAGAAGATGGCTCAGTCAGCAGTTAAGAGTTCTTGCTTGCAGAGCCAGTTGGCTCACGTTCAATTCCCCAGTACCAAAGAAAAGCCAAGTGCAAAAGGTGGCACATGGGTTTGGCATTCATTTGCAGTGGTAAGAGGCCCTGGCATGCTCATACACACATACAAATAAATAAAAAATTAGTTAAATTTAAAAACTGTATGGCAGGGCTGGAGAGATGGCTTAGTGGTTAAGCGCTTGCCTGTGAAGCCTAAGGACCCCGGTTCGAGGCTCGATTCCCCAGGACCCACGCTAGCCAGATGCACAAGGGGGCACACGCGTATGGAGTTTGTTTGCAGTGGCTGGAGGCCCTGGCGTGCCCATCCTCTCTCTCTCTCTCTCTCTCTCTCTCTCTCACTCAAATAAATAAATTTTAAAATTTTTTAAAAATGAATTGAAAAAAAAACTGTATGGCAGAAATAAACCCTGCTGCTTCCAGCTGGGTGTTCTGTCCCAGCAAAAAGAGTAACTGCTATAACAAACAGCAACAAAGTACCTTTCTTTCAACACATGGGTCTCCCAGGTCAGGGGCTGACTTCAGCTCACCTAAGACCTCAGCATCAGTGAGTCCAGATCCAGATTCATTTGATCAGTCACACTATTATCAAAATCAACTTTCCAAGCCTTCAGGGTTTAGAAGAATATTCATGTAAACTCCCCCCACTAATAGTAAGCAGAATCACTTACAAATCCTTTGCATATGCCACATAACCCTTTGTATATAAACTAAGTCAACACACTGTCTTATATCTCAATGTCTGTTTTTTTTTTTCCCACAAATTTATGAGGGTTTTTTTCTTTTTCTTTTTCTTTTTCTTTTTCTTTTTCTTTTTTTTTTTTTTCCCAAGGTAGGGTCTCACTCTGGTCAGGCTGACCTGGAATTAACTATGTAGTCTCAGGGTGGCCTCGAACTCACGGTGATCCTCCTTCCTCTGCCTCCAGAGTGCTGGGATTAAAGACGTGCGCCACCACGCCCGGCTATTATGAGGGTTTTTTGCCCCTGCTTGGGCATTATCTTCTTTCTCTACATCCCAAGAACTTGGAACTGGAAAGCATTCAAAGTTTCTTAAACAAATTACACGTATCATCAAAATGCCTACATCCTTTTGCTTTAAACAAGTAACAACAAAAAAAAAAGAAAATTCCCCAAATCATACAGATATAAGCATTTAAAAACATGAGGGGGGCTGGAGAGATGGTTCAGTGCTTAAAGATGCTTGCTTGCAAATCTTGCTGGCCCAGGTTTAATTCCCCAATACCCAAATAAAGCCAGATACACAAAGTGACACATGTCTGGAGTTCATTTGCAATGACAGGAGGTCCTGGCATGTCCATTCTCTCCTCTTTCTCTCTCTTTCTCTGTCAAATAAAAGAATTTTTTTTTTAACTTTAGGAGATGCTTTAAGCATTTATGCATATATACATATATTTGTTTGTTTGTTGAGGAAAGGGTCTCACTCTCTACTCAAGGTTAATCTGAAATTCACCATGTAGTCTCAGGCTGGCCTCAAACAGCGATCTTCCTACTTCTGCCTCCTGAGTTCTGGGATTAAAGGTGTGCACCACCACAGCCAGCCAGGTAACTTTTTAAATTTACTTTTTCTACTGACTTAATTTTATTTTCTAGTATATGTGCTGCCGAAGCGAGCACTTATTTTATTTTTTGAGAGAGAGAAAGAGACAGATAGAGAGAGAATGGGCATATCAAGGCCTCCACCCACTACAAACAAACTCCAGACACATGTGCTTCCTTGTGTATCTTGCTTATGTGGGTACTGGGGAATTGAACCTGGGTCCTTAGGCATTGCAGGCAAGTGCCTTAACTGCTAAACCATCTTTCCAGCCCTCCCACCCCCCAGGTAACTTTTTATTTATTTATTTTATTCCTTTTATGGTTTATTTATTTTTGAATTTTCAAGGTAGGGTCTTGCTTTATCCCAGGCTGATGTGGAATTCACTATGTAGTCCAAGGCTAGTCAAACTCATAATGATCCTCCTACCTCAGCCTCCGGAGTGCTGGGATTAAAGGCAATGCAACAGACACTTTATTTTGTCTTCTTTTTTTTCCCAGATAGTGTCTCACTCTAGCCCAGGATGATCTGGAACTCACTCTGTAGCCCAATGATGACCTTGAACTCACAGTGAAACTCCTAACTCAGCCTTCCAAGTGCTGAGACTAAAAGCATGCTCCAAATTTTAAATATTTTTATTTGACAGAGCGAGGAAGACTGTATGGGCATGCCACGGCCCATTGACACTGCAAATAAACTTCAGACGCATGCACTACTTTGTGACTCTGGCTTTATGTGGGTACTGAGGAATTGAATCCAGGTCAGCAAGCTTTGCAAGCAAGTGCCTTTAACCACTGAACCATCTGTCCAGCCCCTAAATTTTTATTTATTAACTTTGGTGGTTGAGACTGAACCCACTGCCTTGCAGATCAGATAAGATTTAATCAGTATGAATTCTATCCACACTGATGGGCCTTGTTCTAAAGAGGACCTGAGAGAATTCTCTACCTTATAACCCAAACATTACAGACAGACATATTGAACTCCTTACAATTTTCCAAAACCACACAGATATTAACCATTTATTATTATTTATTTATTTGAGAGAGAGCAAGAGGATGGGCATGCCAGGGCCTCTAGCCATTGCAAAAGAACTACAGATGTGAGCCGGGCGTGGTGGCGCACGCCTTTAATCCCAGCACTCGGGAGGCAGAGGTAGGAGGATCGCTGAGAGTTCGAGGCCACCCTGAGACTACAGAGTGAATTCCAGGTCAGCCTGAGCTAGAGTGAGACCGTACCTCGAAAAACCAAAAGAACTACAGATGCATACACCACCATGTGCATCTGGCTTACATGGGTACTAGGGAACAGAACCTGAGTCCTTGGGCTTCACAGACTAGTGCCTTAATCACTGAACCATCTCTCCAGCCCAAGAGATCAACTTTCTTAATCTGAATAATCCTTTCAATCTAATAATCTCTCAGGGACATTCAATAGTATCACATTATTTTGGCCCCATCCCACATCTCTCACCACCAAATTCATTTATTGTCTAACTAGTTTTCTGAGCTGCCCCTCAGTACTAAGTACAAAAAAAATGTATGTAGAAGGCTGGGGAAATGGGTCAGTGGGTAGAAACCTTGTCATGTAAACATGAGGACCTGAGTTGTTCAGATTCCCCAGAACCAACATAAAGCCAGTCACAGTAGCATGCATCTGAACTCCCAGCATGCCTATGGTGACATGAGAGGCAAAGCCCCACAAGCATATGAACCAACACAACATGTGTTAGCATATGCAGTGGGAAACGAGAGACCCTGTGTCTCAAGCAGGGTAGAAGGCAAGGACCAAAATCCAAGATGTTCTTCTGACTTCACACATGTGCCATGGCATGCGTGTGCCTGCACTCACACACACACACCATCATCATACACACATATAACGGTGAACTCAAATGAGAAAATAAATTTCAAATTAACAATGGCAGTACGGAATGAGGTGCTTTAGGGGGCTCTTCACTGACAATATGTCAACATAGGTGGAAAAGCATTCTAAGAAGCAAATTTTAAAAATGTATCATGGGAGGGAGCAGGGGCGGGGGGGGGGGGCTGGAGATGGGGCTCAGAGTGCCTGCCTAGCACGAACAAAGCCCTGGGTTTCACCCAAAGCACCACATAAACTGTGGTGGTACATTCCTGTAACTCTAGCACTAAGGAGATGGAGGTAGAAAGATCAAAAGTTCAAGGTCTTTTTTGTTTTGTTTTGTTTTGTTTGTTTTTCGAGGTAGGGTCTCACTCTAGCCCAGGCTGACCTGGAGTTCACTATGGAGTCTCAGGGTGGCCTCGAACTCACAGCGATCCTACCTCTGCCTCCTGAGTGCTGGGATTAAAGACGTGCGCCACCACGCCCGGCTAAATTCAAGGTCTTTTTCAGCCACATAGTGAGTTCCAGGCCAACCTGGAATACATGAGACCTTGGCTTAAGAGCCTGAAGTAGGGGGTTGAGGCCAGCCTGGACTAGAATGAGATCCTGCAACACACACATATACACACAACACCTCACTTTGGGATGCTGAGTGTAGCTTAGTGCTACAGTGCTAACCTACAAAAGTACAATGCCCAGGTCTCTAATCCCTATCACTGCAAAAAAGCAGAATAAAGTTCATAGCAGGATGATGAGGTAGAAGGCCACCCTGGGCTACATAGTGAGACCCTATAACAAAAATAAATATAATAGCTGGGTGTGGTGGCACACGCCTTTAATCCCAGCACTTGGGAGGCAGAGGTAGGAGGGTCACCATGAGTTTGAGGCCACGCTGAGATTACATAGTGAATCCCATGTCAGCTTGGGCAGAGTGAGACCCTACCTCGAAAAACAAAACAAACAAACAAAAAAGAAACTAAATAGATAAATAAATGGAAAAAAGCAAGGAAGAGGAGGAAGGGAGGCAAAAAAAAAAAGAGGGCTGGAGAAATGGCTCAGCAGTTAAGGCACTTGCCTACAAAAGCTGTAGGACCCAGGTTGGATTCCCCATATCTATACAAAGCCAGAAGCATAGTGGCACATGCATCTGGAGTTCATTTACAGAGGCTAGAGGCCCTTGTGCACCCATTCTCTCTTGCTTTCTCTGGTTACAAATAAATAAATAAATAAAAATATGTTTAAAAAAAACTCACAGGCTGGAGAGATGGCTTAGTAGTTAAGCGCTTGCCTGTGAAGACCCCGGTTCAAGGCTCAACTCCACAGGACCCACGTTAGCCAGATGCACAAGGGGGCACACGCGTCTGGAGTTCGTTTGCAGTGGCTGGAGGCCCTGGCGCGCCCATTCTCTCTGTGTCTCTCTCTCTGCCTCTTTCTCGCTCTGTCTGTCGCTCTCAAATAAATAAATAACAAAAAAAATTATTTAAAAAAATAAATAAATAAATAAATAACTCACTACTATACTTATCACTGACATTTTAATCCCAGGCAATGACAGTAGCCTCAGTGTGTAGACCAGTGAGAGAACTGTATCTCAGGGTCAAAACAAGGTAGATTTTATAGACACCATGAATCTAGGTGGGCTTTATTTACTTTTTCAATTTTCTCCAGGAAAATCAAAACCAAACCAAAGTCACTAATTGGCTTAACTTTATTATTTTCCTCTCATTTCTTCTTTGCTTTAGTTGATTTATAATCCTCTTGCTTGCACATATTTTGAAAAGAAGTAGGATCTCTTAACATGGACCCTGGCCTCAGCTTCCAAAAAATTGAGATTATAGGCATATGCCATTGTGCCAGTATAGGGGAGGGGTGCTTTTTTTAACCTGAAACTTCATGAATACAAAAACTTTTTTTTTTTTTTTTGGTTTTTCGAGGTAGGGTCTCGCTCTAGCCCAGGCTGACCTGGAATTCACTATGTAGTCTCAGGGTGGCCTTGAACTCACGGCGATCCTCTTACCTCTGCCTCCCGAGTGCTGGGATTAAAGGCGTGCGCCACCACGCCCGGCTTACAAAAACTTTTATGTGCCAGGCATCATAACAAACCTTTTATAACCCTAGAAGAGTTAATTTTTTTTTCTTCTATTGCTTCTTTCTGAGGCTCAGAAAGGATTTTTTGGCGAGGCATGGTAGTTCACACCTGTCATCCCACCACTTAGGAGGCTGAGGTAGGAGGCTCACTGTGAGTTCCGGGCCAGCCTGGAATATGGAATGAGTTCCAATTAGTCTGAGCTAGGTTGAAACCCTGCCTCAAACAAAAAGAAAAACGAGCTGGGCATGATGGAGTACCCCTTTAATCCTAGCACTCTGGGGGCAGAGGTACAGTACCATGAGTTCAAGGCCACCCTAAAACTGAATTCCAAGTTAGCCTGGGCTAGAGCAAGACCCTACCTCAAAAAAGAAAGAAAAAAAAAAAAGGAAAAAGGAGGGCTGGAGAGGTGGTTCAGTGGTTGAGTACTTCCGGGGCTGGAGAGATGGCTTGGCAGTTAAGCGCTTGCCTGTGAAGGCTAAGGACCCCAGCTCAAAGCTCGATTCCACAGGACCCACATAAGCCAGATGCACAAGGGAGCGCATGCGTCTGGAGTTCATTTGCAATGGCTGAAGGCCCTGGTGCACCCACTCTTTCTCTCTGCCTCTGTCTGTCTGTCTCACTCTCAAATAAATAAATAAAAATAAACAATTTTTAAAAAAAAATAGTACTTCCTATGCAAATGTAAGTCCCTGAGAGACCAATTAAGTTAAATTCCCAGGACCCACATAAACAGCTGGGCATGGCCTCACATGTCTGTAGCCATAGTCCATGGGGAGTAGAGACCCAAGAATCTCCAAAATTCACACAAAAAAAGAAAGACTCCAGAATGGGGCTGGAGAGATGGCTTAGTGGTTAAGGGGCTGGCCTGCGCAGCCTAAAGACTCAGGTTTGACTCCTCAGTACCCATATAAGCCAGATGCATGAGGTGGTACACGCATCTGAAATTAGTTTGCAGTGGCTAGAAACCTGGTGCACCCACTCTCTCTCTTTCTATCTCTCTCTATTTTCTTCTTTCTCTAATAAATAAGTAATAACAAAAAAAAAAAAAAAAAAAACAGTGTAAAAGAGCAGGGCATGGTAGCGCATGCATTTAATACCAGCACTCAGGAGGCAGAGGTAGGAGGATGGCAGTGAGTTCGAGGCCACCCTAAGACTACATAGTGAATTCCAGGTCAGCCTGTGCTAAAGTGAGACCCTGCCTCAAAAAAAAACAATGTAACAAGCTGGGCGTGGCGGCGCACACCTTTAATCCCAGCACTCAGAAGGCAGAGGTAGGAGGATCACATGAGTTCAAGGCCACCCTGAGACTCTATAGTGAATTCCCGGTCAGTCTGGGCTAGAGTGAGACACTATCTTGAAAAAACAAAAAAACAATGTAACAGACACCTGACTTTCAGATGCTACCATCACAGGTGAGCACACCCAGCTGCAGGAGAGCACATGGGCACATACATGTGCATATACCATGTATACACACACCACAGTACATATACAAGCCAAAAAGGGAGGGAGGTAGACAGGAAAAGGAAGGAAGAGAAAGGAAGGAAGGAAGGAAGGAAGGGAGGGAGGGAGGGAGGGAGGGAGGGAGGGAGGGAGGGAGGGAGGGAAAGGAAGAGATTGATTGATTTTGTTCCTGCTACAATAAATAAAAGCCAGGGACTCATACAGCCTAGGCAAGCCAACATATGTGAAAAAGGAATATTCAAATGGTCACACATAATTGCTGTGTGGTGCCTGGAACATGAAACATACTCAAAACCACTTGTAGAAGAAATATTCTCCTGCATTATTTTGCACTGAGCCACATTGCAAATGATCTCACAACTTGCAGGTGATAGAGATTCAGCCAAAGCCCTCACATACAAGTGTATATGTACAGGCTATCATGGGAGCAGAGTAGGGCAAATGATGGATGGTACAGAGAAAGTCCTCACTAAGGATATGATGTGCGAGCTACATTCTGAAGAAATGGAGATGGCTCAATGATTAAAAGCACTTGCTAATCAGAGAATCACTCCCATTCACAATTGCATCAAAAAAAAAAAAAAAATAAAGTACCTTGGAATAAACCTAATCAAGGAAGTAAAGAGTCTCTACAATGAGAACTTTAAAACACTCAAGCGAGAAATTGCAGAAGACACTAGGAAGTGGAAAAACATCCCTTGTTCCTGGATTGGAAGAATCAATATTGTGAAAATGGCAATCTTACCAAAAGCAATCTACACATTTAATGCAATCCCCATCAAAATTCCAAAGGCATTCTTCACGGAAATAGAAAAAACAATCCAAAAATTCATTTGGAATCACAAAAAACCTCGAATATCTAAAATAATACTGAGCAACAAAAATAAGGCTGGTGGTATCACCATACCTGATTTTAACCTATACTACAGAGCCATAGTAACAAAAACAGCATGGTACTGGCACAAAAGCAGACTTGTAGATCAATGGAACAGAATAGAGGACCCAGATATAAGTCCACGTAGCTATAGCCACCTGACATTCGATAAAAATGCCAAAAATACTCATTGGAGAAAAGACAGCCTCTTCAGCAAATGGTGTTGGGAAAACTGGATATATATCTGTAGAAGGATGAGAATAGATTCTTCTCTCTTTCCATGCACAAGAATTAAGTCCAAATGGGTTAAAGACCTTAACATCAGACGTGAAACTCTGAAACTGCTAGAGGAAAAAGTAGGGGAAACCCTTCAACATATTGGTCTTGGCAAAGACTTTCTGAATACAACCCCGATTGCTCAGGCAATAAAACCACAGATTAACCACTGGGACCTCATGAAATTAAAAAGATTTTGCACTGCAAAGGACACGGTGAAGAAAGCAAAGAGGCAACCTACAGAATGGGAAAAAATCTTTGCCAGCTATATATCTGATAGAGGATTAATATCTAGGATATACAAAGAACTCAAGAAGTTAAATAATAAGGAATCAAACAAGCCAATCAAAAAATGGGCTATGGAGCTAAATAGAGAATTCTCAAAGGAAGAAATACGAATGGCATATAAGCATCTAAAAAAATGTTCTACGTCACTAGTCATCAGGGAAATGCAGATTAAAACTACATTGAGATTCCATCTCACTCCTGTCAGATTGGCTACCATCATGAAAACAAATGATCATAAATGTTGGCGGGGATGTGGAAAAAGAGGAACTCTTCTACACTATTGGTGGGAATGCAATCTGGTCCAGCCATTGTGGAAATCAGTGTGGAGGTTCCTAAAACAGCTAAAGATTGATCTATAGCACTCCTAGGCATATATCCTAAGGACTCATCTCATTTCCTTAGAAGTACGTGCTCAACCATGTTTATTGCTGCTCAATTTATAATAGCTGGGAAATGGAACCAGCCTAGATGTCCCTCAACTGATGAGTGGATAATGAAGATATAGCACATTTATACAATGGAGTTCTCAGAGGTAAAGAAAAATGAAGTTATGAAATTTGCAGAAAAGTGGATGGAATCTGGAAAGGATTATACTAAGTGAGGTAACCCAGGCCCAGAAAGCCAAGCGCCACATGTTCTCCCTCATATGTGGATCTTAGCTACAGATGATTGGGCTTTTGTGCGAAAACACACACAGTAACAGAGGCCAGTAAGTTAAAAAGGAGATAGAAAGGGAAGAGAAAGAAAGGGAGGAGGGGATTTATTAGGTTGGTATTATATATATGTAAGTAGAAAGATTGAGATGGGGAGGGGATATGATGGAGAATGGAATTTCAAAGGGGAAAGTGGGGGGGGGGGTACTACCATGGGATATTTTTTATAATCATGGAAAATATTAATAAAAATTGAAAAAATGAAAAAAATAAAAAATAAAAAAGAATAGCTGCTAAGAAAAGCTGCCAGCCTCAGATGAAGTTTTCTAGGACTGTGAGTAGCCTAGTTGGAGGGGCGGAATTGGAACTTCAGAGACTTGTTGCTGGTTAGAATTATCGGACTTGGAGACATGTCACTGACTAGAGTTGTTGGACTTAGAGCTACAGAGTTTGATGTTGCCCTAGTTGTTTTAAATCTTGTATTGGTTGAATATTTCTTTGCTATGCTCAAAAAAAAAAAAAAAAAAAGAGACCGAACTTAAGCCCGAATTAAAGCTCCTTGCCCTTGCATACGTAAAAATAAATAAATAAATAAATAAATAAAAGCACTTGTTTGCAAAGCCTACCAGTATCCATAGAAAACCAGATGCACAAAGCAGTGCATACATCTGGAGTTTGTCTGCAGTGGCAAGAGAAGACCCTGGTGTGTGTTCTCCCTCCTTCTGTGTGTGTGTGTGTGTCTGTCTGTCTGTCTGTCTGTCTGTCTCTCGCTCTCTCCTAGCCAATAAGTAAATAAAATAGTAAGTAAATAAAACTTGGAATGAGAATCTAGAGATGGCTCAGTGGTTAAACGCATTTTATTGTACAGCCTGAGAGTCCAGGTTTGATTCTCCAGTACCCAAGCCAGACACATAAAGTGGTGCATGTGTCTGGAGTTCAGTTACAGTGGCAGAAGACCCTGGCATGCCCATATTTTCTCTCTCTCTCCAATAAATAATTTAATTTTAATTTAGAATGAGATACCTTATGTCCTTATTTCTGTGCTGACTAAAATCTAGTGTTTGTTTTATATTACCTCATTTTGAAAAATACGTGTTCATTGGAAATTTTTGTTTTTCAAGGTAGGGTCTTACTCTAGCCCAGGCTGACCTGAAATTAACTGTGTAGTCTCAGACTGGCTTTGAACTCATGGTAATCCTCCTACCTTTGCCTCCTAAGTGCTTGGATCAAAGATATGAGCCACCACATCCAGCTCATTGGAAATATTTGGTGGACATTAAGACTTCGTAAAATTTATAGAAGATTAGGTTCGCATACCCAAAGATTCTCAAAACATACTTAAAACATTTTCCACTGAATATTGAGCTTTTAAATTGAAATTATAAATCTAGGGGCTTGGGGGGATGGCTTAGAGGGTAAAAGTGCTTGTTGTGTTAGAGCAAGAACCTGAGTTCAGATCCCGGCATAGTGTTGCATGCCCTTGACACCAGTGCTGGGGAAGCAGAGACAGAAGGACATCTAGGGTTTGCTAGATAGTCTAGCCAAGTAAGTGAGTTCGACAGTAACATATACTAAGTCAAAAAACAGTAACAGGCCAGGCGTTGTGGTGCACGCCTTTATTCCTGGCGCTCAGGAAACAGAAGTAGGAAGATCACTGTGAGTTTGAGGCCACCCTGAGAATACAGTGAATTCCAGGTCTGCCTGGGCTAGAGTGAGACCCTACCTCAAAAATAGTAGCAATAAGCTGGGCATGGTGGCGCACACCTTTAATCCCAGCACTCAGGAGGCAGAAGTAGGAGGATCACCATGAGTTCGAGGCCACCCTGAGACAACATACTGAATTCCAGGTCAGCCTGGACTAGAGGGAAACCCCACCTCGAAAAACCAATAATAATAATAATAATAACAGAGCTAGAGAGAAGGCTTAGCAGTTAAGGCATTTTCCGGCAAAGACAAAGGACCCAAGTTCAGTTTCCCAGTACCTAAGTAAAGCCAGATGTACTAGGTAGCATAAGTGTCTGGAGTTTGTTGAAAAAAATAATTATAATAATAATAGGGTAGAGTGAAACTGAGGAATTCATCCATCAACCTCTGGCCTCCACATTCATGCATGTACACACACACACATATACACGTGCACTCACCCACATCCATGTGTGCCAACACACATAGGAACATATATACACACATGCACACACACACACACAAAAACCAGTTCCTCAGGTATGTTCCCTACATTTTTTTTTCCTTAGTTTTTTGAAGCAGGGTCTCACTCTAGCTCAGGCTGACCTGGAATTCAGTATGTAGTCTCGGGGTGGCCTTGGACTCACAGCGATCCTCCTACCTCTGCCACCTCTGCTTCCCGAGTGCTGGGATTAGAAGTGTGCACCACCAGCTCTGGCTTGGTCCCCACATTTTGAGTGCTCAGTGGCTGTATGTGACTACTACAGTGGATGTTACAGGCCTAAACAGTATCAAAGGTATTTTGACTATTTCCAATTCCAACGTCAACATTCCCTACCTACTTTTGAGGATTTCTGTATATTTACAAACATAACATCTTAGGTATTAACTGTGAAAATAATTCTACTGGTTACACCCTCATTACTGTAGATACTTTCTCTAGACCAAAGCCAACATATGTAACTGACTACAAGGAATTGCTCTGTAGTACCTGACACATGGAATGTACGCAAAAATATTTGTGAAAGGGTGTTTTTCTTTACTAGTCAAGGAATAATTCACTTGTCTGTGGCCTACATAAGCACTTTGCTATTTTTCTCGGGCTCAGCCATTTCCATTTATTAGATTCTATGTACAATGAAAAAAATAGAAAGAGCCAGGCCAGGTGGCACATGCCTTTAATCCCAGCACTCTGGAGGCTGACATAGGAGTATCGCCATGAGTTCTAGGCCACCCTGAGACTACATAGCGAATTCTAGGTCAGCCTGAACTACAGTGAGACCCTACCTCGAAAAACAAAAACAAAACACAAAAGAAAGAAAGAAAGAATTAAAAGCTATATTTTCCATTAAAAAAATGAACCAGGTCCGGCATGGTGGCACACACCTTTAATCCTAGCATTTGGGAGGCAGTGGTAGGTGGATCACCGTGAGTTTGAGGCCACCCTGAGACTACATAGTGAATTCCAGGTCAGCCTGGGCTAGAGTGAGACCCTACCTTGAAAAAACAAAAAACGGGGGAAAAAAATTCCAGGTGTGGTGGCACAAGCCTTTAATCTCAGCACTTGGGAGGCAGAGGTAGGAGAATCACTGTGAGTTTAAGGCCAGTTTGGAACTACAGAGTTCCAGGTAAGCATGGGCTAGAGTGAGAACCTACCTCAAGAAATTAAAAAAAAAAAAAAAAAAAAAAGAGTATGTGGAAGAGGTGGCAGAAAGAATGTAACAGCCAAAGGAAGGATAGGACTCCTTACAACACACTCCTCCAGACACAAAATGGCCTGGCTATCTATGAACTTGCAGTGCCTGACACTACCTACACAAGACCATCACAATAGGAGGAAAAGATGATGACATCAAAATAAAAGAGAGACTGATTGAGAGGGGGAAGTGGTATGATGGAGAGTGGAGTTACAAAGGGGAAAGTGGGGGTAGGGAGGGAATTACCATGGATTGTCTACAATTACGGAAGCTGTCAATAAATTTTTTTAATGAATATACATATATGTGCGTATATGTGGTTTATGTGGTGTGTGCACCTGTGCGTGCAGATATGAGGTCCCCTTGGACATTCTGTGGAGGCCTGGGGAAGATACTGCTGCCTCTATTGCTCTTCCACCTTATTTCCCTGAGGCAGAGTCGCAATCTCTGTTTTTTGGTGAGGCCGGCTGATCTGAGAGCCCCAGTGATCCTCCTGTCTCCACCCTCACCCACAGTGCTGGGGTTGTAGGCATGCATGACCATGCCTGGCTTTTTGTTTTGTTCTGTTACTTGGGTACTGGGGATTGATGAGGTCTCCATACTCAAGCAGCAAATGTTCTTACTTGTTGAACTGTCTCCCATCTGCCATCATAACTGCATATTTATTAGAAGTATTACAGTATAGCCAGGCATGGGGTCAAACACCTTGAATCCCAGAGCGCTCGGGAGGCAGAGGCAGGAGGATTGCCATGAGTTTGAGGCCACCCTGACACTACATAGTGAATTCCAGGTCAGCCTGGGCTAAAATGAGACCCTATCTTGGGGGAAAAAAAAAGTATTACAGTATAAATACTTAAGAGCTCCATAATCTGACTGCCTGGACTCAAATCTTAGTTCTACCATTTATTATATATGGGATTGTGGGTAAATATTTGTCCACTCTGTGACTCAATTCTCTCTCCTACAAAATTTTACTACCTTAGGGTACCTCAAGGATTACAGAACCTGTGGGGCTGGGAAGATGGCTCAGTGCTTAAAGGTGCTCACTGGCAAAGTCTGCTGGCCCAAGGTTTGATTCCCCAGTAACCACTTAAAGCCAGATGCACAAAGTGGAGCATGTGTCTGGAGTTCACTTGCAATGGCTAAAGGCCCCAGCAAGCCCATTGTCTCTCTGTGGCCTTATTCCTCCCACAAATTAAAAAATATATATTTTTAGGGCTGGAAAAATGGTTCAGTTGTTAAATGCACTGGTTTCCAAAGCCTGATGGCCTGGGTTGCATTCTCCAGTACCCACATAAAGCTAGATGCACAAAGTGGTACATGCATTTGGAATTTATTTCCAGTTGCAAGGACGTCCTGGTGCACCCATACTCTCTCTCTCTCTCTCTCTCTCTGATGCACTCTCTCTCAAATAAGTAAATTAAAAAAAATTTTTAAACGAACTTGCATACAATAGTTGACACACAGTCTGTTCAATAAACACCAGCTTTACAGAGATGGTAATGTTGAAATTATAACTAAAGAAGAATATAGGATTTCTCAATTTTCCATGTTTGCCATATTATATGCCACCCCCCCTCCAAAAAAAAGAAAGGGAAAAAACGGGCAGCAAGGTGTAGTCTTCAAAATAAAAATCTTGTATGTAGTTATAGTCACTGAACAAGAAGCTGAATAAGAAACTTCATTTACTGGCCATGTACAATTATGCAGTACGGCACAGGTGCAGTCAGGCAAACAGAAAAACATGAAGCCAAAAAATGAAGGCATTTGAATTCGTACCTGCTTTTCCGTTTTCGAGGAGGTTTCTCCACTGTGCCAGTCAGTCTACAGACGAAACAAATAAGATGGTAACTAAAAGTGATACAAGATCACAACCCCGGACCATACAGTAGCGCAGTGAGCACACCACATCCCACCCTCTTATCAGCACAAGCTTGGCATGCCCATCCTGCAAGCATCCATCGATGGGGACTCACTGCTCCCCTAATGCTGTATGGCCCTAACCCTTGCTCTTGCCTTCAGGTCCCTCACCCCATGATCAGCCCCGATTGGTCACAGCTCAGTTCCCCCAAAAAAAACCATCGCCCCCCACCGACCTCCTTATTGTCTGCCTGGTCCACTCTCTAAGACCCCCACCCTCTCCGGTGGCCCTGCCACCCCGGACGACTGAGCTCAGCCCCACGGAGCCCCGCCCCTTCCAGCCAGGCGCCCCCCCGCATCCGCGGCCCCTCGCCCCTGCCTCGCGCGCCCGTCTCCCTCCGCCAGGAGGATTCGGTCTCCCTGCGTCCCGAGTCGCGCCGGAGGCTCTGGGTCTGCACCTCCGGCCCCCTCATCCATCTCGGCGCCCTCAGACGCTGCCCCCCAGGGCCCCGTCCCCTCGCCCGCGCCCCGGCCCCACAGCTCGGCCTCCACCGATCCTCGGACGCACCTGGGGGCCAGGCGACTCCGCGGCTGCTGGGGCTGCCGGGCTCCTCTGACCATCCGGCTCCGGCTCCGCCGCGGGAGCTGCTCCGGCGGCCGCAGGGCTCGCTCGGTAAGCTGAGGCGGCGGAGGCTGGAGTAGGCGGAGAGGCGGGAGGAGGGCCTCGCGCCTCGGCCAGGCTTGCAGCGAGCTCCGCCCCCTCCGCGCCTCTCCTCGGCTCCCATTGGCTGCCTCGTCAGTGTGTCCAAGAATCTGATCGTCGATTGGGCGCTCGGGCTGTCACATCTTGCGCGGCACCCAGACGTTTGGTTGAGATTGCAGGTGGCGACGGAGGTGCCTGAGACTGCTAGCAGCGAGGGTGGGGGAGAACCGAGCGCCACCGTACGTCCAAAAGTGGGAACTGCACCTCCCGCGCCGGACACCTGCCCACAGGTTCTCTTGGCTGAGTTCCGCTTTGCAGACACCTGCTGGCTCCTACCACCTCCGCACGACGCCAGAAAGAACCAAAATTAAGCGCTGCAGTTTCTCAAAATGCGTCCAGCAGGTGCGAGAGCAAAGCAACACTTCACAAAAGGAGCTTCCTTTTTTTAATTTTTTTGTTCATTTTTATTTATTTATTTGAGAGCGACAGACAGAGAGAAAGAGGCAGATAGAGAGAGAGAGAGAGAATGGGCGCGACAGGGCTTCCAGCCACTGCAAACGAACTCCAGATGCGTGCGCCCCCTTGTGCATCTGGCTAACGTGGGTACTGGGGAACTGAGCCTCGAACAGGGGTCCTTAAACTTCACAGGCAAGCACTTAACCGCTAAGCTATCTCTCCAGCCCAGGAGCTTCCTTTTGAGACAACTCGAGTGCGGTCCCTGTTCAGCATCTTTTAGAAATGGTCGACTCAATGCTACTACTCCTCAAAGATCCAGTCTGAAATTTTAAGAATGTATCAAAACTAATGCGTGGTTTAGCTACAAGAACAGAGCACACACTTAGGTGAAAGCTTTTAAGAAAGTAAGATAATTTAATTGGCAGGGAAAATACGATCACACTGCAAAAAGAATCGATGCAGTAACTATGTTCCATTTGTAAAGGCCTAAAAAGGATGACTCTTGAAAACACTAGCCATTCTGTGCCACTGCTGATGGACCTGAGGTCTACACCAGTTAACCAGTCTTAAAATAAATTTCACTGCATGTTTAGGTCAAAAAGACTCATGTACCCCAGGCTGGCCTCCAACTCCATGTAGCTGAGGATGACCTTGAGCTTCTGATCTTCCTATCTCTCCACTTCCTGAGTGCTGGAATTAAAGTTATGTGCCACCACATCCGTTTTATGCAGTGGTGGGATGGAACCCAGAATTTCATGCAAGCACTCTACCAACTCAACTACATTCCAGCCTTTTTACTGCATTTCCTGACAGACTTAAGCATGCAAAATTACCACTACATAAGGACTGTCATCTTTTTCCTTTTCTATTCTAGCAAGGCCACACTTTAATAGAAAAGTTTACTAATTGAAAATTTATCTCTTTTTTTTGCGAGAGAGAAAATGGGCACACAGGGATTTTTGCCACTACAAATGAACTCAACACATGTACCACTTTGTGCATCTGGCTTTATGTGGGTACTAGGGAACCTGGACAGACAGGTTTTGCAAGTGCCTTTCACCCTGAGCCATCACCCCAGTCCCTGAAAACTCTTTAATATTGTAAATACAGCTGAGCATGGTGGCACACACCTTTAATCCCAGCACTCAGGAGGCTGAAGAGGATCACTGTGTTGGAGAACAGCCTGGGCTAGAGTGAGAACCTCATCGATAAAACAAAACCAAAAGATAAGTACTCCCTACATCACTATACTCATATAGGACTGCTGTTTGGCAAATCCTTGGTATTTATTTGACATTGGGAGTAGGTATAGAACTCCAACTTTATCAGAACAAGTATTATACACCAATAATGGGTAGGGGACAAATTTCTGACTAATCTCCACAAAAGGCAAAAATTTGCTACTAGTTTTTCACAGAACCAGATGTATTTGGTATAAAGGGCCCTTTATTCCTAAGTAGTTCTTTTTACATATGTAAAGGCCAGACTCACTTCAGAGGTAATCCTTCATTTTAAGGTTTAGAGACTATATGAGATTAAGAGAAGGCAAAAGAAGAAAGTACAGAGAGCTCCTCATTAAAAGGTGCAATTTTTTTTTTTTTTTTTTTTTTTGAGGTAGGGTCTCACTCTAGCTCAGGCTGGCCTGGAATTCACTCTGTAGTCTGAGGGTGGCCTTGAACTCAGTGGCGATCCTCCTACCTCTGCCTCCCGAGTGCTTGGATTAAAGGAGTGCGCCACCAAGCCTGGTTTAAAATGTGCAATTTTTTTTATTAAATATTTTATTTGAGGGCTGGAGAGATGGCTTAGTGGTTAAGCACTTGCCTGTGAAGCCTAAGGACCCCTGTTGGAGGCTCGATTCCCCAATACCAACATAAGCCAGATGCACAAGGTGGCACATGTATCTGGAGTTTGTTTGCAGTGGCTGGAGTCCCTGGTGTGCTCAGTCTCTTTCCCCATCACTCTCAAACAAGTAAAAATTAAAAAATAAAAAAATAATTATTTGCAAGGTGGGAGAGAATGAATGAGAATAGGAACACATGGTCTTTTGCCACTGCAAATGAACTCCAGATGCATGTACCACTTTGTGAATCTCACTTCATATGCATACTGGAGAATCAAACCCAGGAAATCAGACTTGCTTTTACAAACAAGCACCTTTAACCCCTGAGCCACCTCTCCAGCCCTCAAATGTAATCTTGAAATACCACTTTTAAAAAATATATTTTTTATTTTTATTTATTTGAGAAGAGATACAGAAATAGGCAGGCAGAAAGAGAGAATGGGCACACCAGGGCCTCCAGCCACTGCAAACAAACTCCAGATGCATGCGACTCCTTGTGCATCTGGCTTATGTGGGTCCTGGGGAAGTCGAACCTGGGTCCTTTGGCTTTGTAGGCAAGCACCTTAACCGCTAAGCTCTCTCTCCAGCTCTTGAAATGCCACTTTTGATGTTTCTTATTGACTGAAGTCCTATTTTCCAGGATTTTCCATAGCTAGCCTATTCTGACACACAGTAGACACTGTCAAACAGAACTACATCTCTTCATTCTCAGACCTTGTCAAAACAAACCCTAAAATCTTCATGTTTGTGTCCCAGTTCCAGTAATCTCTGCTTCTGGGGGGGTTTTACTCTAAAATATGTACATTCCAGCTCATATTTCATATTTTTAAGTTTTTATTTATATGAGAAAAAGGCAGATAGAGAATGGGCATAGCAGGTTCTCCAGCCTCTGCAAACAAACTCCAGACACATACACCATCTTGTGCATCTGGCTTGCGTGGGTACTGGGGATTCGAACCTAGGTCATTTGGCTTCGCAGGCAAGCATATTATCCGCTAAGTCATCTCTGCAGCCCATATTTCACATTTTTAAATCTTTTCTTTTTTTAATTTATTTAATTATTTGACAGAAAGAGGCAGAGAGAAAGAATGGGTGCACCAGGACCTCCAGCCACTGCAAACGAACTCCAGATGCATGCGCCCCTTGTGTATCTGGTTTACCTGGGTGCTAGAGAATCAAATCAGGATCCTTTGGCTTTCAGGCAAACATCTTAACTGCTAAGCCATCTCTCCAGCCCCGTTTTGTAAATTTTTAAAATATATTTCATTTATTCTTATTTTTAAGTCTTTTCAATTACCCCATCCTACATCAAACATTTCCCTCTCCATATTTGTTGTACTAAGAGATACGCTGTTAAAAATTGTTACCCTTGGGCTGGATGATGCATCCCTGTGAAGCCTAAGGACCCCGGTTCAATTCTCCAGGTCCCAAATAAGCCAGATGCAAATGGTGACGGGTGCATTTGGAGCTCCTTTGCAGTGGCTAGAGGCCCTGGCAAACCCATTCTCAACCCCCAACCCGTCTCTAATAAATAAATAATTAAAAAAATCTTTTTTTGAAAGGAAAAAACTTGTTACCCTTAGCCGGGCGTGGTGGTACACGCCTTTAATCCCAGCACGCTGAAGGCAGAAGTAGGAGGATCGCAGAGAGTTCGAGGCCACCCTGAGACCACATAGTGAATTCCAGGTCAGCCTGAGCTAGAGTAAGACCCTAGCTTGAAAAAATTGTTATCCTTGGATTCTTAACCCCTCTCCCCCAAGGTAGGGTCTCACTATAACTCAGGTTGACCTGAAATTCACTATGTAGTCTCAGGGTGGCCTCGAACTCACAACAATCCTCCTACCTCTGCCTCCCGAGTGCTGGGATTAAAGACGTGCGCCATCACACACAGCTCTTCTACTTTTTTTTTTTTTTTTTAATTAGAGACACACACACAGAGAGAGAAAATGGACACACCAGGGCCTCTACCCACTACAAACAAACATGCTCACTTTTAAGGAACTGGAACACTCAGACCAAAAGCAAATGCAGAAAAACAGTCTCTGTTTACCAGTCAAGCAACCAAGTGAAAGAATCAGCATTTATTTATTCATTTATTTGACAGAGAGGGAGAAGGAAGGGGAGAGGGAAGGAGAGAAAAAGAGAGAAAGAGAAAGAATGAATATGGGCATGCCAGGGCTTCTAGCTATTGCAAATGTACTCCAGACAAATGCATTACCTGTACATCTGGCCTTACGTAGGTACTGGGGAATTGAACCTGGGTCCCTTGGCTTTGCTGGCAAGGGCCTTCACTGTTAAGCAAACTCTCCAGCCCTTTTTTGTTTTTTGAGGTAGGGTTTTAATCTAGTCCAGGCTGACCTGGAATTCACTATGTACTCTCAGGGTGGCCTTGAACTCATGGTGATCCTCCTACCTCTGCCTCCTGAGTGCTGAGATTAAAGGTGTGTACCACCACGCATGGCTCAGTAATCAGCATTTGTTATATTTAATTTGTATGAAATGCTAACTTCTTGTCAGAGTATATTACAGATTATGCAGTAGATAAAATTAATATTTTCACAAACTTCCTATAATCTTTTTATTAGATATGAACTGAAGGGATACAGCACCTTTCACTCAAAGACCTGAAAAGTACTTTACAAATATTAGCTTTTAAAAAAACAATGACATTTAAAAGTCTGGACTCTTGCTATTATATCTCTTCAACTTTGACACACAATTTTCTGGAATCTGACAGAAAGTGATTCTATTTCTGACAAGGACAGAGGCTCAAAGAATGTCCTGATTTGTTTTCACAGTACAGGCATTTTCCAACAGCTGGTGCCGGGTTCACAGTGAAGACATACAAATGTTAATGCAATGAACATTTTGAACCTTATTTCAAAAGCAAAACGATGTCAAAATCTTCCAAGAGTTCTAGATATCCGGACGGAATAGGAGCTGCTGTCGGTTGCATATTAAATGTGCTCTTGATTCAGGCTTTTTAGGATCACACCCAACGGAACACACTTAAAGAAGTGAGATTTCAGAGAGACACATTAACCTATAAAAAGGTAGCCAAGACTGTATCAGCCAAATGAGGAAAGAGAGTAAATGGCAATTCAAAATAGACAGTTCTCACTAGAGCCTGGGACATTTTATTAGAAACCAAGTATATCATAGGCAAATAAAAATAGTTCTTAGCCCCATCAGTACAATATAAGGGATTTTACATTCAGCCTAGAAACAATGAGTAACAGATTCCCTTGCCTACAAATCTATGACTTGCAAGTTATCTCCCACCACACAATTACTCTTTATAATATATAGCCCTTATTTATTAGAGGGATCCAAATATTTCTTTTAGGCTTACAAAGTCCAATACATTCACTCTCTCTTCTCTTAACACGTCTAATAGTAAAAACTATTTTTCCATGCAAAAAGCCATTATTCAGTTAAAGAAAACACAGGTGAAACAGAGATGGCAGTTATGGACAGAATATTATTGGCACATGCCCAGCTAGTGAAACACAAATGCAAAATACACCATGACTTAAAATTGAAAGTCACATTACAGGGAGAATGGAAACAACTACATTACCTAAGCTAAGGAGTGTTAAATGGAAAGGGAGGACTGAGGAATATCAATTTTATTGGTACAACTTGTAATAAAGCAGTGAAATACAATTTATGGTAACAGGAAAAAGAAATACTGCAGAGAGCTATTCCAAGACCACACCAAGTTGTCTGCATCATTAATTCCAGTGTTTCACAATTAGTAAAATACATAGCTACTTATTCCTGTAAGATAAAAATACCTTTCCACCTGAATTACACTGGGGTTAGAGCAGTCACACAAAGCTACTGACCCATCATTAGTTCAAGTGTGTGCAGTAAATGTCTCAGCCACTTCTTTCATAGAACTATACAATCAGAAACTGTACAAGGAGCTGAGTGGTTGGGGAAAATGAAAACAGTATTGTGCTCATTCTGTAACAGAAAACCCTGATGAAAAAAAAATTATTTGCCAAGAAGCTTAGACTATAAAGATTTTTATTGCATTTTTAGGTAACCTGGAAGTTCTTATCCTGAAGGGGAAGGTTGGTTTTTAAAACTACCTGAACAAATGCTAAAGTGCTTTATTAATTAGCTGGCTTTACACAAAACTTCCTGGGATGACAAAAAAAGAATTATAGTAGTAAAGAGGATACCAACTACTTCACAAAATGCTATATTCCAACATTATTTATGACCACAGTCTTAAGGGATAGTAGAACACTTGTCCTTATTAAGTGGACAGTTGCATATCGAGAACTGATCATCACACATTTTGGATATTCAAATTACTTGTACAAAGCTGAAACATGGTATCACAGACCTTTTACAAAAAAAAGACAGTCTGTCTCTTTCCACACACTAAATAATCCACTTCAGATTACAGTTCACAAATACAAGGGTCCTGATTTTTTCAACCTTTCTAGTTGCAGTTTAAAACTGAACACTTTGTAAAAGTTAAGGTTGAGCATTACAGCAAGAGAATTATTATTCCTATTGAAAATTACATATGCTTTTACTTAATGATATTCATGATAGATTGTAAACTGGATCAATCACATTCTATTCAACTGGTATCAAATGAACACATCAGCATTACAAGTATCAAATGTTTTCCTATTACTATAGAGGATATAAACCAAAACATTAATATGGCAGTTATGTTCTTTAGGCACAGTTTAGTGATTTTCTTTTAAAAATAAATACTATTGAATTTCAATTGAAGTTTTAGACTCAATAACCAAAGGGTCAAGAACTCTAATGGGGAGGAGGGGAGAAAAACAATATAAGCTGCTTAAATTTCTAACACTTAACCTATCTGGGTTTTAAGATTACTTTATTAAAAAATACAAGAAATCTGAAAAAAGACCAATACAATTATTTTCATGTACAAAGTCATAAGCTATAGCAGATTTTAACTAAAATTTAAAAACACAACAAGGAGGGCAGCCCTTTAGACCAATTTATTTTATATCCTTTTAAAATATCATCCGACAAAGGACAGTGGGGTTGACAGCTGGGACGGGTGTACATAACTTGAGGCGTCTGTAGTCCATTGCGCCCACTGAGTAACAACTTTGCTGCTGAAATTTCTTAAAACTTACCGAACTAAAACACAAGGCTGAATGATACAAAAGGAGGAGTATTTCATTGTGGTTGTCAATTGGCTTTTTAAAAAAGGAAACATCCTGTCTCCCCAGACCAGTAAATAAGCAAGAGCTACATGCAGCAGTGTGAGTATTAAGACATTTCTCAAGTCTTCTCAAATGAGTCCAAGGTGGGGATGGGATGAGGGACAAAACTGATAGGAAAACATAGCTACAGACACCATAACAAACAATAAATTTAGATAATTTAAAATTAAAAAAAAAGGCAAGAGGCAGCATTTCAGCAGCAAAGTGCTCAATAAAAAGTATATTGTAGAGGATAATACAAGAAAGTTGGGGTAAGAGGGCAAAAAAATGGGCCAGCAGGATGGTGAAGGCCTCAAAGGAAATACGGCGTCGTCGTTCTGGGAGGAATAACACGTTCTGAATCTGGAACTGCCCGAAATAACTTTGGTTCTCTGGTATTGACATCTTTGAAGACCATGATAGAGGCAATGTTTCCACAGCGATAGCAGTAATTAGGAGCAGACCACACTGTAACCAGCTTCTCATCAAACATAAACTTATAGCCTTCGTGCACAAGCTGGTGTGCTCTGCAGATGAGTTTTAAGTTGTTGATATGAACAAACTGCAATTTAGAAAAGCTCTGTAAGTATCCCATACGTTTTTAAAAATTACTTTTGAAAATGAATAACCCCTTAAATAAACAGCAATACTGTTACTAATAAAGTTATCATGGCACATGCCTTTAATCAGAGCACTTGGGAAGCAGAGGTAGGAGGATCACTGTGAGTTCAAGGCCAGCCTGGGACTACAGAATAAGTTCCAGGTCAGTCTGGGCTGGAGTGAGACCCCTACCTCGAAAAAATAAATAAATAAAGCAAGTAAGTAAGTTACCATGCTTTGAGAACTCACCCTGTCATCATCACCAACCACTGCCATAAGCTTAGGACATCAGAGTCACTGTGGCCTGTGTCCATAATGGAAATACAAAAACTGCATAGTCACGTGACTAGTTAAAAGTTTCTGAGGTAGGCATGGTAGCTGGTACCTATATTACAGCTACTTGGGAGGCTGAGGCAGGAAGATCACTTGAGACCATGAGTTTGAGACCAGCCTGGGCAACAAAGAGACTGAAACTCAAAAAACACCCAAAGCTGGGCATGGTGGTGCATGCCTTAATCCCAGCACTCGGGAGGCAGGGGTAGGAGGACTGCCGTGAGTTCGAGGCCACTCTGAAACTACATAGTGAATTCCAGGTCAGCCTGGACCAGAGTGAGACCCTACCTCAAAAAACTAAAAAACAAAACAAAACACCACCACCAAAAAAAAAAAAGGCCAGCCAAGATCACTACAGGCCAATCTAAGCTATATAATGAGACACTGTCCCAAGGGGAAAAAATTCCATAAATACTATCACATACAAAAGAAGATTTGTTTTTTATTTATTTATTTGTTTGTTTTTTTTGTTGTTGTTTTGTTTTTGTTTTGTTTTGTTTTGAGGTAGGGTCTCACTCTAGCCCAGGCTGACCTGGAATTCACTATGCAGTCTCAGGGTGACCTCGAACTCATGGCGATCCTCCTACCTCTGCCTCCCTACTGCTGGGATGAAAGGCATGCGCCACCACGCCCAGCAAGATTTGCTTTTTAAATAAAGATGTTGGTATTTATCTTATTTTCAAAGGATTTACAGTACATGTTGTGAAAGAGATTATCCTTTTCTTGCAACTTAAGGAGAAAAAAAAATTCAGAATGGATAAATAACTTACCTAAGTAAAGACATAAGAATGGGACCAGGACCTAAATCTATGATTTCACTCTACTACAGCACTTCTCATACACCATCAAGAAGTGAGGCTATGACTGTTTATGGCTGTTTCGTTGCTCATTTTTTTTTTCAGTACTTGCACTAGGCAAGTACTTTACCACTGAACATCATCAATTCTGTGGGTATGTTTAAATGAACTTCAAAAGGTGCTTATCAGCCGGGTGTGGTGGCACACGTATTTAATTCCAGCACTCAGGAGGTGGGAGGATCACATGAGTTCGAGGTTACCCTGATAATACATAGTGAATTCCAGGTCAGCCTTGGCTAGAGACCCTACCTCGAAAAACTAAAAATAAAAATAAAAAGTTGCCTATCTTGGGGCTAGACAGACAACTCAGCAATTAAAGGCATTTGGTTGTAAAGCCTAACAGCCTGGGTTTGATTCCCCAGAACCATGTAAAACCAAATATGCAAGTGGCACATATGTCTGGAGTTCATCTGCAGCAGCAGAAAGGCCCTGGCATATCAACACTCTGTATGTCTCTCATATAAATGAAAGCCAGATGTACGAAGTGGCACTTGACTCCGGGGTTCACTTACAGTGACAGGAGGTATGCCTATTCTCATGCATTCTCATTCTCTCTCTCCTCTTCCCTCACAAATAAGTAAGAAATAAATAATTCTTTTTATTTATTTTATTTTTTTAAATTTTTTGTTTTTGTTTTTGTTTTCCGAGGTAGGGTCTCACTCTAGCTCAGGCTGACCAGGATTTCACCATGTGAATCTCAGTGTGGCTTGGAACTCTAGGTGATCCTCCTAACCTCTGCCTCCCAAGTGCTGGGATTAAAGGTGTGCACCACCATGCCCAGCTATTTTATTTTATTTTTATTTATTTATTTGAGAGAGAGAGGCAGGCAGAGAGAGAGAGAGAATGGGCCCGCCAGGGCCTCCAACCACCGCAAACAAACTCCAGATGCGTGCACCCCCTTGTGCATCTGGCTTACGTGGGTCCTGGGGCGTCCAATCAGGATCCTTTGGCTTTGCAAGCAAGCGCCTTAACCACTAAGCCATCTTTCCAGCCCAAGAAATAAATATTCTTTTTAAAGTTGCTTGTCTTGCCTTTGTTATTTTGTTATTTAGCTATTATTTTAACAGTTAAATAGTGCCTTACGAAGTGGATTATGGAACAAATGCTTTCACTGTATGGTTGCCTTCAGACATTAAGGAAAAACAAGCAAATATACTATATTAGAAATTTGGTGCCCATAGCTACCTAAATTGAATAAACTAGGCTACAAGTTTGTTATCTGGTCAACATTGTTCTTTTAGCAACCAACAAACTTCCATAAATATTGTCTTTACCTCATTTGTGACTTTTGCTCCAAAAAGCCAACCTGCCCCTCGGGGACTAATGGCCCAAGTATCCACATCTTCAGGATCTGACCAAACCAGGTCACAAAATGCTCCTTTGTGAGGAATCTCTTGATTCCGTTCAATGGTTCGAATTTGATCCAGTGTTTTGATATCTGGAGATAAGCCACCATGAACACACAAAATCTGCTCATCTATTAACTAGCAAAAAAGAATAATAAAGGATTGGATAATAATTTCAGTCATGTCTAAATTCACCAATTAATTCTAAAATTAAATCAATTTATATGATTACTAGATAAAAAAATATGTAATGTGTTATTGACAGAAAAATACTTGTGGTTTTAAGAAGATTCATATAAACTTACAGCTGCTACTGTGAGCATGTCAAAAACTTTGGTACAGTATCTCCAGGCATTAGCATTTCCATATTTGGTTTGGCACTCATCTGTGAAGGAAAGAGAAGGGTTCTCATTAATGAAACAATACATCTAATACTAGAGTGCCTTTTATTTAAATATTTTATTTATTTATTTGAAAGAGAGAGAGAAAGAGGCAGATAGAGAGAGAATGGGTATGCCAGCACCTCTAGCCACTGCAAACGAACTGGAGACGCATGTGCCACCTTGTGCATCTGGCTTACGTGGGTACTAGGGAACTGACCCTAGGTCCTTAGGCTTCGCAGGCAAGTGCCTTAACTGCTAAACCATCTCTCCAGCTCCTGCAGTGGCTTTTTTTTTTTTTTTTTTTTTTTTTGAGGTGGTCTTGCTGTAGCCCAGGCTAACCTGGAATTCACTATGTAGTCTCAGGCTGGCCTCAAATTCACAGAATCCTCCCAGCTCTGCCTCCCAAGTGCTGGGAGTAAGGGCATGTGCCACCACACCCAGGCTTAAACTGGCTTTTAATAAAACAGAAATTCATCTTAAATTAAAGCAGAAAATTATGAGCCATAATTGGCCCCAATAGGCTCTCCACACAGAACCAAAAAGTATAATGGCTAATAATACATACTCAGGAAGGCTGGGATGTAGCTCAGGCAGAGTGCTTACCTACTGTTCGGGAGGCACTGGGTTCAATCCTCAGTAAAATAAAAACAAACAAGGATCCTAAAGATATGGTCCAGCTTTTCATTCTAGGAATGAGCCTAAGAAGAAGCTTGAAGTAGTAACCAAAATGCTGACATCAAGAAGAGCTATTCATTTCAACACAACCCAAAAGAAACACTTAGGTCAGTAATGCAAAACCTAGACAATTCTATACATAAAATAGTGTATTTATTGAATGTGACAATCTTCTTCCAGGAGAATAAGATCAAACAAACTAAAGGACTATTAATTATAGGAACATGGGTAATTCCTATCTCAACATTTCCTAAGCCCAAGATGTCTCTTGTGAGATCTTCTCTAAATTGTACAACTAAATTCTGAGGTCCAGCAGGTATATAAAAAGTCATCAACATGGGCAAATTGTCAATTATATTCTTAATTATGCCAGCTCCAACACTCCATCTACTATCTACAAAGTTAATAGTGTACATATCTCTTCCCTCAATTAATTTCATTGAAGTTCTGCTCTTTAGGTTCTTCCCTAATTTCAAACAAAACAAAACATTGCTATACCACTATTGTCTTAAGTGCAGCTGAAACTGATAGAGGAAAAATACTATGGGTTAGGGTCAATGCTCACAATTTCCTAAATTACATAGCTACATTGAAGCAAGATGCTTATACAAACCTGCCATGAGAAAGTAACAGAGCAGGAAGAAACTATATTACACTTAGATCATAACACTGTCTAAAACATGTTTTTTATCAATATACTAAGGAACCAATATAATTAATAGCCAGATACAGCTTTAAACCACTGTAAACCCCATGAAAACTAAAATTATCTCCTTACTGAGGATATACTGGGCTTCCTGTTACTAAACAGAACCATAAAATCCCTAGGCAACCACAGCTTTGTGAATGAGAAAATTCAACACCAAAATCTGTGTTATGCTTTCAGTGAAAACATACTGATTAAATAAAAGTTTCGTGGGCTGGAGGGATGGCTTAGCAGTTAAGGCACTAGCCTGCAAAGCTAAAGGACCCAGGTTCAATACCCTAGGACCCACGTAAGCCAGATGCACAGGGTGGCACATGATTCTGGAGTTCATTTGCAGCAGCTGAAGGCCCTGGCGTGTCCATTCTCCATCTGCCTTTCTCTCTCTCTGCCTCTTTCTCTCTCAGATATAAATAATAAAATAAAATATACAAAAACATAACAGGTTTGAACCAGGCATGGTGGCACACTCCTTTAATCCCAGGACCTAGGAGACAAAGACAGGAGGATCACTGTGAGTTCGAGGCCACCCTAGGACTACATAGTGAATTCCAAGTCAGCCTGGGCTAGACGGAGAACCTACTTCGAAAAACCAAAATAAAATAATGAATAAATAGAATAATGTTTTGGGCTGGAGAGATGGTTCAGCAGTTAAGGCACTTACCTGCAAAGCTTAACAACTCGTATTCGATTCCACAGTGCCCATGTAAAGCCAGATGCATATGCATCTGGAGTTCATTTGCAGCAGCTGGAGACCTTGGTGCTCCCATTCTCGTCTGTCTCTCTTTTCTCTCTCTACTTGCAAATAATTTTTGTTTGTTTGTTTGTTTTGGTTTTTGGAGGTATGGTCTCACTCTGGCCCAGAGTGACCTGGAATTCACTATGTAGTTTCAGGGTGACCTTGAATCATGGTGATCCTCCTACCTTTGCCTCCCAAGTGCTAAGATTAAAGGCGTGCGCGTCACCACGCCAAGCTTTCTTTTTTTGGTTTTTCAGGTTGGGTCTCACTCTAGCCCAGGCAGACCTGGAATTCACTATGTAGGCTTAGGGTTGCATTGAATTCATGGCGATCCTCCTACCTTTGCCTCCAGAGTGCTGGGATTAAAGGCATGGTGCCACCCTGTCTGGCTGCAAATAACTTGATTTTTAAGTTTCTTGGGCTGGAGAGGTGGTTTAGCAGTCAAGGCACTTGCCTGCAAAGCTTTAGGACCCAAGTTCAACTCCACAGTTCCCACATAAGCCAGACGCACAAGGTGACACAAGCACGTGCTTGCACACACAGTGGTACACACACCTGGAGTTCAACTGCATTGGCTGGAGGCCCTTGCACACCAAGACTCTCATTTAAAAAGGGGGGGGGGGCTGGAGAGATGGCTTCATGGTTAAGCGCTTGCCTGTGAAGCCTAAGGACCCTGGTTCAAGGCTCGATTCTCCAGGACCCACGTAAGCCAGATGCACAAGGTGACGCATGCATCTGAAGTTTCTTGCAGTGGCTGGAGGCCCTAGTGCACCCATTCATATTCTCTGTGTCACTCTCAAATAAATAAATAAAATAAAATAAAATAAAGCCTGGTGTGGTAGCACATGCCTTTAATCCCAGCACTCCAGAGGCAGAGGTAGGAGGATCGCCATGAGGTCGAGGCCACCCTGAGACTACATAGAGAATTCCAGGTCAGCCAGGTCTAGGGTAAGACCCTACCTTGAAAAACCAAAAGAAAAAAAATTTTTCTCTTTTTGGGCTGGAGAGATGGCTTAGCAGTTAAGGTGCTTGCCAACAAAACCAACAGACCCAGGGTTTGATTCCCCACTACCCATGTAAAGACAGATGCATAAGGTAGAACATGCATGTAGAGTTCCTTTGCAGTGGCAAGAGGTTCCTGACCCATTCTATCTGCCTCTCTCTCAAATAAATCAATACACACACACACACACACACACACACACACACACTTTTGTTTTATTTTGGTTTTTCGAGGTAGGGTTTCACTATAGTCCAGGCTAACCTGGAATTCACTATGTAGTCTCAGGGTAGCCTCGAACTCACAAAATCCTCCTACCTCTGCTTCCAGCGTGCTGGAATTAAAGGCATGTACCACCATGCCCATCAATAAAATATTTTTTAAAACATTTCTCTTTCAAAAATTTCAGTGCTAGCAGGATACATTAAAGTGAGTTGTTGGCCACGGAGGTCCCTGATGCCCCCAATACCTTATAGGCTATGATTGCCATGGCTCTTGGTTGTCCACCAGAACTAGATGGTAAGACCCTATTGCTGAAAAGTCCACATGCTTGCGCTGCAGGTCACTGAGAAATCAAGCTGGAAACTTCCTCCATGTTGACTAGCTATCAGAATGCTGGAAAGAGCTATGCAGCATACAGCCTTTGGGGAGAGAGAAGTCATCAATGGTGTTAAACAAGAATGAACCCAAGCTGGGCATAGTGGTGCACGCCTTTAATCACAGCACTTGGGAGGCAGAGGTAGGAAGATCACCGTGAGTTCGAGGCCACCCTGAGAATACAGAATGAATTCCAGGTCAGCCTGGACTAGAGTGAAACCCTACCTTGAAAAACCAAAACAAAACAAAACAAAAAGAAAGGAAGAAAAAAAAAAAAAAAGAATGAACCCTGTAACCCTTAAGATAGGTCAGCCAGTCTTGCAAAGCCAAAGGATCCAGGTTTGATTCTTCAGGACACATGTAAGTGAGATGTACAAGGTGGTGCATGCATTTAGAGTTTGTTTGCAGTGGACAGAGGCCCTGGCATGCCCATCCTTTCTCTTTCTCTTACACACACATAAATAAAAAATAAGCTGGGTATGGTGGTGCATGGCTTTAATCACAGCGCTTAGGAGGCAGAGGTAGGAGGATCGCTGTGAGTTCGAACCCAGCCTGAGGCTACATAATGAATTCCAGGTCAGCCTGGGAGACAGTGAGACCCTACCTTGAAAAACCAAAAAAAAAAGAAAAAGAAAAAGAAAGAAAGAAAGAAAGAAAACTTCTCTTTCAGGTTGAAAATACAGATCGGTTCACAGCTTGCAAAGTATGCACAAGGCCATGAGTTCAATCACCAGCACCACATAAAATAGATGCAGTGACACACCTGTAATGTCAGTATTTGGCAGGTGAAGGCAGGGGAATCAGAGGTTCAAGGTCATCCATGGCTACAAGAGATCCTGTCTCAAAGAAAAGGAACGGACAGAGCCAGGTGTGTTGGCGCACATCTTTAAGCCCAGCAGAGGCAGGAGAATCACCATGAGTTGGAGGCCACCCTGAGACTACATAGTGAATTCCAGGTCAGCCTGAGCTAGAGTGAAACCCTACCTCAAAAAAACAAAAACAATTCCAGGTCAGCCTGGGCTAGAGTGAGACCCTACCTCAAAAAACCAAAAAGAAAAAAAAAAAAAAATCAAAAAAACAGGGGAGAGGTCTTCTTTTCTCATTCCTCCTAGGTCCCTTTAGTCCTACCTGATAAATGTGGCATTATTAGATACATAAAAAATTCATCATATATACAACTATATATCACTAGTCTTAGATAGATAGGTAGGTAGGTAGGTAGATAGATAGATAGATAGATAGATATAGAGTTTAAGCATTGATAATTTGAAAATCTGACAACTAAAATGCTGTAAAATCAAAACATTTTGAGCACTGAGATGACACAAGTGAAAATTTCTACAGTGGCTAAAGGTGCTTGCTTGCAAAACCTGCTGGCCTGGTTTCCCAGTATCCATGTAAAGCCAGATGCATAAGGTGTTCCATGCCTCTGGAGTTTGACTGCAATGGCAAGAGGCCCTGGCATGTTCATTCTCTCTCTCATAGGAAGATAAATACTTGTTAAATTCCAGGGCTGGGGCTAGAGAAATGACTCAGCAGTTAAAGGTGCCTGCTTGCAAAGCCAGGGGGACTGGGTTAAATTTCCCCAGTACACATAAAGCCATATACACAAAGTGGTATATGCATCTGAAGTTGCAACAGGAGGCTGCTGTGGGGAGTGCATTATCTCTCAAATGAAAAAAAAAATTTTTTTTTTTTTGGTTTTTCGAGGTAGGGTCTCACTTTAGCTCAGGCTGACCTGGAATTCTCTATGTAGTCTCAGGGTAGCCTCGAACTCACCGTGATCCTCCTACCTCTGCCTCCCCAGTGCTGGGATTAAAGGCGTGCACCACCACGCCCGGCTCAAATGAAATTTTTTAAATCCACAAGTTATTTAATATAGAGGTCTCAAAATGGCAAAAGTGGTGGATTAAATGAGTGCTAGAGGGCTGGAGAGATGGCTTAGCAGTTAAGACACTTGCCTGAGAAGCCTAAGGATGCTTGTTTGAATCTCTAGGTCCCACGTAGCCAGACACAAAAGTGACACAAGTATGCAATGCTACACGTGCGCCCAAGGGGGCACATGCATCTGGAGTTTCTATACAGGGGCTGAAAGGCCCTGGCCCACCCATTCTCTCCCCCACTTTCTGCCTCTTTCTCTTTTAAATAATAAAATAATGAGATAAAAAATATGAGTGCTGGGACTGGTGAGATGGCTCAGCAGTTTAAGGTGCTTGCTTTTATAAAACCTTGATGACCCAAGTTCAATTCCCCAGTACCCACATAAAGCCAGATGCACAAAGTGGCATATGTGTCTGGAATTCATTTGCAGTGGCAGGAGGCCCTAGCACACGCATATTCACTGTCTCTCTGCCTTTCACTCTCTCAAATATAATAAAAATATATTTAAAATAAATAAATAAATATGAGTACTGCTCTCACTACTAGCCTGAAAACTTCCTCCAAAGAAATGGCAGTAGATATGAGGTGACTCAAACACATACAAGCAGGAAACAACAGGCTCCTGAGGCTCTTCAAAACTAAAGAAGGCTTATAGCACCCCCTCCTAGGCTCAGGCAACATTGTGGAAGACCAGGTAGAAAGATTATAAGAGTCACAAGGTAGGAAGAAGTATCCTGAGGCATTGTTCTCCCAACAGAGATTGACTGGTACATTCATGATTCTATAGTAAATGCCAATAATTCCTCTGAGGAAGGCCTTCAGTGGAATGGAGGGGGGGGTGTTAACATAAGACAATAACCTGAGGGGAATATGACCAACAGACCAACATGCAATATGTTAAAAATAAATAAATAGAGCAGGGCATGGCTGCGCATGCCTTTAATCCTAGCACTTGGGAGGCAGAGGTAGGAGGATTGCTATGAGTTCAAGGCCATCCTAAGACTACATAGTGAATTCCAGGTCAGCCTGAGCTAGAGCGAGACCCTACCTCGGAAAACCAAAAATAAATAAATGATTTTTAAAAAATACACTACTGTAATCCCAGCCACTCTGGAGGTTCACACAAGAGGGTTATAAATTCAAAGCCTCCTAAACTAGGGTGAGTTCAAGGTCACCTGGGCAACTTGGTGAAACACTGCTTCAAAATAAAAGTTAAGAGGGGCATGGTGGTGCACACTTTTAATCCCAGCATTCGGGGAGGCAGAGGTAGGAGGATCATTGTAATTTCGAGGCCACCCTGAGACTACATAGTGAATTCCAAGTCAACCTGGACTAGAGTGAGACTCTACCTCGAAAAACCAAAAATAAAATAAAATAAAATAAAATAAGATAAGATAAAAAGTTAAAGGAGGACTGGGCATATAGCTCAGCAATAGAACACTTGCCTAGCATGGGCTCAATCCCCAGTACCACAAGCATAAGTGATAGTTGAGCCAGATAGTATGTAGATGAACTATAAGAACAAACTGGGCCTGGAGTGATGGTTTAGCACTTAAGGTACTTGCCTATGAAGCCTAAGAACACAGGTTCAATTTCCCAGTACCCACAAAAGCCAGATACACAAGATGACACAGGAGTCTGGAGTTTGTTTGCAGTGGCTAGAGGACCTGGTGTTCCCATATTCATTCATCCATTAATTCTCTCTCTCAAATCAATAAATCAATAAATAAAATAAAGTATTTTTTAAAAAATTAAAGACAAACTGGGAACAGAACAATGGGAACAAACAGTGAGAATGAACTATGGGAAAGAGCTGGGAGTATTTCTTATGGACCTTACAAATAGCTTTTGTGATAATATTGCTATGAGATGTTAAATTCCTTACTTGTAACTTGCTCTAAAGTTAATCTTACAACTGTGTAATCCACCTGCTTAAAGCAATGTGACTAGGCTTCCTCTGCCTAGATGTACCTTTGGCCTGAACAACACAGATGACCAATATTGACAAGCAATGCTTAGAGATGCTGACTGATCTTAGGCTGTATTCTATGGTCCTTTCAGAGTTGTGGTTGCCTCTCGACTAAGAACAAACATGGATGCAAGAAGTGCTGTTCGTAGCACTGAAGACAATGAAGTCAGTCACTACAGGCCCACAGATCTACTGAAGACAATATGTAGGATTAATGTGATTGGTCTTGTGATGTGTGTGTGTGTGTGTGTGTGTGTGTGTGTGTGTGTGTGTGTGTGCGCGCGCGCGCGCGTTCTGGATCAGCCGAGTCCTGAAGGTCATACCCCTAAGTCCCTTCCTTTAACAAATGTTTTAAGGATTATCCAAAGTTGAAAGTACCTTACCCTTTGCTCATGCAATGTACTACTTGTTCACATATTGCTGGGTTTTGTCTGTTCAATAAAAGTGCCAACGAATGCCTGTATGTGGAGGAAGCTACAGCCACAGTCCCATCAGAGCAGTGGTGACAGCAGATACAGCAAGTTAAGTTAAACCTCTCTTCAGTTTTCCTTTTCCTCAGACTGCTACTAGAGGCAGCTAGCCCTCTCCTGAAGTGGGGTATTGGTAGTTAGCTCTCACACCTCTCAAGATCTGTTTTTAGAAGCAGTAAGCCCACTTCTGGATAGGCAAGTTCCAGAGATTAGTCTTCTATAAATTCAGGACTATCCCCTCCAAAATAGGGCAAGATATGGTGATGAACCAGCACTCAAATGGCTGAGGCAGAAAACTGCTACAAGTTCAAGGCCAGTCTGGTCTACATGGTGGACTCCAGACCAACCTGGAACTAGAGTAAAAACCCTTCTCTCTCTCTTTCTTTTTGTTTTTCAAGATAGGCCCTCGCTCTAACCAAGGCTGACCTGGAATTCACTATGTAGTTAAGTCTCAGGGTGGCCTTGAACTCATGGAGATCCTCCTACCTCTCTGCCTCCCAAGTGCTAGGATTAAAGTCATATACTACCACACCTGGCTCCCTTTCTCTTTATGAAAAAAGAAAATTTATTTATTTATTTGAAAGATAGAGAGAGAAAGAGCCAGATAGAAAGAGAGAAAATGGGGGCTAGGGAAATGGTTTAGCGGTTAAGGCATTTGCCTGTGATGCCTAAGGACCATGGTTCGATTCCCCAGGACCCAGGTAAGCCAGATGCACAAGGGGGCACAGGCGTCTGGAGTTTGTTTGCAGTGGCTGGAGGCCCTGACGCACCCATTCTTTTTCCCTCTATCTGCCTTTCTCTCTCTAATAAATAAATAATACATTTAAAAAAGAAAGAAAGAGGAGACAATGGGCGCATCAGGACCCCTAGCCACTGCAAAGGTGTGTGCTACCTTGTATATCTAGCTTTACGTAAGTATTGGGGAACTCGAGCCTGGGTCCTGTGGCTTTGCTGACAAGTGCCTTAACTGCTATCCAGCCTTTAAGATCTTTTCTCAACAAAGCAATAAAACAGACAAATGTTGAGTATACCTTATCAAAAATGCTTCTGCCCAGGGGTGGAGAGAGTGCTCAGCGCTGAAGGTGCTGGCCTGTAGAGCTTAACTGACCCAAGTTTAAATCCCTAGTACCCACATAAAGCCAGATGTACAAAGTGACACATGCATCTGGAGTCCATTTGCAGTGGCTGGAGGCCCTAGTATGCTCACTCGCGCTCGCGCTCTCTCTCTCTCCTTGCAAATAAATAAATGAATATTTTTAAAAATGCATCTGCCCTTAGCCGGGCGTGGTGGCGCACGCCTTTAATCCCAGCACTTGGGAGACAGAGGTAAGAGGATCGCCGAGAGTTCAAGGCCACCCTGAAACTACATAGTGAATTCCAGGTCAGCCTGGACCACAGTGAGACCCTACCTTGAAAATAAAATAAAATAAAATAAATGCATCTGCTCGATTGGCAGAGTAGCACTCAGGAGGCTGAAGTAGGAGGACTACTGTGAATTCAAGACTAGCCTGGGGCCACAGAGTGAGTTCTAGGTCAATATTGGCTAGTGTGAGACCCAGCCCGAAGGGACCCCCCAAAAAAAATTACAAAAAAAACACCTTCATCCCAGTTGGGTGAGGTGGCTCCGGCCTATAATCCTGGAATTCAGGAAGGTGAGATTTACACAAAGATTACTGCAAGTTCAAGCCAAGCCAAGACTACAGAGCACGTTTCAGGTCACTCTAAGTTATATACCAAGATTCTGTCTGAAATTCCAAAAGGAAAAGGCAAAGAAATGCTTGTGTCTCAAAATGTGTTAGATTTCAAAGTTCCCTAAAATATTCACATAGAATTAACTGGTTGAGCATCTTAAATCTGAAAGTTTAGGTCGAAGTGCTCCAACATCCAACTTTTTTTTTTTTTTTTAAGTTTTTTGAGGTAGGGTCTCGCTCTATCCCAGGCTGCACTGGATTTCACTATGTAGTCTCAGGGTGGCCATAAACTCATGGCAATCCTCCTACTTCTGCCTCCTGAGCGCTGGGATTAAAGGCATGCACCACCACACCCAACAAACATACAACTTTTCAAGCGTCATGATGGTGTTCAAAGTTTCAGATTTTACACCTGATTCTGAATTTTAGATTTTCAAATTAGGTATCCTTAACCTGTATTATATAAAATTACTTTCAGGTCACATATGTAAACTATATGTTAAAACTAAATGAATTCTGTGTTTAGACTTAGATCTCATCTCCAAAATAACTCATCATGCATATTCAAATATCCAACATCCAAAAAAACTCAAAGTTCAAGACAATTCTGGTCCCAATCTGGATTGAGGACATTCAATATATATAACACTGAGTCATGTATGTGTGTGTGTGTGTGTGTGTATATATATATATATATATATATATATATATATATATATACACACATACACACACACACACACACACACCTCAGTATTATGCACACACATATATACACATATATATGCCTTACATATGGCAATACATTTTATAAAACACTTATATATTCAGCAATCATAAAGTTATACACTGTCAATATTTAAGTCATTGACAAACCATATATACAATAGTAGTTGCATACAATTACATTACTGCCAGGCGTGGTGGCACACACCTTTAATCCCAGCACTAAGAGGCAGAGACAGGAGGCTCACCATGAGTTCAAGGACACCCTGAGACTACACAGTGAAATTCAGGTCAGCCGAAGCTAGAGTGAAACCCTACCACCCTACCTCAGGGAAAAAAGATTACATTACCATCTTAGTTTATAGCCTTTGTTTGTTCGTTTGTTTTTGTTTTTTCAAGGTAGGGTTTTTCACTCTAGCTCAGGCTGACCTAGAATTCATTATATAGCCTCAGGTGGCTTCGAACTCTCAGCAATCCTCCTCCTTCTGCCACCTGAATGCTGATCAAAGGCGTGCGCCACCACACCTGGCTTTATAGCCTTTTTCTTTTTTTTTTTTTTTTAACTTAAGATATCTTTTTTTTATTTTTTTTTTGTTTATTTTTTCATTTATTTATTTGAGAGTGATAGAGAAAGAGAAAGAGGCAGATAGGTAGAGAGATAATGGGCGGGCCAGGGCCTCCAGCCACTGCAAATGAACTCCAGACACATGCACCACGTTGTGTATCTGGCTTACGTGGGTCCTGGGGAAGCCTTGAACCAGAGTCCTTAGGCTTCACGGGCAACCGCTTAACGGCTAAGCCATCTCTCCAGCCCTATAGCCTTTTTTTTAATGAGAGAGAGAATTGACACACCAGAGACTCCAGCCGCTTAAATCAAACTCCAGGCACATTTGTGTGACCTGGAGAGTCGAACATGGGTCCTTAGGCTTTGCTGGCAAGGGCCTTAACCGCTAAGCCATCTTTTCAGCCCAATTTATAGCCATTTTAAGTTATGTAAGTACATTCTATGATGCCCAGGATAAAATCATTTAACGATACATTTCTCAGAATTTACAAGTCTTGCCTCACTGAGCTAACACCACAGCGGCACATGCATTTAATCCCAGCAATCAGGAGGTAGAGGTAGGAGGATTACCATGAGTTCGAGGCCACCTTGAGACTACATAGTGAATTCCAGGTCAGCCTGGGCTAGAGTGAAACCCTACCTCAAAAAACCAAAATAATAATAATAATAATAATAATAATAATTATTATTATTATTATTATTATTTGGGCTGGAGAGATGGCTCAATAAAGAGCTCACTGCTCAAGCCAAAGTACTCAAATTTGATCCTCAGATCCCACATAAAAAAAAAAAAAAGAAAGAAAAGAAAAAAAGGGTTGCCTGGGATGGTAGCTCATGCCTTTAATCCTAGCAACGGGGAGGCAGAGGTAGGATTGCTGTGAGAGTGAGTTCCAAGTCAGTCTGGGCTAGAGTGAGACTCTACAACAAAAATGGACATTCAGGAGATATCTCAACAGTTAAAAGTCACTTGCTTGCAAAGCCTACAGGTCAAGGTTCGATTCCCCAGACCCACATAAAGCCAGACACATAAAGTGGCACACATGGGGGCTAGAGAGATGGTTTAGAGGTTAAGTGCTTGCCTGTGAAGCCTAAGGACCCCAGTTCAAGGCTTGATTCCCCAGGACCCACGTTAGCCAGATGCACAAGGGGGCGCACGCATCTGGAGTTCATTTGCAGTGGCTAGAGGCCCTGGCACGTCCATTCTCTCTCTCTCTCTCTCTCCCTCTCTCTCTCCCTCTTTCTCATTCTGTTGCTCTCAAATAAATAAATAAATAATAAAAATATTTTAAAGTGGCACACACATTTGGAGTTACTTTGTAACAAAAGATTGTGGTACATCCATTCTCTCTCTCTTTCCCCTCCTCCATTAAATTTTAAAAGGGGGAGGGGCTAAAGAGATGGCTTAGCGGTTAAGGCATTTGCCTGCAAAGCCAAAGGACCCAGGTTCGAATCCCCAGGGTCCACATAAGCCAGATGCACAAGGTGACATATGTGTCTGTAGTTCACTTGCAGTGGCTGAAGCCCCTGGTGCATCCATTCTCTCTCTACCCCTCCCTCCCTCCTTCTTTCTCTCTCTCAAATAAATAAAGTAAATAATTAAAAACTTGAAAACTACTTTTTTTAAAGTCAGGCCTAAGGAGGTTGTTCAATGGTTAAAGGTGTTTCCTTATAAAGCCTGCCAGTCAGATTTCAATTCCCCAGTTACCCACATAAAGCCAGGGCACAATGCATCCAGTGTTAATTTGCAGCAACAAGAGAACTTAGTGGGCACATGCACACACACAAATAAAAATATAAAAGAAAAAAACACTTTTGTAAAATAATAAGAATTTTAGCAACAAGTTGAAGTCTGATCAATATAGTGAGTCCTGGGTCAGCCAAGGCTATAAAGCAAGTCTGCTTCTAAAAAAAATTATAAAAAAAATAAAAAATAAAAAAGGTAACTAAATGCCCCTATTTAAAGGGACTGGCCAGGCCAGATGAGCCAATGGGTGCAATAGCGGCATGTCTGTTATGGGGGAAACCAACTGTTCTCTAATTGGACTGGAGGCCTGCTCCACAGGAGGGAAATACATGCCTGATACTGAAAACCTATAACAGGGAATGTCGTAAGCTCTAAGGGTGTAACACCTGCTAGTATCTGGCTAAATGCATATTTTATAATCACCAAACTGTCCAGTAAGCACTTCCCTTAATGTTTGTACCCATATATTAATGCTACTCTCACTTTTGGTTAGAGAAGCTTTTCTTTTCAGATGGTGGTGACCTCTGGGATGACTTGAAAGGCACCATAGTGCTGAGAAGAAGTGAAGTGACAGAGTAGTGCTCAGCATTGAAACATCTCTATCACACCTTCCAGGGCTCAGGGTCAATTGCAGAAGAGGTAGCGGGAAGAATGTAAGAACTAAAGGAAGGGTAGGATTCCTTACAATGAGCTCTTCCAGACACAAAATGGCCTGGATATCCATGACTTCACAGTGCCTGGAGCTACCTACATAAGATCAGTAAAATAGGATGAAAAGATGACGACATCAAAATAAGAGACTGATTGAGAGGGGGAGGGAATATGATGGAGAGTAGAATTGTGAGAGGAAAGTTGGGGGCAGGAGTTATCATGGTTTATTGTCTATAATTATGTAAGTTGTCAATAATAAAAATAATAATAAAGGGACTGGCTAAATTATACTAAATGCATACATTATTAATATTATATAGCCATAAAAATAAAATAACAAAACAAAAATAAAATAATAAAATAACAACAACAATAAAATAACAATGAAAAAATAAAATAAAATAAAAAATAAAAATAAAAAACAATAAAAACGAATATAAAAATAAAATAAAATAACAATGAAAATAAAATAAAATAAAAATAACAATGAAAGGGCTGGGTGTCCTGGCACAAGCCTTTAAGGCCAGTACTTGGGAAGCTAAGGTAGGAGGATTGCTGTAAGTATGAGGCCAGCCTGAGACTATATAGTAAATTCCAGGTCAGCCTGAGCTAGAGCAAGACCCTACCTCAGAAAAACAAAAAACTAAAAAAACAACTAAGAAAGCCAGGTGTGGCAGTGTACACACCTCTAGTCCTAACACTTGGGAGGCTGTAGTAGGAAGATTCTGTGAGTTCAAGGCCAGTGTGGAGCTACAGACTGAGTTGGAGGTCAGCCTACACTAGATCCTGCTTCAAAAAACAAAAACAAGGCCAGGCATGGTGGTGTACACCTTTAATCCCAGCACTTGGGAGGCAGAGAGAGGAGGATCACCGTGAGTTCAAGGCCACCCTGAGACTACATAGTGAATTCCAGGTCAGCCTGGGCTACACTGAGACCTTATCTCCAAAAAAAAAAAAAAAAAGCAGGCTGGAAAGATGGCTTAGCAGTTAAGGTTCAGAAAGTCTTTGCCAAGACCAATATGTTGAAGGGTTTCCCCCACTTTTTCCTCTAGCAATTTCAGAGTTTCAGGTCTGACATTAAGGTCTTTAGTTCACCTGGACCTCTATTCTGTCCCATTGATCTACATATCTGCTTTTGTGCCAGTACCATGCTGTTTTTGTTACTATGGCTCTGTAGTATAGGTTAAAATCAGGTATGGTGATACCACCAGCCTTATTTTTGTTGCTCAGTATCATTTTAGATATTCGAGGCCAGGCTAGAATTTTGTGTGTGTGTGTGTGATTCCAAATGAAGTTTTGGATTGTTTTTTCTATTTCCGTGAAGAATGCCTTTGGAATTTTGATGGAGATTGCATTAAATGTGTAGATTGCTTTTGGTAAGATTACTATTTTCACAATATTGATTCTTCCAATACAGGAACAAGGGATGTTCTTCCATTTCCTAGTGTCTTCTGCAATTTCTCGCTTGAGTGTTTTATAGTTTTCATTGTAGAGATTCTTTACTTCCTTAGTTAGGTTTATTTCAAGGTACTTTATTTTCTTTGATGCAATTGTGAATGGGAGTGATTCTCTGATTTCATCCTCTGTGTGTTTATTGTTAGCATATAGGAATGCTATTGATTTCTGTGTATTTATTTTGTATCCTGCTACATGGCTGTAGGTGTATATCAGCTCTAACAGTTTGCTGGTAGAGTCTTTAGGGTCTTTTATATATAGAATCATGTCATCTGCAAATAATTTCCAATTTGTATCCCTTTTATGTGAGTCTCTTGCCTTATTGCTATGGCTAATACTTCCAGTACTATATTAAATAAAAGTGGGGACAGTGGACACCCTTGTCTTGTTCCTGATTTTAGTGGAAAAGCTTCCAGTTTTTCCCCATTTAGTAATATGTTGGCTGTAGGCTTGTCATAAATAGCCTTTATTATATTGAGTTATGTTCCTTCTATTCCCAGTCTCTGTAGGACTTTTATCATGAAGGGATGTTGGATTTTCTCAAATGCTTTTTCTTCATCTAATGAGATGATCATGTGGTTTTTGTCCTTCAGACCATTTATATAATGTATTACATTTATTGATTTGTGTATGTTGAACCATCCCTGCATCTCTGGGATAAAGCCTACTTGGTCAGGGTAAATGATCTTTCTGATATATTCTTGTATTCTGTTGAGGATTTTTGCATCTATGTTCATGATTTTAAAAAAGGTTAAAAACAACAAAAAGAGAAGCAAGAATTGACTGCAGGAATATCAAAACAAGCCTGGGCTGGGTGTGGTGATACATGCCTTTAATCCCAGCATTCAGGAGGCAGAGATAGAAGGATTGCAATGAATTTGAGGCCACCTTGAAACTACAAAGTGAATTCCAGGTCTGTCTGACCTAGAGCAAGACCCCACCTCAGAAAAACAAAACACAAAATGAAAATACCAACTTGGGCTACAGAGAGAAACCCTGTCTCAAAAAAAAAAAAAAAAATTAAAACCTCAAGAAGTGAAAAGGCTAGTCACAACATAGCACTGAGAGAAAAATAAAAAATCACAGACAGGGGATGTAGCTCAGTGGTAGAGTGCTTGCCAAGTGAACACAAAACCCTGGGTTCCATCTCTGGTAAAGGGAGGACAGGATATAGCATGTATGTACATGCATGTGTATGTGTGTATACACATATACATGCACAAAATAGGTTAGAATGACCTCTTACACTTGAATGTGCAGAACATTCACTTCCAGTAGATTCTAAGGTCCCACCCTATTATAGTTACCTTCTAATTGCCTGCACAAAGTACCCAACCCAAAGCAACTGATGGAAGGAAAGGGTTTATTTTGGCTTTCAGTCTCATGGGGAAGCTCCGTGATGGTAGGGGACAGTACCTTAACAGCAGAAGCTAGACCACCTCCTTGCCAACATCAAGTGGACAAAACAGTAGGAGAATGGGCTGTATGTACTCCAGCAAGGGGGAACTGACTATAACACCCTTAAGACCACCCCCGGTAACAAACCTCCTCCAGCAAGGCTCTACCTCACAAACTGCCACCAGCCACAAAGTCAAAACACATGAGTTTATGGGGGAACACCTAATTTAAACCACCACATACCCCACAACATCTTACTATGTATGAAGTAGGACCCAGAAATGTTTATTTTTATTTTATTTTTTGGTTTTTTGACTTAGGATCTCACTCTAGCCCAGGCTGATGTGAAATTTACTATGTAATTGCAGGGTGGCCTCAAACTCACGTCGATCCTCCTACCTCTGCCTCCTGAGTGCTAAGACTATAAAGGAATGACCCACCACACCTGGCTTATTTTCTTTAAGGTTTTTTTGTTTTGGTTTGGTTTTTGGTTTTTTGGGTATCACTTTATTTTTATTTATTTTATTTTAACTTTATTTTTATTTTATTTTATGGTTTTTCAACGTAGGGTCTCACTCTAACCTAGGCTGACCTGAAATTCACTATGTAGTCTCAGGGTGGCCTCTAAGTCATGGCGATCCTCCTACCTCTGCCTCCCGAGTGTTGGGATTGAAGGGGTGTGCCACCATGCCCACCTAAGTTTTTAAAAAAATATTTATTGCCAGACATGATGGTACAAGCCTTTAATGCCAGCACTTGGGAAGCAGGGGTAGGAGGATCACTGTGAGTTCAAGGCCAGCCTGAGACTACATAGTAAATTCTAGGTCAGCCTGAGCTACAGTGAAATGCTACCTTGAAAGAAAAAAAAAAAACAAGAAAAACATAATAATTTGAGAGACAGAGAGAGGTTGAAAATATGTACACACCAGGGCTTCTTGCTGCTGCAAAGGAACTCCAGATACATGTACCACTTTGAGCATCTGACTTTATGTAGGTAATGGGAAATCAAAACTGGGTCAGCTGACTTAGCAAGTGCCTTTAAAAGCTAATCCACCTTCCCAGACCCAAAATCTTCATTCTTTAAAAAAAAAAAAAAATTATTTATTTATTTGAGAGAGACAGACAGATAACGGACATGCTGGAGCCTCCAGCCACTGCAAATGAAGTCCAGATGCATGTGGCCCCTGTGCGTCTGGTCTACATGGGTCCTGGGGAATCGAACAGGGATCCTTTGGCTTTGCAGGCAAACATCTTAACTGCTAAGCCATCTCTCCAGCCCCCAAATCTTCATTCTTAACTAGCACCTAGGGGATTCCAAGGTGGCAATTTTAAGATTACATTTCTTTCATACAGTTTAGAAAGGTGTACACCAAAAAGTTCACAGTGGTTTCTCTACAGCAAGATTTCCCGCTAATCAGGGGAGCAAAGAAAATTATAAACACAAATGACTTGCGAAGCAAAGTAAAATAATGTACAGAATCAGAAATGGATCTTACCATAAAATCCGTACACCTGTGTTATCTGTCTACTCTCGTGATTTCCTCGTAAAAGTGTAATACGATCAGGCCATTTAGCCTTTAGTGCAAGAAGGTAAGTGAAGGTCTCCAAACTATAGTATCCTCTGTCTACAAAATCACCCTGTAAAATAAAAGTTTACAGTTATAAGCAAGTGTTTTCAAATATTGTTTCTACTAAATACTTTTTCAATGTTTTCCTAATATTCTAATACATGTTTATACTACACTTAGGATTCCTAAGAGGCCTAAGTAATCTACTGTCCAAGTCTCTCAAGACTTTCTCTGAAAACCTATCATTTTCCGATCCTCTATTACCACTTATTAGTAGCTATTAGTAAAAGGTCAAGTGAATCAAAATTGCTAAATTAGTGTTAAATTTTAAAAGCAATTTTAATTATATCAGAAAGGCTGCCTACTTAAGAATAATTTTGTAAAAGTATGTGTGTATATATATATATATATAGACACACACATACATACATACATACATATAAAACAGTGCTTATTTTTAGCTTTATATTTAACAATTACATATATGAAATACTATTTAAACTTCCCACTAATGTGTGATTTTGGCCAATATTACACCAACAGAATAACACGTTTTCTGTTGTTGTGTTTTGTTGTTGTTGTTGTTGTTGTTTGTGTTTCGAGGTAGGGTTTCACTCTAGTCCAGGCTAACCTGGAATTCATTATGTATTCTTCAGGGTGGCCTTGAACTCACAGTGATTCAGCTACCTCTGCCTCCAGAAATACTGGGATTAAAGGCGTGCACTATCACACCCAGGAAAAGTTTTTTTTTTTTTTTTTAAAGAAGAAAAAAGAAACAAGGTGACAGAGAATTTTTCTGAAGAAACAATGAGAAATTCAGAAAAACTTCAACAGTATCATACTACAAAAGGAATCTAAACAAACACTCAGCTCAGAAGCAACAGCAAATGTGTTACAAAAGTATACCTGTGAGCTGGGCGTGGTGGCACACCCCTTTAACCAGCACTCGGGAGACAGAGGTAGGAGGATCTGCTGTGAGTTCAAGGCCACTCTGAGACTACATAGTGAATTCCAGGTGAGCCTGGGCTAGAGCAAGACCCTACCTCAAAACAAAAAAAAACAAGGTATAATGAAGTAAAATAGAATAAAAATTTTAAAAAGAAAAAACTAGTGTGATAGAATAATAGCAAGTTAAAGATTTCTGCCTTAAGCCAGTGGTTCAGTGCTACTTTCTGTCGTTACTAACAGCTACAGTCAGTTCTATTTTTACAGTAGCTTACTAATAAAACAGCTACATGCAACTAGATGATTGCAAATGCAGCAAAGTGGAGACTCATCTTTCTATATACGTAAAGATGGTGACATGGCAATGAGATTAAGCAATTAACATATAGTAAGTCGGATCTTTCCAATTGTAAATAAGTATCTGATATTACTGCTGTTTACATACCATAAATATGTAGTTTGTGTCAGGAACCTGACCTCCAGTTCTGAATAGTTCACAAAGGTCATAAAACTATAAAAGAAAAGCAATATATGCTAATTACAAATTTCTGTGGAATAATAAAATGAGTAAGAAATATGTATAGTAACAGTATCACAAGTATTTCAAATATTGGGCTGGAGAGATGGTTTAGCAGTTAAGGTGCTTGCCTGCAAAGCCTAATGACCCAGATTTGATTCCCCAGTCCCCACATAAAGCCAGATGCTAAAAGGTGTGTATGTATCTGGAGTACATTTGCAGTGGCTAAAGGCCCTGGTACACCCATATTCATTCTTTTCTTTTCTCTCTCTCTCTCCTTGTAAATTAATTAATTTACAAAAATATTCTAGGGCTAGAAAGATGGCTTAGCAGTTAAGGCACTTGCTTGCAAAGCCAAAGAATCCAAGTTCGATCCCAGGACCCATGTAAGCCAGATGCACAAGGTGGCATACGTGTCTGGAGTGTGTATGCAATGGCTAAGAGGCCCTGGCATACCCTTTCTCTCTCTCTCTCTCCCCTTCCCTTTCAAAAATAAATATATATATTTGGAATATATATATATATATATATATATATATATATATATATATATATATATATATATTCCAAATATTAACATTTGCAAGAAGAAATAAAGTGTAAGCAAAACTGGCAAGGACATAGTTTCCCAGCTTTGAAAATACACTAAACAAAGCTCACAGTTACCATTAAGTCACTCCTAGATAATTCATGCTGTAGTAACCCCTCAAAAATTTATTTATTTATTTTGATTTTTTAAAATTTCTTTGTTTTATTTTAGAGGGACAGAATTGGTGCACCAGGGCCTCAGCTACTGCAATCGAACTCCAGATGCTTCCGCCACCTAGTGGGCATGTGCAACCTTGCGCTTGCCTCAGCTTTGTGCATCTGGTTTACATGGGATCTAGAGAGTTGAACATGGGTCCTTAGGCTTTGAAGGAGGGTGCCTAAATCACTGAGCCATCTCTCTAGCCTTTGTTTTTTTGTTTCTCGTGTGTGTATGTGTGTGTGTGTATGTATGTATGTGTACACTCACATGCACTTGTGCAAGGGTCTCTGGCTGCTGCAAATGAACGCTTTTCTGGCTTTCCATGAATATTGGGGAATTGAAACTAGGCTGTAGGCTTTGCAAGCAAGTGCCTTTAGCCTATGAGCCACCTCCCTAGACCCTCAAATTTCATTCATGTATCTTTCCATCTATCTCTTGAGAACTGTGCAATTATCAGTTATCTAACCTCTCAATAAGCTAACCTAACCACCCTGGCAAAAGTCAATGACCATATAATATGACAAAAGATAAGGAAAAAAGCCAAGACTGGTGGGTCATGCTGGCAATCTGAGCACTCAGGAGGATGATGTAGGAGTATTGTTGAATGAGCCAAGCCTAGCCTAGGCTACAGAGTAAGTTCCAGGTCAGCCTGAGGCTAGATGGAGACACTGCCTCAACAACAAAAAGAGTGAGACTGTGTGTGTGTGTGTGTGTACAGAAGATTTTTTTTCAAGAAGTTGAGGGCTGGAGAGATGGCTTAGAGGTTAAGGTGTTTGCCTGCGAAGCCTAAGGACCCAGGTTCAAATACACAGTACCCACATAAGCCAGATGCACAGGGTGGAGCATGTGTCTGGAGTTCGTTTGCAGTGGCTCGAGTCCCTGGTGTGCCTATTCTCTCTCCCTCTCAAATAAATAAATAAATAAATAAATATAAAAATAAAAAACATTTTTGAGCTGGGTGTGGTGGCACACACCTTTAATCCCAGCACTAGGGAGGCAGAGATAGGAGGATCGCCATGAGTTCAAGGCCACCCTGAGACTACATACTGAATTCCAGGTCAGCCTGGACTAGAGCGAGACTCTACCTGGAAAAACAAAATAAATAAATAAATAAATAATATTTTTAAAAAGAAACTGATCTTTCACAATACTTCACAGTATCATGCAGAGAGAGTAGACTACTAGAGACATGAATCTTCAGGCTTCAGAGCTAATCAGTATCTTCTCAACAGCCAATAAAAAAGGATTGTGACCCAAGCATGGTGGCACATACCTCTAATCATGAAGTCAAGTCATGAATTCAAGGTCAACCTGACACTATATAGTGAATTCTGGGTTAGCCTGGGCTAGAGCAAGACACTAACTCAAAAAACAAGGCCAGGCATGGTGGCCCATGCCTTTAATCCCAGCACTAGGAGACAGAGGTAGAAGGATCACCGTGACTTCGAGATCAGCCTGAAGCTACATAGTGAATTCCAGGACAGCCTGGGCTACCATGGGACCCTACCTTGAAAAACCACAAAAAAAATATAAATAAATAAATACTGTGTTTCATCATATTCTAATTGACTGAAAACTGGTGACTGAAAACTGGTAACTGGGCTGGGTATGGTGGCTCATGCCTTCAATCTCAGCACTTGGGAAGCATAGGTAGGAAGATTGCCATGAGTTCGAGGCTACCCTGAGACTACGTAGTGAATTGTAGGTCAGCCTGGGCTAGAGCAAGACCCCACCTCAAAAAAGCAAAAACAAAAACAAGAACAAGAACAAAAAAACAAAAAACTGGTAACTGGGCTGCAGAGATGGCTTAGCGGTTTGCCTGCAAAGCCAAAGGGCCCCTGTTCAATTCCCCAGGACCCACGTAAGCCAGATGTACAAGGTAGCACATGTGTCTGGAGTTCATTTGCAGTAGCTGGAGGCCCTGGTACACCCATTTATTTTCTTTCTCTCTCTCTTTTTCTTTCTCGCTCTCACTCTCTCAAACAAATAAATAAAATGTATTTTAAAAAAATGGTAAATGAAAAAGTATGCATATTGTAAACTTCTGAAATCTAATCCCCCCAAAACTTAACTTTTTTTTTTTTTGGTTTTTCGAGGGTCTCACTCTAGCCCAGGCTGACCTGGAATTCACTATGGAGTCTCAGGGTGGCCTCAAACTCATGGTGATCCTCCTACCTCTGCATCCCGAGTGCTGGGATTAAACGTGTGTGCCACCACGCCTGGCAAAACTTAACATTTTATCTAAAAAAGAATTTACTATAATATGTTATACCAACTACAACTAATGATTTACAACACACTAATCATTTATACTTGAAAATATAATTACCCAAAATGTTAAAATTCTAACACATGAAATGGTATTCAGATTGTGATCATTAAACAAAACTAGAATTTAAATGTAATTTAATCTAAATGAAGTAAGATAGTGGCATCAATAATGATTTTTCACTTAATCTGAAAAAAACATCATATTTCATATTTCTTAAACTTTATGAAATTTAAAATAAAATTTTCAGGCTGAGGAGATGGCTCAGTGAATGAAGCACTTGCCATGCAAGCTTAAGTACCTGAGTTTGGATTTCCCAGAACCCACATAAAGCTGGACACAGTAGTGCTAGCATCTAAATCCCAACATGCATGAAGGGAGGCAGCAACAGCAAACCAACCTGAACCTCATGGGCCAGCTAGGCTGGTTAACACAACAGTGAAAACAAAATGAGAGCCTCTACATCAAACAAGATGTACTGGCAAGGACCAACAGCTAAAGTTGTCCTTTGACCTTTGCACGTGTACCACAGCACAATGCCCACATACACATATCAAAATTAGTAAGCAAAGCCAGGCATGGTGTCATGTACAATGACCTAAGTTCAACAGCTAGCACTTAAAAAAAAATTTTTTTAAGGCAGGTAGATCCATGGCATAGTGGTAATGTGCCTATAATTTCAGCATCTGGGAGATGGGATAGAATGATTCCAAGTTTGAGAGTAATCCTGGATATATAGCAAGACCTTGTCTCAAAAATAAAAAACCTGACATCAAGTATCAAGGGGATGCACATTGCAAAAGTGCCAAGTTATCTGTAAGATGTCACTTTAAAGATATAATACGTGGCCAGGCGTGGTGGCGCACGCCTTTAATCCCAGCACTTGGGAGGCAGAGGTAGGAGGATTTCCGTGAGTTCAAGGCCACCCTGAGACTACCTAGTGAATTCCAGGTCAGCCTGAGCTGGAGTGAGACCCTACCTCAGAAAACCAAAAAAAAAAAAAACGATATAATATGTGCCATTCCAGAGGCACAATGCTGGAATTGGCATATGTGCTCAGGCCAGACAGTGAAACTGGACAAAGATCAGTGTAGCGCTTACTGTTGCTGAACAATCTTGAGAGGAATTTAAAGGTTTTATAGATCCTCTGATGACAACTTATCCAGGTGAACAGAGCACCCACAATGGGCAGCCTACCTGAATTAATATCCCCCCACCTACACACACAATGACCTCCACCTGCTATAAATAAAGTTCCAGGGGCTAGAGAGATGGCTTAGCACTTAAGGCACTTGCCTATGAAGTCTAAGGACCCAGGCTCAATTCCCCAGTACCAATGTAAGCCAGATGCACAGGTGGTGCATGTATCTGGAGTTCATTTGCATGGCTAGAGGCCCTGGCATACCCATCCTCTCTCTCCTTGATCTGCCTCTCTCACTCTCTCTCTCTCTCTCTCTCTCTCTAGTAAATAAATAAATAATATAATTTTTATTTATTTATTTGAGAGCCACAGAGAGACAAAGAGGGAGGGAGGGAGGGAGAGAGAGAATGGGCACACCAGGGCCTCTAGCCACTGCAAACAAACTCCAGATGCGTGCACCCCCTTGTGCATCTGGCTTATGTGGGTCCTGGAGAATTGAGCCTTGAACCGGGGTCCTTAGGTTTCACAGGCAAGCGCCTAACCACTAAGCCATCTCTCCAGCCCTAAAATATTTTTTAAAATACAATAAAATAAAGTTCCAGGACAGCCTGGGTTACAAAAAAATAAACAACAAAAAGGCCTTGATAACACTTCATAACAATCAATTTTAATACAAACCAGGGTTAAAATATTACCTGGTTTATTCCACCTTTTAGACATACAGTAAGGCATTTAATAATATCCTTTGTGTTAGCAAAATACATAGAAACTTTAAGAAACCTATTCCTAAAGTCTATCAAGAAAATTATAACAGGAGGGTCACTCTCTTATCTCTCTGTGCGTCTCTAATAAATAAAAATAAATCTTTAGGGCTGGAGAAATGGCTTAGCGGTTAAGCGCTTGCCTGTGAAGCCTAAGGACACCTGTTCAAGGCTCAATTCCCCAGGACCCACGTTAGCCAGATGCACAAGGGGGCGCATGCGTCTGGAGTTCGTTTGCAGTGGCTGGAAGCCCTGGCGTGCCCATTCTCGCTCTCTCTCTATCTGCCTCTTTCTCTCTCTGTCACTCTCAAATAAAAAAAAAAAAAAAAAATGAACAAAAAAATTGTTTAAAAAAATAAAAATAAATAAATCTTTAAAAAAAGTCAAAAGTGAAAAACCTCTGTAAATAACTAAAATGGACTCTATTTACAAAGCAACTCTTAATCAGGACCAATTTAGATCCATTTCTGCTCCTCTGTGGAGTCTTTTTTTTTTTTTTTTTTTTTTTTGCTTTTTCGAGATAGGGTCTCACTCTAGTTCAGGCTGACCTGGAATTCACTATGGAGTCTCAGGGTGGCCTCGAACTCACAGCAATCCTCCTACCTCTGCCTCTCAAGTGCTGGGATTAAAGGCATGCGCCACCACGCCTGGCTTAATGTGGAGTCATATTTAAGGCAGGGAAACTACACAGACAGTAAGTCCTGCTAGCTTTCACATCTATTGTTCACAATGTATTACAGGTATTGCAAACCCCAACTACATTGTGTAGTTGTAGTTGTGTGTGTGTAGCAGGCTATGAATGATCTAACCAGCTTTTACTTCCCGTGAAAAACTTCTACAAACACATGTAATTTTTTGTTGTTGTTGTTTGTTTTTGTTTTTGTTTTCCGAGGTAGGGTCTCACTCTAGCTCAGGCTGACCTGGAATTCACTATGTAGTCTCAGGGTGGCCTCGAACTCTCGGCGATCCTCCTACCTTTGCCTCCCGAGTGCTGGGATTAAAGGCGTGTGCCACCACGCCCGGCTTTTTACAGGTAAAATTTTGAACTAGGCTGAACACTGGAGTGGGTCTAGTGGTGAACTATATATTTCATTCACTGCTCTGAAATTCCTTTTTTTTATTTTTAAATATTTTATTTATTTGAGAAAGACAGACAGAAAGGGCACGCCAGGGCCTCCAGCAGCTGCAACCTTGTGCATCTGGCTTATGTGGGCCTTAGGGAATTGAACCTGGGTCCTTTGGCTTTGCAGGTAAATGTCTTAACTGCTAAGCCATCTCTCCAGCCTTATTTATTTATTTATTTTTATTAGGGGGACAGAAAGAAGCAGACAGAAACAGAGTGAGTATGGGCACTACAATGCAAATAACTCCAGATACATCACCGCTTTGAGCACCTGGCTTTATGTGTGTATGGGGAACTAAACCCAAGACCATCAGGTTTTGCAAGCAAGGACCTTCAACCTATGAGCCTTCTCTCCAGCCCTGAAATTCTTATAAACAAACAAAAACCCAGCAAGTGGGGGGAAAAAAACCCTCTTTCATTTTATTCTATTAGTGGCATGCTGTCAAATCATGCAACAGTTTTATTTTTCTGAACCCTTCCTATTCTCATTCCAACTAGGGAAATGGTAACATTTTAATATAATAGGGAAAGGCCAGCCTAAAACTACACCTCCTATTATCACTATATGCAGTGCAGTCTATGCTTGTACTAGCTCCTCCTACCCACATCACACATCCAACATCACAGAACAGCAGCACAGCAGTCCATACACTTCACAGTAACTTCAATTAACTTCATGAAATTATATGACCACTGCTTTTCTCTACCAGTACAGTAAACCAGGAGCTACTAATGTCATGAAGACTGAGGTAACTTAATCATTTGTTGGGATTTCCTGGGGTCTTGTTTTGTTTTGTAACTGCAAAACAAGTAAAAACACAAATGGTTTATGCATAGTAGAAAACCTAAAAATCCTCTGTGAAATTTTACCTGTCCGTGTATGTCCCCACACACTGTTACTGGTGTTGATACTGGCTGAACATTCGACTCTTCCAAGAGAAGGTCACAAACATAGTCACATAGCCGCTGAAAGCAAAGACAGAAGGCAAATTTTTATTATTTATTATTAAAGTATAAAAAAATACAAGGACTAATGTTCAGAAAACCTAAGTATCCTTCCTAAATTTGCAAGCAGAGAAATACAGGGAGAGAGAAAACAGGTAGGCTGGGGCCTCTTGCTGCTTCCACCGAACTCCAGATGCACACACCACTTTGTGCATCTGGTTTTACATGGATACTAGGAAATCAAACCTGGGCCAGTAGGCTTTGCAGACAAGTGTCTTTAACCACTGAACCATCTCCCCAGCCCTGAAGTATCCTCTTTTTTTTTTTTTTTTTTTTTTTTGGTTTCTTGAGGTAGGGTCTCACTCTAGCCCAAGCCAACCTAGAATTCACAAGCCAACCTAGAATTCACTATGTAGTCTCTGCCTCCTGAGTGATGGGATTAAAAGCATGTGCCACCACACCAGGCCCTCTAAGTATCTTTTTGATAAGAAAGAAAACTAGGGCCGGGCGTGGTGGCGCACGCCTTTAATCCCAGCACTCGGGAGGCAGAGGTAGGAGGATGGCCATGAGTTCGAGGCTTCCCTGAGACTACAGAGTGAATTTCAGGTCAGCCTGGGCTAAAGTGAAACCCTACCTTGAAAAACCAAAAAAAAAAAAAAGAAAGAAAGAAAGAAAGAAAACTATCTTTTGATGACTACAGAATTACATGTCAACTTTCACCTACATTTCAAAGTACCTAAGAAGTGATACAACTACCACAAAATGCAAAATCCCTAACTATACAGGCAAATTCAAGGAGAAACAATAGCTTTAAAACTGTAAAATGGGACTGGAGAGATGGTGTCAGTGGGTAAAGTACATGTTTGTACAAGCCTCGTGACCTGAGTTCAGAACCCAGGTAAAGCCAGATATGTAGCATAAGTGTCTGAAATTTCATTGTGTCTATGGAAAGAGGGAGGTGGAGACAGGAGAATTCCAAAGCTCTCAGACACCCTAGCCTACAGCAGCAGTAACCAAGAGAGGCCACACCTCAAAACAAAGTAGAACGTGGGGGCCAACACTGGAGAAGGCATCATGACCTCCGTATGCACGCATGCAAGCGCACACACACAAATACATGACACATAGTAACAAATTATAAAACAAAACTTTTCAGCAGAAAGAAACATAAGAGTATATAATGTTAATAGTGTTTGTTCTGGGTACGGATAACAGGACCACTGAGCTGCATCCTCAGTCCTTCTGATTTTTTGTATTTTGAGACAAAGTCTGAATTGCCCAAGCTGGCCTTGAACTTGTTATCCTCCTGCCTCAGACTACCAAGTAACTGGGATGACAGGTATATGCAAGAAAAGGAAAAGTTGGATTTATCTGCTAATTTAATTATTTTATTTCATTTTATTTTGGTGTTGTGTGGTGTGTGTGTGTGTACGTATGCACACACACGCGCGCACGCGGTGGAGTTCAGAGGACAGCTTCAGGTGTAGGTCCTCGACTTCCACCTTGTTTGAGGCAGGGTTTCTCCTTGTTCACAACTGCCCATGAGGCTAGCTGCCCCAATACAGACAGACAACTCTCCTTCTCACAGTAAAAGCCTGCTGGGATTACAGCTTCCAGTTTTACATGGGTTCTTTGTGTCCAAACTCAGGTACTCATGCTTGTATAGCAAGAGTTGTATCCACTCCCTCTGCCCTGTTTAGTTTCTGAGGCAAGGTTTCCTGTGGCTCAGGCTGGTCTTGAACTATATAGTTTAAGATGACCCTAAATTTCTTGACCCTCTTGCCTCACAAGTGCAGGGATTACAGGTGTGCACCATTACACTGGCTATATCTGCTAATTATTATGTTTTTGTTGTTGTTGTTTTTTCAAAGTAAGGTCTCACTCTAGCCCAGGTTGACCTGGAATTCACTATGTAGTTTCAGGGTGGCCTCAAACTCACAGCAATCCTCCTACCTCTGTCTTCTGAGTGCTGGGATTAAAGGCGTGCACCTGCGGCTTCTGCTAATTATTTTGAGAGAAGGTGCTATGTGTTTAGGGGGATGAGATGTGTAAGGTGGGGTGTGTGTGGGTGTGTCCACGCAGTACCCTGCAAGCTTGCCTGCAGAGGGATGCACTTGCCTGCAGTGCCAAAGCAGAATGTCAGATGTCCCACTCCATCACTCTTCTACACTTTCCTATTTGAGCTAGAGTCTTCTTGGTGCAGAGCTTGCCACTGTTGTGTAAGCTACAGTGATTTTCATCTCTGGTCCCCTATAGGACTGGGGTTACAAAAATGCACGGCCACACCCAACTGTTTACCTTCATTCTAGAGATTGGACTCAAATCTATCAAGCCTCCTCAGGTCTTCATGCCTGCACAGGAAGTCCTTTCAACCATACAGCCATCTTTCCGGCCCTTATCTGCTAATTTTATAAGTAAATTATGGGGCTGGGGATATAACTTAGTTGACAGAATATTTCTTTACTGCAAACAAACTTCAAAGCATGTGTCATGTAGTTTATCAGGCTTTATGTGGGAACTGGGGATTTGAATCTGGGCCACAGCAGGCTTTACATTTTTAACCACTAAATCACCTCCCTAAGCCTGATTGCCACCCCCCGCCCATGGTTTCATTTATTTATTTGCAAGCAGAAAGAGATAAAAGAAAGACAAGAGAATGGGCGCATCTGAGCCTGAGGCCACTGCAAATGAACTCCAGGAACATGTGCCCCTTTGTGCATCTAGCTTTACGTGGGTACTGGGGAATCAAACCTGGGTCATTAGGCCTTGAAGGCAAACACTTTTAACCGCTGAGCCATCTCTCCAACCCTGATTGTTGGGTTTTTGAGGCAAGGCCTCACTCTAGACCAGGCTAACCTGGAAGTCACTCTGTAGCTAAGACTGCCCTTGAACTCATGGTGATCTTCCTACTTACTTCAACCTCCTGAGTACTGGGATTAAATGTGTGGGCCAAAATGCCCAGCTGACTTTTTTATTTATTTATTTTTTCCAACGTAGGGTCTTGCTCTAGCCCAGGCTGACCTGGAATTCACTATGCCCATTACCTTCTCGTCTCCCTTCCCTGTCTCCCACCCACTGAACCTCTTCTTCATCCCAACTAGTCCCTCTTTCACCTATTTTTTTCCTTTGGTTTTTTGAGGTACAGTTTCAACTCTAGTCCAGCCTGATCAGGAATTCACTATGTAGTCTCTGGGTGGCCTTGAACTCAGGATGATCCTCCTAACTCTGACTCCTGTCACCTTAATATTTGTATGTGTGTGTGTATACCAAAGAATCCAATGAGAGTTTCCTGCATGATCATAGGTGAGGGATTATTACCAGAGCACTTGCAATCTACTTGTGACTATATAACTGAAGAAAATGTCTCCTGCTGCCCCACAACCAACAACTCCTCAAGGAGGGATAGGGGTCTCATGCCCTCTTCCATCCTCCATGACAGAATATTGATGGGCCCAATATTGTCCAGGGAAAGAGAGCAGTTTTAATTTTTTTCAGGTTTTTTTTTTTTTTTTTTTTGGTTTTTCAAGGTAGGGTCTCACTCTAGCCCAGGGTGACCTGGAATTCACTATGGAGTCTCAGGGTGGCCTCAAACTCACAACGATCCTCCTACCTCTGCCTCCCGAGTGCTGGGATTAAAGGCGTGCGCCACCCCGTCACCTATTTTTTTTTCAGTTTTTAAGGTAAGATCTCACTCTAGGCCAGGTTGACCTGGAATTTATTCTGCAATCCCAGGCTGACCTCAAACTCAAAATGATCCTCCTACCTCAGCCTCCCAAGTGCTGGGATCACAGGTGTGTGCCACCATGCCTGGCTGTGTCCCACCTTTTGACAATGTAACGTGATGCTGCCATCTATAAACGTGTTGGGCTGCATGTTAGACACACTTGCATCTTTTGTTTTTTGTAATTTTGTTTATGAGAGAGAGAAAATTGGCACGCCAGGGCATCCAGCCACTGTAATTGAACTCTAGACGGCATGTGCCATCTTATGCACATGTGCAACCTTGCTTGCTTGCATTACACCTTGTGCATCTGGCTTACATGGGATCTGGGAAGTTGCACATGGTCCTTAGGCTTTGCAGGCAAGCGCCTTAACTGTTAAGCCATCTCTCCAGCCCCACATTTGTATCTTTAACAAGCCCATAGAGAGCAGAGGTACTGTTGTGGTGAGGAGGTGCTCTTGTCATTTTCTTGGGAATCTCCATTTGCTGACTACAGAAGGAAGCAAGGGAGCCTAACCGATGTGGAAAGCCTCACAGTGCTTGACAGAACCTGTTACAGGGAGACTCCTTTCACAGGCTCACCTACTGATTTTGCAAAACACCTCTGAACTTGATATCCCTGTTATTGGAGAAGGAGCAACAAGAAGTGTCCATACACTAGACACTGTCACTACAAGTCTCTAAGAGCAGTAAAAATGGCTTCATGGTTTAACATATGTGTCCAGTTTGGGGCACAAGCACAACTCTAAAGCCTAGTTGTGGACACTGCACGTCCAAAGAAGCAGGACTGAGAAGACTATGCTAAATATATTGCTTATGACACTGAACTGAAATGCTCTTATTGTTCTAGAAATTAAGCATAATTTCCAGATTTCATTAACATAAAGAATTTTTTTACATAGATAGGTAAGGGGAGAACTTGAGAAGCTGTGCGAAACTATCTGACGACATAAGTCTGTGAAATTTACTTATTCTGGTAGAGAATACTGATCAAAGCCAGGTGTGGTGGCTCAAGCCTACAAGGTAGAAGGATTTGTGTGAATTCAAGACCAATCTGGGCTGCAATGAGACCATGCCTCGTGGTGGAGGAGGAGGAGAATACTGATACACAAGATAGAAATCATCAATAATTAGGGTGTAATATTTTTAATATGCATTTATTTGCAATGAAGGAGAGAAAAAGACAATGACAGAGATGTGGGTGCACCAGAACAAACTCCTGATGCATGTGTCATTATGGCTTTAAGGGGAGAATGGGGAATCAAACCTGTGCCACCAGCCTTTGCAAGCAAGTGTTTTTAACCCCTGAGCCATCTCTCCAGTGTATTCTAAAGCTACCACAATTAAAAAATTAAAGTAGAAGCCAGGCATGGTGGCACACGCTTTTAATCCCAGCACTCGGAGGCAGAGGTAGGAGGATCGCCGTGAGTTCGAGGCCAACCTGAGACTACATAGTAAATTCCAGGTCAGCATAGACTAGAGCAAGACCCTAGGAATGGAGAGATGGCTTAACAGTTAAAGGCACTTGCTTGCAAAGCCTGACTGCCTGGGTTTTATTCCCCAGTACCTACAAAGCCAGACACATAAAGTGGCTCATGTCTGGAGTTTGTCTACAACGGCAGAGGTCTTGGCATGTCCCCCCCACACACACACACACACAATCTCTCACTCAAACAAGAAAATAAATAAATATTGTTTTTACAAAAATACTTTGGTAAAGGACTTGAAAGACAAGTGGGGGAAAGAGTTCAAAGCCGAAAGCTGAGCATGGTGGTGCACAACTTTAATCCCAGCACTCAGGAGGCAGAGGTAGGAGGATGTGAATTCAAGGCCATCCTGAGACTACATAGTGAGTTCCAGGTCAGCCTGAGCTAGAGTGAGACCCTACCTCAAAAAAAAACAAACTGTAAGAAAAGTTCAGAAATAAATGTAAACACACAAAGTTTACAATATTTAAGGCTGTCTGATGGTTAATTATCACTACGAGACACACCTCTGGACAGAACTGAGAATGTTCCCAAAAAAGCTTAACTGAGAAGGGAGGACCTGCCCTCAAAGTGGACACACTATCCCTCGGGCTGAGATCCCAAGCTCAGTAAAAAGAGAAAAAAAAGAGCTCCAGAATCTGGTTAAGTCATTGTGGATGAATTTAAGAACCTAAGCTTCTACTGAGGATCATGTAAAGATATGAGAGGTACTTAACCATGCCTAGCAAAAAATTTTTTTTGAATAGTTGTTGGAGCATCTTTTGTTTCCCAGGAAAACTCATCTGAAGTTCTAAGAATAAGGGCTGGAGAAATGGCTTAGCGGTTAAGGCACTTGCCTGTGAAACCTAAGGACCCAGGTTCAATTCTCCAGATCCCACATAAGCCAGATGCACATGGTGGTATATGCGTCTGGAGTCCATTTGCAGTGGCTAGAGGCCCTGGCGTGCCCATTCTTTCTCTCTCCCTCCCACCCCTCTCTCTGTCTCTAATAAATAAATAAAAATAAATCTTAAAAAAGATTAAAATAAAGAAATTCCAAGAATAAATTATCTAAGTGGGGTCATGGGAGGAAAGAGGAGAAGAAGGGGTGGGAGGAGGATTACTCAATATTTAAGATGTTAAGAATAAGCCATAGGGAAACCTACTTCTTCACTAGTTAATAATATATATGTTGGCCAGGCATGGTGGTGCACACTTTTAATCCCAGCACTAGGGAGGCAGAGGTAGGAGGATAGCCATGAGTTTGACACCACCTGAGACTACACAGAGAATGCCAGGTCAGCCTGGGCTAGAGTGAGACCCTACCTCCAAAAACCAAATAATAATAATAAATGTTAAAAATGAGAGTTTGGACAGACCAAAAATGAACCCAACATGGCTCAGGGAAATTTTGCGGAAGAGGGGGCGGAAAGAATGTCAGAGCCACATGTTGGGTCATGATATGCAGAGACATTTAGCTTACCCATAACTGTGGGCTAACTCCACAATGCATGACCCGTATACCTCAGCAAGGAGGGGCCAAGGGGAGGGGGTAGGTCACGGATAAGCCTAATAATGGTACCAAACTGACTGTATTTGCTGAATACAAAACTAACTAATAAAGAAAAAAAAATGAGAGTTTGGACACAAGTATCCTGTAGAAATGGATAATGTGCTTAGAAGCCATGGACTGTTATTAGGAAAACTTAAGTGGAGGGGTTGGATACTTTCTGGCAAGTTGTTGGCCATGGAGGCCACTGGTACCCCCAAAATATGACAGGCTATTGTCAAGGCTTTTGGTTGCCTACCAAAAGTAGATGATAAGACCCTACTACTAAAGACTCCACATGCTGAGACTACAGGTCACTGAGAAATCAAACTGGAGCTGAGCTGGAAGCCTCCCTGTTGACTAGCTGTCAGGATGCTAGAAAGACCTATGCAGCTTCTTGGAGGAGGTAAGTCATCAATGGTCTTAACCAGTAGTGGACCCTATAAGCCAGACCAAATGTACCAACTGGTGTGATAGTAGAATGTCTGTTACTAGGGACACCAACTACTCTCATACTGGACCTAAGGGCCACCACATCAGAGGAGGAAAATTTTGCTTGGTACTGAAAACCTAATGAAAAGCCTATGACTAGAGATGTCATAAGCTATAGGGGGGAAACTATTATTGTTGTCTGGTTAAATGCATATATTATGCCCAGCAAAATGCCCTCTAAATAGTTATGTTTATACACATATATTTTAATATTTTATTTATTTGAGAGAGAGAGGAAGAGAGAAAGAGGTAGATAGAGAATGAGCATGCCAGGGCCTCTAACCACTGCAAACAAACCCCAGACACGTGCGCTACCTCGTGCACCTGGTTTACATGGGTACAAAGGGATCAAACTTTATACTTCGCAGGCATGGGCCTTACCCTCCAAGGCATCTCTCCAGCCCTTTTTCCAGTTTTACCTTTCCCATAACATCATATAGTTAGAATCATACATACATAACCTATGAAGATCAGCTTCTTTCACTCATTTAGATGCATTTAAGATTGCTTCATGAAGCCACACCCAGGTGTGGTGCCTCATGTTTTTAATTTCAACACTGGGGAGGCTGAGGTAGAAGCATCACAAGTTCAAAACCAGCCTGGGATAAGATGAAACACTGCCTTACAAAAAATAAAATTTGGGACTGGAGAGATAGCTCAGTGGTTAAGGCAGTTGCCTGTGAGGCCTAAGGATCCAGATTCAATTCCCCAGTACCCACATAAGTCAGATGCATGAGGTGGCACATGCATCTGGAACTCATTTACAGTGGCTAGAGACCCTGGCATGCCCATTCTTTCCTATCTGCCTCTTTCTCTCTCGCACAAAAATAAATAAAATATTAAAAATAAATTAAATTTTAATTTTAAAACATACAGAGCTGGAGAAATAGCTTAGTGTTTAAGTCACTTGCCTGCAAAGTCTAAGGACCCAGGTTCAATTACCCAGTACCCATGTAAGCCAGATGCACAAGATGCCACATGCATGTGGAGTTCATTTGAAGTGGCTAGAGGCCCTAGCATGCCCATTCTTTCTCTCTCTCAAATAAATACTTTTTTTAATTTTTTTATTTTACAAGGCATGGTCTCACTCTGGCCCAGACTGACCTTGAATTAACTATGTAGTCTCAGGGTGGCCTAGAACTTATGGTGATCCTCCTACCTCTGCCTCCTGAGTGCTGGGATTAAAGACGTGTGCCACCACACTGGCTCAAATAAATTCAATTAAATAAAAACATTTGAGCTGGGGAGATGGCTCAGTGGTTAATAGCATTTGCTTAGAAAGCCTGCTATCTCTAGTTCAATTCCCCAGTACCCATGTAAAGTCAGAGGCACGAAGTGGCACATGCCTCTGGAGTTCGCTTGCAGCACCAGAAGGCCCTCTCATTCTCTTTTATTTGTCTTTCTCTGTCTCTCTCAAATAAAACAATTTTTGCTGGGTATGGTGGAGCATGCCTTTAATACTAACACTTGGAAGGCAGAGGTAGGAGGATCGCTGTGAGTTTGAGGCCAATCTGGAACTACAGAGTGAGTTCCAGGTCAGCCTGGGCTAGACTGAGACCCTACCTTGAAAACAATCAATAAAGAACCAGGTGTGGTGGTGCATGCCTTTAATCCCAGCACTCGGGAACCAGAGGTAGAAGGATCACTGTGAGTTCGAGACCACCCTGAGACTCCGTGGTTAATTCCAGGTCAGCCTGGGCTATAGTGAAACCCTACCTTAAAAAACCAATAAAGAAGAAAGAAAGAGAGAGAGAGAGAAAGAAAGAGAGAGAGAAAGCATGCAAGCAAAACAGAAGGTAATTTTTATTGCTATGCTGAATATATCTTTGGAAAACACCCTATATTTCTCTAACAAAATGAGTTACCATTTAAGATTTTGAAACTAATCTCAACAGACTCTATGGTTTCCACATACCAATATGCCAGAATTTGTACATTCATGTGACTGGCTCTCCTAGTCCATGATGCCTCTTGAACTGCAAGGCCTGCCTAGCTCGCATTTCCAGTGGTAACTTGAAAGAGCACACTATAAACACCAGAAGAACTGTTAAGCACTTAGGCAGAATCTTTTTTTTTTTTTTTAAGGTGCCTGTGCAACACTTCTAGGCAGCATCTTTTAACTAGAGTAAAAATTCCAGCCACCTTCTGTGACTGCCACTTCTGCAGGGCCCCATCAGCCCAAAGCATTGCCTTTCACCTCTTCAATTCAGTAGTAGCTGACAAGTACATACCATATATCCACAAAAATAAAAACAAGTCTATGAAATTTCAGTGTGTACCTTGCATAGGTCAGCAATTACACATAGGGTGGGCTCACACAGCTCAAGTACACCATGAGCAAGACACATGTCATCACCTCCCCAACACTTCATAGTTTTATTTGCTGCTTGGTGTGTGAAAGCATGGCTTCTCTTACTACTCACAATCTTACAGACAGATTCTAAAATAGGTGTGGTAATGCACACCTTTAATCCCAGTACTTGGGGGAAGCAGAGGTAGGAGGATCACTGTGAGTTCAAGGCCAGCCTGGGACTATGGAGGGAATTCCAGGTCAACCTGGGCTAGAGTGAGACCCTACCTTAAAAAAGCAAAACAAGCTGGGCATGGTGGCACACGCCTTTAATACCAGCACTCAGGAGGCAGAGGTAGGAGGACCACCGTGAGTTCGAGGCCACCCTGAGACTCCACAGTGAATTCTAGGTCAGCCTGAGCTAGAGTGAGACCCTACCTCAGAAAACCAAAAGAAAAAAAAAGAAAAAGAAAAAGAAAAACAAGGCCAGGTGTGGTGGCACACACCTTTTTAATCCCAGCACTCGGGAGGCAGAGGTAGGAGGATTGCTGAGAGTTCGAGGCCAACCTGAGACTACATAGTGAATTCCAAGTCAGCCTGAGCTACAGCGAAATCCTATCTTGGGAAAAAAAATAAAGGCAAAATAAATAAATAAAATATGTTATTTCCTATGTTTACTTCAATATACTGGTATTTATAAGACACTCAGTTTAAAGGTCCTGGTTTGTAAAGCTGAAGGAGAAATAGAGGTTAGTACTTTTTTTTTTATAGACAGTTGGGACAGGGGCCCAAGGAGAACAAAGAGACGCCATCCCACCTGCCTTGGCAGAAGTAGAACTCATGGCTATTCCAGTCTCACCTAAAATGAGTAAGAGCAACTCCGCCGTGACAGTGGCTCCTGCTTCTTCCTCAATCTGTCATAACTTGGTGGGCTGGGGCCCACGCTGGGTCAGTTCCTTGAGTCCAAAAACCAATCAGGTCTCTCCCTTATACACCAGAGTTTGACAACAAAAGGCTAATGTAATTACATTCTCTTGATATCTGAACTTCCTGGTCCCTACTCTGGGAAGCTCTTTCCCCTTCCTAGTCTGTCTGGGAAGGGGAAAGATCGATTTCTCGTTTGCTTGGATTTTTCCCTGCTTGTTTCTTTCTTTTCTTTAAGCTTGAGTCCTTCACTCTTATTTCTTAGTCTTTCCTGAACCCTATGTGATTATAAGGGGTGAAGAGCTTACACTTCCAAGCTCCACTTCCCACATATGCATATATGCCTGTGTATCTTTTAGATCTTTTGGCATGAGCTCTTAGGTCCTGCCTCCCATTCTCCACCTCCCATCCCCCTTGCAGCTGAGCAAGAAATTCCCTTCTGGCCTAAATCCTTTCCCTGGATACCTTTCCCAAAATAAACCTCATAGCTGAGTGTGGTGGCACACACCTTTAATCTGAGCACTTGTGAAGCAGAGGTAGGAAGTTCATGTGAGTTTGAGGCCATCCAGAGACTACATAGTGAATTCCAGGTCAGCCTGGGCTAGAGCAAAACCCTACCTTGAAAAACCAAAAGAAAATAAAAACACTCATAATAAATTAACAATTCATAATTTACCCTTTTCAGAGTCTGTTTTCTCAATTCTTTGTTAAAATAGACAAGACTATAAACGTTGTGGTCCATAGGCCAGGGGATCCCTGTATCCCAAAGTTCGGTAACAAAGCCTGCTAACCGGGTTCAATTCCCCATTAAAGATAGATGCATACTACGGAAAAGGTAGAGGGAGGGCAGTGACCTTGGAATGACTCAGAAGGTGCTGAGAAGAAGTTACAGGAGTGCTCAGCACTGCAATATCTCTATTACACCTTCCAAGGCTCAGGGTCTATGGCGGAAAGAATGTAAGAGCCAAAGGAAGGGTAGAACTCCTTACAATGTGCTCCCCCCAAATACAAAATGGCCTGGATATCCATGACCTCACAGTGCCTGACACTACCTATGCAAGACCATCATAAGAGGAGGAAAAGATCATGACATCAAAATAAGAGAAAGACTGATTGAGATGGGGAGGGGATATGATCGAGAGTGTAGTTTCAAAGGGGAAAGTGGGGGGAAGGAGGGCACTACCATGGTATATTGTTTACAATCATGGAAGTTGTTAATAAAAAATAATCAATTTAAAAAAAAGATAGATGAAACCGGGCATGGCGGTGCACACCTTTAATCCCAGCACTCAGGAGGCAGAGGTAGGAGGATCGCTGTGAGTTCGAGGTCACCCTAAGACTCCATAGTGAATTCCAGGTCAGCCTGAGCTAGAGTGAGACCCTACCGCGAAAAAAAAAAAAAAAAAAAAAAGATAGATGTACACAGTGGCACATACATCTAGAGTTTACAAAGCAAGAGGTCCTATAGTGTGCATCCATTCTCATTCTTCTCTCTCTGCTTGCAAATAAATAAATATTTTTTAATATTTTATTTTTATTTATCACAAAGAGAAAATGGACATAATAGGGCCTCTAGTCACTGCAAACGAATTCCAGATGCATGTTCCACCTTGTCCATGTGGCTTATATGAGTCCTGAGGAATCAAACCTGGTCCTTGGGCTTTGCAGGCAAGCACCCCAAGCGCTATACCATCTCTCCAGCCCCAAATAAATAAATATTTTTTAAAAGATAAAAATCTATCCTGATTGTATTTCACAAAAACATGATTGTTGGAGCCAGACGTGGTGGCACACGCCTTTAATCTCAGTACTCAGGAGGCAGAGGTAGGAGGATCGCTGTGAGTTTGAAGCCACCCTGAAACTACATAATGAATCCCAGGTCAGCCTGGGCCAGAGTAAGATCCTACCTTGAAAATCAAAAAAAAAAAAAAAGATTGTTTTTTATTTATTTTGCAGTGCTAGGAATCAACCTAGGACTCCATCCATGCTAAGCAACTGCTCTACCACTAAGCTACCCTTGCTTTTTTTTTAAATTTTTTATTTATTTGAGAGAGAGAGAGAGAGAGAGAGGCAGATAAGAAAATGGACATACCAGGGCCTTCAGCCACTGCAAACAAATTCCAGATGCATGCACCACCTTGTGCATCTGGCTTATGTGGGATAGGGAATCAAACCTGGGTCATTTGGCTTTGCAGGCAAGTGCCTTAACCACTAAACCATTTCTCCAGGCTTTTTTTTTTTTTTTTTTTAATAAAAAAGGCAGGATCTCACTCTAGCCCAAGCAGGCCTTGAACTTACTGTGATCCTCAGCCTCCATAATGCAATGATTATAAGTACGAGCCACTGTGCCAAGTTTGGAGAGAAAGGAGAGAGACAGACGGATGCTGCAAACAAACTCCAGATGCATGTGCCACCCTGTGCATCTGGCTTTACATGGGTACCAGAAAATTAAACCCAGATCATTAGGCTTTGCAGGGAAGCACCTTAACCACTGAGCTATCTCTCTAGCCCACCCTTGCCTTTTTAATTTTTTTTATTTGGGCTGGAGAGATGGCTTAGCAGTTATGGTGTTTGCCTGCAAAACCAAAGGACCCATGTTCAACTCCCCAGGACCCACATAAGCCAGATGCACAAAGGAGTTCTGGAGTTCGTTTGCAGTGACTGCTTCTTTCTCTGTCCTCTCTCTCTCTCTCTTTCAAATAAATAAAAAAAAAAGAAATTTTTTATTGTATTTGTGTGTATATAGGGGGGGTGGGGGTAACAGTGCCTCTTGCTTCTGTAAAGCAATGCCTAACTGGCGTTGCATGAGTCATCTGGCTTCATGTGACTGGGAAAATGAACCCAGTCAGGCCAGAAGGCTCTGCAAGCACTATCTTCCCTGCCCGGTTACCCCTGCATTTTTTTTTTAAGGTGGAATCTCACTCTGCCCGGGCTGATATGGAACTCACTCTGTAACCCAGGCTGGCCTGGAACTCATTGTGAAACTTGTATCTCAGCCTTCTGAGTACTAGGATTAAAGGTGTGTGCCACCATGCCTGGCATACTCTTGCTTCTTCCTCACCCTGCCTCCCAAGTCGGGTCTCACTCTATTCTAGCCCAGGCAGACCTGGAATTCACTATGGTCTCAAACTCACAGGCTGGCCTGGAACTCATGGTGATTTTTCCTACCTCTGCTTCCCAAGTGCTGGCATTAAAGGCATATGCCACAGTGCCTAGCAGTATTCTTGTTTTTTTAAAGGCAAGGTCTTGTTATGAAGCACAGGCTGGCCTTGAACTCTTTAGTACAAGCTGGCTTCAAACCTGTGATCCTCTGCCTCTGTTTGTATTACAAGGACATGCTAACATGTCTAGATAGGTAACCTTGATGTAGTCTCTAATATAATGCAAATTCTGGAATGGAAGAACAGGACTCATAGATGACAGTAATATTCACACTTTATAATCCAGAAAGAATATCTGTATCTTCAGGCTAGCCTTTTTCTCAACCCTGACAGGCTGCTTGTTGAAGGCAGCATGTCTGCAAGCAGCAGTAACCCTGGCTTCTACACTTACCAGATGCTTATAGCACCCTCTAGCTGCAACAATCAAAAATGTCTCCAAACATTGCCAAATACTGGAAAGGGAATGGGCAAACTGTCCCCAGTTGAGAACCATTTGTCTAGATTTTTCCTCTAAGGTTAGTAATATTAGGGTAGTACTTGAAGCACATTAAATATTTGTTGCCTCTTTTGGTAGAGAACCTTCTCTTTTCAGATGGCAGTGACCTTAGGATGACTCAGAAGGCACCATGGTGCTGAGAAGAAGTGACAGAAGAGTGCTCAGCACTGTAATATCTCTATCATACCTTCCAAGGCTCAGGGTCCATTGTGGAAGAGGTGGCAGAAAGAATGTAAGAGCCAAAAGAAGGGTAGGACTCCTTACAATGTGCTCCTCCAGACACAAAATGGCCTGGATATCCACGACCTCACAGTGCCTGACACTGCCTACACAAGACCATCATAATAGGAGGAAAAGATGATGACAACAAAATAAAAGACAGACTGATTGAGTGGGGGAGGGGATATAATGGAGAGTGGAGTTTCAAAGGGGAAAGTGGGGGCAGGACATTACCATGGGATATTGTTTACAATCATGGAAGTTGTTAATAAAAAATAAATTATAAAAAAATTAAAAAGGGAAAAAAGTATTTGTTTCCTACCTGACCTGTGTATCTAGTAATCTTGTAGACTTCTTTACCTTAGTCATTTACCTTGGGACATCTTAAAATCATGGCCCAAAATCCCAGCATTCGGGAAGTAGAGGTAGGAGGATCACCATGAATTCGAGGCCAGCCTGAGACTACATAGTGAATTCCCAGTCAGCCTGAGCTACAGAAAGAAAGACCTGCCAGGCATGGTGGTGCACGCCTTTAATCCCAGCACTTGGGAGGCAGAGGTAGGAGGATCGCTGTGAGACTATATAGTGAATTTTAGGTCAGCCTGAACTAGAGTGAGACCCTACCTTGAAAAAAAAGAAAAAAAGACCTTACCTCAAAACCCCCACAACCCCACCCAAAAGAATGGCCCAAACCAAACTCCCCATAATTGCTTTTTGAGAAAGTGTCTCACTATGTAACCCTGGTTGGCCTAAAACTTACCATGTAGACAAAGCTAGCCTCAAACTTGCATCGATCCTCCTGCTTCTGCCTTCTGAGTGATGGGATTATAGGAAATCAATTCTGAATTACTTAATCTATAATGATAAATCATCCTTGCCAGAAACTAACAGGTTATTGTGAATCCCTCTCCTCAACTTAGACGTAGTCTGTCAATAGGTGTCTTTCTTCTTTTCATTTTCTTAGTCATATTGGGAACCAAGCTGAGAGCCTCCTACATAGTATGCAAGTCACAACCCCAACCCAACAACTGTTCACTTTCAGAATATGTAAAATCTGACTTTTCTGTTGGTAATTCTGCCTCAGGAGTACCCTATGGAGCTGGGTGCAGTGGCACAAATCCTTAATCCCAGCACTTGGGAGACAGAGGTAGGAGGATTGCTGTGAGTTCTAGACCAGCCTAGGAATACAGAATAAGTTCTAGGTCAGCCTGGGCTAGAATAAGACCTTACCTTGGGGAAAAAAAAAAGAGTTGGGTGTGATGGTGCATGCCTTTAATCCCAGCACTCAGGAGGCAGAGGTAGGAGGATCACTGTGAGCTTAAGGCCAATTTGGGACTACAGAGTTCCAGGTAAGCATGGGCTAGAGGGAGACTCTACCTCAGAAAAGAAAAGGAGAAAAAAAAAAAAAAACACTAAAAAATTACATACATATACTCAGCCAGAGGTGTAACTCAGGGGTACAGTTCTTGTCTAGTAGTGCAAGGCCCTGAGCTCAGTGCCCTGTTCCCCTGCATGTGCACACAAACATTAAACTTCGTATTGGAATTGGTTTTTTGTTTTGTTTTGTTTTGTTTTTCAAGGTAGGGTCTCACCTTACCCAGGCTGACCAGGAATTCACTAGGTAGTTTCAGGGGGGCCTTGAACTCATGATGATCCTCCTATCTCTGCCTCCCAAGTGCTGGGATTAAAGGTGTGAGCCACTACGCCAGGCTCCAGAATTTTTTTTGAATATTGTATTTATTGGCTGGATGTTAAGGCTCCTATGTATAAGCATTAATATTCACACTGGACAGGATTTTAGAAGACACAGGAAACTGTGATTCTAAGGCCAAAAAGACAACAAAACACCAGTCATTATTAGCAAGGATCTAGAAAACCCTCTGGTAGTTTTCTACACAAAGCTCCCATGGTCCAGCTACTGATGGACTATGCTTGCTGTTCTCCTCTGCACTAGGAAAGTCACTGTGGAAACTGGGGAAATAACTCAGTGGCAGTGAGAGTGCTGAACATGCAAGAGCTCCTGGGTAGGAGAACAGCCTATCAAGAACAAACAAAAAAGATTCAACACTGGGCTGGAGAGATGGCTTAGTGGTTAAATGCTTGCCTGTGAAGCCTAAGGAGCCTGGTTCAAGGCTCGATTCCCCAAGACCCACGTTAACCAGATGCACAAGGGGGCGCACACGTCTGTAGTTCGTTTGCAGTGGCTGGAGGCCCTGGCACACCCATTCTCTCTCTCTCTCTCTCTCTCTGCCTCTTTCTCTCTCTGTCTATCGCTCTCAAATAAATAAATAAAAATGAACAAAAAAAGATTCAACACAAAAGCCAAACAGAGCAGGGAATATGGAACCAGAAATGCCTCTTTTTGCAGTCTTCCAAAAAATAGATTTCAACTCAGATAAAAGACCGTATTATTGTTCCCACTCCTCACACTCAGATGCCATTGCATTAAGAATCTGTCACTTGAGACTTCCATTTAAGATGGCAGCACTGGAACCACGCCAAAGCAGCGTAGGGGAAAAAAGGCCAAAAAAAAAAAAAAAAACCAAGCAAAATATACTTGTCTACTAAAAAGTGAGGTGTATAAGAAATTACCAGTCGCAGCAGAGAAGTAGGAGAGATCCAGAGCATCCAGAGACCACATAGGCATAGGCAGGCAGAAGCAGCTCCAGAAGTGGCGGCACCAGGTCCGCGGGGCCACAGCTGCAAGGCACAGCTTGAGCCTCAGGAGAAGCCAGGTGAGGGGATTTTCCACTCTCACCAGAGCTCTTCGCAAACTCAAGAAAAGTGAAAGGAGAACCACAGCGAACAACGGAGGAGCAGATCATGAGGTAGAGAATCACGTGGACCTGCAGGAGAACTAGAACCACCACCCACAGCCTCCCCTCCCCCACCACCAGCAAGCACCAGAGACAAAGGGAAGGGAGATCACAGCACCCAGCACCAGCAACCAGAGCAGTGATCCAATGGCCCAGCCAGCCTACTTGAACCCATGGTGCACCAAAGAGGGACCCAAGCAGGAGCGCAGCATAAGTGAGACCAAAATCATCCCAAAAGGTAACTGGGATTACACCAGGTCAGTACCCGCCAAATAAGCCTGGTATACAGACCTGAACCGGAAGTGCTAAGTGCACCTTCCATATCAGGAAAAATTATATGTTAAATGTCATGGATGGTTGGATTTGCCACTCTTAAATAAGCTATTTTGGGCTTGCTATTTGTTGCTTCTTGATTTGTAGTGGCTTTGTTTCCTCTTCTGTTGTACATTAGGAAAGGGTCTCACTTGGTCACAAGCTAACTTGGAACCCTCAACAGACCAGAAATCTTAACCTCCTAGTTGACAGGATTAAGGGTGTGGGGCACCACACACCCTAAGGGACTGTGACTTTGTTAGAGGCTCTGGCTGTCATAATACCTACTCTTCCATAAATACTCCGTGGGGTTTTTCATTGAATATGTACGTTGTTTAGTTAAATTTTAGAATCTGCCTGTATTTTGTTCCACTCAGCCTACTTGAATACTATCATAGCAGGCAATCCCAACATCTAGGTTCACTTTTGTAGATACTCTGATGGTCTTGAGAGCCACACCTAGCACCTTAAGCTCCTACCCTGAAGATATATAACATCAGATTGATACACCTAATAAAACTGCAGCTAACTAGAAAATCCAAGCATTAAATTAATCCAAGATGCAAAAATATATACATTACATATAACACAAGAAATACCAAAAATCAAGACAATATAAATCCACCAAAAAGTATTAATGCATCAGAAATGACTTCCAATGAGAATGATTTAGAGGAAATGCCTGAGAAAGATTTCAAAAGAATGATTATAAATATGCTCAAAGAAGTCAAAGAGGAAATCAAAGGATTGAAAGAGGAAATCAAAGGAATCAAAGAAGACACAGGACACCAATTTAATGAAATAAAAAGGTCAATACAAGACATAAATAAGGAAATAGAAATAATAAAGAAAAAACAGTCAGAATTACCAGCAATGAAGAACACAGTCAATGAAATTAAAAAAAACTCTGTAGAAAATCTGACCAGTAGAATGGATGAAGGAGAGAACAGAATATCTATACTAGCAGACCAGGTGGCAGATCTAATAGTCCAACGAAGAGAAAGACAAACTAATAGGAAAGTATGAATGGGAATTTCAAGATATTCGGGACACCATGAAAAGATCAAACATGAGAGGGTATAGTAGAAGGAGAAGAATTTCACTTCAAAGGCATAGTAGGCATTTTCAACAAAATCATAGAAGAAAACTTCCCCCAAATTGGGAAAGAGGTGCCAGTGCAGATACAAGAATTCTTTAGAACACCAACCAGACAAAACCTGGAAAGAACCTCTCCTCGCCATATTATAATTAAACTACCAAACATACAAACCAAAGAAAATATATTGAAAGCAGTTAGAGAGAAAAATCAAGTTACCTACAAAGGCAAGCCCATCAGGATCACAGCAGATTACTCAACACAAACTTTAAAAGCCAGAAGGGCTTGGAGTGATGTGTTCCAAGTTCTGAAAGATAACAACTGTCAACCAAGGTTACTTTATCCTGCAAAGCTATCCATTCAAATACATGGAGAAATAAGGACATACCACAACAAAAGCAGGCTAAAGGGATATTTGAAGACAAAACCAGCTCTACAGAAAATACTTAAAAGAATGCTCCATGCTGAAGAGAAAGAAAAGCACACATATAAGGAACCTGAAAAAAACAAACCATACTCAAATATTAGTTAACGCAAGAGAGAGAAGGTAAAACCGGAAGAACTACAAAAAAAAGGCAAAAATATATACACACCTTTCATAATATCTCTTACTATCAATGGCCTCAATGCCCCAACCAAAAGACATAGGTTTGCAGTTAAAAAGCAGGATCCTTCAATTTGTTGCCTCCAAGAAATTTACCTTTCTACAATGTATGTACACTATCTCAGGGTGAAAGGTTGGAAAATGGTGTTTCAAGCAAATGGGCCTAGAAAACAAGCAGGGGTTGCTATCCTAATATCTGAAAAGGTAGACTTCAGTCCAACATTAGGAAAGAAAAGGAAGGTCACTTTATATTGATTAAAGACACACTCCAACAGGAGGACATTACAATCCTAAACATATATGCACCTAACATGGGGGCTCCCAAATTCATCCAACAAACACTATTAGAACTAAGGTAACAGATAACACCAAACACAGTGGCAGTGGGTGACTTCAACACCCCACTCCCATCAACTAACAGGTCATCCCGGCAAAAAATAAACAGAGAGGCATCTGGATTAAATGAGGTCATAGAACAAATGGACCTAACAGATATATACAGGACATTTCATCCAAATGCTGCAGAATGCACATTCTTTTCAGCAACACATGGAACATTCTCTAAAATAGACCATATATTAGGACACAAAGCAAATCTTAACAAATACAGGAAAATTGAAATAATTCCGTGCATTCTATCTGACCACAATGGAATCAAACTGCAAATCAATAGCAAGAAAAGCTATAGAGCATTCACAAAATCATGGAAACTAAACAATACACTACTAAATGATGAATGGGTCAATGAAGAAATCAAGAAGGAAATCAAAAAACTCGTAAGAGTCAAATGACAATGAGAACACAATATACCAAAACCTTTGGGACACAATGAAGGCAGTCCTTAGAGGCAAATTTATAGCTTTAAGTGACTATATTAAGAAATTAGAAAGGTCTCAAGTAAAGAACCTAATGCTTCACCTTAAAGCCTTGGAAAAAGAAGAACAAGGTAAACAGAAAATCAGTAGATGGGAAGAAATAATAAAGGTTAGGGGAGAAATTAATGAAATAGAAACCACCCAAAAAAAAGTAAATCCAAAGAATCAATGAAACAAAGGGTTGGTTCTTTGAAAGGATAAACAAGATTGATAAACTCTTAGCAAATCTGACCAAAAGAAAGAGAGAAGAGACACAAATTAATACAATTAGAGATGAAACTGCACTATCACAACAGATACCACAGAAATTCAAAAATCATAGGGACATACTATAAAGACATATACTCCACTAAGTTTGAAAATTTGAAAGAAATGGATGATTTCCTTGATTTATATGACCTACCTAAATTAAATCACTATGACATTAATCACTTAAATAGACCTATAACAAGTATGGAGATGCAAGCAGTTATCAAGTATCTCCCAACTAATGGGATATGATGGAGAGTGGAGTTTCAAAGGGAAAGTGGGGGGAGGGAGAGAATTATCATGGAATAATGTTTACGATCATGGAAGTTGTTAATTATAAAAAATAAAAAATTAGCCAGGCATGGTGGCGCATGCCTTTAATCCCAGCACTTGGGAGGCAGAGGTAGGAGGATTGCCATGAGTTCGAGGCCACCCTGAGACTACATACTTAATTCCAGGTCAGCCTGGACCAGAGCGAGACCCTACCTTGAAAAACCAATAAATAAATAAATAAATAATTTAAAATTTTTTTAAAATCTCCCAACTAATAAAAGTCCAGGCCCAGATGGATTCACTGGTGAATTTTGCAAGACCTTCAGGGAAGAACTAACACCAATGTTTCTTAAGCTTTCCATAAAATAGAAAAAGAAGAAATCCTACAAAACTCCTTCTACAAAGCCAGCATCACCCTGATACCAAAACCAGGCAAAGATACAACAGAAAAAAGAAAATTACAGACCAATCTCCCTCATGAACATAGATGCCAAAATTCTCAACAAAATATTGGCAAATAGAATACAAGAATATATCAGAAAGATCATTCACCCCAACCAAGTAGGTTTTATCCCAGAGATGCAGGGATGGTTCAACATATGCAAATCGATAAATGTAATACATTATTTAAATGGACTGAAGGACAAAAATCACATGAACATCTCATTAGATGCAGAGAAAGCATTTGACAAAATACAACATCCCAAAGCCGGGCGTGGTGGCGCATGCCTTTAATCCCAGCACTCAGGAGGCAGAGGTAGGAGGATCGCCATGAGTTTGAGGCCACCCTGAGACTCCATAGTGAATTCCAGGTCAGCCTGGGCTAGAGTGAGACCCTACCTCGAAAAACCAAAAAAAAAAAAAAAAAAAAAAAAAATACAACATCCCTTCATGATAAAAATCCTATGGAGACTGGGAATAGAAGGAACATATCTCAACATAATAAAGGCTATTTATGACAAGCCTACAGCCAACATATTACTAGCCCAGGCTGAGCTGGAATTCACTATGCAGTCTCAGGGTGGTTCAAACTCACAGCAATTCTCCTACCTCTGCCTCCAGGATGCTGGGATTAAAGGCACGCGCCACCACTCCCGGCTTCTTTTGTTTTTGGTTTTTCGAAGTAGGGTTTCACTCTAGCTCAGGCTGACCTAGAATTCTCTATGTAGTCTCAGGGTGGCCTTGAACTCACGGTGATCCTCTTACCTCTGCGTCCCAAGTACTGGGATTAAAGGCGTGCGCCACCACACACAGCTGAGTCTTTTTTTTTTTTTTTTTTTTTAATATGTGTGTGTGTGGCCGACTGAGAGAGAAAGAGGCAAAGAGAGAGAATAGGCGCACCAGGGCCTCCAGCCACTGCTAAAGAACTCCACATGCATGTGCCACCTTGTGCATCTGGGGAATCAAGGCTTCACAGGCAAGGGCTTAACCACTAAACCATCTCTCCAGCCCCCATCCATTTAGGAGCTGGAGATGGCTCAGCAGTTGAGGTGCTTTCATGGAAAGCTTAATGACCCAGATTCAATTCCCCAGTACCCACACAAAGCCAAATGCACAAAATGGTGCATGCATCTGGAGTTCATGTGCATTGGTTAGAAGCCCTGGTACACCCATGTTCTGACTCTCTTCTCTCTCTCTCTGTTTTTTTTTTTTGTTGTTGTTGTTGTTGTTGTTGTTTTGTTTTGGTTTTGGTTTTTTTTTTTTAATTTTTTTGTTTTATTTTTATTTATTTATTTGAGAGCGACAGACAGAGAGAGAAAGAGGCAGATAGACAGAGAGAGAATGGGCGCGCCAGGGCTTCCAGCCACTGCAAACGAACTCCAGACGCGTGCGCCCCCTTGTGCATCTGGCTAACGTGGGTCCTGGGGAATCAAGCCTTGAACCGGGGTCCTTAGGCTTCACAGGCAAGCACTTAACCGCTAAGCCATCTCTCCAGCCCTTTTTGTTTTTTTTTGAGGTAGGGTCTTGCCTCCAAACTTTTTAGAAGCCAGGTGTGATAGTATTCTCAGCACTCAGGAGGCAGAGGTAGTAGGATCACCTTGAGTTCAAGACCACCCTGAGACTACATAATGAATTCCAGGTCAACCTGAGCTCGAGTGAGACCCTACGTGGAAAACATAGATATAGATATAGATAGATATATTTTTAATTCATTTATTTATTTTGTGGGAGGAGAGAAAGAAAATGGGCACACCAGGGTCTCTTGCCACGGCAAACAAATTTCAATTGTGTATTTCACTTTGTGCATCTGGCTTAATGTGGACACTAGAGAACTGACCCTAGCCAACAAACTTTCTAACCAAGTACTTTTTATTGCTGAGCCATATGCCTAACCCCTTTTTTGTTCTGTTTTGTTTTGTTTTTATGGTAGGATCTCATGTTAGCCCAGGCTGACCTGGAACTCACTCTGCCACCCCAGGCTGCTGGCCTTAAACTCGTGAATACTACCACCCCAGCCTCCCCCAGTGCTGGGACTAAAGACATGGGCACCACGCTTATCCCCACTTTTTTCTTGAAGACAGGGTCTATCATTGGCCTGGAGCTTGCCGATTAGACTATACTAGCAGGCCAGCAAACCCCAGGAATCCACCTGTCTCCATCAGGTATTTTCATGTGCATCTGGGGATTAAACTCAGGTCCCTATATATGCACAGTAAGCATTTTAAGAAATGACCTATCTCCCCAGCCCCTTGTATGTCATTGTTAGGAAGACTTAAAAAAACAATGCCAAGCATGATGGTACACGCCTTTAATCCCAGCATTTGGGAGGCAAAGGTAGGAGGATCGCCATGAGTTCAAGGCCACCCTGAGACCACATAGTGAATTCCAGGTCAGCCTGGACTAGAGTGAGACCCTACCTCTTGTCCATTATGTTCATTAAGTGCTCCCAATTTCTTTTCTTCCAATGGTACAATCTTTTATTTTGGCTTTAAAAATTTCAAAAAGGGTACTCCTAGAATACTTTCTTGGCCTGCTTATTTTTAGTTTGTACTTCATGCCAAGAAACAGAAACAAATTTAAACTGCTTTAAATATACTAGATGGCTCAGCATAGTACATGCCTTTAATTTCACCACTTGAGATTGAAGCAGGAAGATTACAGTTGCAACTAGTTCAAGGACAGCCTGGGCTACATAGTGAGGTCCAGGCCAGAGTGAGTTACAGGGCAAGATCCTTTCTAGACAGACTGATTGATAGATATACCTACAGACAGAGAGATAAATATACTAGCAACTAGAAGCACAAGTAAATTAATTAATTAATTTATTTATTTATTTTTGATTTTTCGAAATATGGTCTTACTCTAGCCCAGGCTAACCTGGAATTCACTCTGTATTCTCAGGATGGCCTCGAACTCATGGCAATCCTCCTACCTCTGTCTCCTGAGTGCTGGGATTAAAGGTATGCCACCACACCCAGCCAAGTAAATTTATTTTGATAAAAGACATTTCCAGACAGAAAAGAAGCCTCAAGGGCTGGAGAAATGGTTTAGTGGTTAAGGTGCTTGCCTACAAAGCCTAAGGATCAAAATTCAACTCTCTAGGTCCCATGTAAGCCAGACACACAAGGCGATGCAAGCATGCAAGGTGGCATATACACACAAGGTGGCACACATGATTGCAGTGGCTGGAGACCCTGGTGGCCCAATTCATTCCAACACACACACACACACACACAAAGTAAAGAAAAGAAGCCTCAAATTTTAGAGAAGTGTTCAAAATTCTTTTCTCAGTGGTTACCCAAAAGACTGGTGGTGTGTGTGTGGTGGGGCAGGGTCCTATTAAGGAAAAGATAAAGAAGCTATGGATATAGTAGTGTTAGTAGAGTGCTTGCCAGGAATACCTGAGACCCTGGGCTTAATTCCCAGCAGCACATAAAACCAGGCATAGTGGTAGCACACCTGTAACCCCAGCACTCTGGGAGGATCAAAAGTTCAAAGTCATCCTCAGTCTACATAATGAGATTGGGCAGGGGAGGTGTTTGTTTTGGTTTTTTTTTTTCCAAGGCAGGTCTCATTCTAGCCCAGGCTGACCTGGAACTCACGCTGTAGCCCAGACTGGCCTTGAACTCACAACAATACTCCTACCTCCGCCTCCCAAGTGCTGGGATTAAAGGCATGCACCACCATGCCAGGCTAAAAATATTTTTTTAAAAAAGGGGCTGGAGAGATGGCTTAGTGGTTAAGCGCTTGCCTGTGAAGCCTACCTAAGGCCCCCAGTTCGAGGCTCAATTCCCCGGGACCAACGTAAGCCAGATGCATAAGGTGGTGCATGCATCTGGAGTAAGTTTGCAGTGGCTAGAGGCCCTTCCATGCCCATTCTCCATCTTTCTCTCTCTCTGCCTCCTTCTCTCTGTCGCTCTCAAATAAAAATAAACAAAAATAAACTTTAAAAAAGCAGCAGCAGGACTGGAGAGATGGCTTAATAGTTAAGGCATTTGCCTGCGAAACCAAAGGACACAGGTTTTTTGTTTTTTTATTTTTTTGATTTTCGAGGTAGGGTCTCACTCTAGCCCAGGCTGACCTGGAATTCACTATGGAGTCTCAGGGTGGCCTCAAACTAACAGCGATCCTCCTACCTCTGCCTCCTGAGTGCTGGGATTAAAGGCGTGTGCCACCACGCCCAGCTAAGGACACAGGTTTGATTGCCCAGGACCCACGTAAGCCAGGTGCACAAGGGACACATGCATTTGGAGTTCGTTTGCAGTGGTGGGAGGCCCTGGTGTGCCCATTTTCTCGCGGTCTGTTTCCCTTCTGTCTCTCTCTATATATCTCTTTGCTTACAAATTAATTAATTAATTTTAAAAAATTTTTTAAAAAGCAGCACTAAGCAGAGACACAAAACAAATGACTGACTCAGGCAAACTTGAAGAACCCTATCATGAGACACAGAATTAACATGTAAGTACAATTCCGTTACATTCAAAAACAGCACATGAGGCCTTAAGAACATCTGGCTAAAGACCAACTTCCTGTATACAAAAGGAGATAGGAAAACACATAGAGTAAACACTTCCCTAAAAGAAATAATTCACTGACAAAGGTAATTTTTTCTTGAAAGATAAACTGTTTTATTTATATATTTATTGGGGTCTTTTCGAGGTAGGGTCTCATTCTGGCCCAGGCTGACCTGGAATTCACTATGCAGTCTCAGAGTGGCCTCGAACTCATGACAATCCTCCTACCTCTGCCTCCTGAGTGCTGGGATTAAAGGCATGCACCACCACGCCCGGCAATAAACTGTTTTAAGCCTATAGTTTAAAGTATAAAAAGAAACCATCAAGAGTTTACCCATCTGCCACACAGCAAATAAAAGTTAACAGAATAGAACAGACACCATTGGATGAACATTTCTGGGGACCTAACCACCAGTTTTATAAAAAGAAAAATATGGGCTGGAGAGACAGCTTAGTGGTTAAGGCACTTGTCTGCAAAGCTAAAGGACCAAGGTTCAATTCTCCACATAAGCCAAATGCATAAGATAGCATATGCATCTGGAGTTCATTTGCAGTGGCTAGAGGTCCTGGCATGCCCATCCCCCCACCACCACTGCTGTTTCACTCTCTCTCAAAATAGAATAAATTTTTTAAAAGAAACTTTTTATGTTTAATATTTATTTATTTGCAAAGTGAGGGAGAGAATGAATATGGATGTGCCAGGGCCTCTAGCCGCTGCAAACAAACTACAGATGCATATACCATTTTGTGTATCTGACTTTAAGTGGGTACTGGGGAATAAGGAAATCGAACCCAGGTCATTAAGCTTTGAGGTAAGTGCCTTAACCACTGAGCCATTTTTCCAGGCCCTTTTAAAAATACTTTTATTTATTTGAAAGCAGAGAGAGAAAAAGGATAAGAATGGGTGTGCCAGGGCCTCTTGCCACTGCAAACGAACTCCAGATGCATGTGAAACTTTGTGCATCTGGCTGTCAGTGAGTACTGGAGAACTGAACCCAGGCCAGCAGGCTTTGCAATCAAGCTCCTTTAACCAAGCCTTCTCTCCAGCCCAAGAATCATAAACACTTTAAGAATGGCAGACGGAGCAGGGCATGGTGGCACACACCTTTAATCCCAGCAATCAGGAGGCAAAGGTAAGAGAATCGCTTGAGTTCGAAGCCACCCTGAGACTACATAGTGAATTCCAGGTCAGCCTGGGGCTAGAATGACACCCTACCTCGGAAAAAAAAAAAAAAAAGAAAGAAAAGAAAGAAAGAAGGAAGGAAGAATGGCAGACCAAAAGCAAAGGTTTATTTTCTTTATGTTTTTTTTTTTTTAATCACTCTTACTTGGACTTGGTAGTAACGGGGGAAAATCGCCTTTTTTAGAAAATGCTATCTTGATTTATGGGGGAATAGCTAATGGACAGAAAAACATTTGTACTTACTGACAACCCGTTTTGTTCACTTAAATCAGCTCAACAATGTGCTTCAATTGTTGAGAGAAAAGCACTCCTCAAAAGCAACTCCGGAGTTTGGTAAGGAAAGAGGAGACTTGACACATTCCCTCCCATCACTGCCACACTGATCCCGCCCACCGCCTTCCCGGGTCTCAGGCACCTAAACACCGAGCTGCACCTCCGGTCAGATGCCTCCCGTCACCCCCGGGAGGATGAGCCCATGCCGAGAGCAGTGCCCGCTGACGCCTGGGTGGGCTCCGTCTCCGGGAGGCCGGGCTGCTGAGGGCTTCGAGTCCTGGAAGGCCAGCAGGGGCGACCCGGGCACCGAGGCCGCGACAACCCCCTCGGGATCCCCGCTAGGAAACTCGGGCAGCATTTGAGGGAGTCGGGTCTCCCAAGTCCTCCGCGTCTCGCCACATCGGCCCAGGTGGCCCAGCACCGCGCAGCGCCCTCCAGCGCGCAGGGACCGGGTACCGGGCTGGGGTCCAGCCGAAAGAGAAGGCGGGCCGGCGGCTGCCGCACAGCCGGAAGGACTCCCCGCCCGCTAACAGGACTCCCTGCGGCCCCGCTCACCTTCAGGTCGTTCTCGGGAAGGTACTTGCACAGCCGCGCTATCTCCACATACTTGTCCAGATCCAGCGGCGCCATTTTAGAAATAACAAACCGCAGCAGCGGCGGCGACAGCAGCGGCGGCGGTAGTAGCGGCGATAGTAGCGGAGGAAGCTGCTGAGGCCGAAGCCGGAACTCTGGCTACGTCACATCCGGGCGTCTGCGCAGCGACGTCTAAGCCTGACCCTCTTCCCTCCGCTGCTTCGACACGCACCGCGCCCCCTCCAGCTGAATTCCGGGGCCGTCGGTCTCCTAGACACCTCCAACCACCCGCCGGCTGATACCTGCTGGGACCCGTAACTGTCTGCGGAGAGGGAATGCTGGGATTGGTAGTTTCAGGTGTGGCCTAAATTCACCTCGCGGGCAACCGAGGGAAGACTGCGAAGTGGATAACTAGGGACTGCCTGCTTTCTCATTCCGACCTTGTTAAGCACTCTCCCAACATCTTCAGAGAAGGTAGGATAACACTGGCTATAGCAACTTTTCCAAAGCCTTGCGAAGACCGGGCGTACTCCTGTGGTACAGACGTCAGGCTCCCAGTCCCAGAAAACAAATGTTAAAGCGTTTCTTACACTAAATACTACACAAATACTGGATCTCTCTCTCTCTCTCCCTCTCTCTCTCTCTCTCTCTCTCTCTCTCTCTGCATTTTATTCTAATAAGAATAATAATTGAAAAATGCAAGCCTTGAACATATTAACTTTCCCAAAATCTCAAAGAGGTAAAACCAAGATTGGAAAATAGGATCCTGGCCTTAATCATATTTCCCTTTGAGTTGCATGAGAACAGAAACTTTTTTGTATCTCGTTGCCAAGAATAGTCTCTGGCACTTAGTATAGCCTTCATACTGGTTTGTTATCTGTTTATTAAGCAGTAACTATGCTGAAGAGATGGGTCAGCAGTTAAAGGCGCATGCATTTTTGCTAAGCTTGTCAACCCTGGTTCAGTTCCTTAGTACCACCCTAAAGCAAGAGGCACGAAGTGGTGCATGCATCTAGAATTTGTTTGCAGTGGCCCTGCTGCACCTTTTTCTCCCCCCCCCCCAAATAAGTAAAAACAAAATAGTGGGCTGGAGAAATGGCTTAGCAGTTTAACACGGTTGCCCGCAAAGCCTATGGACCCAGGTTCAATGCCCCAGTACCCACATAAGCCAGATGCACAAGATGGCACATGCATTTGGAGTTCGCTTGCAGTGGGCTAGAGGCCCTGGTGTGCCCATTCTCTCTCTCTCTCTCAAATAAATAAATAAATTATTTTTTAAAGTTTAATATATTTTTTAAAGTTTAGGGGAACCAGGTGTGGTGGCACATGCCTTTAATCCCAGCACTCAGAAGGCAGAGGTAGGAGGATTGCCATGAGTTCAAAGCCACCCTGAGACTACATAATTGGGGAGATGGCGTAGAGGTAAAACACTTGCCTGCAAAGCCTACGGACCTAGGTTCGATTCCCCAATAACCACATAAGCCACATGCACTTGGTGGCGCATGCATCTGGAGTTCGTTTGCAGTGGCTAGAGGCCCTAGTGTGCCCATTTTCTCTATATATCTGCCTGTTTCTCTCCCTCTTTCTCAAAGTAATAATGAAATATTAAAAAAAAAAAAAAAGCTTAGGAGCCAGATGAGGTGGCACATGCCTTTAATCCCAGCACTCAGGAGGCAGAGGTAGGAGGATTGCCATGAGTTCGAGGCCACCCTGAGACCAAAAAAAAAAAAAAAAAGGGGGGGGGCTGGAGAGATGGCTTAGGGGTTAAGGTGCTTTCCTGAAAAGCTTAAGGACCCATGTTTGACTCTCCAGGTCCCATGTAAACCAGACACCAGACATACAAAGTGATACAAGCGTGCAAGCTTGCACATGCTCACAAGATGGCACATGCATCTGGAGTTTGTTTGTCGTAGCTTGAGGCCCTGGCACACCAATTCTCTTTCTCTCTGTCTCTCTCTCTCTGTGTGTCTCTGTCTCTTTCTTTCTCTCTCTCTCTCTCTCTGTCTCTCTCTGTCACACACACACACACACACACACACACTGTATGTATATATATGGTTTTTAAAAAAATAGTAAGCAACAACTATGAATGAGGTATAATGATAGACATCTGGAGTATTCATTGAACTCAATAGTTAAAAATCTCTGTCTTCATCCAGTGGGTGGTGCACACCTTTAATCCCAGCACTCTGGAGGCAGAGGTAGGAGGATCTTTGTGAGTTCAAGGCCAGCCTGGGACTACAGAGTGAATTCCAGATCTAAAAGTTTGCTGAAACATGAATGATGCTAACAAGCATTCATGCTAACAAGCATTCATCTCTTCACGCATTCAACACATAAGTTTATATAGTGCCTGTGACGTGAATAAGTTGGTATGATCCCTATCCTAATGGGGTTTAAAGTCTTATAGGAGAGACAAGCAGTAAACATAGAAAACATAGAAGAATGTTCAGGCAGGGTTTTACTATGTAACCCAGGGTGTCATATAACTTGCCAACTTCCTGCTTCATCCTCTTCAATACTGGGTTTATTTACATGGGTGGCATGTGTCACCATGCCCAGCTTGAAACAAGCACATATTTAATTACAAAATGTGACTAGTAGTCAAAGAGGGAAAAGAAGCTTTCATAAGAAAAATGGGAGTAGAGAGGCTGAGATATAGCTCCTTTGGTAGAGTATATGCCCAATATATAAAGAACCCTAGGTTGAATCCCCAGCACCACATAAAATAGGTGTTCTTGCACAGACCTGTAATACTAGCACTCAGGCAGTGGAGGCAGGAACAATCAGAAGTTCAAATTCATCCTGGGCCACGTTAATGAGTTTAAAACCAGTCTTGAATACATGTGATTCTGTGAGAGAGTTAAAGAAAAATAGAAGTCCTCATCTACTTAATGTTGGCAAGAGTTACAGGAGGCATGCAGACCAGTACAGATGGCTGGGCTTACATCCAAGCTGTACAGCTTACTGTGGTACTTCGGCAAAAAGTTATTTATCCTTTCTGTGCTCTAGTTTTCTTGGCTCCAACATGGTGATATTAATGGTTCCTACTTCATAGGTTTATGTGGGGCTTAATATTATCAATATATGAAAATGACTTTAATCAATATCTATCACAGAGTAAAGGTTATAAAATTACTAGTCCTGGATATTGGGTGATCAGGAAAGACCTTTCTGAAGAGATAACATTTAAGACTATTTTATTTAAAAAATAAAAAGATTGGCTGGAGGGCTGGCTTAGCGGTTAAGGTGTTTGCCTGCAAAGCCAAAGGACCTAGGTTCAGTTCCCCAGGACTCACGTTAGCCAGATGCACAAGAGGGCACGTGTGTCTGGAGTTCGTTTGCAGTGGCTAGAGGTCCTGGCACACCCATTCATATTTTCTCTCTCTTTCTCTCTCTCTCTCTCTCTCTCTCTCTCTTCCTTTTTCTCTGCCAAATAAATAAATAAAAATAAAATATTTTTAAAAAGATAAAAAGAGGACTGGAGCTAGGCATGGTGGCGCACATCTTCAATCCCAGCACTCGGGAGGCAGAGGTAAGAGGATCACCGTGACTTCGAGGCCACCATGAGACTACAGAATGAGATCCAGATCAGCCTGAGGTAAAGTGACAACCTACCTCGAAAAACCCCTTCCCCCCCCAAAAAAAAAATAGAGGGCTGGAAAAATGGCTCAGCAGTTACAGGTGCTTGCTTACAAGGCTTAAGATCTGGGTTCGATTCTCCAGTGGCCACATACAGTAAGATGCACAGAGTGACACATACATCTAGATTTTGTTTGCAGTGGCAGGAGGTGTTGGCACACCTATTCTCTCTCTCTCTCTCTCTCTCTCTCTCTCTCTCTCAAATAATAAAATATTTTTAAACCAGGCGTGGTAGCGCACGCCTTTAATCCCAGACTCAGACTCAGGAGGCAGAGGTAGGAGGATCGCCATGAGTTCAAGGCCACCCTGAGACTACATAGTGAATTCCAGGTCAGCCTATGCTAAAGTGAGACCCTACCTCGGAAAAACCAAAAATAGATAAATAAATAAAATATCTTTAATATGAAAGGAGGACTGGAGAGATGACTTAACTGTTGAGGCGCTTGCCTGCAAAGCCTAAGGACCCAGGCTTGACTTCCCAGAACCCACATAATCCAGACACACAAGGTGACACATGCACACAAGGCCACACATGCATACAAGGTGGCACATGCATCTAGAGTTTGATGGCAGTAGTTAGAAGCCCTGGCATGCCAATTCTCTCCCTCTTTCTCCTCTCATTTAAAAAAAAAAACAGGAAAAAGAGAAAGAGAAAGGAATAATATACTCCGTTTCTTGGAGGAAAAAAATCTAAGTGAGGAAAAGATGCTATTATAATTTGTTTTTGTTTTTTTCATTATGATCCTGTTTGCTTGGTTGGTTTTGTTTGTTTGTTTGCTTGCTTTTGGCTTTTGAAGGTAGGGTCTCACTGTAGCTCAGGCTGACTTGGAATTCACTATGTAGTCTCATGGTAGCCTTGAACTCAGGGCAATCCTCCTACCTCTGTCTCCCGAGTGCTAGGATTAAAGGCATGGGCTACCACGTCCAGCAGCTTGCTTGGTTTTTGCTTGTTTATTTGTTTGTTTACAAACATTTTGGAATGCTGGTAATTCATTTTTTATTTCTGTAACTGGGTATAAATTCTACTCAAGATACATTATCAGTAAGTCAGGCATGATGGTTCAAAAACACATTCTCAGAAATAGCAAGGGCTGGAGAGATGGCTCAGCCATTAAAGGAGCTTGATTGCAATTCCCAGGTTCTATTCCCCAGCACCCACATAAAGCCAAATGCAAAGTGGCACATATGTGGAAGGAAGAAGGGAGGGAAGGAGGGATGGAAAAGGAAGGAAGGGAAAGACAAGAAATAGGGAGGTGAACAAAAGTGGGTTTTTTTTGTTTGTTTGTTTGTTTTTAATTTCAGGCAGGATCTTATTCTAGTCCAGGCTGACTTGAAACTCATTCTGTAACACAGGCTGGCCTCACTGAAATCTCCTTACCTCAGCCTCCCAAGTGCTGAGATTATAGGGGAAAACCACGTGCCCATCCCATGAATGCTCCCTCTAAATTATAAAATGTTTAAAGGGAATTGAAGGTGCTGAGATAGTGCTTAGTTGATCAAATGTTTATCTTGCAAATATAAGAATTTGAGCCGGGCGTGGTGGCGCACGCCTTTAATCCCAGCACTCGGGAGGCAGAGGTAGGAGGATCGCCGTGAGTTCGAGGCCACCCTGAGACTCCACAGTGAATTCCAGGTCAGCCTGGGCTAGAGTGAAACCCTACCTCGAAAAACCAAAAAAAAAAAAAGAATTTGAGTTCAGGGGCTGGAGAGATGGCCCAGCAGTTAAGGCACTTGAATGCAAAGCCTAAGAACCCAGGTTTGATTCCCCAGCACCCTCATAAAGCCAGATACACAAGGTGGTACATGTGTCTGGAGTTCATCTGGAGGATTGCTGTGAGTTTGAGGCCAGCCTAGGACTACAGAGTGAGCTTCCAGCCCTGCTCCAGCTTGATTTCTCAGTGACCTGAAGTTCAAGTATGTGGAGTCTTCAACAATAAGGTTTTACCATGTAGTTTTGGTGGCAACCCAGAGCCTTGGCAATAATAGCCTATAATGTTTTGGGAGCATGAGGGCACATTCAACAACTCATTGGGAGGTATCCCACCCCTGGAAATGAAAATTTTCTAGTAACTATCTGTGGCTTCTAAGCACAACAAAAGTATTTGTGTGTGTGTGCACACGCACACATACATGGCAGGGTTCCCTTTGTTGCTACAAACAAATAAGAGATTCTAGCACCCCTTTTTTAAAAAATATTTTATTTTTATTCTTTAGTTAGTTATTTGAAATAGAGAAGGTGGGAGAAAGAGGCAGATACAGAGAGAATGGGCACACTAGGGCCTCTAGCAACTGCAGATGAACTCCAGCTGCATGAGCCACCTTATGCCTCTGGCTTACATGGGTCCTGGGGAGTTGAACCTGGGTCCTTTGGCTTTGTAGGTAAGCACCTTAACCACTAAGCCATCTCTCCAGCCCGCTAGCACCCCTTTTTATATCTGGATTTACATGGGTGCTAGGTAATTGAATCAGGCCCAGCAGGCTTTGCAAGCAAGTATCTTTAACCACTGAGCCATTTCCCCAGCCTGAACCCGGATTTGATTTTTTTATTTTTATTTTATTTTTATTTATTTATTAGAGAGAGAGAGAGAGAGAATGGGCGCACCAGGACCTCCTGCCACTTTAAACAAACTCCAGACACATGCACCCATTTGTGCCTCTAGCTAATGTGGGTCCTGGGGAATCGAACCTGGGTCCTTCGGCTTTGCAGGCAAACACCTTAACGGCTAAGCCATCCCTCCAGCCCTGAATTCAGATTTTTAAGAATATTTTTTTTATTTATTTACTTGAAGAGAAAGAGGCAGATAGAGAGATTAAGAATAGGCACACCAGGGCCTCCAGCCACTGCAAATGAACTCCAGATGCATGAGCCACCTTGTACATCTGGCTTTATGTAGGTACTGTGGAATTGAACCCAGGGCCTTAGGCTTTGCAGACAAGCATCTTAACTACTGAGCCATCTCTCCAACCCTTGAAGCCAGATTTATCTGACCTTTTCCCACTAATTTACCTCTGCTGTTTTCAAGTTCCTACAATAGTAACTGCTTCAGAATGGAGTATTCAGTACACATAGGTGAGCCCCCTCTATTTTAGGAGAGTCACAGGGAACCTATGGCTAGGAATTAGATCAGAGGTAATGAACTTGCCTAGAGAGGGAAGTTTTGTGATCGAGGGCCAGTTCTGTGCCAGCTAGCCATTGGGTCTTGGGTCTTCATAATATGCACCATGCCAACCTTGACAGAAATCAACACAAACACCGGGCTCCAGACAATGCACACTGAGCCCCAAAGAAGAGTAACAGGAACAGACACTCCTCAATTAACTTTTTATTGCTTGCTCCCTTACAATCAGACCTAATTATTTGTCTTTTTTTTTTTTTTTTGCTCCCTAGAGGACAAGGATGTGTGGTCTAGAGCCTGCTGTAACCACATGTGGCAATTATGGAATGAGCCAGTTTAAATATGAGTTTGGGTCTGGAGGGATGAGTCAGCAGTTAAAGGCACTTGCTTCTGGTCCCAGGATCAATTCCCCAGCTACCCATGTGAAACCAGACAAGCAATTGTTTACAGTGGCAAGAGACCCTGGATTGCCCATATACACACATGTGCAAATAAGTAATAAATAGGGCTGAGGACATTACTCATCAGTTAAAGACAAATGTTTATAAAGCCTTACTAATGCCCAGTACCCACTAAAAGCCACATGTACAAACTGGCACTGGAGTTTGCTTGCTGTGGCAAAAGTCCCCAGTGTACCCAATCTCTGTGTCTGTCTGTCTGTTTCTGTCCTTGCAAATAAAAATAAACAAACACTTGCCAGGCGTTTAATCCCAGCACTCGGAGGCGGAGGTAGGAGGATCACCATGAGTTCGAGGCCACCCTGAGACTACATAGAGAATTCCAGGTCAGCCTGGACTAGAGTGAGACCCTACCTCGAAAAACCAAAAAGAAAATAATAATAAAATAAACATTTATGTTACCAAATTGGAGTGGCATATGGTGAGCAATGCCTGTAATTCCACCATGTAGGTAGTGAAGGCAGGAGAATCAGGAGTTCAAGGGCTACATAGTGAACTCCAGGACAGCTTGGGCTACATAAGACCCCTATCCTAAAAAGAGAGAGAGAGGAAGGAAGGAAGGAAAAGGGGAGACAGGTGTGGTGGTGCACACCTTTAGTCTCAGAACTTGGGAGGCAGAGATAGGAGGATAAATGCTAGGGTGAGAGACACTACCTTGGAAAAACTGGGGAAGGAGGGGAGAAAGAAAAATGGTGGGGAGATGGCTCAGCTATTAAAGATGCTTGCTTCCAAAGGCTGCTGGCTGGGGTTCAGTTCCCTGGTACCCATGTAAAGCTAGTAGCAAAAAATGAGCAGATAGCATTTGTTTTTTTTTGTTTTTTTTTTTTTTTTTTTTTTTTGCTTTTTCGAGGTAGGGTCTCACTCTAGCCCAGGCTGACCTGGAATTCACTATGGAGTCTCAGGGTGGCCTCGAACTCACAGCGATCCTCCTACCTCTGCCTCCCGAGTGCTGGGATTAAAGGCGTGCGCCACCACGCCCGGCTACACATAGCATTTGTTAGCAGTAGCAAGAGACCTTTGCACAGCCATGCACACACACACACACACACACACACACACACACACACATAAAAACAAATATATAAATTTGTTTTTTTGAGGCAGGGTCAGCCCAGGCTGACCTGGAACTATGTAGTCTCAGGTGGCTTCAAACTCATAGCGATCCTCCAGCCTCCTCTGCCTCCCTAGTGCTGGGAGTAAAGGCGTGCGCCACCACATCCAAGATATAGATATATATCAAGAGTAAATAGGATCAAAATACATTATACATGTACGAAATTGTCACACACAAAAAAAAAACCACCCAAACTGGCCTTTATTCGTAAATCCTCTTAAAAGCTCTTTCTGCATAAGTGAACTAGTTCAGGTGCCCAAGGAATCTGGGTGACCCAAGGCAACTTTGTTTCCAGGCAGCCAGGACGTCTTTCCTCTGACAGGAAGGGATGCTGCTACGCAAGAGCATGAAGCAGGCAGGTGGCGTCAGCCTGCGGGACAAGAGGACCTTGGAGGCACGGAGCAGTTGGCCCTAATGCACTTCCGGGATGGGGGAGGGGAGCGAGTACCTAAACCCCGCCCTGATGTGGGCGGAGTCATGGCTCAGGACTGGCCAGTGCCTCGGCAGGTAGTGTGGTGCTAGACCGGGGTGTGGGGCGGGGGGGGGAGGGGGTCCTGGGCCCTGGGTATGATTGTGATCTGGGAGAGGGCCTGTGGGTCCTCTGTCGGAGAAGGCCAGAGCTGGGTGGAAAGGGCTGCACCCATGGACTCTAGCCAGGCAACACTGGCTGGAAGCAACCAGCCATTTCTCCCCCGACCCTGGCTCCTGTCCCCTAGAGCTGCGTGCAGAGATGGATTGGGGGTGGGGTTAGTAATAGGATGGCTGTGAGAGATTCCCGACTAGTGAATCCCACCCCAAATAATTCTAGGCTCTGGACACTGCTGTCATTAATCTAGGCAGCAAGTGGGGTTGACCCTTTCATCTCTCATTCCTTTCATTCCTTCATCTCACTTCTAGACTGTGCAGCTCCATTGGTTGGCTCTCCGAATGAATCTGAAGGACCCCAACACTATAGGATTCTAAAAGCTACTTTAGAGAGTTTTTTGTTTTTACAAACTAGGGTCTCACTTTAGCCCTGGCTTACCTAGAACTCACTCTGTAGCCCAGGGTGGCCTCAAACTCAAGGCGATCCTCCTACCTCAGCCTCCGAAGTTGCTGGAATTATAGGCATGAACCACCATGCTGGGCTAGAGATGTTTTTTGGTTGTTGGTGTTGTAGTTCTGTGGCGATTTTGTTTTGTTTTGTTTTAGTCAGGGTCTCACTATGTAGCCTATGCTAGTCATGCTGTCTCTGCCTCTTTGAGTGCCAGGATTACAGGCCTGTATTATCATGCCTGGCTAGACAACAGACACAGATTATTAATTACATTTAGAGAGTTTGGGATGTAGATCAGTTGGTAGAGTGATTTCTTAGCACTGCATTAAACATAGAGGGGGCAAGGAGTCCACACCTACAATCCTACGTAAAATGGAAACAGGAGAGTCCTAAATTCAAGATCATCCTAAACTGCATAGTAAGTTCGAGGCTGCCCTGGACTACATTGAAAAGGTGTCACAAGCTGGGCATGATGGTGCACACCTTTAATCCCAGCACTCGAGAGGCAAAGCTAGGAGGATTGATGTGAGTTTGAGGCCATGCTGCTGAGACTACATAGTGAATTCCAGGTCACCCTGGGCTAGAGCAAGACCTTAACTTGAAGGAAAAAAAAAAGATTTTATATATATATATATATATATATATATATATATATATATTCAAATTATTGAATCCTGCAATATTGTGACTTAATAGTACTGTCCAAGCCCTGAGGCTGAGGGAAGTAGCTTGAGGAAGTAGACTAGGAAAGCAAAAACAGACTTAAGGAAAGGACATTTGAAATGGGTTCTAGAGATTAACTAGGAGTTTTCAAGTTTACAGGAAGGAAATAAAGGGGTAGGCAATAATTACCACTGGACAGATACTAATTTTGTTAAAATCCCAAGTAAGTAAGACAGTACAGGTTACAAGTTATTTCATATTAGGCCTAGAGGGATGGCTCAGTGGTTAAAGGTACTTGCTTGCAAAACCTGACAACTTGGGTTTGATTCCCTACTATCACCACACCTGTCTCTAAATTTTGATATATGCCCCTATCTCATGAGAATCATACAGAGATGGAAAACATGAGCAAAGAGATTTCTGTAGCTGTGTTCTGTTAAGAGTTGGGGGTGAGGGGCTGGAGAGATGGCTTAGCACTTAAGGCGTTTGCCAGCAAAGCCAAAGGATCCGGTTTGACTCTCCAGGACCCATGTAAGCACAAGGAGGTACATATATCTGGAGTTCGTCTGCAGTGGCTCGAGGCCCTGGCGTACCCATATTCTCTCTCTCTATCCCTCTTTCTCAAATAAATAAATAAATAAATATATATATATTAAAAGGGGGCTGGGGAAATGGCTTAGCAGTTAAGGCATTTGCCTGCAAAGTCTAAGGACCCTGGTTCAATTCCCCAGGACCCACATAAGCCAGATGCACAAGGGGGCACATGCTTCTGGAGTTCATTTGCAGTGTCTGGAGGCCCTGAAACACCCATTCACTCTTTCTGTCTGCTTCTTGCTCTATATCTCTCTCAAATAAATAAATAAATAAAATATTAAAATATATATTTAAAAAAGAATTGGGGATGATCCAGACATGGTGGCACTTGCCTTTAACCCAGCACTTGGGAGGCAGAGATAGGATCACCGTGAGTTCAAGGCCACCCTGAGACTATATAGTGAATTCTAGGTCAGCCTGGGCTAGAGTGAGACCCTACCTCGAAAAACCAGAACAAAACAACAACAAAAAAGTTGGGGGTAAAGCTCAGATGAAAATGCTCACCTAGGATGCATAAAGCCCTTGGTATGACCCCCAGCACTGGGAACAAAATAAAAGGAGGCTGGGACTGAAGAGATGGCTTAGCAGTTAAAGCGCTTGCCTACAATGCCAAAGGACCCAGGTTTGATTTTCCAGGACTCATATAAGCCAGATACACAAGGGGGCACATGCATCTGGAGTTCTTTTGCAGTGGCAGGAAGCCCTGGCATGCTCATTTCTCTCTCTCTCTGTCTCCCTCTCTCTCTCTCTCTCAAATAAATAAGTAAAAATAGGGCTGGAGAGATGGTTTAGCGGTTAAGGTGCTTGCCTGCAAAGCCTAAAGACTTAGGTTCAATTCCTCAGGACCCACATAAGCCAGACACACAAGGTGGCCCATGCATCTGGAGTTTGTTTGCTGAGGCTGGAGGCCCTGGAGCACACATACTCTCCTTTTCCCTCTCTGCCTCTTTCTGTCTCTCTCTCGCAAATAAATAAATAAAAATAAAATATAAAAAAATGAATAAGGGCTGAAGAGATGGCTTAGTGGTTAAGGCACTTGCCTGCAAAACCTAAGGATCCAGGTCCCACGTAAGCCAGATGTACAAGGTGGTGCATGTATATCGAGTTTGCTTGCAGTGGCTAGAGGCCCTGGCATGCTCATTCTATCTTTCTCTCATAAATAAAAATAAATATTAAAAATAAATAAGCAAGGTGTGGAGGCGCACGCATAGTGAATTTCAGGTCAGCCTGAGTGCGAGTGAAACCCTACCTTGAAAAACCAAAAAAAATGCCGGGCGTGGTGGCGCACGCCTTTAATCCCAGCACTCGGGAGGCAGAGGTAGGAGGATCACCATGAGTTCGAGGCCACCCTGAGACTCCATAGTGAATTCCAGATCAGCCTGGGCTAGAGTGAGACCCTACCTCGAAAAACAAAAACAAAACAAAAAAATAAATAAATAAATAAATAAATAAATAAAAACACTTTTTAAAAAAGGAAGCTGAGCATGGTTTCCGTAGTCTCAGTACCTAGGAAGCTAAGACAGAAAGATTGCCAAGAGTTTGAAGCCAGTCTGGGCTACATGCAATCCTATTTCAAAAAGCTGAAAAGATGCCAGGCATGGTAGCACATGCCTTTAATCTAAGCACTTGGGAAGCTGAGGCTATGACTTCAAGTTCAGCCTGGACTACAGGGTGAGTTTTAGATCAGCCTGGGCTAGAGTAAGACCTTGCCTAAAAAATGAAAACATGCCAGGTGTGATGGCTTTTTTTTTTTTTTTTTAATCCCAGCACTTGGGAGGCAGAAGTGGGAGGATTGCCATGAGTTCAAGGCCAGCCTGAGACTACATGGTGAATTCCAGGTCAGCCTGGGCCAGAGCAAGACCCTACCTTGAAAAACCAATAATAATAATAATAATAATAATAATAATAAAGAAAGAAAGAAAGAAAACTGGTCTGTGGTGGCACATGCCTTCAGTGTCAGCATTTGGGAGGCAGAGGTAAGGTGATTTCTGTAGTTTGAGGTTAGCTCAGCACTTGGGAAGCAGAGGTAGGGTGATTGTTGTAGTTTGAGGCTAGCCAGGAACTACAGAGGGATTTCTAGGTCAGCTTGGACTGGAGTGAGGCCCTACCTGGGGGGGGGGGGGGCAGCAGAATATCTGGCCATAGAAATTTGTACTGGCCAGGGTGTGATGGCGCACACCTTTAATCCCAGCACTTGGGAGGCAGAGGTAGGAGGAATGCTGTGAGTTCAAGCCCACCTAGCGAATTCCAGCCTGGGCTAGAGTGAAACCCTAGCTTGAAAAACCAAAAAATTAATTAATAAATAAATAAAAGTTATACTGGGGAGATTGCTCAGTGATTAAAGGCATTTGCTTACAAAGCTGCTGGCTCACATTTGATTCCCCAGTACCCTGGTAAAGCCAGACACACAAAGTGGTGCATGTATCTGGAGTTTGTTTGCAGAGGCAAGAGGCCTTGCTTCACCCTTTCTTTCTTTTTTAAAAAATTCTTTATTTGAGACACAAGGAGAGGATGAGAATGGGCATGCCAGGGCCTCTAGCCACTGCAAACTAACTTCAGATGCATGTGCCACCTTGTGCATCTGACTTACGTGGGACCTGGAGAATCTAACCTGGGTCCTTAGGCTTCGCAGGCACCCTTTCTCTGTCTCTTTCCTTGCAGATGAATAAATAAAAATGTTTGGGACTAGAGGGATGGCTTAGTGGTTAAGGCATTTGCCTGCAAAGCCAAAGGACCCAGGTTCAATTCCCCAGGACCCATGTTATCCAGAGGCACAAGGAGACACACGCATCTGGAGTTTGTTTGCAGTGGCTAGAGGCCTTGGTGCACCCATATTCTCTCTCCCTCTCTCTCTCTTTCCCTCCCTCTTTCTCTGTCAAATAAATAAATAAATAAAAATAAAATATCTTTAAAAAATGTTTGCAAACATATTGGTACATTCAAGGGGAAAGGTTTTTATTGCATTATTTCCTTCCCAGTTTTTGGGCTCAAACCTGGGCCCTTGTACATATTAACCAAGTACTCTACCAATGGGATGCATCCACAGTCCAAATGGGAAAGGTTTGAGAAAGAAGGGAGTAAACTGGATTTGTTATGTGTTTTAGGGAGAAGATAATTATAAATGTGTAAACACTGTCTCTTTCTTGTGCATAGGACACCATGAAGCAGCTGCCAGTCTTGGAACCTGGAGTCAAGCCCAGGAAAGCAACATGGTCTGTAAAGAAGGAATCACACATACAATTACAAAACAAGGGTTTTTGTTTCATTTTTAAATAGTTTACTAACATATTTGATCGTCAGTGAGAAAGGGTAGAGGTGAAAGTGTAGTTCCTGGTAATTAGACTCATAGTGTCTGAGAAAGTCTTCAGAGGAAAGATAGGAGAGCAATAATTATCATAGAACAGATGTTAATTTTATTAAAATTCATTTACCAGGAAGAGTAAAGCAATGGCCATCTGGCATCCTCAAGTCCAACACTGTTTTCCCAACTGAGTTGTGACTCATTCTTAAGAGTTTAAGAAACTGGGCCTGGAGGGATGGCTTAGCAGTTAAGGCATTTGCCTGCAAAGCCAAAGGACCAAGGTTTGATTCCCCAGGACCCTCATAAGCCAGATGCACAAGGGGCACATGCATCTGGAATTCGTTTGCAGTAGCTGGAGGCCGTGATGCATTCTCTCTCTCTCTTTCTCTCTCTCCCTCTCAAATAAATGAAAATAAAAAATAAGAAAAGATTTTAAGAAACTGAATATGGATTATACTAGTTTCAGTGTTTCTTGGCTATTTGTTCAACCAACCCTGTACTGAAGAACTCATACTAGGCAGCTACTAGGCAGGTGCTGGTGGTCTAAAAGTAAATAGTGTCCTTCAGGTGGTGCTACAGATAAAGTGATAAAGTGTGATCAGCACTGAGGGGCCCAAAGGAAGTTGCAGAGAGGTGGCATTGTTTTCACAGGACCTTGAGGAGAGCCACCAACTGGCTACCCTGCACCCATCTTGCTCTAGACCCAGCACACATAAATTCATGGCATTCCCTAGAATAAAGCCCTGTAGAGGGCTGGGAGTGTAACTCCAGGCTACAGTACTTGCCTAGCTTGTGTTATACTGTGGGTTTGATCCCCAGCATTGGAAAACAAAAGTCTTTTTGAACTGGCCCACTAGGCTCTGCATAATCTATTTCTGCCTATTTTTCCTATTTCATATATCCTTTTCTTTTTTTTTTCAGTCAGCATCTCACTTTAGCCCAGACTGACCTGGAACTCACTTTGTAGGCCCAGACTGGTCTCAAATTCATGGCCAGCCTCTTACCTCAGCCTCCCAATTGCTAGGTTTATTGGCATCAGCCATTACACACAGTTTAATTTCAAAAATACTAATCTTTTTTTATTTTATTTAATTATTTATTTATTGTTTTTTCAAGGTAGGGTCTCACTCTAGCCCAGGCTGACCTGGAATTCACTATGTAGTCTCAGGGTGGTCCTTTTTTTTTGTATTTACTTATTTATTTATCTAACAGAGAAAGAGGAAGGGGGAGAGAGAAAGAGCAAGCGTGAGAGTGAGAGCGAGCATGCCAGGGCCTTCAGCTGCTGCAAACAAAGACGTATGCACCACATCGTGCATCTGGCTTATGTGGGTCCTGGGAAATCAAAACCTGGGTCCTGGGAAATCAAAACCTGGGTCCTTTGGCTTTGCAGGCAAATGTCTTAACTGCTAAACCATCCTTCTAGCCCTCAGGGTGGTCTTGAACTCACAGCAGTCTTCCTACCTCTGCCTCCCTACCTCTGCCACCAAGCCTGGTTTCTTCTTCTTTTTAAAAATATTTTATTATTTATTCTAATCAGCCAGTCATGGCAATGCACACTTTTAATACCAGCACTCAGGAGGCAGAGATAGGAGGATCACTGTGAGTTCAAGGCCAGCCTGAGAGAACATAGTGAATTCCAGGTCACTCTGGGTAAGAGTGAGACCCTACCTAAAAAAAAAAAAAAAAAAATCTAATCAACTTAGGTTACTTAGTCACATGACTAAACCTTCAGGTTTATTTTTTTAATATTTTATTTTTTCATATTTGAAAGAGGGAGAGATAGAAAATGGGCACACTAAGGCTTCAATCCACTGCAAATGAACTCCAAATACATGCGCCCCCTTGTGCAGCTGGCTAACGTGGGTACTGGGGAATCGAACCTGGGTCCTTTGACTTTGCAGGCAAAGGCCTTAACCACTAAGCCATCTCTCCAGCCCTTTTTTTTTTCTTTTTTCTTTTGGTTTTTCAAGGTAGGGTTTCACTGTAGTCCAGGCTGACTTGGAATTCCCTATGTAATCTCAGGGTGGCCTCAAACTCATGGCGATCTGATCCTCCTACCTCTGCCTCCCAAGTGCTGGGATTAAAGGCATGTGCCACCACTTCTGGCCAGGCCAGATTTTTTAAAATATTATTTATTTATTTATTTATGTGAGACAGAAAAAAAAAGAGAAAGAAACACAGAGAGAATATGGGCATGTCAGGGCCTCCAGCCACTGAAAACAAACTCTAGACACGTGTACCACTTTGTGCATCTAGCTTTATGTGAGTACTGGGAAATTGAACCTGAGCTGTCAGGCTTTGCAAACAAGCACCTTTAACAGCTGAGCCATCTCTCCAGCTCCAGAAAGGTTCTTAGTAGATTTTATCCAGTGTTTATGGGGTTTAATCCATAAATTCTGGTGTATTTCTTCTCAGGGAGACATCACTGGCTATTAGCAAGAGCCTTGGCACTGTAGGTATCCCTGTGATACACTAGACACCATTTATTAAGCCTCTCCCTGCACTGGTCCCTCCCTGTCTGAATCTTTACAGCCTCATTTGGAGGTGGATTAGTTACTTTCTCATTGACGGCTGGTACTGAATACTTGAACAGAAGCAACATAAAGAAGGAAGGGTTTATTTGGCTTACACTTTGAGGTTACAGTCTATCATGACAGGGAAGGCAGCAGCTTGAGACTGGTCATATTCCATCCACAGAGAACAGTGAATGCTGCTGCTTAACTAGCTCTCTCCTTGTATCCATTCTGAGACCCCAGTACTTGGAATGCCACCTATAGTTAGGTTGGGTCCTCCCACGTCAATTAACCTAATCTAGCTAGGGGTAGTGGCACACACCTTTAATCCTAGCACTCAGGAGGCAGAGGTAGGAGGATCTCTGTGAGTTCAAGGCTAGCCTGGTACTACATACTAAATTCCAGATCAGCCTGGGTTAGAGTAAGACTCTACCTCAAAAAAAAAAAAACACTTAGAGTCAATTAACTTAATATAGAAAATCCTTCAAACATATGCCCAGTGATTTTGTTTCTATGGTGATCCTAAATCCTGTCAAGTTGACAATTTATATTATTTATTTTTAAATATTTGTTTATGAGAGAGAGAAAGAGGCAGACAGAGAGAGAATGAGTGTACCAGGGCCTCCAGCCACTGCAAATAAACTCCAAACACATGCACCACCTTATATATCTGACTTATGTGGGTACTGGGGAATCAAACCTGGGTCCTAAGGCAAGTGCCTTAATCACTAAGCCATCTCTCTAGCCCCCAAGTTGACAATTTAGATTAACTGTCACAGGTAAGAACTAACACTACCCTTGTCTACAAGTGAGGAAAATACAGTTCAGGAAGGTTAAGTGACTTTCCAAAGACACACATATAGAATGTACCTGAGCTGAGACCTGAAGCAGGTCTGACAGAAGTTACAAACCTGAGCTGGGTGTGGTGGCACACACCTTTTATCCCAGCCTCGGTAGGAAGAGGTAGGAGGATTTCAGAGAGTTCGAGGCCACCCTGAGACTACATAGTGAATTCCAGGTCAGCCTGAGCTAGAGTGAGACCCCACCTTGAAAAACCAAAAGAAAGCCGGGCGTGGTGGCGCACGCCTTTAATCCCAGCACTCGGGAGGCAGAGGTAGGAGGATGGCCGTGAGTTCGAGGCCACCCTGAGACTCCATAGTGAATTCCAGGTCAGCCTGAGCTAGAGTGAGACCCTACCTCGAAAAACCAAAAAAAAAAAAAAAAAAAAAAAAAGAAAAACCAAAAGAAAAAAAGAAAAGAAAAGAAGTTACAAACCTGATAATAACCACTGTGCTGTGTGCTAAAAGTTCATTGAACATCTGGGTGTCATTTTCCATAATGTGGATATTATAAACCCAGGCATTTGCCACCCCCATTAGATTACTGTGAGATAAAAGTCATGACAAAACTGAAAAGTCAGGCTGGAGAAGTGGCTTAGTGGTTAAGGCACTTGCCTGCAAAGCCAAAGGACCTAGGTTCGATTCCCCAGGACTCATGTAAACCAGATGCACAAGGTGGTGCATGTGTCTGGAGTTCATTTGCAGTGGCCAGAGGCCCTGGCATACCATTCTCCCTCTCTCTCTGTTTCTCAGTCTCTGCTTCTTTCTCTTTCTCTCTCTCAACTAAATAAATAAAAATTTAATAAAAAACTGAAAAGTCAAAGACTTTTTAATCAGGAAGGCATTGCTTTGCTTGATACAATGTTAAATGTGGGTGTGCATAATAGGCCTTATTTTTTGAGGAATGGGAAAAATGCTACCTTTTATTCTGTCTGCTCAGGCCTTCTAAATCCATCCTCCTTTGGCAGGTACACCTTGACTCCCCCTGGAGACAGTCCCTGTCCTCGAGTTGGCCACAGCTGCCTGTATTTACCCCCAGTTGGTGATGCCAAAACAGGGAAGGTCTTCATTGTTGGAGGAGCAAATCCAAACCAAAGCTTCTCAGATGTGCACACCATGGATCTGGGTAAGAATATCAGCTATAGGACACAGCTGGCTTTGGGCTGCCAGCTATAGGCAGAGCATTTCTAAGAACACTAGGTCAGACCAAACAGCAAGGTTTTCCTCTCAAAGAAAGAACATCACCAACTGGTCCCTAAGGTTTCAGTGGACCTCTAGCACACACCCACCTGATCAGTAAAGTACTTCCTTGTTTTGGGGAAAGAAGCTGAATGAAGCCCCAGCCATCCAGCTGTTCATTCAACAACTATTCCTTTAGGAAGCATCTGTAGCTCCTACCTCTCCTTTAAAAAGGAAAAAAATATGTCAGGTGTGGTGGTGCATGCCTTTAATCCCAGCACTCTGGAGGCAGAGGTAGGAGAATCACCAAGAGTTAGAGACCACCCTGAAACTACATAGTTAATTTCAGGTCAGCCTGGACTAGAGTGAGACCCTACCTTGAAAAACCAAAAAAAAAAGAAAGAGAAAAAGAAAGAAAAAATATGTTGTGTATGTATATATTTACTTATGAGACAGAGTGTGTGTGTTTTGGAGGGGTGTGTCACAGCTTCTCACCTCTGTAAATGAACTCTAAATATATGCATCACATTGTGCATGTGACTTTATATGGGTACTAGGGAATCAAACTCAAGCCTGCAGGCTTTGCAAGCAAGCACATTTAACTGCTGAGCCATCTCCACAACCCCCCACCTCTCCTTTTATCCATAAAGCTAATCATCAGTCCTAAGCTGTTATGAGTTCATGAGTGCAATGGCCATGGCCGTGTTATATCTGGAAAACAACATTCCACAGCACTCCTCTCCATCCTCTAGTTCTTACATTCTTTCTGCCCCTTCTGTAATGTTCCCTGAAGCTTGGAGAGGGTGATATACATGTCCCACTTAGAGCTGAGCATTTAACAGTGACTTCTCAGTTCACTTGGCAGTTGTCATGAGCTACCAAGATAATATTTGTGAAGTTCCTGTATTAGTGGCTTGCTTACTAAAAAAAACTAGTAGGTTAGATATTATTCTGTTTTAGTCAGAGAGTTCATTTGCATTGCCTAGAGGCCCTGGCATGCCTGTTCTCTCCCTCCCTGCCCCTCCCCCTCCACCCTGTCTCTTTTATGTACAAATAAATAAATAAATAAAAATATTTAAAGCTGGGCATGGTGGTGCACACCTTTTATCCCAGCGCTTGGGAGGCAGAGGTAGGAAGGTTGCTGAGTTTGGGGCCATCTTGAGACTATATAGTGAATTCCAGGTCAGCCTGAGCTAGAGTGAGATCCTAACTCAAACAACAACAACAAAAAAAAATTTTAAGCAGGAGTGAGGGAGAGTACTATAGAAATAAGCTGACTGGAGAAATGGCTCAATGATTAAAGACACTTGAAAAGTCTGATAGCCTGAGTTTGATTCCCTATTACACACATAAAGATAGACACACAAAGTGGCACATATGTCGAGTTTGCTTGCAGTGGCGGGAGGTCCTGGAGTGCACATACACACACACACACACACTCTCTCTGTGTCTCTCCCTCTCTCAAATACATAAATAAAAATATATATTTTTAGCTAGGTGTGATGTCACATGCCTTTCATTCCAGCACTCAAGAGGCAAAGGTAGGAGGATCACCAAGAGTTCGAGGCCACCCTAAGACTACATAGTGAATTCCAGGTCAGCCTGAGCTAGAGTGAGACCCTACCTCAGAAAACCTATATATATATATATGTATATATATATATTTTAATTTTTAAAAAATTATTTATTTATTTGACAGAGAAAGAGGGAGAGAGAATAAGGGAATGGATGCACCAGGGCCTCCAGCCACTGCAAATTAATTCCAGGTACATGTACCCCCTTGTACATCTGGCTAACATGGGCCCTGGGGAATCAAACCTGGGCCCTTTGGCTTGCAGGCAACTCCTTAACCACTAAGCCATCTCTCCAGCCCTAAAATGAAAAAAAAATTATTTATGCATTTGAAGTGGGAGAGACAGAGAGAGAGAGAGAGGAAGAGGCAGAGAGAGAGAATGGACACGCCAGGACTTCCAGCCACTGCAAACAAATTCCACGGGTATGCACCACCTTGTGAATCTGGCTTACGTGGGTCCTGAAGAATCAGACCTAGGTTCTTAGGCTCAACAGGCAAGTGCCTGAACCGCTAAGCCATTTCTTCAGCCCAATAAAAATATTTTTAAGTGGGGCATGGTGGCACGCACCTTTAATCCCAGCACTTGGGAAACTGAGATAAGAGGATTGCTGTGAGTTCAAGACCAGCCTGAGACTAATTCCAGGTCAGCCTGGGCTAGAGCAAGAACCTACCTTGATAAAAAAAATTTTTTTAAGAAAAATAAGTGCTCGCTTTGGCAGCACGTACACTGAAATTGGAATGACACAGAGAAGATTGACATGGCCCTGTGCAAGGATGACATGCAAATTCATGAAGCGTTCCATTTAAAAAAACAACAACAGCAACAACAAAAAACAGGCAAGCCTTTAATCCCAGCACTCGGGAGGCAGAGGTAGGAGGATCACCGTGAGTTCGAGGCTACCCTGCGACTACATAGTGAATTTCAGGTCAGCTTGGGCTAGAGTGAGACCCTATCTCGAAAAAAAAAAAAAAAAAAAAAAAAAGAGAGAGAGAGAGAGAAATAAGCTCAGGCTTATGAGTAGAAACTGGATCCAAGTGGCCCATTTGGGTGAAGTGGTTACCTCCAGCCCTGTGAACTAAGGCTAGAAAGACATGGTGCCATACACACGTTGCCTGAGCTGTGCTTGTGTGCTTAGTACAGAAGCATGGGGTAGTCTCCATAAAGGAAGATCATGCACAAATCCCACAGCCCCACAGTGTCTTCTTGGAGGTTGTGCATGTCCCCTTTAAGTGACTGTCTTTTTTTTTCTTCAATTTTTTAAAAAGATTTATCTATTTATTTGCAAGCAGAGAATGAGAGAGATGAGAGAAGAGAGACAGACAGAGAATGGGCACGCCAGGGCTTCTAGCCACTGCAAACAAACTCCAGATGCATGTGCCCCTTGTGCATCTGGCTTACATGGGTCCTGGGGAATCGAATCTGGGTCCTGTGGCTTCGCAGGCAAATGCCTTATCTGTTAAGCCAGCTCTCCAGCCCCTGAGTGACTGTCATTTATGCATTGGGTTCTCTGTCATCACACCCTCCCCAAGTTTGTTAACCAAGGTCAGCAGTTGGCAGTCCCAGGCTAAGGACAATGTTTTCTAGGTGCACACGAATGGAATTCAGCCTCGTGGGAAGGCCTCCTGCCCCGGTATGAGCATGCTAGTTTCATTCCCTCCTGTACACCTCACAGCATCTGGGTATTTGGAGGTGCCGACCAGTCTGGAAATCGAAATTGTCTACAGGTTCTGAATCCTGGTAAGTAGGCAGAGGTTATTATATTCTTTTGTCATACGCATATAAATGAAAGTATATTACAGTACATTCAGATTGCTCTAATTAACCTACTTTGCTTTGCTGCCCTCATGGAAAATAGGAATTTAGGGTTGGAGAAGGTTCGGCAGCTAAAGGCATTTGTTTGCAAAGCCTGACGTCCCCAGTTCGATTCCCCAGTACTCACGTAAAGCCAGATGCACAAAATGGCACATGCATCTGCAGTGTGTTTTCAGTAGCTGGAGGCCCTGGCATGCTCTCTCACACACATATTCTCTCTGTCTCTCACTTTTTCATTCTCTGCTTGCAAATGAATAAAAATAAAATAAATTTTAAAAAAAAGGGCTGATGGGATGGCTTAGCAGGTAAGGCATTTGTCTGCAAAGCCAAAGGACCCTGGTTCGATTCCCTAGGACCCACGTTAGCCAGATGCACAAGAGGGTGTACACATCTGGAATTTGTTTGCAGTGGCTAGAGGCCCTGGCATGCCCATTCTCTCTCTCACACACCCCTTCCCTCTTTCTCTGTCAAATAAATAAAAATAAAATATTGTCTTCCAGGCACAAAATGGCCTGGATATCTATGACCTCACAGTGCCTGACACTACCTACACAAGACCATCATAACAGGAGGAAAAGATTATGACATCAAAATAAAAGAGAGGCTGATTGAAAGGGGGAGGGGATATGATGGAGAATGGAGTTTCAAAGAGAAAAGTGGGGGGAGGAAGGGCATTACCATGGGATATTGTTTACAATCATGGAAATTTTTTTCTCAATTTTTATTAATATTTTCCATGATTATAAAAAATAGCCCATGGTAATACCCTCCCTCACCCCAGGAAATTGTTAATAAAAAATAAATTATTTAAAAAATATTAAATAAAGAAAATAGGAATTTAGATTTTTTTAAATTAGTTTTATGTGGTTCTGAGAATCAAACCTAGAACCTGTGCATACTAGCCAAATACTCTACTGCTGGGCTCTTTATCAATTTTTTACTTTTAAAAATTTTTTTGTTTATTTTTATTTATTTAATTGAGAGTGACCTACAGAGAGAGAAAGAGGCAGATAGATAGAGAATGAGCACACCAGGGCCCCCAGCCACTGCAAATGAACTCCAGATGCATGAGCCACCTTGTGCATCTGGCTTAAGTGGGTCCTGGGGAATGGAGCCTCAAACCGAGGTCCTTAGGCTTCACAGGCAAGCGCTTAACTGCTAAACCATAGAAAGCTGGAAGGAACTTTAGAAAACATTTAGGCCAAGTGGGCATAGAGGGGAAACTGGTGGGCAGGGGTGAAAAGGGTCTCAAAGTGTAGCCCTCATTGGCAAGGAAACTCAGCAGCCCTATTTCCTCTGATTCCCAAGTTCTGGGATTACAAGGGTGGGAAATGACTTTTGTTGTTACTAGTGTTTTTTTTTTTTTTTTAATATTTTTAAAATAAATTTTATTTATTTATTTGAGAGAGAGAATGGGCACACCGGGCCTCCAGCCACTGCAAATGAACTCCAGATGCATGCCCCTCCCCGTCTTCCCCCATCGTTCTCCCCCCCCCCCCCCCGCATCTGGTTTACATAGGTCCTGGAGAATGGAACTGGGATCTGAACCGGGATCCTTTGGCTTTGCGGGCAAATGCCTCAACCGCCAAGCCATCTCTCCAGCCCTTACTATTTTATTTTATTTATTGGAAAGATAGAGAATGGGCACACCAGGGCCTCTAGCCAATGTAAACAAACTCTAGATGCATGTGCCACCTTATGCATTTGGTTTATGTGGGTACTGAGGACTTGAACCTGGGTCCTTTGGCTTTACAGGCAAGCACCTTAACCATTAACCTATCTCTCCAGCCTTTCCCCTGGTTTTTGTTTTTGTTTTTCAAGGTAGGATCTCACTCCAGCCCAGGCTGACCTGGAGGATCTTACTCTGTAATCCTAGGCTGGTCTCAAACTTATGGCAGTCCTCCTACCACTGCCTCCCAAGTGCTGGGATTAAAGGCGTGCACCACCATGCCCAGTGTCCAGTCCCCTTTTTTAAAAAATGTATTTATTTATTTATTGGAGAGATAGAGGTTTTTTAAAATTATGAACTTTGCTATATGAACATATGGACTATTGATTTTTTAAAATATTTTATTTATTTATTTGAGAGGTAGAGAGAATGGGCACACCAATACCAATACCAATACCTCTAGCAGCTACAAATGAACTCTACATAGATACATATGGCAATTTGTGCATCTGGCTTTATGTGGATACTGGGAAACCAAACCTAGGTCCTCAGGAGTTGCAGGCAAGCTTCTTAAGCACTAAGCCATCTCTCTAGCCCATGAATATTGGTGTTTTTGAGATGGGGGTCTCAAACTGATCTGGAACTCACTATGTGGTATAGTCTGGTCTCAAACTCACAGAGATTCACCTACCTCATCCTTTCAAGTGCTAGTATTGCAGGCATGAGCTACTGTACATACTAAGCCATCTTTCCATCCCTTGTGGGGTTTGTGTGTGTGTGTGTGTGTGTTTGGTTTTCCATATTTACTTATTTGCAAGCAGAGAGAGGAGAGAGAGAATGGGGGGGGGCTTAATAGGGGAGCACTAAGACATGTAGCCACTGCAAACTCCAGATGCACATCGCCACTTTGTGCATCTGGCTTTATGTGGGTACTGGGAAATCAAACCTGGGCTGTCAGGGTTTGCAAGCAAGTGCCTTTAACTGCTGAGTCATCTTTTCCAAAACCCTGCTTTGTGTTTTTGTTTTGTTTTTTTTTAAGTTTTCAGAAAGGACTTTTTAAAATCTTTTTTAATTTTTTAATTTTATTTTTTAAATCTTTTTTAAAACTATTTTTAAAATATTTTATTTATTTGAGAGAGATAGAAGGCAGAGAGAGAAAGGGAAGGAGGGAAAGAGGCAGATAGAGAGAGAATAGGTAGGCATGCCAGGGCCTGTAGCCACTGGAAACGAATTCCAGACACATACGCCACCTTGGGCATCTGGCTTACGTTTTTACTGGAGAATCAAACCTGGGTCCTTAGCCTTCGCAGGCAAGGGCCTTAACTGCTAAGCCATCTCCCCAGTTCTTTTAAAAATATTTATTTGAAGCCGGGTGTGGTGGCACACACCTTTAATCCCAACACTTGGGAGGCAGAGGTAGGAAGATTGCTGTGAGTTCCAGGCCATCCTGAGACTACAGAGTGAATTCCAGGACCGCCTGGCCTAGACTGAGACCCTACCTCAGAAAAACCAAAATAAATAAATAAAGCATTTTTTGTTTACTTATTTATTTGAGGGAGAGAGAGAAAGAGGCAGAGGGAAGAGAGAGAGATGGGCACACCAGGGCCTCTAGCTACTGTAAGCACTCTAGATGCACTACCTTATGCATGTGGCTTTACATGGGTATCAGGGAATAGGGTTATTTGTTATTTTACTTTATTTTTTGGTTTTTCAAGGTAGGGTTTTGCTGTAGTCTGAACTGACCTGGAATTCACTATGTAGTGTCAAGGTGGCCTCGAACTCATGGCAGTCCTCCTACCTCTGCATCCCAAGTGCTGGGACTAAAGGCATGTACCACCATGTCTGGCAAAAAAAAAAAAAAAATAATAATAATAATAATAATAATAATTAAAAAAAAAACAGCCCTCCAGTCTGTAAGCCAAAATAAACCCTCTTTACCCACAAGCTGCTCTTGGTCGGGTGTTTTCTGCCAGCAGTGTGAACCTGACTGCAGTGGTAATGTTGGTATCAGAATGGGGTCATTGCTGCTTGTAACCTGACTGTGTTTTTTGTCCTTTTGGATGAAGTTGAAATCTTGGCCTTAGAGATGCTTTGCAGTGTTGTAAGTACAGCTTGATGGACCATTCTGGTCAGAGTTGAAAGATCTGAATGCAGTAAGAGCTGTGGACTGTGAGGTTTGGCTTATGAGGGTGAGAAAGAGCTTTTCCTGGACTGGACTAGAAGCAGTTTATGTGAGAGGCTTATGCTGTTATGCTTGTGTCCTGAGAAGTTGTTCAGGGTTGCATTGCATAGAAATGGACTGGTGTGAGCAGAGGTATATGGCACTGAAAAAATGAAATCTTTGCGCCAAAACTGCTGCCCATTCGCCATTGAGATTGGGCCAGCTGACCTGCATCATGACAACAGGAAAAATGCAGATTCTTTGGAAGTGGCTTGAACACTGAAGGAGTATCCTATTCTTCAAAGTCAGCTTTATTCTTCCCTGGTATTATGGAGTATAAGAAATGCAGGAAAGTTGCCGGGCATGGTGGCGCACGCCTTTAGTCCCAGCACTTGGGAGGATCGCCGTGAGTTCGAGGCCACCCTGAGACTACATAGTTAATTCCAGGTCAGCCTGAGCCAGAGTGAGACCCTGCCTCAAAAAACAAACAAACAAAAAAGAAAAAACAAAAAAAAAAAAAAAAAAAAAAAAAAGAAATGCAGGAAAGAGAGGGTCATTGAATTTGCAACACAGTCTTGTATTTTGGAAATGGCCATGTGCAGTATGAAGCAGGCTTGTTGGATTACCTATGTGGAGACCCAATGGAGCCATGAGGATGAACTGTGGGTTGCAGCAGAGACCCATTGGAGATGCCAGGACTATGGGGTGGCTGCCAAGAAAAGCTGCCAGCACCAGATGAAGTTTTCTGGGACTGTGAGTAGCCTGGCTAGGAGGGCAGAAAGGGAGCTCCAGAGACTTGTTGCTGGTTAGAATTATTAGACTTGGAGACTTGACACTGGTTAGTTATTGGAGTTCGAGCTACAGAGCTTGATGTTGGCCTAGACTGTTTGAAATCTTGTATTGGTTGAATATTTATTTGCTATTCCCAAATGCCATCTTTAACAGTGTGAATGTTTATTTTGTGCCATTATTACTATTATTATTTTGGTGTTTTTGGTATTATGGCTCAGTTAAAAGATCTTGGACTATGGGGGTATATGAACATCATTGGGATTGATAAAACTATGGGGACTTCTAAAGTTGGATGAATACATTGCATTTCACATCATGCATGGTTATCAGTTTATGGGAGCCAGGAGAAGAATGTGGTGGTTTGATTCAGGTGTCCCTCATAAACTTAGGTGTTCTAAATGGTATGCTTCCAGCTGATGGCAATTTGGGAAGTAAACCCTCCTGTAGGCAGGGTGTTGTTAGGGGCAGGCTTATGGGTATTATAGCCAGCTTCCTCTTTCCAGTGTTTGGCACACTGTCCTGTTGCTGTTGCCCAGGAGGTAATATATACCCCTCTGTTCATGTCATCGTATCCCCCTGCCATCATGAAGTTTCCCCTCAAGTCTATAAGCCAAAATAAACCTTTTTTTTTTCCCACAAAAAAAAAAAAAAAAAAAAAAAACAGGGCTGGGAATGTGGCTCAGCAGCACTGAATAAACTGGATGTGGTGGCATACAAATAAAAACCAGCATATTATTTATTTATTTATTTATTTATTTATTTATTTATTTATTTATAAGCAGAGAGAGAAGAGAAGAGAAAGAGAAAAAAAAATATTGGGCATGCCAGGACCTCTAGCCATTGCAAACCAAATCTAGACACATGTGCCACTTTGTGCTTCTGGCTTGAACCCATTTATTAGGCTTTAGGCAAGCACCTTAACTGCTGAGCAATCTCTCCAGCCTCAATATATCATCTTTTTAAAAATATATTTTAATATGGTTTATTATTTATTTGAGATAGAGAGAAAGAGGTAGAGAGAGAGAATAGGCATGCCAGGGCCTCCAGCCACTACAAACAAACTCCAGATGCATGCAGCACCTTGTGCATCTGACTTATGTGGGTCCTGGGGAATAGAACCTGGGTCCTTTGCCTTTATAGGCAAGTGCCTTGACCACTAAGCTATTTCTCCAGCCCATGTCATCTTTTTCATTCACTCATCCATCTCTTATTCACTCATTCAATAAATATTTTAGGAACACCAAAAAAAAAAAAAAAAAAAAAAAACCAGACATGGTGACACACTCCTGTAATCCCAGCACTGAGGAAGTAGTAACAGGAGGATCAGAAGTTCAAGGTAATGCTTGGCTATATAGTGAGTTCCAGGCCACACTAGGCTACATGAGACCCTGTCCCCAAAACTGTTCAAATCCCAGTTCAGAGGACTGGGGAGATTGCTCAGCAGTTAAAAGTGCTTTCTTGCCAAGTCTGTTTGTCAGCCTGGGTTCAATAACCCAGCACCCATGTGAAGTCAGATGCAAAGTACATATGTCTGATGTTTGCTTACAGCAGCAAGAGACCTGGCATCACACATACATACACACACACGCACACACAGACACACATATATGCAAATGAATAAATCAATAAATTTTTTTTAAAAACCAACTCAAGCCGGGCGTGGTAGTGCACGCCTTTAATCCCAGCACTCGGGAGGCAGAGGTAGGAGGATTGCCGTGAGTTCGAGGCCACCCTGAGACTCCATAGTGAATTCCAGGTCAGCCTGGGCTAGAGTGAGACTCTACCTCGGAAAAAACAAAAACAAAAACAAAAAAAAATCTCAGCCATTTATTAGCTATGCTACTTTTAACAAGGGGTAATCCATCTTGGCTTCAATTTTTTTTTCTCTGAAAACAAAGAAACTAGTATTTATTTACCAGGTATTAATTAGTGGGGCTATTTTTTATAGGTTTTTTTTTTTTTTTTTTTTTTTTTGGTTTGGTTTTCCAAGGTAGGCCTTCACTCCAGCCCAGGCTGACCTGAAATTCACTATGTAGTTTCAGGGTGGCCTCAAACTCACAGCCATCCTTCTACCTCTGCCTCCCAATTGCTGGGATTAAAGGCGTGTGCCATCACGCCCAGCAGATTTATTTTATTTTATTTATTTATGTGAGAGAAAAAGAAACAATGAGTACACCAGGGTCCTCCAGCCACTGCAAACAAACTCCAGATGTATGAGCCACCTTGTGCATTTGGCTTAAGAAGGTACTGAAGAATTGAACCTGAGTCCTTAGGCTTCTCGGACAAGTGCCTTAACCTCTCTCCAGCCCTAGTAGAGGATATTATTAGAATTACTGAAACTACAATAATATTATCTACTTTTTTTTTCTGAGGTTGGGTCTCATTCTAGCCCAGGCTGACCTTGGACTCATTCTGTAGTTCCAGGTTGGCCTCAAACTCACAGCAATCCTCCTACCTCTACCTCCCAAGTTCTGGGATTAAAGGCATACACCATCGGGGGCTGGAGAAATGGCTTAGCGGTTAAGGCTTTTGCCTACAAAGCCAAAGGATCCTGGTCAACTCTCCAGGACCCATGTAAGCCAGATACACATACACAAGGGGGCGCATGCGTCTGGAGTTCATTTGCAATGGCTAGAGGCCCTGGCGTGCCAATTCTCTCTCTCTCTCTCTCTCTCTCTCTTTCTCTTTGCCTCTTTCTCTCTCTCAAATAAATAAATAAATATATTTTTTAAAAGGCATGCACCATCATACCCAGTTTATCTGCTTTCTTTTTTTTTTAATATTTTATTTATTTATTTATTTATTTGAGAGAGAGACAGATAGAGAGAGAGAATGACCATGCCAGGGCCTCTAGCCACTGCAAAGGAACACCAGATGCATGTGCCCCCTTGTGCATGTAGCTTACCTGGATCTGGGGGAATCCAACCAGGGTCCTTAGACTTCTCAGGCAAACACCTTAACTGCTAAGCCATTTCCCCAGCCCTATCTGCTTTCTTTTAATGGCCACAGTTTGGGGAAATTTTGGCATATTTGGAGTCTGGCATCTAGTGGGAATGAAATTACCAAATTTGGGGCTCCTCTGAGCACAGGGCAGAGTCACTAACAAAGTTGAAGAGGGCTCAGAGGGGCTATTGACAGTCTGTTTGTGATACCAGGGTCTCTTGCTGCTGCAGAGGAACTCCAGACACATGTGCTACTTTGTATTTGGCTTTACAGGGGTACTGAGGAATTGAACCTGAGTGTTCAGACCCCAGCCCTCATTCATAAAAGGAAATTGTTTTAAATATTTTTATTTATTTTTTAAATTTTATTTATTTATTTATTTGACAGTGGCAGAGAGAGAGAGAGAGAGAATGGGCACACCAGGGCTTCCAGCCACTGCAAACAAACTCCAGACTCGTGCGCCCCCTCATGCATCTGGCTAATGTGGGTCCTGGGGAATCGAGCCTTGAACCAGGGACCTTAGGCTTCACAGGCAAGCGCTTAACTGCTAAGCCATCTCTCCAGCCCTATTTATTTATTTTTGAGAAAGAGAGAATGGGCACACCAGGGCCTCCAGCCTCTCAAATGAACTCCAGACACATGCACCACCTCACCCATCTGGTTTACGTGGGTCCTGGGAAATTGAACCTGGGTCCTTTGGCTTTGCAGGCAAGTGCCTTAACCACTAAGCCATCTCTCCAGCCCTCAGCCCTCATTCTTAATTGTAGTGTGGCTTTTCAGCCTTGGGGGATTTGGTCGGTCTGGGCAAATTCTAGGTTATCATCCTTATTCCTCTAGACTTTGGTGAGCATGAGCTCCCTGACCAAGACCGCTGTGCTTCTTGGGCATCAAAGGCCCCACCACGAGTCCAGGTGAGGGTCTAGAGATGTGGGTCAATGGTAGAAAGCTTGCCTAGCTTCATGCAAAGCCATGGGTTCAGAGCCCCTCCTGAGCCTGAGTGTTTTAAGTACCTGCCTTCTCCCTGTACCAGAAACTAGGATTTGGACCACACCAGAAGTGACCACTCCACCACCATCCCCAAGAACATTCCACACATCATCAGCGGCCATCGGAAACCAGCTCTACGTCTTTGGGGGTGGAGAGAGAGGTACTCAGCCTGTGCAGGATGTGAAGCTGCACGTGTTTGATGCAGGTATGGACTGGGGCCATCTTGGGCTTGCTGCTTATCTGAACAGGGCCAACTCTCCCTCATGAAGAGGTTAGAACATGAAACTGCAGACAGAATGGGCACGCCAGGGCCTCCAGCCACTACCAGAACTCCAAACACATGTGCCACGTTGTGCATATGGCCTGTGTTGGTACTGGGAAATTGAACCTGGGTCCTTAGGCATTGCAGGCAAGTGCCTTAACTGCTAAGCCATCTCTCCAGCCCTTGTTTTTTTTTTTTTTTTCCTGATTTTATTTTTTGAGGTAGGGTCTCGCTATAGCCCAGGCTTACCTGGAATTCACTATGTAGTCTCAGGCTGGCCTCAAGCTCATAGCATCCTCCTAATTCTGCCTCCTGGGTGCTAGGATTAAAGGTGTGCACCACCACACCTGGCTTGTTTTTGTTTTTGCTTTTGTTTATTTTTATTTATTTATGAGTGACAGAGGGAGAAAGACGCAGAGAGAAATAGAAAGAATGGGCGCATCAGGGCCCTCCAGTCACTGCAAATGAACTCTAGACTCATACATCCCCTCGTGCATCTGGCTTACATGGGTACTGGGGAATCAAGCCTTGAACCAGGATCCTTAGGCTTCACAGTCAAGCACTTAGCCACTAAGCCATCTCTCCAGCCCTGTTGTTTGTTTTTTTGTTTTTATTTTGAGGCAAGGTCTTGCTCTATCCCAGAGTGACCTAGAACTCAAATGGATCCTCCTATCTCAGCTTCCCAGGACTGGAATTATAGGCATGAGGCAGGTGCCACAATTTTCATTTTTCCTTCTTTTTTTTTTCCTCAATTTTTATTAACATTTTCTATGATTATAAAAAATATCCCATGGTAATACCCTCCCTCCCCCCACTTTCCCCTTTGAAATTCCATTCTCCATCATATCCCCTCCCCATCTCAATCAGTCTCTCTTTTATTTTGATGTCATGATCTTTTCTTCCTTTTATGATGGTCTTGGGTAGGTAGTGTCAGGCACTATGAGGTCATGGATATCCAGGCCATTTTATATCTGGAGGGAGCACGTTGTAAGGAGTCCTACCCTTCCTTTGGCTCTTACATTCTTTCCGCCACCTCTTCCACATTAGACCCTGAGCCTTGGAAGGTGTGATTGAGATGTTACTCAGTACTCCAGTCACTTCTTTCCAGCACTATGATACCTTCTGAGTCATCCCAAGGTCACTGCCATCTGAAAATAGAAGATTCTCTACCAAAAGTGAGAGTAGCATTAATATAAGGGTATGAATATTAAGAGAAGTGCTTACTGGGCAGTTTGATAGGCGTAGTATATACATTTATCCAGACATCAACAGATGTTACGCCCCTAGGGCTCATGACTACCCCTGTTTTAAGTTTTCAGTATCAGGGATGTATTCCTTTTTTTTTTTTTTTTAAGGTAGGGTCTTACTCTGATCCAAGCTGACCTGGAAATCACTCTGTAGTTCCAGGCTGGCCTCAAACTCAGAGTAGTCCTCCTCCTACCTCTGCCTCCCCAATGCTGGAATTTAAGGCGTGCACTACCACGCCTGCCACGGTGCCACACTTTAACTTTTTTAAATTATTTATTTATTTATTTATATGAGAGAGAGAGAGAGGCAGATAGAGAGAATAGGTACACCAGGGCCTCAAGCCACTGCAAATGACCTCCAGTTGCATGTGCTGCCTTATGCAGCTGGCTTCACAAGATACTGGGGAATTGAACCCAGATCCTTAGGCTTTATAGGCAAGCACCTTAACCGCTAAGCCATCTCTCCAGCCCTAATTAACATTTTCATTGATTTGAGAGGCAGAGAGAGAGAATGGGTGCATGAGGGCCTCCTGCCACTGTAGATGGACTCCAAATGCAGTGCCATCTTGTGCAGCTGACTTACCTGACTTGAAGTGAGTAACTAGGGAATCAAACCAGGGCTGCCAGGCTGTACAAACAAGCTATTTTAAATGCTTATCCATCTCACCAGCCCCCATAATTAGCATTTATTTATTTATTTATTTGCAAGGAGAGGGCCAGAGAGAGAGAATGTGCATGCCAGGGCCTCCAGGATATAGATGAAATCCAGATGCATGCACTACTTTGTATATCTGGTTTTATGTGAATCCTAGGGAATTGAACTCTGGTTGTACATGTAGTTAAGCTTTGCAGACAGGCACCTTAACTGCTAAGCCATCTCTCCAGTCCCCATCAGTAGCATTTTGAAGGAATATGACATTGTATTGTGTCATGGCAACACAGTAATCCAACCATTTACACATTGCTTGTGAAATTACTCCAATTTTGCTCTATTCCAGGCAAGTCTGTGATGAGCACATTGGTGTAAAACATTTTCAGGCCTGCAGAGATGGCTCAGTAGTTCAAGACTTGCAAAGCCTGACAGCCCAGGTTCAAATCCCCAGTACCCACATAAAGCCAGATGCACAAAATGTGGCATGTGCCTGGAATTTGTTTGCAATGGCAGGAGACCCTGGCATGCTTTGTCTCTCCTTCTCTCTCTCTCTAATCTCTCTCTCTCTCTCTACTTGCAAATAATTAATAACTAAAATATTTTTTAAAACCTTTATTTAAAAAATAAAAAATTAGCCAGGTGTGGTGGTGCACATCTTTAATCCCAGCACTTGGGAGGCAGGGGTAGAGGATCGCCAAGAATTCGAGGCCACCCTGAAACTACATAGTGAATTCCAGGTCAAACTGAACTAGAGTGAGACCCTATCTTGAAAAAGCAAATAAATGAATAAATAAGATAAATAATTTCTAAACCAGGCATGGTGGTACACACTTTTAATCCCAGCACTCAGGAGGCAGAGGTAGGAGGATTGCCATGAGTTCAAGGCCACCCTGAGACTACATAGTGAATTCGAGGACAGCCTGGGCTACAGCAAGACACTACCTCAAAAAAAAAAAAAAAAATCAGGGCTGAGAGATTGCTTAGTGGTTAAGGCACTTGCCTACAAAGCCAAAGGGCCCAAGTTAAATTCTCCAGGACCCATATAAGCCAGATACACAAGGTGGTGCATGCATCTGGAGTTTGCTTGCAGTGGCTAGAAGTCCTGGCATGCTCATTTTCTTTCTCTCTCTCTCTCTCTCTTTCTCTCTCTTTGCCTCTCTCTCTCAAATAATTAAATATTAAAAAAAATTTTTTTTCAGAACATTGGGGAGGGGAAGAAGGAAGGAGTTTGAGGTAGCTCAGCCTGACCTAAAAGTCTCAGAGTGGCTTCAAACTCACAGCAATCCTACTACCTCCGAGTGCTGGGATTAAAGACCTGTGCCACCTTGCATGGTTCAGATTTTTGTTTTTTGTTTATCAAAGTAGGGTCTCACTCTAGCTCAGGCTGACCTGGAATTCAATATGTACTCTCAGGGTGGCCTCGAACTCATGGTGATCCTCCTACCTCTGCCTCCCAAATGCTGGGATTAAAGGCGTGCACCACCACACCCTGCTTCAGATTTTTTTTAACTTATCTTTTTTTAATAGAACTAACACCTCTATTATCCAGGAAATTACAAGGGTTTTCAGGAGCTCTGTGCCAGCAACCAGTGGAAGATACCAAACATTTTTTCTTTTGGTTTTCACTATGTAGTCTCAGAGTAGCCTTGAACTCACAGAGATCCTTCTACCTCAGCCTTCCCAGTGCTAGAATTAAAGAGAATTAAAGGTAGGTACCACCACACCCAGTTCCCAAACCTTTTTTTTTTTTTTTTTTTTCGGTTTTCCAAGGTAGGTTTTTTTGTTGTTGTTTTTTTGAGGTAAGGTCTCACTCTAGCCCAGGCTGACCTGGAATTCACTATGTATAGTATTAGGGTAGCCTCAAATTCATAGCAGTCCTCCTACCTCTGCCTTCCAAGTGCTGAGATTAAATTAAAAGCTTGTGCCACCATCCCCAGCTCAAACTTTTTTTTTTAACAATCTTATTTATTTATTTGTACTCAGAGGCAGAGAGAAACAGAGAGAAAGAATAGGCACACCAGGGCCTCTTAGCCACTGCAAACAAACTCCAGATACATGTGCCACTTTGTGCATCTGGCTTTATGTAAGTACTGGGGAATCAAATTCAGGTGGTTAGGCTTTGTAAGCAAGTGCTTTAACTGCTGAGCCATCTCTCCAGCACCTCTTGCTAACTAATCTGGAGCTGTAGAAATGGTTTAGCTGTTAAGGCTCTGTCCTGCAAAGCCTAAGAACCAGAGTTCAGTTCCCCAGCACCCATGTAAAGCCATATGTACAAAGTGGCACATGTGTCTGGAGTTCATTTGCAGTGGCTAAAGGTTCTGGTGTGCCCATTCTTTCTCTCTCTCTCTTTCTCATTCTATTTCTGTCTCTCAAATAAATAAAATTTTTTTTAATTTTTTAAAAGTTTATTTATTTATTTATTTATTTATGTTAGAGAGAAAGAGTCAGAAAGGGGGGGGAGAGAATGGGCATGCCAGGGCCTCCAGCCACTGCAAACAAACTCCAGATGCATGTGCCCCCTTGTACATCTGGCTTATATGGGTCCTGGAGAATTGAACCGGGTCCTTTCGCTTTTCAGGCAAATGCCTTAACCACTAAGTCATCTCTCCAGCCCCTTTTTTATTTAATTTTTGAAAAAGTTAGGAGTGGTGGCATATACCGTTAGTCCCAGCAATTGGGAGGCAGAGGTAGGAGGATCTCCCTGATTTTGAGGCAGCCCTGAGACTCAGTGAATTTCAGGTCAGCCTGGGCTAGAGTGAGACCCTACCTCAAAAAAAACAAACAAACAAAAAACTTTTTAAAAAACTCAGAAGCCAGGTGTGGTGGAGCACACCTTTAATCCCAGCACTAGGGAGGCAGAGGTAGGTGGCGCCGTGAGTTCGAGGCCACCCTGAGATTTCATAGTGAATTCTAGGTCAGCCTGGGCTAGAGTGAGACCTACCTCGAAAAACCAAAAAAAGAAAAAATAACTCGGGGGCTAGATAAATGGTTTAGCAGTTAAGGCACTTGCCTGCAAAGCCTAAGAACTGTTTTGAGTGTTCCAGATCCGTGTATAGCCCCATGCAAGTGTTGCAAGCATGCAATGCCACGCGTGACCACAAGGGGGCGGACACATCTGGAGTTCTTTCACAGTAGCTGAAAAGGCCCTGATGTGCCTATTCTCTCTCTTCCTCTTTCTCTCTCTGTCTCTGTGTCTGCCTCTCTCTCTCAAAAAAAAAAGAAAAAAAGAAAAAGACTGACCAGGCATGCATGGTGGTATACACCTTTAATCTGAGCACTTGGGAGGCTGAGGTAGGATGATTTCCCCAAGTTCGAGGCCACCCTGAGGCTACAGAGTTAATTCCAGGTCAGCCTGGCCTAGAGCATGACCCTACTTCAAAAAAAAAAAAAAAAAAAAAATGTTGCCGGGGACTAGTGGCATACACGTTTAATCCCAGCACTGGGGAGGCAGAAGTAGGAGGATCACCATTCATGTTCAAGGCCACCCTGAGACTACATAGTGAATTCCAGGTCAGCCCAGGCTAGAGGGAGACCCTACATCAAAAAGGGGTGGTAGGCGGCTAGAGAGATGGCTTAGCTGTTAAGGCGCTTGCCTAAGGACCGAGGTTCAATTCTCCAGATCCCACGTAAGCCAGATGCACATGGTAGCACATGCATCTGGAGTTCGTTTGCAGTGGCTAGAGGCTCTGGTGTGCCCATTCTCACTCTCTCTCTCTCTCACTGTCTGTCTCTGATAAATAAATAAAAATAAAAAGAATGCAAGAAAAAAAAAGACTCTGAAGTTCTGTCACACAGAAACAGAGATCATTTTTCTTTTTTTTTTTTTGAGGTAGGGTCTCACTCTAGCCCAGGCTAACCTGGAATTCACTATGGAGTTTCAGGGTGGCCTCGAACTCACGGCAATCCTCCTACCTCTGCCGCCCAAGTGCTGGGATTAAAGGCGTGCGCCACCACGCCCGGCTTAGATCATTTTTCAATCCAAACCAAGAAGTGGCTTCCTAATGCTCAGGAGAAGGGCCCAACATGCTAGATTGTGGGCCTTCTAGGCCTGGAAGTGTCCTAGCAGAGGCTGTGTAGTGGGAAGGAACTCTGCTTTGCTAAGGAGTTGTAATGAAGGACTCCGGTGCCATGTCCACATTGAATCTCTGTTTGCAGGGAGGTGCTGAAGAGGCTTGGCTGTGCTCCATAACTTTGCCACTTGATGTCAGTGCATTTGCTTTTGTAGACACTCTGACCTGGTCCCAGCCAGAGACACTTGGAAATCCTCCATCTCCCCGGCATGGTCATGTGATGGTGGCAGCAGGGACAAAGATCTTCATTCATGGAGGCTTGGCCGGGGACAAATTCTTTGATGATCTCCATTGCATTGATATAAGTAAGTGTGTTACAGAGTATGGGGTCATATGTGTCCAAACAATTTTATTTATTTATTTATTTATTTGAGAGTAACAGACAGAGAGAGAGAAAGGGAGGGGGGGGGCACACCAGGGCTTCCAGCCACTGCAAACAAACTCCAGATGCATGCGCCCCCTTATGCATCTGGCTAACATGAGTCCTGGGGAATTGAGCCTCAATCCAAGGTCCTTAGGCTTCACAGGCAAGCGCCTAACCAGTAAGCCATCTCTCCAGCCCTGTCCAAACAATTTTTAAGGCTGGGCATAGTAGCACACACCTTTAATCCCAGCATTTGGAAAGCAAGGGTAGGAGGATCACTGTGAGTTCAAGGTTACTCTGAGACTACATAGTGAATTCCAGGTCAGCCTGGGCTAGAGTGAGACCCTACCTTCAAAAATCAATAAACAAGTAAAATAAATTTTAAGCCAGGCATGGTGGCACACACCTTTAATCCCAGTACTCTGGAGCCAGAGGTGTGAGTTTGAGACCAGCCTGGAGATACACAGTGAGTTCCAGGTAAGCCTGGGCTTGGGCTAGTATGAAAATTTTTAAATGTGCTTTGAAAGAATTCAGCCTTTCACTTCTATTTATTTTTATTTATTTGAGAGCAACAAACAGAGAGAAAGAGGCAGAGACAGAGAGAATGGGCGTGCCAGGGCCTCCAGCCACTGCAAACAAACTCCAGATGTGTGCGCCCCTTGTGCATCTGGCTAACGTGGGTCCTGGGGAAACGAGCCTCGAACCGGGGTCCTTAGGCTTCACAGGCAAGCGCTTAACCGCTAAGCCACCTCTCCAGCCCAGCCTTGCACTTTTAAAAAATTAACTTGTCTCCGGGTGTGGTTGTACATGCCTTTAATCCCAGAAAGACCATACCCAGATGTGATAGCAGTTCATAGGACTGTTTTGAGAATTAGGTGGCCAATATTTTTTGTGCTTGTTGATTTTTTTGTTTGGTTTGGTTTGGTTTGACTCTAGTCCAGGCTGACCTGGAATTCACTATGTAGTCTCAGAGTGGCCTTGAACTCACAGTGATCCTCCTACCTCTGCCTCCTGAGTGCTGGGATTAAAGGTGTGTGTTGTTGCCATGCCCAGCTTGTTTTTTTAAATATTTTATTTATTTATTTGACAGACAGATAGGAAAAGGCAGATAGAGAGAATGGGTATGCCAGGGCCTCCAGCCATTGCAAATGAACAGATGCATGTGCTAACTTTGTGCATCTGGCTTATGTGGGTACTGGGGAATTGAACCTGGGTCCTTATGCTCGCAGGCAAGTGCCTTATGTGCTGAGCCATCTCTCCAGCCCCTGTTGTTGGTTTGTTTGTTTGTTTTTGAGGTAGGGTCTCACTCTAGCCCACGCTAGCCTGGAACTAACAGTGATCCTCCTACCTGTGCTTCCAGAGTATTCTGATTAAAGGAGTGTGCCACCACACCCGGCTTCCACCATGGACAAGATTTTGAGTGTCTAGCTAGTACTCACAAAGTGGTTTTCTAAATCAATGTAGGTAGGGCTGGAGAGATGGTTCAGCAGTTGAAGGTGCTTGCTTGGAAAGTCCCATTACCCATTGTAAAACCTAATGCACAAAAGTGGCATATGTATTTGGAGTTCATTTACAGTGGCAGGAGGCCCTGACTCATTTATTCTCTCTAATAAGTAAATGAATAATCATTTTCTAAAAATAAAACATCCAGGAATGGGGCTGGAGAGATGGCTCAGCAATTAAAGGTGCTAGCTTGCAAAACCTGTCTGCCTGGGTTCAACTCTCCATCCACCCATGTAAAGATAGATGGGCAAAGCTGGGTGTGGTGGTGCATGCCTTTAATCCCAGCACTTGAGAGGCAGAGGTAGGAGGATCACATGAGTTGGAGGCCACCCAGAGAATACATAGTGAATTCCACATCAGCCTGGGCTAGAGTGAGACCCTACCTCAGGAAAAAAAAAAAAAAAAAAAAAAAAAGGAATGGCCATTCATTTGTAGCAGCAAGAGACCTTGGTGCATGCAATTGTGCACATGCACTCATGCACAAATAAATAAATTAAACTTGTGGGCTGGCTTAATGGTTAAGGCATTTGCCTGCAAAGCCAAAGGACCCAGGTTGGATTCCCCAGGACCCACGTTAGCCAGATGCATAAGGGGGCGCATGTGTCTGGAGTTGTTTTCAGTGGCTAGAGGCCCTGGCATGCCCATTCTCTCTCTCCCCTCTTTCTCTGTGAAATAAATAAAAGTATTTTTAAAAAATTAAACTTGCAGGCATGTGTGTACATGTGTCTGCATGTTTGTACACACACACACACACACACACACACACACCGCCAGCACTTGGGAGGCCGAGTTAGGAGGATCCCTGTGAGTTCTAGGCCACTCTAAGACTACATAGTGAATTCCAGGTCAGCCTGGGCTAGAGAAAGACCCTGCCTCCAAAAAACAAAACAAAACAAAACCAAAAAAAAAAAAAAAAAACCTACCTACTTTCTGAATAGTTAAGAGCAATTAAAGGTGGCAGTCACTGTAACTGTAAAGGCTTGTATCAGGCTGGGTAGATTGCTTAGTGATAAAGTGTCTGCCTCTCAATCTCAAACATGAGGACCTGTGTTCAATCCCCAGGACCCACATAAAAAGGCTAGGTGTGGGCTAGAGAAATGGCTTAGTGGTTAAGGTGTTTGCCTGCAAAGCCGAAGAACCTCAGTTCAATTCCCCAGGATCCACGTAAGCCAGATGCACAAGGAGTTTGTTTGCAGTGGCTGGAGGCCCTGGCGCACCCATTCTGTCTTGCTGTCTCTCTTTCTCTGTCTGTCAAATAAACCGGGCATGTGGTGCATGCCTTTAATCCCAGCACTTGGGAGGCAGAGGTAGAAGGATCATTGTGAGTTCAAGACCACCCTGAGACTACATAGTGAAATTCAGGTCAGCCTGGGCCAGAGTGAGTCATTACCTCGAAAATAAATAAATAAATAATAAAAATAAAAGATATTTTAAAAAATGTTTAACAGGCTAGAGAGATGGCTCAGCAGTTACAGGGTCTTGCTTTCAAAGCCTGCTAGTCCGTGTTCAATTCCCTAGTACCCATGTAAAGTTAGATGCACAATGTGGTGCACGCACCTGGAATTCGTTTCTACTAGCAAGAGGCCCTGGCATGCTCATACTTTGTCTCTCTGCCTGTCTTTCTCTTTCTCTCAAAATAAGTAAAAATGTTGCTTTAGTTTATTTGCATGTGTGTATGGTCATGCCAGGGTTTCTTGCTGCTGCATATGAACATCTGTCCTGCTTTATGTGTATGGCTAGGGGATTGAACTTGGCTGACACGTTTTGCAAGCAAGCACCTTTAACCAGTCAGCTATCTCCCCAAGCCTCTAAGAAAGAGCCTGTCTCAAAGGGGCTGGATTGTGTTCCTAAGGATGATACCCAAGATTGTCCCCTGACCTCCACACACATGCCCATGCACTCACACACACATTAAAAAAGGGGGGGGGGGGCTGAAGAGATGCCTTAGCGGTTAGAGCATTTGCCTGCAAAGCCAAAGAACCCAGGTTCAACTCTCCAGGACCCATGTAAGCCAAATGCACAAGGAGGTGCATGCATCTGGAGTTCTTTTGCAGTGGCTAGAGGCCCTGATGTATCCATTCTCTATCTGCTTCTTTCTCTCTCTCATATAAAATTAAAAAACAAAACAAACATTGCATCACATTTCTCAGTATGCTCTAAAGACCACCTATATCATAATCCCATGGGGCCAGGTGTAGTGGCACAGACCTTTAATCCCAGCACTTGGGAGGCAGAGGTAGGAGGATGGCCATGAGTTTGAGGCCACCCTGAGACTACATAGTGAATTCTAGGTCAGCCTGGGCTAGAGTAAAACTCTACCCCAAAAACACAAAAGAAAAAAAAAAAAAAAAAAACAGAATTCCATGGGATGTGAGTTAACAGATTGCTGAGCCCTGCCCTCACTCCTAGGAGTACTGACCAATCTCAGACTCCCCCAAATAATTCGTATGTACCCTAAACTTTGCCCATTGCTCTCACAGCTCCCTGTGAATAATAATCCTCAACTGATTGCTTTGCAAACTGTAACAAGCAATCTGAAATTACATTTTAGCCCGTGTATCAAAACTCCTCCTCGCCAAGCGTGGTGGTGCATACCTTTAATCCCAGCACTTGGGAGGCAAAGGAGGAGGACTGCCAAGAGTTCAAGGCCGCCCTGAGAATACAGAGTGAATTACAGGTCAGACTGAGTTAGAGCGAGACCCTACCTCGAAAAACCAGAAAAAAAAAAAAAGAAACCCTCCTTCTCTTGGCAGGTGACATGAAATGGCAGAAGCTCAGTCCCACTGGGGCTGCTCCAGAAGGCTGTGCTGCTCACTCGGCTGTGGCTGTGGGAAAGCATGTGTATGTATTTGGGGGAATGACTCCCACAGGAGCACTGGACACTATGTACCAGTATCACACAGGTGAGCAGCTGTCACGCCTGGTCTTCAAAAAATTTTTACACCCTTTCAAAAGTGCCACAGAGCTTTGTTCGTTTCAGTTTGGTACTCCATGTCTAAATCCGGGGTCACCTCCTTCCTGTAACTTCAGCATTGGAAGGCTGAGGTAGAGGACTGCCCCAAGAGTTCAAGGCCAAGCTGGGATACATAAATTCTAGGACTGGCCAACCTGGGATACAGACCTGAGTTCTAGGACGGGACAGCCTGGGCTACTGAAAAGGCCTTGCCTCTCCCCCATGAGTAAGAACTAATCCAGTTGTACTGTATAGCAATGACTAGCTACATAGTGAGACCAGCATTAGCATTATAGGTCTTTGCCACCAGGCCCAGCCTGGTCTTTTCCCTTTTATCTTTTTGTTTGTGGCTTAACTGATACAATAAGTTGCTGTTCTGGAAAATTTAATTTGAACCTCTTCTTTTCCCCTAACATAGAAAAACAGCACTGGACTTTGCTTCAGTTTGACACTTTCTTACCTGCTGGACGATTGGACCACTCCATGTGTATCATTCCATGGCCAGTGACAGCTGCCTCTGAGAAAGAAGACTCGGACTCTGTCACTCTGAACTGTGAAGCTGAGAAAGGGGACTCCACTGATACAGGACTGACCCATCTTGGTGACTCACAAGAGAAGCATCAGACTGACACACTGCTCTGTTTTGTGTTTGGTGGAATGAATACAGAAGGGGAAATCTATGATGACTGTATTGTGACTGTAGTTGACTAATAAACCCATTACTTATTACTCTTATAAAAGTTAAAGTGAAGCTGGCCATGCTGCTTCATGCCTTTAGTCCCAGCATTTGGGAAACTAAGGTAGGAGGATCACTGTAAGGTCAAGATCAACCTGAACTACAGAGTGAGTTTCAAATCAGCCTTGGCTCGACTGAACCCTAAATCGAAAAACAACCGGGCATGGTGGTACACGCCTTTAAGACCAGAGTCACTGAGTTCCAGCCATGCTGAGACATGTACATAGTGAATTCCAGGTCAGCCTGGGCTAGAGAATAAGACCCTACCTTGAAAAAAAAAAGAAAATCAACAAAGTTAAGTAAAACATTTAACTGTTTTATACATCCAAAAATATTTTTTTGCCCGGGCATGGTGGCACATGCCCTTAATCCCAGCATTTGGGAGGCAGAGGTAGGAGGATAGCCTAGGTCAGCCTAGGCTAGAGAGAGAGCCTACCTCAAAAAAAAATTATACATATAAAATATACTGGCACAAGCCGGGCGTGGTGGCGCACGCCTTTAATCCCAGCACTCCAGAGGCAGAGGTAGGAGGATCGCCGAGAGTTCGAGGCCACCCTGAGACTACATAGGGAATTCCAGGTCAGCCTGAGCCAGAGAGACCCTACCTTGAAAAAAATAATAATAATAAAATAAAAATACTGGCACACAGCTTTAAGCTAGTACTCCAGCAACAGAAGTAGGATTGCTGTAAATTCACAACCAGCAGCCTGGGATAGGGCAAGAGCCTATCAGGGGTGGCAGGTGGGGGGTGGGGTGGGGAGTACAGCCCAGTGGTACAGTAATTCTGCACATGTGTCATCTGGTCACATCTAGCTTTTTTTCTTATTTACCAGAGATTAAGTGTAGGGTTTAACACTTAATGTTCTTATGTCCCCTACTCCTTTTTCTTAATATATATTTTTATTTCAAGTAAGAGAGAAGAGAATCATGGGTGCACTAGGGCCTCCAGTTACTGCAAACAGACTCCAGATACACACATCACTGTTTATCTGGCTTTACATGGGTACTGGAGAATCGCTTTGCCAGGAAAGCACCTTCTCCACTGAGCTCTCTCTAGTCGTTCCCCCCCCAAATTTCTCAGTCTTTTGAGGGCATCCAAGGTGCCAAGGATGTCCTTAAACTTGTCATCCCCTAACTGAGCATCCTGAAGACCTGGGATTCCAGGACTGGTACTCCAGCAATTCTACATACAGTCCAGAGAGCAGGGTGGTACACAATCTTAGTCTCAGCACAGACAGGTAGGAGGATCACTGTGACCTGGGACTACAGTGAGTTCCAGGTCAACCTGGGCTAGAGTGAGACCCTTCCTTGGGGGGGGGGGGGAAATCCAGGTTGCTATAAAGCATATTTATAGTAAGAAGCAAAGTGACGCTGGGCCTGGTGGTGCACACTTTTAATCTCAACACTTGGGAGGCAGAGGTAGGAGTTCGAGGCCACCCTGAGACTACATAGTGAGTAGTCAGTTCCAGGTCAGCCTGGGCTAGTGTGAAACCCTACCTCAACCCCCCCCCCCCAAAAAAAAGATAAAAAACCGAAGTGGCAGTTTTAAGGAGAAATTAAGAAATTTCAATTGTGCCAGGCATGGTCACACCCATCTTTAATCCCAACACTTGGGAGGCAGAGGCAGGAGGATCACTGAGTTCGAGGCCAGCCTAGGACTACAGAGTGAATTCCAGGTCAGCCTAGACTAGAGTGAGACCCTACCTTAAAAAAAAAAAATTTTTTTAAATCCATTTAAAAAACTAAGACAAATTTCCTGGAAAGATAGATTATCCCAACTCCCTCCCCACCCCCACACGTTTAAATCTAGCCTTTCTTTATCTTCATAATTAGAAAGCCTTCCACAAAAATATTAGACCAGTGTAAATAACAAACATTTATTGGTGTCATTTATGGTAGAAAAAAGTTCCTATACCACATATGCATGACCCAATTGTTAAATAGAACATTTCTGAGGTGAACACACACCCTTACCCAGCTTTTTTACTCAGTTTTAAAGATAGCCAATTCTTCCGCTCCCCGCCCCCAAGACATGTGAGCAACTGCTAATGAAAAGCAGTAAACAGCCACTTGGGCTATAGCATTTTCAACTCCACTCTGAGGTGAAGATTCCAATTACATTCGAGACTTAAGTTCTCTCAATTTTCTCCTAACGAAAGTTCCTGAGTCCAGTATTTACAATATTACAACTCTAGCAGATCAGTGTCTACAACTCATCTTTTTCTGCTGTGTCCTCTTCACCAGTTGGGGGAGGGCCTGCGCTTCCATAGAGTTTGCTGATAATTGGCTGAACAATTTCTTCTAGTTCCTTCTTTTTAGCTTTAAAGTCTTCAATGTCAGCATCTTGGTGACTTTCCAGCCATTCAATCTTTTCCTCTACAGCTTTTTCCATGGTCTCCTTATCTTCAGAAGAAAGTTTACCTCCCAGCTTTTCTTTATCTCCAATCTGATTCTTAAGAGAGTAGGCATAGCTTTCCAACTCATTCCTAGTATCGATACGCTCCTTAAGCTTTTTGTCTTCCTCAGCGAACTTCTCAGCATCATTAACCATTCTTTCAATTTCTTCAGGTGTTAAGCGATTTTGGTCATTGGTAATTGTGATCTTATTTTTGTTTCCTGTACCTTTGTCTTCAGCTGTTACCCGAAGAATGCCATTCACATCGATTTCAAAAGTGACTTCAATCTGGGGCACCCCACGGGGAGCAGGAGGAATTCCAGTCAGATCAAATGTACCCAGAAGGTGGTTGTCTTTTGTCAAGGGTCGTTCACCTGGAAGTTAGATGTAGGAAAAAATTGTTATCCACAAGCATTAGTACATTTGAATCCCCATGTTTCAGTCTATAGTGGGCCAAAGGCATTTATCAAGGGAACAGTGACTCAGTGACTCAGTATTTCAAGAAGCATCAATTGGATTCCACTTATCTCCTTTAATAGTATTGTAATCCTCTTTTCTTGTTCTTACATTTTAGAAGTCAGTGGGCAAGAGTGCTATTAAATAGATTAAGTAATAGCTCTACTAATAATCAACACTAACCAAATTAAGAAACCTCCCCATTTGAAAAACAGAAGAGATTTCTTCAACTCTAGCCATTTAAATATATTTTTTAAAAAGTCATGTTCTTTGCCAGGCATGGTGGGGCCCACCCCTAATCCAGCACTTGGGAGGCAGACGTAGGAGGATCTCCACGAGTTCGAGGCCACCCTGAAACTACATAGTCCAGGTCAGCCCAGGCTAGACCCTACCTACCCCGAGAGAGAAAAAAAAGTCAATTTTAGCAAATGTGTAAGTAATTACCTTCATAGACCTTGATTGTAACAGTTGGCTGGTTATCAGAAGCTGTAGAAAAGATCTGAGACTTCTTGGTGGGTACCACAGTGTTCCTTGGAATCAGTTTGGTCATGACTCCTCCCACAGTTTCAATACCAAGTGTAAGGGGACATACATCAAGCAGTACGAGATCACCTGCAAAGATAAATTAATCAGGTTAAATTCTAATTCCAGCCATAAAAACCCTACCAACCAAGCAACCTCCTCATGAACTAAGTTTATCTTCTCTATTTTGACATTTGCTTAAATTCTATGTGTTATGACTATTAGCTGTGTGACCCAGTTCTACTGTGTGGCCCACATTCTACTGTTTCATAAAGCAACATCCAATAATCTTTCCATCAAGCTACTCAAGCATGTGAAAAATGCAGTGACAGTGACCTACCTGTATCTTGATCACCAGAGAGTACACCAGCCTGGACAGCAGCACCATATGCTACAGCCTCATCTGGGTTTATGCCACGGGATGGCTCCTTGCCATTGAAGAACTCTTTAACCAGTTGTTGAATCTTTGGAATTCGAGTAGAGCCACCAACAAGAACAATTTCATCAATATCAGATTTCTTCAAATCAGAATCCTCTAACACTTTCTGGACAGGCTTCATAGTAGACCGGAACAAGTCCTAGAATAAAAGACATGATCAGTCTTTTCTATTATGCCCAAATGTTGTTTATAGTTATCTTATACCATGTATTCTAAATTGTGGAATCTAACTAGATCTCATTAGGAAAGGCAAGAGTAACATACCATGTTCAGCTCTTCAAATTTGGCCCGAGTCAGTGTCTCAGAAAAGTCTTCTCCTTCATAGAAGGACTCAATTTCAATTCTTGCTTGATGTTGAGAAGATAGAGCCCGTTTGGCCTTTTCTACCTCACGACGAAGTTTCTGCACAGCTCTGTTGTCTTTTCTAACATCTTTGCCAGTCTTCTTTTTGTACAGCTTGATGAAGTGCTCCATAACACGCTGGTCAAAGTCTTCTCCACCCAAATGAGTATCTCCATTTGTAGCCACAACTTCGAAGACACCATTGTCAATGGTGAGGAGAGACACATCAAAGGTTCCACCACCCAGGTCAAACACCAGGATGTTCTTCTCTCCTTCCCTCTTATCCAAGCCATAAGCAATAGCAGCTGCTGTACTGTTAAGAGTGAAAAAAGGAGGGAAAAATTTAACCTAGTTCACATTTCCCCTATATGGCAAACACGCGTATCAGAATCTCACACTTACGGCTCATTGATGATCCTCATGACATTCAATCCAGCAATAGTTCCAGCATCTTTGGTTGCTTGCCTTTGGGCATCATTAAAATAGGCAGGTACAGTAACAACTGCATGAGTAACCTAAAAGGACAACAAAAGGTCATTAAGTATGCTTAGCCCTTATAAAGTACAGCCAAACCACTACTTTAAGTCAGCTTACTGGTAAGAAGATATAAAATATCAATTTTGTATCCACAGAACACATAGAAATAACACATGTAAATTGTGTAGCATTTTTGTTTGGTACACAATAAAGTACTAATTAAACCTGAAAAATGGGAATTATCAGATTCAGGTTTTTAAAACCATAAAGGCTTCCTTCCACACATAAGCCAACCATGAGCAGTAACCACACTCAATTACTAAACCCTTAACATTACAAGTATTTACCTTCTTTCCCAAATAAGCCTCAGCAGTTTCTTTCATTTTAGTGAGAACCATAGCAGAAATTTCTTCCGGGGCAAATGTCTTGGTTTGACCACCTCCAATATCAACTTGAATGTAGGGTTTAGTTTTCTTTTCAACCACCTATTGCATAGAATGGTATAACACAAATTTTCAGACACAGAAACAATGAAACCTCACTTAAAGACCCACTTCCTCCTCAATAGCTTAATTTACTTTGGTTCTTTGCAGTAATATTGACTGAAGCTAGAAACTGTATCTGGTACACCTATCTCATTTCAGTTTTAGTCTTTCAATCTTAAACAATTTTAGACAGAGCAACTGTTACTACATTATGTAATGTACCACGGCTCCATCTTTTATTTCCAACGACTTTAAAAAATAAATTTATTTGCGAGCAGAAAAACAGAGAAAGAAAAAAAAATACAAAGAGGGAGTATGGGCACCCCAGAACCTCTAGCCACTGCAAATGAACTCCAGATGCATGTCTTCATACATTTGGCTTTACGTGGGTAGGTACTGGGGAATCGAACTCACATCATCAGGCTTTGGTGCATTAACTGCTGAGCTATCTCTCCAGCCCGACAATGGGCTTTTTAACAGTAAGTACTCCTACCACCCTGACCAACCCCTACACCGTGCCCTACCTTGAAAGGTAAGAACTTGATGTCTTGCTGCACAGACGGGTCATTCCAAGTGCGTCCGATGAGGCGCTTGGCGTCGAAGACCGTGTTCTCGGGGTTGGAGGTGAGCTGGTTCTTGGCCGCATCGCCGATCAGCCGCTCCCCTTCGGGGGTGAAGGCGACATAAGACGGCGTGATGCGGTTGCCTTGATCGTTGGCGATGATCTCCACGCGGCCGTTCTTGAACACACCGACGCTGGGGGTGGGGGGAAACCCAACAGAAAAGGAATCAGCGCCCCGCTGATCACGCCAGTCCAGGAGGCCACGCCCCACTCTCCCCCTTCCGCAAACCCTCCCTTACCAGGAGTAAGTGGTCCCCAAGTCGATGCCGACCACCGTCCCCACATCCTCCTTTTTGTCCTCCTCTTCGGCCCACACCGCGCAGAGCAGCAGCAGCGCCGCCGCCGGCACCATACACAGCTTCATCTTGCCGGCAGCGTCGGCCAGTCAGTCGTCGGTCTGTCAAGAGTCTCAGACGGTTCAGCAACAGGCTGCAGCACGGGAGCTTGACTCGGGTTCCGATCTGAGGGTGACAGAGGACAGAGAGCTCAGGACTGGACACGACGAAAGCTTTGAACAGGCCTACCGAGAAAAAAAAAAAAAAAAAAAAAAGCAGGCCACGGCGCTTACCTCTCTCAAAATCGCGAGTCTCTATTCTTCACTCCGTGTGTTGTCTTGATCACTGTCTAGCGCGCCGTCGCCGACTCCACTTATATACCCTCCCCCCAGCCCCATCGTGGAGGCCGCTGATTGGTAAAAAGACTTCTCGTTGGAGGTCGTTGATTGGTCCATACCACCAAGCTGGCCGCCGCCGATTCGAAGCGGCCCCCTCCGCAACTAACGTCAGCGCTACGCCCCTCGGACGGAGTCATTGGCTACTGGGCCTTCTCAACGAACACCAATGAGAGGCAACTTCCGCTCTATGCGCTGTCTCCATTGGTTCAGCAACTGCCTGTCCCTCACACGACCTCTCACCCCGAGGCGGCTTCCGCCGCGAATCGCTCAGCTCGGGCCCTGACGCCTGGGCCCTGGGGAACTGTGTGGAGGTAGCTCTGTGCGCCAGTTCTCTCAAGGCGATGAGACCCGGGGTTTCGCTTCTTATCAGACCTCCTCCCTGCCTCTGCCCCTTACCCCGAAGCAGTAATGGACTTTTTCTCCTCCTAGGTTCCATCCCGTCCAAAGCTGTGTGCGTCGATGCTGTGGTCATCTCTGAACACAGTGCTTGCTCTGCCCTAAGCCGGCACCACGGATCCTGGGAAGGCCCAGGTTCAAGGCCTTTGTTCACCCCACCACAGTCCTCGAGGTGGGGCCTAGTCTGGGGTCTGCCCGGCTACAAATCATGTGACCTGCTAACGTGCGCCCCCGCTCAGTTCTGTTCCAGGCCTTTCCGAATTGTTGTGTTGCGGGGATAAACTCCAGGACAGACTGGACTGGACTGTCTGTCTTCCTGAGTCTCCTGTGCACTATGGCAGCTCTCTCCTGAGAATGGCACTCCCATCCTGGAATGGTCATTTTTCTCTAGTTTGCAAACCCCCTCCCCACCCTACCCCTACCCCCATTCCCGGCCTTCCTCACCACTGCCCCTCATGTCTCTTTCAAGTCCTTATCTCTCACCTTTAGAAGGTTGAAAGCAAGCGCCTTTAACTGCTGAACCATCTGTTCAGCCCCTTCTTATCCATTCTGGAGTCCTTTCTAGCTTCACTCCTAAGAAAAGACTGATATACTAAAATCGTTGGGCTGGCAACAGAAGTTGATGAAGCTTTACTCATATAATACCATGTTGCAAATAATAATTGGGTTGGAGAGATGGCTCAGCGCTCAAGTGACAACCCGGGTTCTGTTCCCCAATGCCCTCTTAAAGCCAGATGCACAAAGTGGCACATGTGTCTGGTGTTTGTTTGCAGCGGCTGGAGGCCCTGCTGTGCGCATACAAACTCACTCCCCCCCCCCCTCCTTACAAGTAAATAAAATAATAATAATGGCTACTGGAGCAGGCGTGATAGTGCACACCTTTAATCCCAGCACTAGGAAGGGGAGGCAGAGATGGGAGAATTGCGTTGAATTCGAGGCCACCCTGAGACTACATAGTGAATTTCAGGTCAGCTTGAGCTACAGCAAGACCCTACCTCAAGCCCCCTACCACCAAAAAAAAAAAAAAAAAAAAGGCCTCTATTTAAGATTACTCTTTGCTGCTGTATTCCATCTATCTCTGCCTCCCAAATGCTGGGATTTAAGGCTTGTGCCACCACGCCAGGCTTGCAGTATTCTTAGCACCCCCCCCCCCCCCCCCCCCCCCCCCCCGCATGTAGGGTCTCTCACCCAGGCTGATCTGGATCTCACTCTAGTCCCAGGCTGTCCTTGAACTCAGCAGTCCTATCTCTGCCTCCCGAGTGCTGAGATTAAAGGCATGCAACACCATGCCTAGCTTGCATTATTCTTTGGTTTGATTTTTTTTGGTCTTTAAAATTATCTTATTTATTTGAGAGTGAGAAACAGGCAGACAGGAAGAGAATGGACACACCAGGGCCTCCAGTCGCTGCAAACAAACTCAAAATGTATGTGCCACCTGGTGCATCTGACTTACATGGGTACTGAGGAATCCAACCTGAGTCTTTAGGCTTAGAAAGTAAGTATCTTAATCTCTAAGCCATTTTTCCGCAGCCTTCCCGCCCCCCCCCCCTTTGAAAACAGTGTCTCCCATATGCCAGGCTGGCTTCAAACTTGCTATGTAGCTGAGGTTGGTCATGAACTAATGAACCTGCTCCAAGCATTTCCTAGATGAGAACGTTGAGATCCAAAATAATTTTGAGTCATTGATCTGATAAGTGATGAGATTAGGGTGATGACCAAGTTTTTACTCCATAGCTAATTATCAATAATAGGGGCTGGAGAGATGGTTTAGCTGTTAAGCACTTGCCTGTGAAGCCTAAAGACCCCAGTTCGAGCTCAGTTCCCCAGGACCCACGTTAGCCAGATGCACAAGGGGGCGCACACATCTGGAGTTCGTTTGCAGAGGCTGGAAGCTCTGTGGCACCCATTCTCTCTCTCTCTCTCTCTCTCTCTGCCTCCTTCTCCCTGTCGCTCTCAAATAAATAAACAAAAAAATTAAAATATATATATATATATATATATATATATATTAAATAGGGGGAAGCCAGGTGTGTGGCACAGGGCCTTTAATCCCAGCACTCTGGAGACAGAGGTAGTAAGATCTCTGTGAGTTTGAGGCCAGCCTGAGACCACAAAGTGAATTTCAGATCAGCCTGGGCTAGAGCAAGACCCTACCTTGAAAAAAAAGAAAAAGATGGGGAGGGGTCCTAGAGAGATGGCTTAGTGCTTAAAGTGCTTGCCAGCAAGCCAAGGGATTCAGTTCCCCAGTACCTACATAAAGCCAGAAATACAAGGTGATGCATGTGGCTGGAGTTCGTTTGTAGTGTCTAGAGACCCTGCTAGAGAATGTTCATTCTCTCTATCTACCTCTCTCTCTAATAAATAAATTTAAAAAAAAAAGGAATGCCAGGTATAGTGGCACATGCCTTTAATCCCAGCACTTGGGGGGCAGAGTTAGGAGGATCGCCGTCAGATGTACAAGGTGGCACATGCTTCTGGAGTTCATTTGCAGTGGCAAGAGGTCCTGACATACCAATATTCTCATTCTCTCTCTCCCCTTGCAAATAACAAAAAATATAAAGTGACCAATGTAGGGTCTCATCTAGCCCACCACCATGCCCAATTTTATGAGGTGGCTGGGATTGAAACCCAAGCATTTGTGCATACTAAGGCAAACACTCTATCAACCAATTGAGCTACATCTCCAGCTGACCAAAACTTTAAAAATTCAACATATGTAAACTGGGCATGGTAGCACACACCTTTAATCCTGGCACTCAGGAGGCAGAGGTAGGAGGATTGCCATGAGTTTGAGACCACCCAGAGTAAATTCCAGGTCAGCCTGGGCTAGAGTGAGACACTACCAAAAAAAAACCAAAACAAACAAAAAAAAAAATCGAAGAAGATATAAATAAATCATATGGAAACCTACTTTTTTGGACAATGGAACACTCAGGAGCCATAGATTGTTGCTAGAAAATTTTCAGTGCCAGGGATGAGAAACCTCCCAGTGAGTTGTTGGCCAGGGAGGTCCCTGATGCCCCAAAACATTATAGGCCATTGCCTAGGCCCTTGGTTTCCCACCAGGAATAGGTGGTAAGACCCTATTGCTGAAGACTCCACATACTTGGGCTGCAAGGCCACTGAAAAATCCTGCTAGAACTGAGCTGATAACCTGCTCCATGTAGACCAGCTGACACAAAGCTAGAAGAAGCCATTCTGCATGCAGTTCAATGGGAGAGAGAGAAATCATCAGTGAAGATACTCAACAGTGGACACTGCAAGCCTTACATTTGGCCAGCCAGGCCAAATGAGCCAACGGGTGCAATAGTGGCACGTCTATCATGGTGGAAACCAACTGCCCTCTAATTGGACTGGAGGCCTACTCCATGAGAGGGAGTACATCCCTGATACTGAAAACCTACAACAGGGGTAGTCATGAGCCCCAGGGGTGTAACATCTGCTGATGTCTGGATAAATGTATATACTATGTTTATCAAACTGCCCAGTAAGCACTTCTCTTGATATTCATACCCTTATATTAATGCTACTCTCACTTTTGGTAGAGAATCTTCTCTTTTCAGGTGGCAGTGACTTTGGGATGACTCAGAAGGCATCATGGTGCTGGAAAGAAGTGACAGGAGTGCTCAGTACTGCAATATCTTTATCACATCTTCCAAGGCTCAGGGTCTATTCTGGAAGAGGTGGCAGAAAGAATGTAAGAGCCAAAGGAAGGGTAGGACTCCTTACAACGTGCTCCCCCCAGACACAAAATGGCCTGGATATCCATAACCTCCCAGTGCCTGACACTACCTACATAAGACCATCATAATAGGAGGAAAAGATCATGACATCAAAATAAAAGAGAGACTGATTGAGATGGGGAGGGGATATGATGGAGAATGGAGTTTCAAAGGGGAAAGTGGGGGGAGGGAGGGTATTACCATGGGATATTTTTTATAATCATGGAAGTTGTTAATAAAAAAAATTTTTTTGAAAAAAAATTCAACATATGTGTTTTTTTACTTTTTTTTTTTTTTTTTTTTTTTTGAGGTAGCAGTTTGAGGTAGGGTTTTGCTCTAGCTCAGGCTCACCTGGAATTCACTATGTAGTCACATGCTGGGGACTGGAGAAATGGCTCAGTGATTAAGGTGCTTTCCTGAAGTCTCAGGATGGACTAGAACTCAGGGCAGTCCTCCTACCTTGGAATCTTGAGAGCTGGAATTAAAGGTGGGTGCCACCATGCCTTGCTTGTCATGTTTTTGGGAAACCTATAATGGAACAACACAAAGTCCTTGATATGAAATATTTTGAGATAGGAATTGGGGCCCATGCCTGTAATCCCAGCACTTTGGAGGTAGAAGCAAGAATTAAAAGATCATTCTTGGGTACATAGTGAGTTTGAGGCCAGCCTAGGCTATGTAATAAGATCCTGTTTCATTAATAATCTGAATCAATGTTAGAATCATGCCTTTTATATCCTACTTTCCAAATTCTCTTGTTTTACTACAAAAAAAAAAAAAAAAAGATCCTGTCTCAAAAGATAAAACATAGAGCCAGCATGGTAGCAGTGGCGCATGCCTTTAATTCCAGCACTTGGGAGGCAGAGGCAGGAGGATCACCCTGAGTTCAATGCCACCCTGAGACTACACAGTGAATTCCAAATCAGCCTGATCTAGAGTGAGACCCTATCTCGAAAAACTAAAAAAAAGCTGTGCGTGGTGGTGCACGCCTTTAATCCCAGCACTCGGGAGGCAGAGGTAGGAGGATTGCCATGAGTTCGAGGTCACCCTGAGACTCCATAGTGAATTCCAGGTCAGCCTGGGCTAGAGTGAGACCCTACCTTGAAAAACCAAAAAAAAAAAAAAAAAAAAAAAAAACCTAGAAAAAGCTGGGCAGTGGTGGTTGCATGCCTTCAATCCCAGCACTCAGGATGCAGAGGTAGGAGGATTGCTGTGAGTTCAAGGCCAGCCTGAGACTACATAGTGAATTGCAGGTCAGCCTAGGCTAGAGTGCGACCCTACCTCAAAAAAAAAAAAAAAAATTGCCAAACATGGAAAAATTTAAAAGTAAAAAAGGATGACAACTAGAGACTTTCAAAAAATACTTAGGTCATTATCATAGGCAGGAAATGGTGACTTCAGTATTCCTGTTAAATGTAGTCTTGGGATTCCTGAGTACACTGTATCTAAACACTACTGGAACATCTTAGATACAGTTCACTGAGATGTTGAGCCTATGAGTCACCATTCAAGAATTTTTTCTCCCTTAATGCTCTGCAAAGGCTATACTGGTGACTCAGTCAACTCCATTCTAACTATGCAGCTTGGTTGCATCATGCAACTCTTCCAGCAGGGATATTAATAATACTGCAACATTGACACTTCTTTGGGTTGCATCAGTCAAGGTAGAAATCACCTTTTGACCACATTATAGCTCTATGTAATTTCAAACATTTTGTTTTTGTTAATGAGAGAGAGAGAGAGAGAGAGTCAGATAGAATGGGCATGTCAGGGCCTGTAGTAACTAAAAAAGAACTCCAGATGTAGCTGGGCGTGGTGGCACATGCCTTTAATCCCAGCACTCGGGAGGCAGAGGTAAGTGGATCGCCATGAGTTTGAGGCCACCCTGAGACTACATAATGAATTCCAGGTCAGCCTGAGCTAGAGTGAGACCCTACCTCAAAACAACAACAACAAAAACAAACAAACAAACAAAAGAACTCAATATATCAATGATTATGCTTTAGAATTACACTATGATATACATAAAATGCTTGAATTTTATTTTATTTTATCTATTTTTTGCTTTTTGTTTGGTCATTTGCTTTGTTTTAAAGCAGGGTTCTTTTTTTTTTTTTTTTCGAGGTAGGGTCTCACTCTACCCAGGCTGACCTGGAATTCACAATGGAGTCTCAGGGTGGCCTCGAACTCATGGCGATCCTCCTACCTCTGCCTCCCGAGTGCTGGGATTAAAGGCGTGCGCCACCACGCCCGGCTAAAGCAGGGTTCTTTTTAGCCCAGGTTGACCTGGAATTCAACTTATGATTATCCTCCCCTTTTTACTTATTTTTTTAAATATTTTATTTATTTATTTGACAGAGAAAGAGGGAAAGAGAGATAATGGGTGTGCCAGGGCCTCCAGCCACTGCAAATGAACATACAGACACGTGCGCCCCTTCATGCATCTGGCTAACGTGGGACCTGAGGAATCAAACATGGGTCCTTTCGCTTTGCAGGCAAGCACCTTAACTGCTAAGCCATCCTTCCATCCCCCCTTTTTATTTATTTATTTTTATTTATTTATTTGAGAGTGAGAGAGAGAGAGAATGGGCACACCAGGGCTTCCAGCCACTTCAAACGAACTCCAGATGCATGTGCCACCTTGTACATCTGGCTTATGTGGGTCCTGGGGAATCAAGCCTTGAACCAGGATTCTTAGGCTTCACAGGCAAGCGCTTAACTGCTAAGCCATCTCTCCAGCCCCCCTTTTTTGTTTCCCCTTTTTTATTTTTATTTTTTAATATTCTTATTTATTTGAGAGAGAGAGAGAAAGAAAGAAGGAGAGCGAGAGGCAGATAGAGAATGGGTGCATCAGGGCCTCCAGCCACTGCAAACGAACTCCAGATGCATGTGCCACCTTGTACATCTGGTTTATGTGGGTCCTGGGGAACCGAACCTAGGTCTTTTGGCTTTGCAGGCAAGTGCCTTAACTGCTAAGCCATTTCTCCAGCCCTATCCTCCCCTTTTTAAATTGCCACCCTACTGCTGGGTCTAAAGGCTTGTACCACCACCAACACCACCCTCAGACTCTGGCTATTTTTTTTGTGTTTGTAAGGCACAGCCTCACAATAACCCAGAATAGCCTTGAACTCATGCCATCCTGCTACCTCAGCTTCCCAAGTGCTAAGATTACAGGCATGAGCCATGTGCCACCACTCCTGGCAAGATACTTGAATTTCCTGTGAGTTTGAGTTCAACCTGAGACTATATAACAAATTCCAGGTCAGTCTGGGCTAGAGTGAGACCCTACCTTGAAAAACCAGCTCCTCCCCTCCAAAAAGGCATAGAGGGTACTTTGGTGGGCATAATATATGCATTTTTTTCCAAGATAGGGTCTCACTCTAGCCCAGGCTGACCTGGAATTCACTCCGTACTCTCAGGGTGGCCTCGAACTCACGGTGATCATCCTACCTCTGCCTCCCAAGTGCTGGGATTAAAGGCGTGAGCCACCATGCCTGGCTTTTTTTTATTTTTTGGTTTTTCAAGGTAGGCTCCACCACACCTGGCTTGTTTTATTTATTTGACAGCGACAGACAAAAAGGCAGAGAGAAAGAGAAAATGGGTGCAGCAGGGCCTCCAGCCACTGCAAACAAACTCCAGATGTATTTGCCACCTTGTGCATCTGGCTTATGTGGGTACTGGGGAATTGGTCCTCAAACCAGGGTCCTTAGGGTTCACGGGCAAGTGCTAAGCCATCTCTGCAGTGCCGTTTTTTAATATTTTAATCTGTTTTTGAGGAGAGAGATTGCAAGAGAATATGGGCACACCAGGACCTCTTGCTGCTGCAAAAGATTTCCAGATGCATGTTCCACTTCTACTTTGTACATCGGGCTTTACATGGGTACTGGAAAATTGAACTCCAGCTAGCAGGCTTTGGAAGCAAACTCCCTTAACCACTAAGTTGTCTCTCCAGCTTGTTTTTCTTTTCTTTTCTTTTTTCTTTTTGTGTTTTTCACAGTAGGGTCTCACTCTAGCCTAGGATGACCTGAAACTCACTTTGTAATCCCAGGTGGGCCTGGAACTCACAGGGATCTTCCTCTGCCTCACAGGTGCTACGGACTAAAGGTGTGCTCAGGCTGGCCTCACATTTCCTTTTGTTTTACCAAGGGGTGGGGTTACATACTCAGCTTCATTATGTTTTCATGCATATATACCACTGTGGTTTGCTCATATTAACCCTTGTGATGGTTTTGTGTCAACTTGATCTGTTTAGGAATCCACAGACATTGCTCATAAGTGGGTCTCTGAGGTTGTTTCCAGGGAGGATTCACTAAATTAGGGATCCTTCCCCCAGAGTGAGCAGCCCCTCTGGGAGGTGGCTGGGCTTTATCTAAGGAAGCTCTGGGGAGGTAAGGATCCCCCTCCTCCCACCTGGATGCCTGTGCTGCTTGCTGCTTTCCAGTGTGGACTAAAGACCAGTGTGGGCTGAAGAGTAGTGGCTCTCCAGGAAGCCTCCAGGCCTTCAGTGCCAGATTGGGACTGCTGAGGCATCCAGCCTTGTGGACTGAGCAGCTACTCGTTTTTTTTTTTTTTTTTTTCTGTTGTTGTTGTTTTTTGAGGTAGGGTCTCGCTCTAGCCCAGGCTGACCTGGAATTCACTATGTAGTCTCAGGGTGGCCTTGAACTCACAGCTATCCTATCTCTGCCGCCCAAGTGCTGGGATTAAAGACATGCGCCACTATGCGCGGCTGTGTTTCTTGATTCTCAGGCCTGCAGACTGCTATTGTTGGACTGCTGTAAGCCAATCCCATAAATTCCCTTTTAATGCAATTCATTCTATTGGTTCTGTTCCTCTAGAGAACTCTGACTAATACAACCTTCTACTAACTTCCCCCATCCCTCTTCTTCCCATCACTGACCCTCCTCCTCTTAATAGTCTTTGGTATGCTTTCACGGCATATATATTTAAATCGGAAATCTACAATCGAAACTTTTTTTTACAATATTTTATTTTGGGGGGGGGGGAGATAGAGAGGATGGGCATGCCACAGTCTCTAGCCACTGCAAATGAACTCCAGATGCCTGCGCCACATTGTACATCTGGCTGTACATGTACACTGGGGAATCAAATGTGGGTTTTTTTGGCTTGGCTGGAAGCACCTCAACTGCTGAGCCATCTCTCCAGACTGCTCAAGCCCAGGCTGACCTGGAATTCACTATCTAGTCTCAGGCTGGCCTAGAGCCCATGGTGATCCTCCTACCTGTGCCTCCCAAGTGCTGGGATTAAAGGCATATGCTACCACACCCGGCCAGACTTTTTTATGCAAGAGAGAGAGAGAGAGATAGAGAGAGAGAGAGAATGAGAATTGGTGAACCAGGGACTCCAGCCACTGCAATCAAACTCCAGATGTGTATGCCCCCTTGTGCACATGTCAACCTTGCGTGCTTGAGTCACTCTGCGTCTGGCTTATGTGGGACCTGGAGAGTCAAACATGAGTCCTTAGGCTTCATAGGCAAGTGCTTTAACTACTAAGCCATCTTTCCAGCCCAAAATTAGATTTTAAAAAATATTTTTTAAAATTGTTTTGCAAGGAGAGAGAGAGAGGGAGATGGTAGATAGATAGATAGATAATGGGTGCTTCAGGGCCTCTTGCCTTTTAAACAAAATCCAGATATGTGCCACTTTGTGCATCTGGCTTTAAGTAGGTACTGGGGAATTGAACCTGGGCTGTCAGGCTTTGCAAGCAAGTGCCTTTACTGCTGAGCCATCCATCTCCTCAGGCCCCCTTTTAACTTACATGTAAGTCTGGCTATGCACACAAACAAGGAAACAGAATTTGTTGCTGTTGTTGAGGCAGAGGCACATTCTAGCCCAGACTGTCTTTGAACTCAGTGATTATCTGACCTCAGCCTCCCAAGTGCTGGGATTAAACGTGTGAGCCACCACCCTCAGTTTGTTTATTTATTTATTTATTTATTTATTTATTTTTATTTATTTATTTGGTTTTTCGAAGTAGAGTCTCACTCTAGCCCAGGCTGACCTGGAATTCACTCTGTATTCTCAGGGTGGCCTCGAACTCACCGCAATTCTCCTACCTCTGCCTCCCGAGTGCTGGGATTAAAAGCATGCACCACCACACCCGGCTCACTCTCAGTTTAGAAGTCTTTTAAAGTTAAAATCAGAAATAGAGTCGGGTGTGGTGGTGCACTCTCCTTTATTCCCAGCATTTGGGAGGCAGAGTGTTGCAGTCAAGTTCGCATTGCTGGTAGAAATCACCCAACCAAGAGCAGTTTGTGGGAAAAAGAGGTTTATTTTGGCTTACAGGCTCAAGGGGAAGCTCCACGATGACAGGGGAAATGATGACATGACCAGAGGGTGGACATCACTTCCTTGCCAACATCAGGTGGACAATAGGAACAGGAGAGTGTGCCAAACACTAGCAAGGGGAAAGTGGCTATAACACCCATAAGCCCGCCCCCAACAATATACTGCCTCCAGGAGGCTTTAATTTCCGATTTCCACCAGCTGGGGAACCTAGCATCCAGAACACCTAAGTTTATGGGGGCCACCTGACTGAAACCACCACATTCCACCCTTGGCCCCCGTAAACTGGTAACCATACATGATGTAAAATGCATTCATCCAACTTTAAAAGTCCCCAACATTTTTATCAATTCCAATGATGTTCATATACCCTCATAGTCCAACATCTTTTAACTGAGCCATAATACCAAAATATCCCCCCAAAACCCATAATGGCACAGAATAAACATTCACACTGCAAAAGATGGCATGGGGCATAGCAAAGAAATACTCAAGCAATATATGATTTAAATAGGGCAAACACCCAACTCCTACCAAATCAGAGATCCAGAGACCCAGAGGCCCCCAACACCTCATCACTGAAGCAGACCAAAAATGAACCCAACATGGCTCAGGGAAATTTTGTGGAAGAGGGGGCGGAAAGAATGTCAGAGCCACATGTTGGGTCATGATATGCAGAGACATTTATCCTACCCATAACTGTGGGCTAACTCCAGAATGCATTACCTATATACCTCAACAAGGAGGGGCCAGGGGGAGGGGGTAGGTCATGGATGAGCCTAACAATGGTACCAAATTGACTGTATTCGCTGAGTACAAAACTAATTAATAAAAAAATAATAGGGCAAACACCAAACTCTGTAGCTCCAAGTTCAACAACTCCAGCCAGTGACAAGTCTCTGGAGTTCCAATTCCACCCCTCTAGCTAGGCTACTCACAGTCCTGGAAAACTTTATCCGGGGCCAGCAGCTCTCCTTGGCAGCCATCTCATTGTCCCGGCATTGTTACTGGGTCTCCACTGCAATCCATCGTTCCTCCTCGTGGCCCCATGGGGGTCTCCATGCAGGCATCCAGCAAATCTGCTTCACACTGCCCATGCCATTTCCAAAACACAACACAGTGTTGCAAACTCAATGACCCTTTCTTTCCTGCATTTCTTATACTCCACAATACCAGGTAGGGTGCCAATTTCTTAATCTGGGGGGATGGGGGAGCAGACTTTGAAGAACAGGACACTCCTTGAGCACTCAGGCCCCTTCAAAAGAGTCTACATTCTTCCTCTTGCCCCAGTGCAGGTCAGCTGGCCCAATCTCAAAGGTTGTAATCTTTCAATTGCAGCCGAATGGGCAGCAGTTCACCCAAAGATTTTGTTTTTCTGTGCCATATCCCTCTGCTCACACCATTTCATTTCTATGCAAAGCAACCCTGCACAGTTTCTCAGGACACAGGCATAACAGCAAGCCTCACACAAACTGCTAGCCCAGTCCAAGTAAAGCTCTTTCTCATCCTCATAAGCCAAACCTCACAGTCCATAGTTCTTACTGCATTCAGGGCTTTCAACTCTGACCAGAATAGTCCAGCAAGCTGTACTTGCAGCACTATAAGGCGTCTCTTAGACCAAGGTTTCACATAGTTCCACATTCCTCTTGAAAATTAGCTCCAAAAGGCTAAAGCCTCACAGTCAAGTGTCTAGCAGCAATGTCACTCCTCAGTACCACTTTACTGTTGCAGTCAGGTTTATATTGCTGGTAAAAATCACCCAACCAAGAGCAGCTTGTGGGAAAAAGGTTTATTTTGGCTTACACGCTTGAGGGGAAGCTCCACGATGGCAGGGGAGAATGATGACATGAGCAGAGGGTGGACATCAGCCCCTGGCCCACATAAGATCGACAACAGGAATAGGAGAATGTGCCAAACACTAGCAAAGGGAAAGTTGCTATAACACCCATAAGCCCCCAACAATACATTGCCTCCAGGAGGCTTTATTTATTTTTTTTATTTTCTCAATTTTTATTAATATTTTCCATGATTATAAAAAATATCCCATGGTAGTACCCTCCCCCCCACTTTCCCCTTTGAAATTCCATTCTCCATCATATCCCCTCCCCATCTCAATCTTTCTACTTACATATATACAATACCAACCTAATAAATGCCCTCATCCAGGAGGCCTTAATTTCCAGTTAATATCAGCTGGGGAACTTAGCATCCAGAATGCCTAAGTTTATGGGGGACACCTGAATCAAACCACCACACAGAGGAGTTCAAGGTCACCCTGAGACCACATAGTGAATTCCAGGTCAGGCTGGACTAGAGTGAGACTCTACCTCAAAAAACAAAAATAAATAAATAAATAAATAAATACACAAATAAAAATAAAAAATAGGGCTGGAGGAATGGCTTAGCAGTTAAGGCGCTTGCCTGCGAAGTCAAAGGACCCAGGTTCAGTTCCCCAGGACCCACATAAGCCAGATGTACAAGGTTGTGCATGTGTCTGGAGTTCATTTGCAGTGGCTGAAGGCCCTGGCGTGTCCATTCTCTCTATCTGCCTCTTTCTCTTCCTCTTTCAAATAAAATTATATATATATATATTTGCAAGCAGAGAAAGACAAAGCGAGAATGAAACAGAGAATGGGTGCATTAGGGCCTCTAAACTCTGGAAATGAACTCCAGATGCATGTGCCACTTTGTGCATTTATGTGGGTATTGGAGAATTGAACCTGGATCATTAGGCTTTGCAGGCAAGTGCCTTAACTGCTGAGCCATTTCTCCAGCCCCAGTTAGAAATGTTTTTTGTTTGAGGTAGGGTCTCACTCTAGCCTGAACTCACTCTCTCATCCCAGGTTGGCCTCAAACTCACAGGGATCCTCCTACCTCTGCCTTCTGAGTGCTGGTATAAAAGGCATGTGCCACCAGGCATGGCTAATTTTTTTTTTTTTTTTTTTTTTTTTTTTTTTTTTTGTGGAGGTAGGGTCTCCCTCTAGCCCAGGCTGATCTGGAATTCACTCTGCAGTCTCAGGGTGGCCTCAAACTCATGGTACCTACCTCTGCCTCCTGAGTGCTGGGAGTAAAGGTGTGTGCCACCATGCCCAGCTCTAAAATTAAAATATTTTGGCTGGAGACTTAAATTTGGCCACCTAGGCCAAATGAGCCAATGGGCGCAATAGTGACATGTCTGCTTTGGGGGAACCAACCCCTCTCTAATTGGACTGGAGGCCCACTCCACAGGAGGGAATACATGCCTGACACTGAAAACTTATGGTGGGGGAAGTCAGGAGACCTAGGTGTGTAACTTCTGCTGGTGTCTGGCTAAATGTATGTATTATGTTCACCAAACTGCCTAGTAAGCACTTCTCTGTTGTTATTATTATTATTACTGTTATTTAGTTTTTTGAGGTAGGGTCTCCCTCTAGCCTAGGCTGACTAAAATTCTCTATGTAGTCTCAGAGTGGCCTTGAACTCATGGAAATCCTCCTACATCTGCCTCCCAGGTGCTGGGATTAAAGGCGTGTGCTACCATACCCGGATTCTCCCCTCCTTCTTTTCTTTTCTTTTCTTTTCTTTTCTTCTTCTTCTTCTTCTTCTTCTTCTTCTTCTTCTTCTTCTTCTTCTTCTTCTTCTTCTTCTTCTTCTTCCTCTTCTTCTTCTTCTCCTCCTCCTCCTCCCCCTCCTCTTCCTTCTCCTTCTTCTTCTTCTTTTGGCCAGCAAGCACATTTATTTATTTATTTATTTATTTTGGTTTTCCAAGATAAGGTCTTGCTCTAGCTCAGGCTGACCTGGAATTTACTATGTAGTCTCAGGGTGGCCCCGAACTCCTGGCAATCCTCTTACCTCTGCCTCCCAAGTGCTGGGAGGTTTTTTTTTTTTTTTTCCAGGTAGGGTCTCACTCTAGCCCAGGCTGACCTGGAACTTAATTTTACTATGTAGTCTCAGGGTGGCCTCGAATTCACGGTGATCCTCCTACCTTTGGCTCCCAAGTGCTGAGATTAAAGGTGTGCGCTACCACACCCGGCTCCCAATTAATTTTTTAAATATTTATTTATTTGACAGAGAAAGAGGGAGGGAGAGAGAGTGAGAGTGCATCAGGGCCTCCAGTCATTGCAAATGAACTCCAGACACATGTGCCCCCTGTCCATCTGGCTAACATGAGTCCTGGGGAATTGAACCTGGGTCCTTTAGCTTTGCAGGCAAACACCTTAACCACTAAGCCATCCCTCCAGCCCCCTTTTTTTGTTTTTCAGCCTTTATTTATTTATTTTTTATTGTCTGTTTTTCAAATTTTTTATTAACATTTTAACATGATTATAACAAATTTTTATTAACAATTTTGTTAACATGATTATAAACAATATCCCATGGTAATGCCCTCCTTCCTCCCACTTTCCCCTTTGAAACTCCATTCTCCATCATATACCATCCCCATCTAAATCAGTCTCTCCTTTATTTTGATGTCATGATCTTTTCCTCCTGTTATGATGGTCTTGTGTAGGTAGTGTCAGGCACTGTGAGATCATGGATATCCAGGCCATTTTGTGTCTGGGGGGAGCACGTTGTAAGGAGTCCTACCCTTCCTTTGGCTCTTACATTCTTTCTGCCACCTCTTTCGCAATAGACCCTGAGCCTTGGAAGGTGTGATAGAGATATTGTAGTGCTGTGCGCTCCTGTCACTTCTTTCCAGCATCATTATGCCTTCTGAGTCATCCCAAGGTCACTGCCATCTGAAAACAGAAGATTCTCTACCAAAAGTGAGAGTAGCATTAATATAAGGGTATGAACATTAAGAGAAGTGCTTACTGGGCAGTTTGATGAGCATAGTATATACATTTAGCCAGATAGCAGCAGATGTTACACCCCTAGGGCTCATGACTACCCCTGTTTTTAGTTTTCAGATAAGGGATGTATTCAGTCCAATTGGAGGGCAGTTGGTTTCCACCATGACAGACATGCTGCTATTGCACCTGTTGGCTCATTTGGCCTAGCTGGCCAAATATAAGGCTTACAGTGTCCACTGTTGAATATCTTCACTGGTGATTTCTCTTTCGCCCATTGAACTGCATGCAGAATGGCTTTTTCCAGCTTTCTGTCAGCTGTTCTACATGGAGGAGGTTATCAGCTCAGTTCCAGCAGGATTTCTCAGTGGCCTTGCAGCTCAAGTATGTGGAGTCTTCAGCAATAGGGTCTTACCACCTATTCCTGGTGGGAAACCAAGGGCCTAGGCAATGGTCTGTAATGTTTTGGGGCATCAGGGACCTCCCTGGCCAACAACTCACTGGAAGGTATCCCATCCCTGGCACTGAAAATTTTCTAGCAATAATCTATGGCTCCTGAGTGTTCCATTGTCCAAAAAAGTAGGTTTCCATATGATTTATTTATATACTCTTGGATCCTTTTTTTTTTTTTTTTGGTAGTGTCTCACTCTAGCTCAGGCTGACCTGGAATTGACTCTGTAGCCAATTATGTTTTTTAAATTAAAATCAGATGTGGGCCGGGCATGGTGGCACACGCCTTTAATCCCAGCACTCGGGAGGCAGAGGTAGGAGGATCACCATGAGTTCGAGGCCACCCTGAGACTCCATAGTGAATTCCAGGTCAGTCTGAGCTAGAGTGAGACCCTACCTCAGAAAACTGAAAAAAAAAAAAAAAAAATCAGATGTGGGGCTGGAGAGATCACTTAGTAGTTAAGGCACTTGCCTGAGAAGCCTAAGGACTCAGGTTTGATTCTCCAGGTCCCATGTAAACCAGATACACAAAGTGGCGCATGTGACTGGAGTTCATTTTCAGTGGCTAGAGGCCCTGGTGCACTCATTTCTCTCTTTTTCTCTCCTTCTCTCTGTCTCAAATAAATAAATTAATTAAAATCAGATGCGAAGAGCTGGGCATGGTGGTGTATGCCTTTAATCCCAGCACTTGGGAGGCAGAGGTAGGAGGATTGTCCTGAGTTTGAGGCCACCCTAAGACTACATAGTGAATTCCAGATCAGCCTGGGCTGGAGTGAAACCACCAAAAAAAAAAAAAAAAAAAAA